>CM073577.1:52020657-52685157 GCA_037074715.1 Magnolia kwangsiensis | reverse complement strand
ATTCATATTTCTTGGTTGACTCAAGACATTTTGCACTTCTCTAGTAGGTTTGAATTTTCCAATATGATTCTGACCAGAGTTATGTTGAGTCTTCCCAAGAGACAAGCATTCAATCTTATAATGACCCGAATCACCACATAAATGACACATTGGAGTAATTCTTTTATTGTTACCTGAAGCAGCAGTTCTTTCAGTTGTATATGCAGTTGTTATTTTGTCATATCCTAAGCCACTCTTGTCCTTTCCAGGTTTTCCCATACCTAAGAGTTTTTCTAACTTCTCACCACTCTGGGAAAACTTATAGTTTAGCTTAGCAATTTTTCTGGATTCTTCTAAATCAAACAAGAGTGTATGATTTTTATTTTGAAGGAGCATGTTTTTGTCTTTTAATTGCTCAACTTATCCGTTTAGTTTTTCAGACTCAAATTTAAGGAAGGTGTTAATTCTTTCAAGTCTATCATTATCTGAGTGATATTGTTGTAAATCATTGATTAGGTATGTATTAATTTCCAAAGTTTTATCCAAATCTTTTTGCAGCAATTCCTTTTTTTCTCAGATAATCCAAGTCTTTTAATAACTTTGATGCTATAAATATACAGTTGATTGTACGCATTTTGTAGTTTATTCTGTTCTTCTTCTATTTCAGTTTCTTCATTGTCTGATAGAAATAATTCAGTGGCTTGTGATTCCTCGTTCTCAGTCTTAATGGGAATGATTGGAGCAATGAAGACCATAAGAATTTGAATTCTGATCTTCATCACTTTCTGAGTCACTAGATTCTGAATTTGACTCTTCTGTATCATCCCATGTGGTGGCCATTGCCTTACCCTTAGTTTTTTTTGTTTGGACAATCAGTAGATAGGTATCCATACTTCTAATAGGCATAACATTGTGGTTCTTTGGTCTTTTTACCAAATTTTCCTGTAGAAGGTCTATTGTCCACCTTTCTTCCTTTAATTGGGCGGCCACGATTTTTCTGAAGGAACTTCTTGAATCGTTGTGCCAGCAAAGCCACTTCCTCATCTTCATCTTCTTTTTCACTTCCACTGTCCTTATATGTTGTTTTCTTTGAAGTTTTTAGGATAGTATTTTTGAATTTTTGGGATTGTTTGAAGCGTAATTCAAATGTTTGTAGGGAACCTACCAGTTCTTCTACTTTCATCTATGTTCCTACACTTTTAATTGTTATTACTTTAGGATTAAATCGTTCTGGTAGGGATCTTAGAATTTTCCTACGAATTTTAGGTACTAGAACTTTTTCTCCCAATTCACCCATGGAGTTACAAATGATATTTAACTTTTTGAAGAACTACATGAAAGTCTCATGCTCTTCCATTCTGAGACTTTCGAACTGTGAGGTTAGCATTTGTAGTTTGGACCTCTTCACAGTGCTTATACCTTCATGGGTTATTTCCAATAGATCACATACTTCTTTGGATGTCCCACACATATTTATTTGATTGAAGATATCTTGGGACAAGGTACAGTAGATGGCGTTCATAGCTTTTGCTTCAGCAATTTTTTTTTTTTATCAAACATCGTCCACTTTTCTTTGGGTTTGGATTTTGTGGTGGTTGTGTCACTATCAAGTTGTAACGTCTCAGAAAAATCTGTACAGAGACCCGAGTACCACCTCAGGCAGAAATCACTTAGGATTAATTCCTTTAGAAATTAAGCGTAAGTTAACTAGCGCTATGTTAGATTAGCTGTGAAATTAGCACTGATCGCTTTAAATACGTTCTGCAAGACCCAAAACTTGTGGAATCGTTAATGCTATAACATCCTGAAACCTAGGATCAAACTCTAAACCCATCTGTTCTCAAGAACCCTTTGAAACTTTGTAATGGACTCTGACCGCACGTCGTGAGTCCGGTAGCAATGAACTTAGACCATTATGACCGCGTCGTTGGACTTGACTACCACCCCGGAAATCAAGTTCAAATGATGTCCTGAGGCTATTTCATTGAGCCTGGAGCAAGGAGTGTGAAGGAGAGTAGAATTCTTTATAAATTAAATGTGATTTAAATAAATCTGGCACGTGTCGCTTGCGGGTTAATTATAAGCATTCAGACCATTGGAATTTGACCCAAATACACCCTCGGATCAGGGAACATTTCCCACTCATGTCAGTGTACTTGGAATCCCTGATCGAGTCTTAGTGACCGCTGAACTGAAACTGGTCCGCCACGTGCGATTTGGAAACCCGATCGAACTGAAAACTTAATGTGATCAGGATCCAATATCCATAAGTTTAAGTCCGACCGCATTTAGTCATGGGACCTCTAGAAATGTTCTTTTGGATCGGAAAGGGAGATTTGGCTATAACCCAAGTATAACTTGGTTTAAAGTCTAAATAAGTGAGTTTCTAACCTATTTAAGGACCTTAAACCCTCTCACATCCCTCTCATATGAATTTGCAAGAAACTGTAACATCCCGAAAATCGGGGGTCGAGTAAAAACCCAACTCTCGAGTTCCAAAATGTTATTTATGCAACATAGATTTGTATGATTGAATGTTGTCTGTATTAATGTATTAAACATGAGTGGGATTACGCCAGAATAGCATATCATACTCCAGAGACAGTTAAATTAACAAGCGGAAGACTGTGATAGTATGTATAACATATATAAACTTTTGTGTGTCTCTAGAGTGTGAACATGTTACCAAGTTAAACATATACATGTATACCTCAAAATAAAAAGAAAGAATATACATGAGTGCTCTAAAAATATAAAATGAAAAGTGTCAAGGTATCTAATCAACCTCCCTGTAATCCCGTCAATCAGAACACGCATAAAGGAGGGATCCTCCTCATCTTCATCAAGTCCAGCTCCGCTTCTCAAGCAGCGCCATCATCTGCAACCAAAATAGGGACTGGTGGGTGTCCGAAAACATCATCCCGTAACGTGGGAGTGAGTAGCTAACTCAGTGGAATAATAGAGCAAGAATTAGCATGTTCTCAAATCAATCATGCGATAATAGTAAAGCAGTAAATCAAACATTCCTAATACTGTTGTTAATGCGATATGACATGACATGATGGATGCCCTCACCGACGATCTCCCTCATACGACACCATCTTACGCCCGCGGCATGCTTACGTACCGTTCAGTGCTCCACATCTTTCAGGCACATGCAATGTGATGGTGATATGATTGCCGAGTTATTATTAGTCCATTCAAACAGCAGGATTGGGAAACTAAGGTACTTTCCTTATATCAATCCCAACACAAATCCTGTCTAGGGTCGTCACTCCTAGTAATCTCATACGATGTATATTTTGTAGGTCGCTACAAGGGCTGCCAGGGCTGTTGCTCACACTCATTGCACCGCTCCCCTATCACCTTATCAATACAGGCCTACTGTACTCTTACTGCTACGGAAGGGTCGTCGCCTCCCGTAGGCTCAGAATACGGTCGCGATCACTATAAAGGGCTGCCAGGGCTGTTGCTCGCACTCGTTGCACCGCTCCCCCATCACCTTATCAATGTAGGCCGACAGCAAGAATATAGTGTCCCATACCACCATAATCTGCTCACGAGTCATAGGTGCTCACTAGTCACTACGGGGAGGTTTGTGGCCCCAGCGTAGGCCGACAGCTCGACCACGGTGTCCCATACCACCATGCCCGGCTCATGAGTCTTTATGGATCAAGGTACCATAGTTAACAGGGTTTACAATGGTAAGTTCAGTACCCTAGGTTCAAGCAGTTATGACTCATACAGGGTGAACATACAATGGCCAGTCGGGTTACTTGACGGGCTCGACTAGCACGAGCGTACCTCAAGTCGAACGACATAAAGTGCACAAGACACCTCGTGTGGCCTAACCACTGCCGCCAACTCCAAAACACGACTCGCGTTCATCGACGCGTCGTTCGTGGCAAAGATAGGCCAACCACGAATTTACTCGGTTACCAATTGCTTGGACTAAGTATTGTCCCAAACATTTATGAATTCACATCAGCAATCATAGTAATGGAAATGAAATATAACAATGTAAGCATGTTAACACATGTTATAACATACAACTTAAGTAAAACATCTAACACATGCATTTCATACATATAATAAAATCATGCATATAGCTAACATGTAGGAAATCATTTACATCAGCATATTAATTGAGAATTCAATCTCAAACTAATTCATAACACCATTAAATTCAATACATACTAATACAAACATTTATACAAACACTTAGTCTACACACTTAAGTCTACTATAGTATGTCGACTCAAAGTGCGCATTTAGACGAATCTCTTCGCCAAACTGATTATGCACACATTCCTAATATCCTAATGCGACAAGAAGCCATGTCAATCACATCAGCAAAATATGGATGAAAACGGTATTTCCTACAAATAACTAAAATGCCCTAAATCTCATATTCTTCGTCTGCTTACGAAACAGGAATCGGACAGCATGTTGTACATGTCAAACGGTGTTGCCGTCGATAATATACTATTAAACGACATTGAAAGTATTGGAAATAATCAATCAAAGTGTCTAAAATCCGCACCTTTTCTCCTATACGCGTATTGATTCGAACGGAGCGTGTACGCTTCGTCTACGGGGAACTGGGAACCTATTTTACAAGATGTATCAGCTACCATGCTAAGGAAACTAAGGAACCTTAAATCAGTAAGTATTTGGGGTATTTTCTTACCTAGAATTGTGGCGAAATCATCGGGAAAGTGATTGAGGCGCGTTGCTTAAGCATGTGCAACAGGTAGCACAAGCAGTAGAAAATTCTCTCCCACTCTCTCTCACAATCTCTCACCTTTTCTCTCTCACCAGCTAGGGTTTCTAGCAAATTCAGATGGATGAGAGAAGTGAGGGTTTAAGCCCCTTTTATAACCTAAAACTTTCCTGAAATAGGCTTGGGAACAATGTTTACTTGATACCTAACCAAATCGGGGCTGTTTCGGTCCAAAAAGATATTTCTGGTGGTCCCCTGTCAGAACGCTGTCGGAGTTAAGCTCATGCATACTGGATCTAGCACACATCAAGTTTTCAGACCTGTAGAGTTCCCAGATCGCACGTGGCGGTCCAGTTTCAGTTCAGCGGTCATCACACCTAGATCAGGTCTACAAGTCCCGTGATATGAAATAAAATTTTTCCTGATCTAAGGGTGTAATTTGGCTGAATTCTGATGGTCAGAACGCTTAATACTGACGCGTTAAGTCGTGTACCAGATTTGAATTTCAAATTTCAAATCTAACCCTATTCTCACTCTCTTCAGTCCAGGCTCAATGAAATAGCTTCTGAATGTCAGTTGGACTTGATTTTTGAAATGATTGTCAAGTCCAGCTAAGCGGTCATAACGGTCTAAGATGGTAGATATCGAACTTTCGACGCGCGGTCTAAATCCAATACAAAGTTTCAAAGAGGTCCTGAGAGCAAACCGGTTTAGAGTTTGATCCGAGGTTTTAGAGTATTATAGCACCATGGATTCTACAAGGTTTGGGTCTTGTAGAACGTATTTAAAGTGATCAGGGACAATTTCACAGCTACTCCAGCGTAGCGTTAGCTAACTTATGCTTAGTTTCTAAAGGAATTAATCCTAAGTGATTTCTTTGGCTATGGAATTGGGTTCTGAGTGATTTCCCAGGTGTTTTAGTCGACCCATTGCCTAAGGACGTCTAATCCCAGGTTGGCCAAAATTTAGAAAGTTACAGAAACCCTAGGAAAGAGAAGAGAGAAAAGAGAGAGATTGTGTGAGAGTTGTGAGGGAAAGTTCCTGTCACTCGATCCTGCTACTACACGTGCTTAGCCATCGTGTTCTAATCACTCTTCCAGTGATTCTGTCTTCATTCTAGGTAAGTAAACCCTAACCTTAACCTTTTTTAGGAATTCTATCGATGCAAGTAGCGAAGTAGCTGACTTGTCTTGTGGTATAGGTCGTCATATTGACGTTGGCGAAGCGTAGAATTTCTATTCGATTCATTACGCTCCTACGGTGTAAGGTGAGGGTTTTAGATGCTTAGGTTACCTGTTTTCAAAGCTTTCAATGTTGTTTAATGGTAGATTATTGACAAGGATGTTGTTTGACATGTAGAACATGCTGTCTGTTTTTCATTCCGAATACGTACGAAGAATATGAGATTTAGGGCATTTTGGGTATTTGTAGGAAATACTATATACATACGTATTTTGCTAATATGATTGCCATGTGAATTTTTTGTGTACCTATGCTAGTTATGCGTGCATGATCTGTTCGGTGAAGAGATTCGCCCTAATACACATTATTGGCCGACATACGCTATGTAGGCTAATGTGTGTAGATTAACTATTTGTATAAAGTTTTGTATAAGTATTGAGTAAATGTTGTTGTAGATTAGTTTGGAGATTGGATTCTTAACTAATATGATGATGTACATGATTTTCTCCATGTTTGTTATATTAAATTGTAACACCTCAAATTTTTGCCTACCTGGAATTAGATGTCCTTAGACAATGGGTCAGCCATAACACCTTAGTAACCTCTCAGAACCCAATTCCAAAGCCAAAGAAATCATTTAGAACCAAATTCTTTAGAAATTTATCATGTATTAACTAGCGCTGCATTAGATTTCCTACCAAATTAGCACCAACCGCTTTAAATACGATCGGTAAGACCCAAAACCTCTAGCATTGTTAACGCTACGTTACCCTGAAATCCAGGATCAGTCTCTAAACCCGATTGCTCTCGGGAGCACTTTAAAACTTTATATTGGATCTAGACCGCACGTCGAAAGTCTGATATCTATAATTTTAGACCATTATGACCGCCTAGTTGGACTTGACAATCATTTCGAAAATCAAGCCCAACCGATATCATGAGACCATTTTACTGAGTCCGGAGTGAAGAGAGTGAGAAAAGAAAAATATTTAGAAAATTAATTCAATTTTTAATAAATCTGGAACGTTTCACTGGCACGTTATTTTAAAGCGTTCTGACTGTCAGAATTCGACCAAATTTCAGCCTCGGATCAGGAAAATTTTCCCTTACATGTCCAAGGACTTGTGGCCTTGATCGGAGTTCGGTAACCGTTGAATTAAAACTGGTCCGCCACGGATGATCTGAAATTCTGATTGGACTCAAAACCTAACTGACTAAAGATCTGATGTTAATGAGCTTAAGTCCGACCGCGTTTGATAACAGAACCTCCAGAAATGCTCTGTTGGATCGAAACAGACCCACTTTGGTTATAACCTACGTATACCTTGACTTAGAGTCCATTTTCATTATGTTTGGGCTTATAAAAGGGCCTTAAACCCTTAGCTTTCTAACCCATATGAATTTTCCAAATCCTAGAGAGTGAGAGAGAGAAAAGAGAGAGAAAGTGTGAGAGAGAGTTGGTGTTTGATCCAGGGCTTCTTCCCTGCCATCCCATGTACTCAACTATCACATCTGTATCATTTTCCCGGTGATTTTGGCTCCGTTCTAAGGTAAGAAAACCTAACCCTAATCAGTTCTAGAGGTTTGAATAGCGTAGGTGATGAAATAACAAATCTATTTCATGCTACAGGTCACCTTTGTGCCGTATACAAAGACTTAGAGTCTCTGTCGAGTTTGTTACGATTCTACGGCGTAAGGTGGGGACTATATACGTTTTGGTTATAGTTTTTAAGGCTTTCAATGTTAAGTAATGATTTATTCTTGTCTAGAATGCTATTTCAAATGTATAAAGTGTTGTCCGTTTCATTTTTCAGTTATACGTTACCTATGTTGATTATACTATATTCGTCGTATTTGTAGAAAATACCGTATACGTATAAAATTCGAGTTTGTGCTCAACATGATTAATTGCCATGAATATATGCTTGTTACATGTGTGACAACTCCTTAGCGAAAGGACTTGCCCTAAATCATGCCACGACCAATATACGCTGTATATGTTAAAGTGTGTAGCCCACGTGTTTGTGAAAATGTCTAAATGAATACGGAACCCGGATTCATGCATGTTATGATTATCCATCGTGGGTATATGCAAGTGATAAATGGGGCAACTCCCTAGTGAAAGGCTTTGGTCAAATACATGATACATCAACATACGATATGTAGTTAGTATGTGTAGCCTAAGTGTTTATGAAAATGACTGAATGAGTATGGAATTTGCTTTCATGCTCGCCATGACTAATTGTCATGGATATATGATTTTTGTATGGGTGATAACCCTTTGACGAAAGGATTTTCCCTAATACGTATGCTAATGGATACATAATATGTACAATGTAATGGGTAGACTAAGTGTATGTACAAGTGTCTGAATGAGTTAGGAGTTAGTAAGATGTACCTATATACAGGTTGAGATATGATTCTCAACTACATCAATGATGTGTACGATTCCCTTCATGAATCATGTAACTTAGGTTATCCATGCTAAATAAGTGTATGATTTCCTCCATGACTTATGTGTTTAATTGAATCATGCTATATGTGTGTATGATTTCCTGTATGTACTGTTTACATTTAAGTTATACTTCGTGATTGTTCAAAGGAATGCCGGATATGAATCATATGCTAACTATTAGCTTTGTACGTGAATGGGGCTATACTACAGTCCAAGCAATCGGTAATCGTTCTGTAAATAGTGGTTGAGGTTATTTTTACCACACAAGATGAGTTTAGCAAATTTGAGTCGTACTTAGGATGTTCGACAATGGTTAGGCCACACGGAGTGCTTATACATTCCATGTCGTTCAACTCAACGTGCATTTGGCCTAGTTGAGCTTATCAACTACCCCAATTGACCGATGTTTGTTCACCATGTTTGGTCACCACTGTTTGAATTAAGGCACTGAGCTTACCAGTGAAACTCCCGTTAACCATGGTACCAAGATCCCCTAAGACTCATGAGCTGGGCATGGTGCTATGGGACACCGTGCTCGAGCTGTCAGCCTATGCTGGGGCCACAAACCTCCCCATAGTGACCAGTGAGCACCCTACTCTGAGCAGATTATGGTTGTATGGGACACTATATTCTTACTGTCGGCCTACACTGTTTGGTGATGGGGGAGTGGAGCAACGATTGCGCGCAACAACCCTGACAGCCCTCTGTAGTGACCTTGAGTTTATCCTGACACTGCATAGGGGTGACGAGTCCTATTGTAGTCTTAAGGATGTAAATAGGCCTGTATTGATAAGGTGATGGGGGAGAGGAGCAACGATTGCACGCAACAACCCTGACAGCCCTTGCAGCGACCTAGAACCATAACATCGTATGAGATTCCTAGGACTGACGACCCTAGAATGGATCAATGTTAGAAAATGATACAAGAGAGGTGTCTTACCAATCCTGCTGTATGAAAAGGACTAATAAGAACTTGGTAATCATACTCATGACATCGCACTGCATGTGCCATTGGCGTTGGTGTGAGAGCATAGTGGTAGTGATTCATGTCGCGATCGTAAGATGATGTTGCATGAGGGAGTTTGTGGTGAGGGCATGCATCATTCTTCATATCATCCTTGCATTAACAAGAGTATCTAGGACCTGTTTGATTGTACTGCCTTATCATTACTGCTTGATTGAATTGATAACATGTTAACCTTTACTGTATAGTTTTCACTGAGTTAACTACTCACTCCCACGTTAAGGGACGGTGTTGTGCACATAAAACAGTCCCTTTTTTAGTTTCAGATGATGGCGATGCTTGCGAAGTAGAGCCGGACTTTATGATGATGAGGAGGATTCATCCTATATGCAAGTTCTGATCGACGGGTTTACAGGGTTACTGATTAGATGCCAATACACTTGGTATTTTGCCTTTTATTTACACACACATGTATATTCTTTTCTTTCTATTTTGCAGTATACATGTATTTAGTTAACCTGGTAACATGTTCATACTCTGGAGACTTACAATCATTTATACATTTTATATATTTATTACAGTCTTCTGCTTGAGAAATTTAACTGTCTTTGGAGTATGATATGCTGTTTTGGCTTAATCCACCTCATGTTTTATGTACTATTACCGTCGACATTCATCCATCATTGAAAATGTTGCATAATTGATGTTCTTGAACTCGGGAGTGGAGTTTATGCTCGACCCCCAATTTCTGGGATGTTACAGATGGTATCAGAACATGATTTGGATTAAACCGGACCTGGGTTATAGTAACATGACATACACTGACTCACTCTGACTTAGGAAGGGGATGGAATCTAGAAATCACATTAGAATCTCAAGTTTCGCCGACAAGCGAGACTGAATATTGTAATTTAGTCCACAGTTCTTCTAATTTGTTTTGTTGAGATTCATGTACCCAGCTACACCCCAAACTCACCACCACCACAGACCGAATCTCTATTGCTACTAAGTAATTCAGTAGGCCACACAAAGGATCGCAATAATAATACAATATAGGACTACAAAGGAAAGAAAATGTTTAAGTTCATATATTTCACCATTCCACTCTATCCGGGACCATCCTCAGTTAAACCATAGATCATCAAATCATTTCTTTTTGCCTCAAAGCGCATCCTTTTGGGCCTTCTCTTTACACTTTTAGAACCTTTAACTTAAAGCCAACTCATCCCCAATCGGTGTTGTTCTTGGTCTCCATCTCACATGACCAAAGCATCAATGCCTACTTTACCTATGAATGATACCCCAAAGTTTCCTCGGATGCATTCATTTCTATATCTGTCATTCCTCATCTTGACACATATCCATCTCAACATCCCCATTTCAACTACACATCCTAAGAACATGTTGTCGGTTGACAACCTAAGATTCTAGTCCATAAAGCATGAATGGTTTTATAGTTATCCTAGAAGATTTTGCTATTAGTTGATTTGGTATGCAGCTATCACATAAAACTCCAAAGGCACATCTTTACTTCATCCATCCAGCTCTTACTCTACAAGTAACATCCCTCATCAATCTCACCACTCTCATGAAGTATTAACCAGGGTATTGAAAGTAACTTCTCAGGACTCAATCCTAAAGTCTAACCCATTTCCTTCAAAATCTCTCCTTTCACCACCTCATTTTTTAAATTTTTTTAAGTCCTTTCATACTAGACATAAATCCTAATATATAAATGATGGAGAATAATACTTCAATTAAAATTTATAATAAATAGTAACTATATGTATAAATTGGACTTTTAACAATTCAAATTATGGAATCTCGTGGAATAAATGGGTTAGTTGGATGGATTAGCATCTCCTATCCCAAAATCATATGTTATATGTCACATAAAATCATTCCGGTTTGTAAGTTTTCCCTGAAAATGCCTCAAATGGAGTCGGGAGCCAAACGGAGCACTTACAAGGGGACCCAGGGTGGGACCCAGACTTTTTGGAGCCTGGGGGGAAGGAGGTCCTCGCCCAAATGGGGAGACCTTGCCAGTTTGGCTAGTGGTCAGCGAGGCCTCGCCGGTCAACGGTCTCGGTCGAGTGGGCCATCTGGGCCGATGAGTTTTGGGATTGAATGGGACCCTTTGGTCTAGGGTTCGGCCACCCATTCATTCAAAATCTCATACTTTCTTCACAAATTGGCCCTCCAAGCTCTCCCTTCCCTCTAAACTTGTTGTTTTCTCTCTCCAACCTCCCTTCCAATCGTTCTTTCCTTCATTTTCTGTTATTTCTCTCATCCCTCTACTGTTCTCACCCCTACCCAGCACCTACACTCTCCATTATCTATGGTTGGAGCTCTCAAGCTCTCCTTTGAGGCTCAAAATCGTGTGAGCTTTCAACTCATCACATTTCTTCCTTTCCCCTTCTTTGATCCCTGCCTTTTGGACCTATTTTCCTCCTCTCTTAGACCTAGATCCGTGGGAAGCCATTAGGTTAGCCTTTTCTTCCATTTCATCAATTTTTCATGGCTCTTTTTGAGTTCGTTTTAGCCATTTTCTCGATCTCTCCGCTTTTACCTATGGATGAGACATAACGCAGTAACTTAGTCCATAAACAGTGACCATCTTGTGCTAGGACATCTAGAGTTTTGGACCTAGAGTTAGTACTCCTAGATTTGAAAGATCTGACGATATAGGAAATCCAATTTCAATTAGATAATCTTGACTCTACGCGATAGAACAATCCCCTGTAGTAGAAATGGTATGAAACCATTTAGCGTATAAGCTTAGGCTTTGGATTACAGCTAGTGAGTTACAGACTAGTCTACTAGTTATATTAAGTAGTGTAAAGCCTGTATATGCTAAGGAATAGTAGGTTAGGTTTGGTTGGAGTAGAACCTCATTCCTTCGATAGATCCCCTTAATACTTATAGACTTCTGTTATAACCCTTAGGAAAATTGTTTTTACTTAGAACCATTAATCTCAGGGAAAACTTATAAATTTCTTAGATTGAACTTAGAATAAACCAGCACGTCCCTTAGAATTCCCCTTAGAATTGCCTTCCCAAGGACTTCTTACAATCGGGAACGCGGAGTAAGGGAACTGTATGTAAGCGATGTACTCACGGTTTGAATTGACTTCTTAATCCTAGTAGTTACCAATGAATCCAATGCTCTGATCAAGAAGAAGATCAGCATCGACTCAGATTAAGAATTAAAACAACAAATTTTCTGTCCTATCTAGACAGAAAGTCTATGTATCCTGATCAGACCCACTACACAACTTTTCTTCCGTGTTGGCCCAACCACCTACGACCAAAACTTATCGCTTTGTCTTTGGAAAATGGCAAGGACTTATAGCCAGTAGAGAATTAGACATCTTGCCATCAACGCACACCCGTCCCTAGAATCACAATAGAGATTAGGCTCTGTAGGTACCAATGCCATAGAACGCATCATTAGCAAAGGAAGACCAATGTAGGGAGAGGTTGTTTCCCATTTCATGTCAAGGATAGGTCCTAAGTTACACCTCGTTCTGATATACGGATCGAGATATAGATTCTTGAGACTTAAGTAGAACTAAGTTTTAAGGGGGGTAGAAAATATCGAGCCCAATCTACTTAGGATTATCTAGTACAACCGTTAGATCAGAGTAGTGCAGCGGAAGCGTGGTTGGCCTCTTCCCCACTGACCCAGGATCGAAGAAGTTGATTTATGTTATACGTAAGGTTAGGTCATTAAATAGGATTTGAACCTTCCTTAGAATGTCAATACTAAAGTCTTTCTAGGGACTCATTACTCTCAGCCAATTTCAAGGACAAAATTATGTTTTAAGGGGGGTAGATTGTAATACCCAGAATTTTTACCTACCTGGAATTAGACATCCTTAGACAATGGGTCAACCATAACACCTTGGTAACCTCTCAGAACCAAATTCCAAAGCCAAAGAAATCATTTAGAACCAAATTCTTTAGAAATTTATCATGTATTAACTAGCCCTACACTAGATTTCCTGCCAAATTAGCACCAACCGCTTTAAATATGATCGGTAAGACCCAAAACCTCTAGCATTGTTAACGCTACGTTACCCTGAAATCCAGGATCAATCTCTAAACCCGGTTGCTCTCGGGAGCACTTTGAAACTTTGTATTGGATCTAGACCGCACGTCGAAAGTCCGATATCTATAATCTTAGACCATTATGACCGCCTAGTTGGACTTGACAATTATTTCAAAAATCAAGCCCAACCGATATCCTGAGACCATTTTACTGAGTCCGAAGTGAAGAGAGTAAGAAAAGGAAAATATTTAAAAAATTAATTTAATTTTTAATAAATCTGTAACGTTTCACTTGCACGTTATTTTTAAGCATTCTGACCATCAGAAGTCCAAGGACTTGTGGCCTTGATCAGAGTTCAGTAACCGTTGAATTGAAACTGGTCGGCCACAGACGATCGGAAAATCTAATTGGACTCAAAACCAAACTGACTAAAGATCAGATGTTAGTGAGCTTAAGTTCGACAGCATTTGATAACAGGACCTCAAGAAATGCTTCGTTGGATAGAAACAGACCCACTTTGGTTATAACCTAAGTATACCTTGACTTGGAGTCCGTTTTCATTATGTTTGGACTTATAAAAGGGCCTTAAACCCTTAGCTTTCTAACCCATACGAATTTCTCAAACCGTAGAGAGTGAGAGAGAGAAAAGAGAGAAGTGTGAGAGAGACTTGGTGTTCGATCCAGGGCTTCTTCCCTGCCATCCCATGTACTCAACTATCACATTTGTATCATTTTTTCGACGATTTCGGCTCCGTTCTTAGGTAAGAAAACCTAACCCTAATTAGTTATAGAGGTTTGAATAGCGTAGGTGATGAAATAGCAAATTTATTTCATGCTACAAGTCACCTTTGTGCCGTAGACAAAGACTTAGAGCCTTTGTCGAGTTTGTTGCGATTCTACGGCATAAGGTGCGGACTATATATGTTTAGGTTATGGTTTTCAAGGCTTTCAATGTTAAGTAATGATTTATTCTTATCTAGGATGCTATTTCACATATATAAAGTGTTGTCCGTTTCATTTTTCAGTTATACGTTACCTATGCTGATTATACTATATTCCTCGTATTTATAAAAAAAACCGTATACGTATAAAATTCGGGTTTGTACTTAACATGATTAATTGCCGTGAATATATTCTTGTTACATGTGTGACAACTCCTTAGCGAAAGGACTTGCCCTAAATCACGCCACGGCCAATATACGCTGTATATGTTAAAGTGTGTAGCCCACGTGTTTGTGAAAATGTCTAAATGAATACGGAACCCGGATTCATGTATGTTATGATTATCCGTCGTGGGTATATGCAAGTGATATATGGGGCAACTCCCTAGTGAAAGGATTTGGTCAAATACATGATATATCAACAAACGATATGTAGTTAGTATGTGTAGCCTAAGTGTTTATAAAAATGACTGAATGAGTATGGAATTTTCTTTCATGCTCTCCATGAGTAATTTTCATGGATATATGATTATTGTATAGGCGACAACCCTTTGACGAAAGGATTTTCCCTAATACGTATGCTAATGGATACATAATATGTACAATGTAATGTGTAGACTAAGTGTATGTAAAAGTGTCTGAATGAGTTAGGAGTTAGTAAGATGTACCTATATACGGGTTGAGATATGATTCTAACCTACATCAATGATGTGTACGATTCCCTTCATGAATCATGTAACTTAGGTTATCCATGCTAAATAAGTGTATGATTTCCTCCATGGTTTATTTTTTTAATTGAATCATGCTATATGTGTGTATGATTTCCTGTATGTACTGTTTACATTTAAGTTATAATTCGTGATTGTTCAAATGAACGCAGGATATGAATCATATGCTAACTATTAGCTTTGTATGTCAATGGGGCTATACTACAATCCAGGCAATCAGTAATCGTTCTGTAAATAGTGGTTGAGGTTATTTTTGCCACACAAGATAAGTTTAACGAATCTAAGTCGTACTTGGGATGTTCGACAGTGATTAGGCCACACGGAGTGCTTATGCATTCCATGTCATTCAACTCAATGTGCGCTTGGCCTAGTTGAGCTTATCAACTACCCGATTAACTGATGTTTGTTCACCATGTTTGGTCGCCACTGTTTGAATTAAGGCACTGAGCTTACCAGTGAAACTCCCGTTAACCATGGTACCTAGATCCCCTAAGACTCATGAGCTGGGCATGGTGCTATGGGACACCTTGCTCGAGCTGTCGGCCTATGCTGGGGGCACAAACCTCCCCGTAATGACTAGTGAGCACCCTACTCTGAGCAGATTATGGTTGTATGGGACACTATATTCTTAGTGTCGGCCTACACTGTTTGGTGATGGGGGAGTAGAGCAACGATTGTGCGCAATAGCCCTAGCAGCCCTCTGTAGTGACCTTGAGTTTATCCTGACACTGCATAGGGGCGACGAGTCCTGTTGTAGTCTTAAGGATGTAAATAGGCCTGTATTGATAAGGTGATGGGGGAGAGGAGCAACGATTGCACGTAACAGCCCTGACAGCCCTTGCAGCAACATAGAACCATAACATCGTATGAGATTCCTAGGACTGACGACCCTAGAATGGATCAATGTTGGAAAATGATACAAGGGAGGTGTTTTAGCTTCCCAATCCTGCTGTATGAAAAGGACTAATAAGAACTTGGTAATCATACTCATGACATCGCACTGCATGTGCCATTGGCGTTGATGTGAGAGCACAGTGGTAGTGATTCATGCCGCGATCGTTAGATGATGTCGCATGAGGGAGTTTATGGTGAGGGCATGCATCATTCTTCATATCATCTTTGCATTAACAAGAGTATTCAGGACCTATTTGATTGTACTGCCTTATCATTACTGCTTGATTGAACTGATAACATGTTAACCTTTGCTATATAGTTTCCATTAAGTTAGCTACTCACTCCCACGTTACGGGATAGTGTTTTACACACCAAACAGTCCCTGTTTTAGTTTCAGATGATGACAATGCTTGCGAAGCAGAGCCGAACTTTATGATGATGAGGAGGATTCCTCTTATATGCAGGTTCTGATCGACAGGTTTACAGGGTTACTGATTAGATGCCAATACACTTGGTATTTTGCCTTTTATTTACACACCCATGTATATTCTTTTCTTTCTATTTTGGAGTATACATGTATTTAGTTAACCTGGTAACATGTTCACACTCTGGAGACTTACAATCATTATATATTTTATATATTTATTACAGTCTTCCGCTTGAGAAATTTAACTGTGTCTGGAGTATGATATGCTGTTTTGGCTTAATCCACCTCATGTTTTATGTACTATTACCACCGACATTCATCCATCATTGAAAATGTTGCATAAGTGATGTTCTGGAACTCGGGAGTGGATTTTATGCTCGATCCCCAATTTCTGGGATGTTACATGAATTGATTTCCTTATATATATGAAATGCTTGTGTTTGGTTGAATTGCTTATGTTGTATGTTATAACATGTTGCAAACATGCTTGGATTATTTGTGTTTCATTTCTGTCACTCTCATATGACCATTGATTTAGATTACAAGTGCTTGGGGCTATATTCTAGTCCAGGCAGTCGGTAACAGATTTGAATTCGTGGTTGTCTTCTATTCGCCACGAGGGACGCGTCGACGAACCCGAGTCGTGCTTTGGTTGACGGTAGTGGTTAGGCCACACGAGGTTCTTATGCACTTCATGTCGTTCAGCTTAAGGTGCGCTCGTACTAGTCAAGCTCGTCAAGCAACCCGACTGACTGCTGATGTTCACCTTGTATTGGTCATAACTGTTTGAACCTAGGGTACTGAACTTACCAGTGAAAACCTTGATAACCATGGTACCTTGATCCATTAAGACTCATGAGCCGGGCATGGTGGTATGGGACACCGTGGTCGAGCTGTCGGCCTACGCTGTGGCGACGAGTCTCCCTATAGTGACCAGTGAGCACCTTAGACTCGTGAGCCGATTGTGGTGGTATAGGACACTACATTCGAGCTATCGGCCTACTCTGATTGGTGATGAGCCCTTTGTAGTGACCTCAAGCGTATTCTGAGTATACGTGAGGCGACGACCCTTCCGTAGCATCAAGAGTACAACTAGGCCTGTATTGATAAGGTGATGGGGGAGCGGTGCAACGAGTGTGAGCAACAGCCCTGACAACCCTTGCAGTGACCTAAAAATATATCATCGTATGAGACTACTAGGAGTGACGACCCTAGATAGGATCTTTGTTGGGAATGATATGAGGGAAGTACCTTAGTTTTTGTAAGACCCGTATCCTAGTTCGTACTGTTCCGTCAACCCCAGCGATCCTTCTCGTTGAATTCCGCCAACCTTCAACCCTTAACCAGTATTCGTGCGACCCTACGTCACACACAGTCAACCCGAGTCGACTTAACCTGAGACTTTTACCATAGCGACCGCGCTGTCACCGCGGTTCCGATGCCGCGACTAGTGCGCCAAGGCGATACCCTGGCTAGGAGATATGTGCTCGCATTCAGTTCAAGGAAAACGTCGCATAGTTGTAAAACCTAAGAGAGAACATGTCAAATCAATCCCATCAATCCCATCAATCATCACATCATATCAAGTACAACCACCCCTCCCCCAATGTCAACTCCCTCCTTACACAAGTACAACTTTCACCCATCACTCCCCATCACACCCATCTACCTCTCTCTTACATCACATTCTCTCTCTTTCATTCTCTCTCTTTCATCCTCCAAGAAAGAAACCGTCCATGGATTTCATGGAGAAGCTAGATGTGGCCCACCTTTCTACCGCCAAATCCAACCCTCGGATCATCATCACAACCGTTAAAAATGTCCTCTTGGAGATCTAGAGTGCATAGGTGGAAGAAAGAATGGGCGATCAAAGGTGGGTGCTTCTTTCTTTCTTTCTCTCTCTCTCTTTTTCTTTTATTTTGTGGGTGATCTTATATTTGTTTTTTTTTTATGATTTAAGGGTCTACGTTGGTGGGACCCATTTTGATGTATGCAATGTATAGGGAGGGCCCATAGTGGCGGGGTCCCTCCTCTCTCTCTCTCTCTCTTAATGTGTGGCCCACCTTGAGGAAGTGAGTAGATCCACGCCATCCATGTGGAGAGATCATTTTAGGCTTGGGCCCATGGTCTGGAAAGACCTAGCAATGCAGATCGTCCAGCCTGCCAGTATCCCTGTTTGAAGGGAAAGCATAAATATCAGCTAACCCAAAACTGTGTAGGCCACCCTCGTGGACCCCACTGTGATGTATGGGCTTTATCTCCACTGAGATGTATTACCCGCTTCAACGATTCAGATCAACAGGAGGTTGTGGCCTACACCGTAATAGCAGCAGCAGGGTTGTCCCCTGCTGACCGCTTGGATGAAGGAAGGGAACTAATATCAGCTTGTCTGGAGCAGGTGGGCCACACGTGTGGACCCAACTGACATTTGCATATCATCCAAGCCATCCACCGTCCCTAGACGGTGGAGCCTGCATTGATGTATATGTTGTATCCACCGTCCAGCTGTTGGACAGTGGTACACACCAAGATGTATTTATCTTGTATCTAGACCGTCTATTTGCTTTGCTAGGAGGGACCCACTGTCATATGACATCAGCAAGTTCCACGGGTGCATCCACACCGCCCGTCCGTATGGACCCACCTAATGAATGGATTGGATGGTTGGACCTGGTCGTGATCTAGACCGTCCGTCCACATTCTATGTGCCATGCGTGTGGACTCCACCATGATGTAAATGTTTTATCCACTCTGTCTGGTCCATGGACGTGGGCCACACTGTGATGTATGGTTTGTGTTTCAGGCTGTCCATGTCTGGACAGTTCTGTGGGACCCCACCTTGATGTATGTGTTCTATATCCTAGCTGTCCATCTGCATCAGTGCAGGTCCAATGATTTGTGGACTAGACTAGCATCAGTAGCACCATCCTGACTGCTGACCATCTGGATCGCAGGAAAACACAGATATTAGCTTTGTTCCAAAATAGATGGCCCACCTGATGTGGACTCCACCTTGCTGCACATGTGCAGCACCTACACCATCCAGTGTTCCAGACCATTGTATGGTCTAACCTGATGGGCCAGGGCCACTAGGCCGGCTCCTGTCCAGCAGCCCTGGATGCTCCGACAACACAATTACCAGCTTGATTTAAAATGCTGGTGGGCCACACTGGCGTGGACCCCACTTCAATACACGTGTGTTGTGTACACACCATCCATCCAATTTTGTATTTGGCCACACGTGGAAATGAGACAGATTCAAATCTCACGTGGTGTACACTGTTGGACAGCTTGCTGTCCAGCGTGTTCTCTAACGCTAGGCCCACTACAGGGCCCCCTCGTGATGTGCAGTGCATCCAGGCCATCCACCCAACCTTCAGATTTATCAGGCCGGGGGCCTGGATAGGAGCCAGATCCAATTCTCTAGTGGGCCGTACCACAGTTACTGCAGGGCTTTCCTGTCTACCCAGCAACAGCAGGCCCACTTGGGCTGACTGCTTGTGCCAACGGCCCACTCCCTGGTGGTCCACATCTAACGGGGTCCACCATGATATATGTGATTCAATCCAGACCGTCCATCCACCAGCCTCATAGCTCCTGGGTTGACGTCGGTAAGTGTTGTGGACCCCCACCATGAGGTATGGGTTTTATCCAAGCCGTCCCACCGTGGGACTCCTCCATCATGTATGCTTTAATCCACACCGTCCACCGTGTGGGATGGTGTGACCCATTGAGATATATATGTTTGATCCACACCGTTCAGATGGTGCTAGACTTATTTGGATGGTGCCACGTGGGGCCCTGATATGATGTATGTGTTGTGCCCACGCGTCTAGCATCTGGACGATGGACCACCTTGATGTTTGTGCTTTATCCAGGTCGCCCGTCCAGGGCTTGGATTGTATTAGATAGTATATATATATATGTGGGACCGGCCATGATGTAAGTGTTTCACCCATGTTGTCCTATCCATGTGTTGGATGTGGACCCTATACACGTGGACCACCTTGATGTATGATTTAATCCACACCGTCCATCAGGTTGGGACAGTGGGGGGCTCCACCATAATACTTGTTATGTCCTAGCCGCCTAGATCATATTAGGCCTGCCTCGATGTATGTTTTATCCACACTGTCCGTGGAACATGTGACCCACCTGATGTATGCATTCTGTATCCACACTGACCATCTGGTGGGGCCCATTTGCTACATGTGCGGACCCACCTATAGTGCATTGGTACGGCCCATTAATGTAGCCCACTTGATGTGTATGAAGCCCATGTGTAGGGCCCACCCATTATGTATTAAGGCCCATGGGTTGTCGCCCACTGTGATGTATTCGAGGCCCGATGTGATGTATTCGAGGCCCATGCGATGCGGCCCACTTGATGTGTATATTAGGCCCTTATGTGAGGCCACGAGCTCATCATATGTTTTGACTCTATATGTAGGCCACTCCTTGGGAGCAATGTTGGTTAAATGTCCACATTGATGGGCAATGATGGTTAGATGTCCACATTGTAACCTTCCCTTAGGCCTTGTTAGGCCATTCTCATCATTCCCTTAGTGGGTTAACCCAAATAAGTGGGTCCCATTCGCCATAGACGGATGGATCCGTGTTATCGGATTTGATATAACCACGGGCAAGTGCTGATCTTTATACTATAATTGATCAGTTGATCATTTATGGACCCCATTTTATTTATCTGCTGATTACTGTTTCGATTGACGTGACCGGTTTGTCGATTCCGATTGTCATGACCGATTACCATTTCGATTGACGTGACCGGTTTGCCAATTTTGATTATCGATCGATTCCGATTATCATGACCGATTGTCGATTCCGATCGACGTGACTGATTTATCGACTCTGATTACCGATCGATTTCGATTGACGTGGCCGATTGCTGATTCTGATTATCGTGGCCGATTGCCGACTCTGATTATCGTGGCTGATTGATCGAATAGCGATCGAGGCCGATTATCATGACCGACTGCCGATTCCGAGTATTGAGGCCGACTAGCGATCAATTTTGATTGTCATGGCCGACTGACGGTTCTGATTGTCATGACCGATTCTGATTACTAAGGTCTACTCCGATTCTGATTTTGATTGTTGAGGCCGATTTCGATTGCCAAGGCCGATTGTCGAGACCTATACGATGTATATGCCACCCATATTTGAGGCCCATTGTGATGTGCATTCGGCCCGTGTCTGAGGCCCGATGTGATGTATATGTGACCGATGTGATAAGGCCTATTATGATGCATTTGAGGGCCAGGCGATGGAGCCCATCGTGATGTGTATTAAGCTCTTGAGTAAGGCCCATGGTGTTGTATATTTGGCCCATGTGTGAGGCCATGGGTCCACTATATGTTAGACTCTATGTGGGTCATTCCTTAAGGGCAATGTTGGTTAAATGTCTACATTATCAAGGTCAATTGTTGATGCCAGTTATTAATACCGATTATGAGTATGTGATAACATAGCATCATGATACATGCCCATACGCATTATCTGCATGTTTGTTATGAGATATGATTGACCATTGCATATGTCATAGTGCCGGTTATTATGAGACTCCCTGATAGGTGGAGATTGTCTCACATGAGCGCACGGTGTGCGCAGGATTGATGCATGACTGGATTGTATGACTCACGCATCTTGCATTGTGTGCTGTGATTATTCTACGCCCTAGCGACATCAAGGTCGTAGCCTCCACAAGCATATCGTGGATGGCCAGACAGGACACTGGAAATTTATTCTACATGGGGTGCTATAGATATCCTTGGGTAAAAGTCCCTAAACCCTCTTGGTTCCACAGGTTGCTCTAACGCTAAACCGAGTGGATACATGAGCGCTTGAGGGCCGTATACCGTTAGGCCACATCTCCCACTGTGTCGTGGTCAGTTAGAAGGGGGTGCGGCCTTACCTGCCTAAGAGGAGGGGGCAAATCTAGGCTGAGTTTGACCAGCTCGAGGAATGGGTCTGCTATCGACGAGTCGGGCCCGATATTGGCAGGCGGATAGTGAGGTCTCTTCCACTCGCCTTGTTGCGCGTGATGGGGTGGCAATCTGGTTTGGAGTGTAATAGACCCCGATAATTTTCAAGAAAGGAACCGTACTGATATGTGGACTTATTGAGTAGGAGTTGCATGCTCATTCATTCATTCATTCACTATCCACTTGGGCTGGTGGTGCACAACAAATTATTGTGTACCTTCGTTATGGCAAGGATTTCGGTTGGGCGCACGACTAACCTGAGATCAGGAGTTTACCACGTTGAGTCTGACTATCTAAATTTAGGTATGAGATTGGTTTGGATAGAAGTCCCTTGTGGTGGACCCCGTAGCCTGCGATACTACGTACTATAATCCCGACTTCACACTCCAGCATGGTTATTTCATTCGCATCATATATTTCATTACATCCGCAGGCATATGGCATCTTGGGTTGCTATGTTTCTGCACTTATACGACCTAGAAAGACTTAACAGGATTTGTATATTACATTGCATCCTTGGCATCTGATATTTGGCTCTTTATGACTCCTTATCGCATAACTATTCTATATTGCGTATTCTGATACTGATTGACTTATAGACTTGTCCATACTTCCTCTTACTCTATTATCGTATGATTTATATCTTGTTAGTATTTCTGCTTATTCTGATAAGTTATGCTCTTGTCAGTGTTTCTGCTTATTATGACATTGTATTGAATACTTGACACTCACCTTGTGCACACACTTACACTACCCTCTAAGCTTTTTATAAACTTATGCATGATAGATGCATGCAGGTGATGTTAGGTTGCAGCAGTGTTGAGCTTGGATCGTGCAGTGGTCTTCTGGAGCATGATTTTTTTGGTTATGTATTTGCCTTTCAATGTTGTAATCAAATGATTATATTAGTGGATATGTGATGATGATGTTGCCTTTGTGAATTGGGTAATCTTGTGGTTATGCTTATTACTAGTTAAATGTATATAATAAAAAAAATCCTCCTTGTAGGATCCCAGGATCGGAATCTGGCATATGAATGCTAGGAGCCGAGAATGGGGTACTACGGAGGCTGTCGGCACCAGATTCGGCGCTCCGAATTTCTGTGAATCCAATTTTTGGGTTTGGGACGTGACAGTTTCCCAATCCTACTATTTGAAAGGACTAATAACAACTCGATAATCATATCCATATCGCACTGCATGTGTCTGGAAGATGTGGAGCACTAAGGGAAGAAAGCATGCCGCGGACGTAAGATGGTGTCGCATGAGAGAGTATGTCGATGAGGGCATGCATCATTACTGCATCTCATACTTGCATTAATAACAGTATCTAGGAATGTCTGATTGTTTACTTTACTATTATCGTGTGATTGATTTGATAACATGCTAATCTTTGCTCTATGATTCCACTGAGTTGATCACTCACTCCCACGTTACGGGACAGTATTTGCAACACCTATTAGACTCTGTCTTAGATGCAGATAGTGAGGCGATTCAGGAGCTGGAGCCGGACTACTACGAGGACCAGGAAGAGTTCTCGTATATGCAGTTTTCTGATGGCTTCGCATAGGTGGCCTGGATCAGCGGGATTTTACTAGTTGGACTATCGCATGACATTTGATTTTTGGTTTGGTATATGTATATGTGACTCAGAGATACATTCATACTTTAAAGATAGATCGAGATTGTTTTGTTTTACAGATAGTGATATATATATCTTCTAGTCTTCCGCTTGCGTTTTATCACTGGATCTGGAGTATGAATTGCAGTTTTGGTATAATCTTACTCATGTTAATGCACTAACTCAGACAACATTTAATCATAAGCATATTTGTTGCATAAGTGACGTTTTGGAACTCGGGAGTTGGGTTTCTACACGACTCCCAATTTTCAGGGTGTTACACAAGTACAATTTGTTCAGAAGGTGGCACATATCTACTTTCAAGTATATCCCAAACATCATGATTCAAAGATCTCAGAAAGTAGTGCATCCTAGCCTTCTAGTATGCGTAATTTGAGCCATTAAATACAGGAGGCCTAGTGACTGATGAGCCCTCTCCATTGGCCATATTCCCAACTTCAGTCAAGATCACTCTCCAGGCGGTGAAGCCCTTAAAGAGAGACCCGCTCTAATACCAATTGAAATAGCGGTGAAGACCCCTTTAGTTGAAGTAGGAACATGCCAATATGTCCTAGAGGGGGTGAATAGGACTTTTTAAAGTTTTTATAGTTTATTTAATATTCTATTACACTAATCCTAACAACAAGCACATATTAGGATTATGAAAAAGTAACTCTACTGGCTTCCAAGCCCAGTAGAGGATCCAATCACAAACTATTTAAGAAGTGAACAATATGTAAACTAGTTTATGATGGATATGACTGTGTATGTGTGTGATGTGTGATCTCAGATATTCAGATATGAAAATATTAAAGTAAATCACACAAAAAAAAGAATAACAATCTCAAACACAGTCATTTTTATAGTGGTTTGACTACTTACCTACTCCACTCCCGGTAACCGCACTCAACCCTTGAGTGTACCGGATTTCACTAAGGAGGTTTCACAGTGGTTCACCTCAAACCTAAGGTTTTAAATCAGGTTCACTTTTAACCTTTACAACCTACACCTAGGCTGACTGTTTATACTCCCTGAGCAAGGGTCAACACATAGCACTCGATTTTAGGCACACTGGCCAAGGATCCACACAAGGAACCTCATTATTTATACTCTCATGAGCAAGGGTCAACATAACGCACCCACTTTTAGGCACACGGCCCAAGGATCTTCCATAAGACCCTAACTATTTATGCTCTCCACAGAGCAAGGGTCAACACAATGCACTGAGTATGTATACTCCCGCCGAAGGCCTCCTTGAAGACTTGCAAGGGTGAGAAACACCTTAGACCCAATCCTACAAAGGAATGATCAAAGGGTCCTCTGGACTCTAGATACTTAAAAATAAGTGGATGAGTCCCATTTTAACTCATTATTAAAGATCTCCTCTTTTTGTTGATGAAGAGACTTCTACTCCCTTGAATCACAACTCAGAAGATATACCAATGCATGGCGATGAGTTGGGTCAAGGTTATAATGGAATTCTACTCTCAAATATTTTCCTATAAAGGAGATAGAGTGATTCCAATCATCCATTCATTCAAGGCATCCTAGCTTAATGATTTGCTCTTAAGGTAGTAGCTGGAGGATCGTTGAACGCGGAAGTTCATTCTCCAATCCACTCTATTGAATATCAATGATGAGGGTGGATTGGAGGATGAACTCCCATGAGAGAAAGGGCTTTGGGTATATGATCTAAGGTAAAACACTCAAAAGCACTCTCTTCTTTCCCTACTAGCAATAATAGACAAGTTCTCTTTATATAGGCAAAAGGTTCCAACAGATATAAAATGGTCACATTTATGACAGAGTTCGATATCATCGAGCATATACTCGCGATCGCATCGACGGTCCGCTCGATGACATAAATTTAAATGTCATACACTTTTGAAACCTATTGTCAGTTGGTCGATGAAATCGAAACACGTGTTGATGTCATCGAATTTCGAACTCCGATTTCATCGATGTGAGGTTCGATTCCTCGACATTTGAAAATGAGAGAGACTTTCTTTGTAATATTTCATGTTTAAAAGAATGATCGAGGGACTTTCAATATCATTGGAATTTGAATGTCGATGATATTGATAGCTTTGTCGAGGCATCGATAAATCTAAAGGATTTTTATTTAAGCTTGCTGGACAGTTTATGTCCCTATTCGATGCCATCGAGACCGTACCGATATCATCAATATTTGAATATCGATTCTATTAAGTGACTCTTGATCATGGATAAACTATCCTGAAATATTTTGCTGAAAATCTTCCCGCTCATGACCAATATCATCGAGAGCCTTCCGATATCATCAATATTTGAACTTCGATGGTATCAAGGAGGGCTTCGATATATCAATGCATATATGATATTCTTAAAAAAAATAGGGGCACCGAAGATCTGCCTGTCAATATTATCGAGTCACCCTTGATGGACTCAAAATTCAAATATCGATGATATCGATAGGTATATCGATACATTGATAAATCAGTCTAAAGATATATGTGGTTGCTGGACACTTTTGTCCTCATTCGGATGGAATCGATTTGTCATTGAGGACATCAACAGCGCAGGTTGATCATATCGAGATGTGTATCGATGAAATCGACAAAGCAAGAAAACTTAGAGATTTTTTTATTTTGAAAAAAGTTTTCTTTTACTTAAAAAACCCTATGATATTCTAGCTTGTGTTAAGGGTTTAAATACCTGGTGTTTTGGGACATTGGATGTGAGGCTTAGATTTACCTGAGGTGAGCTTGTGTACACATTCGGTTGAGGCAGATGCTTTGCATTGATCTTTCTATGAGGCTCTGCAGTCTGGCTGACTCAACACTCACGCTAATTGACAAACCCGGGCACTTTCACATTTAACAATCGTTTACAACATGGACATTTAACCACCATTTCTCTCAAGGTGTGGCCCATTAGAATCCATCTTATAATGGGGTCCATTGTCCTAATACTTGCTAGGAATGGATGATCATCATAAATGTTAACACATACATCATGGTGGAATTACACATTACAATTGGGCCTCATCACATACGCTTCATATGCACCACAATGGGCCACACATAAGGGCCTTATATACATCACATTGGGCCTCTCATACATCTCATTGGCCACATCCTATAGGCCTCATGCACATCACATTGGCCCTCATCACATGAGCCTCATGTACATCATAGTGGGGCTCATCACATGGGCTTCTCATACATCACATTGGGCCTCACACAAGGGCCACATATATATCACATTAGGCCTCACCTCATGGGCCTCATATACATCACATTGGGTCTCATTAAATGGAAAGTGTGTATGCAACATACATCACGATGGGCCTGTTGGACGTCTAGCTCATGGATGACCTAGTGGAAATACACATCCATCAAGGTGAGGTCTAGTCCATGGACGGACAACATGGACAAAACAGATACATCATGTGGGGTCCATGGACGAATGGGGTAGATAAAGCACTTACAGCATATGCATCCCCATCAAGGTAGGCCCCACGTCTTTGCTGGACGTGGAACCCATCCACGGATACAACACATACCATCAAGGTAGGCCCCACGTCCTTGCTGAATGGTGTGGGTACACCACATACACCAAGGTGGGCCACATGGATGGGGTCCACATCCAATAGAACGGACGGACGGTGTGAATACAACACCTACTTCATGTGGGTCCCACTGTCCACGTGTGGACAGTGTGGATAGACACATACAACACAACAGGCCCCACTACCCCCACGTTTGGATGACAGGGATAAAACACATATATCACAAGGGGCCCCACCATCCAGGATCTGGACGGTGAGGATATACATCATCAAGGTGGGTCCACATGGTGGCCCACCAAAGTTTTGGATCAGCTGATATTTGTGTCTTGCCTCTCCAGAAGCGCCTATTGCTGGATGGTGCAGATACAATACATAAATCATGGTGGGTCCACGCGTGTGTATGGTGGATAAAACACTTACATCAAGTGGTCCCACGTGTGGACAGTGTGGGTATGAAATACATAATCGAGGTAGACTCCACCCTCCCTTGTTGGACAGTGGACAACATGGATGGAACGCATGCGGGGTCCACGTGTACGTGGCCCACTGCTTTGAAGTAGGTTGATATTTGTATTTCCTGTGTCCAGACCTACTAGACGGTTAGGACAACACCCGTCCTGGCCGGTCACGGCCCATTTGACCCACTGTTGGGCGGCCAGATGATGGTCAGGTGGATATACATCACATATGTCATAGTGGAGTCCATATGGTGGGCCACACGGCCTTAGATTAGGCTGATATTTGAGGTTTTTCCTCAGCTAGGTCGGCCCAAAAATTCAAGCAGCAAAGCTGCTCGATGGTGGGTAGTAAGGTGGGTCGGTCCCACTATTTGGACAACCATGAGGTCTACCATTTGGACAGCGTGGAGAAATCTCACACTTATCAAGTGGGTCATCAATCATGGAAGAAAGAGAGAGAGGGAGAGAGAGAGAGAGAGAATCGAGTGGCAAAGGGAGCTCCACCATTATGAGCTCCCTTTACAAGATATAAACATACATCAAATGCGTCCCACCACAAGTGGGCCCTTCAATATAAATCAAGGGTGAAAATCCCAAGATCACCCACTGTTATATCTCCTTCTTGGCTCCTTAGAATGCTAAGCTCCTTGGCTTCTATTTTGATGGAGGATGATGAAGATTGAAGGGCTAGGATGAGAGGTTTGGTGGTAGGAAGTGGGCCACACTTGTCTCTCCTTGGGGAATGCTTAGATGTCAACTCCCTTGGTTGCTTGGAAATGGTAGAGAGAATAAGAGGGAGAAGAGATGTGATGGGATGAAGAGGGATGGGTTGTGTGTAAGAAAGGGATGGGCGGAGTGAGAGAGAGTTGACTTCAGGGATGACTTGTGTAAGAGAGAGATGGGTAGAGTGATGGGTTGTACTTGACTTGTACTTGATTGATTGATGTGATAGATGGTAGATTCTCTTGAAATGAACAACGTGCGGTATTTTCTCGAGATATGTGTAGGTCCACATCTCTTAGCCTAGGGTATCGCATAGGTGCGCAAGTCGCGGTGATGGTGCGGTCGCAATGGTACAAGTCTCGGGTCGAGTTAACTCATATCTTAGGGATGCGACTTAAGGTCGCGTGCAAATGTTGACTACAGGTCGTGGGTTGCTGGAATTTGATGGGGAGGATCGCTAAAGTCTTAGGAATGGTCTGGACTAGGATACGGGCCTTACAGACTCCGCCACCCCTTGGTCTCTTTCCCAAGCTCTAATTTGTATATAAAACAACTAAGAAAACTCCTTTAATAGTAAAAATCCGCATCGACTTGAAACCGACTTTAATTTGTGCCCTTTAGTTACACTTCATTTGCACCGAAGTTGCCTTCGGTCGTACAGAATTTCATCTAAAAAATCTGTGCAAAATCTGTCTAACTTATGTTCTACCTAAGCTATCTTAGGTGAGATCAAAGTTATTTTTGGTCAGACCGAAGGTCGAGCCGAAGGTTGAGTTAAATTAATTGTGAAATTACAATTTCTTGATAGACTATTTTGTACACTTTCGGTTGGACCGAACCGACCTTAGGTGGGATCAAACAGTCTGTTTATTCTCTTGTTGGACTTGTGATTTTGCCAGTCTTTTCTCCATCCTTTGTACTTGGTTTTCTTGGATCGTTGGCATGTGAATTCTTCATTAATAACTTCCAAATCTTCATATCTTTATTTTTTTTTCTTTTGAGCTCTAAATCCATCTTTTAAGTGCATAATCATCTTTATATCCAAAACTACCTTGCATGATTAAAACATACATAATTATATTAGATTAACACTTAAATGCTAAGAAAGCTAATGTAATTGAATGAGTAAATACACAACATTTAGGTCTCAAAACCCCCTCAAATAGCATTGCTAGTCTCAAGCAAGACATGTGAAATATATTTTGAAACTAAATAAACAAATTTCCATAAACTCAAGTAGTTCTAAAAATTATCGAGATGATAGAAATCTAAAATACATTAATGTTGAGCATTCTCCTAAAATCTAGCACTTTGTAAATATCCTAATTAAATTCAAAATATTAATCCTATAATCAAAATAATTCTAAACATTGAGTTTCATGGGTGCATAGTGAAGTTTCAATTTGTCACAACCAAAGGTTCAGTTCTCTTCTTTCATGATAACATTGATGATCCAAGAGAACATTCAGAATAACCAAAACCTAAACCAAAACTTGTCTTACAGTTCAACCTTCTACTCATCCAGTTTTTGATTTTTCCATCGATGGCTTTCATAATATTTTCACTTTTTTTTTTTTATTATTCTTTATAGTCCTTGCACATAACTTTAATGGTAGCCGTTTTCAACAACAATTGTTTTTTTAGCTGGGTATTCTCTCTCTCTCTCTCTCTCTCTCTCTCTCTCTCTCTCTCTCTCTCTCTCTCTCTCTCTCTCTCCTAATTTTTCTCATTGAACATAATGGACAAATTCCCTAGGTTTAGTTCCTATCATTCTTAATAATCATCAAGCTAATAATTCAATATCAAACTTAAACTTTAATATTAAGCTAAATGTGACATGTGAATTACATGAATCAATCAATGTTTAAAAACTTCTAATTAAATATTACTAACTCAAACTTAACTTTAGAAATCTATCAAATAAATAAAATTTAGATTTTAAAAATCCTCAACAATAAGTATTTTATCATTCTAATCTCTAGATTATCTTTAAAATCACTTACATTCATAGAAATTTTTTTATAGCTCAAAAATTCAACAACTCAGCACAAATTTGTAGAATATCCAAAGGAAACCTATCCCCCAGCCCAAAATCTACATTGTTCCTCCATGTATAAACATTTGTAATTAGAGCAATATTGAGAGCAATAAAAATAAAGAGGGGTAGATGAAAAGTACCTAGAAGGCGACATATAGATAAGCAAGTGCGAACTTTCTATCAAAAAATATATTAACGACTAAACTAAAACTAATATAAATCAAAATAATTCTAAGAAAACAATAAATTCATAATCCTAAACTAAGAATGCAAAGGAAAACTACTCATTCTTGATAGATGTTTTCCTCCCATGACTAGTATCTCAACATATTTCTCAACAAACTTTTTAAAAAGATAATCTAAAAGCTCTTTTTGTACTAGGCTTGGACGTAAGAAATTTATGAACCTCAACAAAAAATCTTTGATTAATATTTTGAGGTTTTCAAAGTGTATAATATTCACCTGTGAAAGAAAAATTATCAATGTTAGTACATCACAATGAATCAAAGACTACAATTAATTGTAAATTAGAGATTTATTTTTTTTAGCTAGTGTAGTCTCAACACAATTCGAAGTTTCAGACTTCGATTCAAATTCTAGCTCCACCTTTAATGGTAAACATTCAGAAATTATGGAAGGGAGCTTTTCAAAATAATGATTTTCTGGGTCAATGTCAACTATTGAGGTACATTTTTGCAAGGCATCCACTATATCTTTAATCATATTATCATTAGAATCCTCCAAGTGTGTCAAGCGAACTTTTACAGAGTTGGGAAATTCAATTAAGAGGGGCTCATTTTTCATGTTGGAATTAAGGGTGTCATGTAGGTGGAATGGATTAACATCATTATGTTTGAAAATTCCCTATACCTCTCGATCATTAACTTAGATAGTAATTGAGATTGACTCTTAAGAAAGTTGAACTGTATGCTCTTAAGCATATTCGAACTCTTCCTCATTCTCAAATTCAATTTTCTTAACAAACGAATAAGGATCACTCTCCTCTCATTGTACTTCTGAATTGGACTGAGGTTGGGCTAGACAAGCCTCTTCCTCATCAATGGCCTTGACTGAATTCTTTTAATGGAGGATTTAAACAACTCTAATGATGTTCTAATATCTACGAATGATTGTATGATGAGTTGGTTGAATTGTTCTTAAGCATCTATGAATTTTTGACATGACTCTTCTTGGATTGTTTCTGGTTCGATCTCATAAGTAGGTGATCCAAAGGGATAGTCATTAGAATCCATGGTTGGTTCACCTCTCCAATTTAAGCTTTGATTTTTCCACCAATTGTAGTCATATGGGTCATATGCGGGAGTATTTGAAGGTTATTAGTAAGTGTTACCATCCATATAATAATCGCGCATTATCTTCTTAACCCATGGATGATAATTGTACTCCTTTGTATATTCACGTAGTGATTTCTTAACCGGTGAAGCATCATACCTTGGTTAATTCTCGATCATAAATTTAGTTAATTTACAAGACTGGTGGCATTTCTTAACATAATCATTTGATAGCCCTTCAATGAATCTCTCATCTTCTAGAAGTTGATTAAAGTATTCACATGTCCACTCTTGCATGAGCATGATAAAACCCTACAAAAAAAATTCCTATAGCAATAAAAAAAGCAAGCAAATAGAGTAAGAAAGGATGTTACCCGAAGAGAGAAACTAAAGTGAAGATCTTATAAAACAGAAACAATAAATAATGTTGGTAATGTTAACAAAATATAAAATACAATAATAAATCTTTAAAAAAAATATGTAATTTAGAAAATCCTAAAAAACCTATGTTAGAAAATTTTAGAAAATAGAAAATTCTAACCTAAAACAAAAATTAAACATAGAAAACCTAAAACTAATTGTGTTCAATGCCACTCCCCTGCAACGATGCCAAAATCTTGTTCACGAACCCCAAGTGCAGGGTTGCAATGTAGTAATAATTCAGTGAGACTAATGTTCAATCCAAAGGGAATGAGGAAGATGGCCTAGAACTAATCTAAGTCGAATGATTTTTCTAAATTTTTAATCCAACGAGATAAAATTAGTTTTAAGTAAGAAGAAAAAGGACTAAGGATCTATAAATCCACTTATAGCAATAACAATATCTATTTTACTGATTCAACAATTATAATTTAATTCGAATCGAAGTCCTAATTTATCGAATCAAAAGATAGAACGATTAAACCAATCATAAACAATATTAGAATATGAATTTAATTGAATAATTCTCTCATGAAGCACTGAGACATCGATCGCAGGGAATTCAAACATCTACTATGCCCGAATTCTACAATAGATCAAAAAAGTTTACAGATTAATTACTTCCCTGATCAAGTATTGTAGTTGCACTTCCAAGCATTTAATGTGCTCTGAGTTGATAATGGATCAAAGATGAAACAATACAAAGACTTTAAAATAAAATCCAAATTTATTCAATCTAATATCTTAATTCATTATTTTAAGCGTATATTCATCTTTAGGTCCAAAATCATATCGCATGATGAAAGCATACATAATTATATCAGATGAACACTTAAATGCTAGGAAATCTAATGTAATTAAATGGATAAATATACAATATTTAGGTCTCAACACCATACAACTTTAAGAACCTCACATATGCTAAAATTTAACTTCAAGTGCCCCACATGTTGTGTATGCCACATGTGCAGTTGTTGATTTTCTTGTGTTCCACATATGCTAAATGTGCCAATTTGACATGTATCAATAACTATTAGACCTTTATTATTATTATTATTATTATTTTACAAATCTAAGTAAGCCTTAAGAAAGGAGAGAAATGAAAAATTGTACTCTCTTTAGGCAACACACTAAGAGAGAACTTGCGAAAACTTGAGGAAATAATGCTCTTAATGTTTTTGCATAAGAGGAGAGCTGTTTCCTATATAGGCATATGCATTTTAGCACTGCCTCAACTGTGTGGTCGATGATTTAAACCAGGCATTCAGTGGGATTAGTGGAACCAAACCAAATCTTTCTCTAGTTTATTATCTTAATCATAAAAAATAATAATCTTTCTTCCATCATGGTATCTCTTGAAGTTTTCATCTCTTATTCTTAATTTTGTCATCCATGTAAAGTACTAAAATCCTCGAAATTGTTGTCCTTTTTTAGCATGGTCCATTCAATTTTTAAAATACCGATCATTTAGATTGATGCCATGTGTTTACAATGATATGGACCGGAATCCATTACAACACCTATCCGTCAACCACAGGTTTGTGCGTGGGAGATACCATGATGTTTATCATTCCTCTAAACCATTAATATGGTGTAACTCACTAAGTTGAAGATAAGGTACAAAGGCACACTTCGTGAATTTAGCAGTTTTAGGAAAATTCAAAAAAAAATTACATTGTTGCCACCAGTGTCCCCTGGGAGTTTCTTACAGGGCTATATATATATATATATATATATATATATATATATATATATATATATATATATGGAAATGGTTCTATAAGTGGATCTCATGGGAACTTCTCATCAAGTCGAGATCGTGAGCCCCACCATGATGGGTGTTGATCATCTATCCCATCAGTTAGATGCAACATTCCATAGTGAGCAATGGTCTTAAAAATCAAGTCAATCCATCACTTGTGTGGGCCACGCCATATACAAAAGTTGAGAGGGGTTATCCTCCCATTAAAATATTCATAATCATATTTTCGGCCCACCAAGATGTGGTTCAACAATCCAGCCCATCCATTATGTGTGTCCCACTTGGATGAGGGATCAGACCAAGTTTTAGATACATCCAAATTTCAAGTGAGACCCAACAAATGCTTTTATATGTTTTAGGCATGTCTACGAATGATTTTAGATGATATTGTCCACCTAAGTTCCACATATGGCTAATTTTTGAGATATCCTATAATTTAAAAAGGACCATCAAATGCATGGCGTAAATGTTCGGCATAAGCCATGGTGAAGCCCACCAAGATACATATTTATTGACTGTTTCTCGTGGTGTAGACTATTCCGTCGGAATGACACGGAGACACGAAAATGAGTCCTAAATAACGTGCATACCTGCTGTCATTCATTTCTATTACGCTGGTAGGTTCTCTTCCTATTCAGAATAAGGTGTCTTTGCGAGGTGACCTGGGGCAGCAAGAAGGGAACGACTATCGTACAGGGGATTCATTGCGTGTTTACCCACGGCCTAAAATTCATGCAGATTCCCAAAAAAACATTAGGTGGGCCAGACTTCAGGAAACAGTTGGGATGAGAACGCTAGGTCCAATCAATTCATTGAGGCTTACATGAAATGACAAGAAGCTCCATGAGTTGGCCACTTTTAAACTCAGGTGAGCCACACATCCACAGTAAATCTAGAGGCCGTAGGTATGATTTTGGACCATTGCTTTTGGCGCGCCTTCCCGTTGTTTTATATCGACCTCATTTTTGTGGTCAGGCTAGAACGATCCTTCAAAATATCTGTATGTACGGAGACCTGTTTGGATAAATTCATCAATCAACTAGCAATGGATGCGCATGTCTATTTCACGCTGCACCGCGATGCATGAGATAAAAGGCTTCTTAGGTCCACACGCTTGTGATCCCTACCTATCCAGACATGTGCACACGTGTCAAACATATGTGAAAGGTTAAAGCTTTCACATCTGGTTGGAATATTGTTTAGATCTTCTGCTTACCAAAAACAAAAAAAAGTCGGTTCAGCGCCTCGCGAGGCGAGAATGTACGGGATCGGTTTCGGTGTGGCCCTTACCTATCCACACGCTTGTGATCCCTACCTATCCACATTGATTATGTATTCTGTATCCATGCGGTTCATCCGTTTTTCGAGATCATTTACCAGTGTGAGCCCAAAAATTAAAAAGAATCCAAATCTCACGTATACCATGGCGTACGAAATATCGGTGATTAACATCCTCTGGCCACAAAAGTTTTGGATCAAGCTGATACTGGTTTTTTGCCTTCATCCAGGTTTGTCTTACCTTACCAATGCATTGGTTGGAAAATAAATATTATTGGAACATTACCATGGATTCTAGGAAATTTTTAGCAGTGGCCTGTTCAATCACTGCTAGCCCACAAGATGTAGATATGTTATCTTTTTAGACTTGTCATGGAAAGATTCGAGCTTCTAATAGTTTCAAGAATAGTAAAAGTACAAAGTCTATCATGCATGTAAATGTTCGAGGCAATGCACATCCGACGTGATGTGTGCATCACCGAAGAATTTATTAATAAGCTATGAGGGAGTCTCTACTCTGAGGCTGCGAGTCAGAATGACTTAATGCCATTTGAGGAGTCATACTCTGATTGGATATGCTAGGTTGTCCATCTACCGTTTGACAGATAACTACTAATATTAATTGCAGGAAACCCGACTCAACAAGACAGGTCCGACACCCCCACCTCGGACCTCCAAAAGAAGGCATGCGGAGTGCGTGTTTGGTAAGAGGCCCGACAACTCAGGTCGAAGCTCAGCTTAGACTACGAGCTGATCACTGACCCGACCGCCAGGGGAATCACGCCAAGCCGAGGCCATACATTAAGACGGGCACTCCACCTGCCAGATTCGGAAACTGCCATAAACAAACGTGATCGAATACTTCGCTCCCAGATACGCATTATTCTCCTGATACGCTACACGATTTATAGATTGCGTACAATATCTCCACGATCTTAGTATCCCGTTGATTAACTAAATCGTGCCGACAATAACGGACCTAGACCGTCCAACAGTCAGGTATAAATACATTGAGACACCACTGCTACAGGTACGCAATATCTTACTCTATCCTCTACTTTCCACTTAAACCCAGATTCCCTTAACCTGACTTTGGCATCGGAGGGTCTCCCGGCTTAGCCAAGGTCACCTTTGTCTGTTCTTATTATGCAAGGTCAAGACGTTGAAGAGATCCAAGTTTCGGGAGACGAAGGGGAGAGTCATCTAGATTTTGACCTCAATATTTTTTGGCGTTGTCTGTGGGAATCTGATACGAAATGTCAGGTTCCTATTTTTAAATATAATGGTAAGAGGAAAGAAGAAAGCAGTAGCCGTGGAACCAGAATCAAATGAACAAACCCACTCTTCGTCACTAATTCATGCCGAGTCAGATCCGGGGTCTTCTCAGCGTTCTCGCAATCGGGCGAGTAAGTATCAAGCCATGAAAAATGAGATTCAAGCCCTACGTGATGAAGTGAATAGAATGAAGTAGCGACAGGAGCCATAGCCACACCTAATTCAGGAGAATCCCGTTCCCAAGCCAGTCGGTCTATTCATAGAAGCTCACTCTGTGCCATGGAGTATGAGGCCCGAGGCACCCCAACACCCTAGGGTGCCGGTTTTGAGTCAGAATCCTCCTCTTGTCCAAGTTAAAGTCTTGGTGCGGAATATCACCACTCGGGCTCCTACCAATAACTCAGTCACCTTAGCCCTGGCACCAACGGACCTCCGTCATCAACTAGAGCAGAGGAGGGAAAGGAGGACCCTAGAAATAGAAGATGCCCTAAAGATAGTCGCTGAAAACAAAGATCCTTGGGAAGCGCGGTTTACAGAACTCAACAACAAGTTCTTAACCCTGGAAAAGAAGAAACAATTGTCGACAATTCCTACCACGGTTCAGGCAATGATGGAAAAGACCGAACCTCCTTTCACCTCCACTGTCATGGATGAGGTGATGCCACAGAGGTTTCGAATACCTCTCGTCATCCAATATTCTGGGTCCGGTTACCCATCCGAGCATTTAGAAGCTTATCGATCGTGGATGCAGATCCAAACAGCAACGGACGTAATGATGTGTAGAGGATTTTCTATCATCCTTACGGGATCCGCTCGGAGCTGGTATCGTCGACTCAAACTCAATTCCATCAGTTCCTTCACAGAGTTGAGTTGACTATTCCTTACCCAATTCATTAGTGGTAAGAGAAGTAGAAAACCCAACACTCACATGCTCACCATCAAGCAAGGACCAAAAGAGTCACTGAAGGACTATATTGTTTGCTTCAACGAGGAAGCGTTGCAGGTAGAAGACTACGATGATAAAATGGCACTCGCTGCAGTATTCAGTGACCTAAAAGAAGGAAGGTTTACTTTCTCCATCGGGAAAAACCTGCCGAATACATTGGCGAACTTCGTCGCAAGAGCTCAAAAATACACTAATGCCGAGGAGTTTACCAATGCTCACAAAAGTATACATGTAACCGACTCAACTGGAAAAGGGAAGAAGCCTAGGAACAAAGAGTCTCAACCAACCGGCAAAGAGTCGGATGACTGCGCCCCTCTCGATCATCGACCGAGCCGAAGACTAGAAGGAAAATTTCATTTCTACACCCCCCTCAATACGTCCACCAAGCACATCCTGTTAGATATCTGAGGAGAAAATTTTTTGAATTGGCCTGTCTATATGAAGGCCGACCCAGAACATCGAGATAAGTAGAAGTTCTACCGCTTCCACCGGGACCACGGACACAACACGGACGATTGTGTAGATCTCAAGGATGAAATCGAGTCCCTCATCCGCAAAGGCCATCTACGTCGATACACTAAAAGGGAGAGAGCCGCTCAAAAGGAAGAACGGGAGCAAGAGAGACCGAATAACCCACGGAAGAGTCAGCTGAAATTCTCACCATTTTCAGGGGCTCAGTTGGTGGAGGATATTCAAACAGGGCCCGAAAAATCTACTCTTGAAAGTTCGATTCGGAACATTACATCCATTTAACCGAGCGACCTAGTAAGGAACTCTGGATTAGCCCATACAGTTTGACCTTCACGGAAGACAACACACGTGGAATCCAACATCCGCACGATGATGCCCTGGTGGTCACGATAACCATAGCAAACCACAAGGTATACCGCATCCTGGTTTACACCAGAAGTTCAACCAATGTGATCTATTCTGAAGCTTTCGAGAGGATGAGGTGTAAGGCCCGTATCCTAGACCATACCGTTCCATAGGCTTCCGCGGTCCTTCTAGTCAAATTTCGGCAACCTTCGACCCGTATCCAACGTTTGCACGTGATCCTAAGCCGAGTCCCGCATACCTGACTTGACTTAACCTGAAACTTATATCTTAGTGATCTCACCATCACCGCGGTTCCAATGCCATGACTCATGCACCGAACCAATACCCAGGTCAGAAGATGTGGGCTCGCGTTCATTTCGAGAAAAACGCCGCGCGCTGCGAACTTCGAAGGAATCTCTATAACATGTCTTATCAATCAATCAATCAATCCCATCAATCAAGTACATATCACAAATCAAGTCAAGTAAAAGTAACCCATACCCTATTTCTACTTCTCTCTTACACAAGTTACCCAAAGTCAATTCTTACATCACTTCATCCATCACTCCACCCATCACCCATCACCCATCACACCCATCCCATATCACCCTATCACTTCCCTCTTTCTCTCATTCACTCTCTTCACTCCCAAGAAACAATACCCCAAGTCCAAGCTCTCTCTCTCTCTCCCAAAGCCAAGTGTGGCTCACTTTCCCCTACCCTCTCATCTCTCATCCCCACCATCAAAAGTCCATCAACCACCATTAAAAGTGAAGACAAGGAACTAAGGAGGCTAAGGGATCAAGGAGGAGTGCAAGAGGTGGGTGATCGAGTATTGAATTCCATTTTTTTAGGTCCCACTTATTGTGGGACCCACTTGATGTATGCATCGTATTTGGGAGGGCCCAATAGTGGCGGGGTTCCTCCCCTTCATGTGTATTTATCTCTCTCTCTTTCTCTCTTTATATGATGATGATGATGAAGGGGTGAGTGGCCCATCTAGTATCTATGTCCCACCATGAAGTATTTTTTTTTTTCCATTTACATTCATGTGGGACCCGTCATTTAGATGTGTTAGATCTACACCATCCAGCTCGTTGTCGGGTTTGGATGGAAGGGGAAAAACACAAACATTAGGTGATCCAAACAGGTGGGCCACGTACATGTGGGACCCACCATGATGCTGTTTATCCATGCCGTCTAGCGTTCCCTGGACATTGGACGTAGGAGGTGGCTAGCATGGAGCGCGTGTACTAACATGGGTGTGTATTAACAAGCTAACATCGATATATATATATATATATATATATATATATATATATATATATATATATATATATATATATATATATATATATATATATAGTTGAGCTTTTGGGGTGGGCCGTTCATGTAGGCCTCGCTTGGTTGTACTAAGTTAATCCACACCATCCATCCTATTCCCCAGCTAATTTTTGGCGTTGAGTCGAAAAATGAAGCCAATCCAATTATCTGGCGGGCAATAGTATAGAAAATAGTTGTTTTTACCATTAAAATGTACTTTGAAGTCTTCTATACACCAAAATACCCCAAATATTGGGCTCGTTCAGACTATCTTGAGCCATGGAATGCAATGGCTGGAGTGGATTCAAATGATGCGGGTCTCACGTATGAAAAACCCCAGAATACGTGTTTTTCAAAAAAAAAAAATATACATGAACAGCAGCACCGCTGCTGCCGTTGACAGATGACGCCAGCGCTGTCAGCGCATCTGCAATGCTGTGCTAGGGATGAACGCGGGCAAGGACGATGGGTCCCAACCGTGGGCTCCATCATGATGTGGATTGAACATCAACACCGTGCACTAGGCGGGCCCCTTTTCAAACGGTGGGTCCCCCTTTAAATCAGTCGTATTTGGGAGCTCAACTGGCTCACACGGTAAGGAACAGTGAGGATTGACGCCTACCATTGAAACTTTTTGGGTTACAGAAGTTTCGGATCAAATATGAAATTTGTTTTCCTATTCATTCAGGTCCTGTGACCTTATCAATAGTTTGGATTGCATATAAACGTTACGGTGGGCCCCATGCCTACGTGGCCTCGTCAACAGATTAGATGATAAATAAACATTTCGATAGCCCCTGGTCCATGGGACTTTACCAATAGGCTGGGTGTAAAATAAACATTATGGTGGGCCCTAGGTCCGCATGACCTGGCCACAGGTTGGGTGGAGAATAAACATTACAGTGGCCCCATATTTTCTGTAACCTTGTCAACGGGCTGGATGGAAAATAAACATTATGGTGGGCCCCACGTGGGACCCACTGATGTATGTATTACAATCCACTCCTTCCATTAGTGTGGGCCCCACCATGGGGTATGCACCTCATCTATGTCGTTCGTCCTTTCCATCCCTATGGGACCCACCATAATGCATGGGTTGCATCCAAGCCATCCAACCATTTTTAAAAGATCATTTTAAGGCTTGAGACTAAAAATAAGACAGACCTAGGATCAGGTGGACCGCATTATGGAAAATAGTGGGTTTAAACGTCCACCATTGAATCCTTGGGAATTCTAATGGTGGAAATCCTTATCACCACTTATATTTAGGTGTGGCCCATTTGATATTCACGTGGCCCATGTGGTGTGGCCCACTTACCATACTTATGGCCCATTGTTGAGGCCCACCTTGATTTGTATGAGGCCCGTTGTTGAGGCCACCTTAATAGATATGAGACCCATGTTATGAGGCCATTATGACGTATGCAAGGCCCATGTGATTAGGCCCAACTTGATGTATTTGTGGCCCACCTACTGAGGCCCACTTTAATATATATGAGACCCATGGTATAAGGCCCATTTGACGTATTGGAGGCCCATGGGTCGAGGCCCAATGAGATGTACATAAGGTCCATTATAGTGTGATTTCACCATGGTATATGTGTTGACTTTTATAGCGGGCTATGCCTTGGGAGCAATGATGGTTTGATGTTCACATTATAAGGATAATGTTGGTTAAATGTCCGCATTATGACTCTCCCTAGGGCCCATTGATAGGCCCATACTTGTAATGTGTAGGCCGTCCGGGCCCATCTTCGTTATAAACAGAGCCCATCACCACATAATGTAAGTGCTATGATCTCATATCCCTTTGGTTGTCAAATTTTGTCGTGCCAAAACATATATCTATGTCTTGTATATCTTGTATTTCATGTTTGAGACTATTTATTCCAATCAAGACATCGCATTGCAAGACAAGAACTTAAATGAAGAACTTTTCAAGCCATGGATGAAGAATTCAAGAATAGAAGATTTCAAGTATGCATGCTCAAGATACAATCAAGTTCAAGTATAGTAGAAGACTTTGTCAAGTCAAGATCAAGCTCAAGAAAGCCTAATATAAGATTTGTATATTCTCAAGCTTCTCTTAAGGGTCATCTGAGTGTACAGACTTTCAATGTCCATCTCACTTTTAAGGTTTGTTTGACCTTAGATTGACCTTTGGATGGGCTTTACTGTAAGTCATTATGGATACATAATTCATATATTTTAATATGCTTGTTTGGGCTGTTCTAAGACCAGTCCTAGGGACTTCAAGACCAGTCCTAGCTCTACTACGACCAGTCTTAAGTTTTTCAGTACCAGTCATAGGTTGTTGAATATTTTTAGATCTTTCTGGTTGTCCTATGACCAGTCATGGACATTCTACGACCAGTCCTGTAAGTTCTACGACTCACCCTTTGACCAGTCTTAGCCCTACGACTCAAACTCCAGCAACTAAACTGGTAACCCACGACCGGTGGTAGGTGGCCCACGACCGGTCGTAGGCTTCCCAGGACCGGTCGTGGAACAATAAATCCTTATCCTGCGAAAATCTTTAAAAATATTTGAAGTTACGACCAGTCCTAGGATCTTAAGACCAGTCGTAGACGGGATTTTTTAGGCTATAAATAGAGCACGAACTTCAGAGTTTTAGCAATTCAATTCAACTCTATTCAAGCATTCTTTAGGCTATACTCTAAGATAAGTTTGTGTTTGTTTTAAGCTACTTTATGCTCATTTAATATTCATTTTGCTAGCCTATTTTTTATTTGATTCTGATCTACATTCTAATCTCATTAGAAAAGGGGAATTTCTGATATTCGTTCTTCTTAGATTCAAAATCAAATAGAACTAGCCCTTTTGATTTAAAATCAATTAGACTTAGAACCATTCTTAAAGTGAGTATTGGACTTTGAACGTTGAATCGAACTTCTACTCCGATTGGTTCTACCGGGCTACTTCAAAAAGGTGATTCAGGTATTTTACATTTGTGTAATTTACTTTCTTTAGTTTTGTTTGAGATTTGCTAGAAAAATCTCATTGTATTGGTTATCTGAGGAGAGCCAGAAAACTCAGATTGTGGGGGTTTTTTGGATTGTGTAAGCCCGAGATCAAAGACACAATTGTGAAGGTTTTAGGTGAACCTGTGAAACCTATTTTGATAGTGCATGCTAATATCCCCTGTGTGAGGATATTGGGAGTGGAGTAGCATTCTGTGTGGCTGTTAGAAAACAGTGGGTGTACACACAGGTGAACCACTATATATTGTTGTGTTGTGGATGTGCTTTATTCTTTCATTCCTTTATTCATTCAGTTTTGTGGTTTGTGTTTGTGGATGAATGTTGTAATCATTTTATTTCAAGCAAGTGTGGATGAATGTTGTAATAACTTAGGATTTATTTTCTGCAAGTTATTTTGATTTTCTTGCTTTTTATTCCTCATTGGTTTGTGATACAAAGGACGTTCTAGAAATAAGGTTGTCCTACCTTAAACCTTTAGTTTTTAGTGTAAGGTTGTCCTTAGAACTGATAAAGTATCATTCTCTTTATTTTAGGCTATTGAGATTACTTGTTATTTAGCATTGTGATTTATTTCTTTGATTATTTCGCTGTTTTAAGTTTTATTTGGCATTGCCCTATTCACCCCTCCCCCCCTCTAGGGCATATAGTTAGGCCCTTTCACATAACTTGTTTAGCATAAATTCATGATTCATGATCATATGCATCATATGTATGCCTGATCTGAGGAGTGACCAATCATAGCGTATGCCTTTGGGCAGATTATTTATGGGCTCCCTGATAGGCGGAGTTGCCACACATGAGCGTGCAGTCCGCATAGGATTGTTGCATGTTTGGTAGGGTGATTCATGAACTTGCATTTGTGTGATTGTGATTATTGGATGCCCTAGCGACATCAGGACCATAGCCTCCACAGACACATCATGGGTGGTTGGATTGGATACCGAAAATACTGTTTCTAGCATCGGGGCGCCATAAATGTTCCTAGGTGAAAATTTTTAAACCCGATGGTACCAGAGGATAACTCTAACGTTAAGACCGAGTGGATTCATGAGCGTAAGAGGGCCGAATACCAGGAGGCCGTGTCTCTCACTGTGTCGTGGTCAGTTGAAAAGGGGTGTGGCCTTACCCGCCCAAGCATAGGGGGCATTATTAGGCTGAGTGTGACCAGCTCGTGAATAGATCTACTATTGACATGCCAGATAGGTATTAGCAAACTATTGGTTAGGCGGATAGTGAGGTTTCTTACGCTCACTTAGACTATGCGACTGGGAGAGCGACAGTGCCATTTGGAGTGTACTAGACCCCGATGATTATTCAGACAAATAACTATACTGATATTGATGACTTGTATGAGGATTTGGATGAGGATTGGCATGCTTGAGTTATATTATGCATCGCATGGTCATGATATGACCAATAGCATTCATATCTTACACTGCATAGCCTTGGTACAACTGCTTGCATTCATGTACTCATCCGCATGATCCCGCATTACTCTGACCTTACATTCTGAGCACGCTCATATTGCGCACACACTTACACAACCCTCTAAGCTTTCTATAAGCTTATGCACGATCGATGCGTGCATGTGATGCCAGGACGTAACCGTAGTATAGTAGCAGCAGGAGCATACAGTCAAGCTTTTGGAGTTTCCGTTATTTGCATTATCTTGTATTTCCCTTTCATACGCACTGTACTTTATAGTTTTTTATCATAGTGGATTTTGTGATTGTGTTCTTATGATTATTTTTGTGGGTTATGCTTATGGTTATGCTCATTACGAATTAAATTGACATTGAAAACCCTCCTTGTAGGATCCCAGGATTGAAACATAGTAAATGAGTGCCGGGAGCCAAGAATGGGATTTTATAGAGGCTGTCGGTGCCAGATTCGGAAATCTAAAATTTTGTGAGCCCGATTTTTAAGTTTTGGGCGTGACATGGGGGTTGCCCGCACCTCTGACTTGTGAAGACCCCCTGCATGGCTTTGACGGAGAGAGAGTGATCTCCGAAGGTGTCATTTTCCTCCCAGTAACTGCGGGAGAAGGTCAATACCAAGTCACCCTTATGGTGGACTTTCTTGTTGTCAATGTACCATCGGTGCACAATGTCATACTGGACAAGCCCTCCCTCAATGCAATGAGGGTGGTCATTTTTACTTATCACCTAATGATGAAGTTTCCAGCTGAGGGCGGAACATGCTACCTCCAAGGCGACCAACGCGAAGCTCAGAGATGTTATGCGACAGCAGTAAAAAAGGATTTGTCAAGCAAGCACTTGTTGTTAACGTCTTGGATCCCTGAGGACCCATAGGGGACTCATCTGTAGAAGACCTGGAGAAGGTGCCCTTTGACGAAGCAGATCTGAATAAAACCATTCAGCTCGAACATCATTAAGTCCTAAGCAACGATCTAAAATGCTGACTTTTTAAAGACAGCACAGGTACGTCTTTGCATGGTCATATGCAGATATGTCAGGGATCTCCCCTGATGTTTTGGTTCATAGGCTAAACATGGACCCCGATCATAAACCGGTAAAACAAAAGAGAAGACCATTCGATGTCGAGCGCTACGAGGCCATTGCCGAGTAGGTCTCCATCCTACTCGATGCCGGCTTCATAGATGAAGTATATTACCTCGACTGGATTACAAATGTGGTGCTTGTCCAAAAATTTAACGGGAAGTGGTGGGTCTACGTAGACTACTCAGATCTGAGCAAGGCATGTCCAAAGGATAGTTTCCCCCTACCTCGAATCGATTAACTTGTAGACAGTACGGTCAGTCATGAATTACTCTCCTTCCTGGATGCCTATTCTGGATACAACTAGATCGCGATGCATCCCCCAAATATGCAAAAGACTACCTTTGACACGGACGTGGGGCTCTACTGTTACCAGATCGTGCCATTTGGCGTGAAAAATGCTAGGGCGACATATCAGAGGCTGGTAAATCAAATGTTCACCAAACAGATCGGACGCACTATAGAGGTAGACGTCGACGACATGCTAGTAAAGAGTATCAAGGCGTCCAATCACTTTACAGATCATGGGGAAATATTTAATATCCTCCGAGAGTAGTAAATGAAGTTGAACCCCGCAAAGTGCATTTTCGGGGTTAAATTAGAAAAGTTCCTCGGGTTCTAGGTCAGCCAGCGGGCATCGAGGCAAGTCCCGAGAAGATTAAGGCGCTCCTCGGAATGAGTTCACCTCGGACCATCAAGGAAATACAATGCCTCACAGGAAGAGTCTCCCCGCTTTGACGGTTTATATCCAGAGCGACAGATAAATGCCTCCCCTTCTTCCAACAATTGAAGGATTATAAAAATACAGAATGGACGCCGGAATGCGAGCAAGCCTTCCAGTAACTAAAGTAGTATCTAGGCTCACCCCCCTCTTGTCCAAGCCTGAAGAAGGTGAGCCTCTGTTTCTATACCTCGCAGTCTAGGCCTCGACTGTCAGCTTAGCCCTGATCAGAGAAGTCGGGAACAAAAAATACCTCGTATATTACGTGAGCAAAGTATGGTACCTGTGGAAACAAGACATTCATCTGTAGAGAAGCTAGCACTCAGCCTCGTTATTTCCGCCCGGAGGTTACGCCCTTACTTTCAAGCTCATTCCATTGTCATCTTGATCGACTCTCCTCTGAGACAAGTCCTCCAGAGGCCTGAGGTTTCGGGTCGGATGACCAAATGGTCCATTGAACTTGGTGAGTTCGACCTCCAATTTCGTCCAAGGACACCGATTAAGGGCTAATCCGTGGCGAATTTCATTACCGAGTTCACCACTCCAAGTGCAGAGGAGATCAACGCGAAGTCGAGATGACTCCGCTTGTCCCCCTCAGGGACCAAAAGGTGGTGTCGGACCCGAGATGGATTCTCTATGTCGATAGGTCATCCAATGCCAAAGGAGCCGGATCTGGAATAGTCCTGGTTGAACCCGACTCTACGTCTATCAAATATGCGATTAGACTCAGGTTCAAGGCTTCGAATAATGAGACAGAATATGAGGCTTTTCTAGCTGGACTCAGGTTGGCAGCAAGTCTGGGTGTCCAGTCTCTCTAGGTCCGATGCGATTCATAGCTGGTGGTAAACCACATTTCCACCGAGTATGAAGCTAAAGTGATGAGGATGATCGCTTATCTCGACGAGGTGAGGAAATTGATTGAAAAATTTTAGAGTTACACTATCCAGCAAATCCCAAGAGCGAAAAACTCATGGGTCGATGCCCTAATGAGGCTCACCTCGACCGCAGAGGGGAAAATCCCTCGATTCATCCCCGTTGAATTCGTAGAACATCCGAGCATCGACTAAGCAAAGAAAGTCAATCTAGTGCATGTTACCCCAAGTTGGATGGACTCAATCTTCAACTACCTCACGTCCGGCAAAGTCCCCTCAGATAAATTAGAGGTAAGGTGGTTGAGAGTCAGAGCGGCTCGATATGTCATCATGGACAGCATCCTATATAAGAAAGGACACTCACAGCCTTACCTCAGGTGCCTCCGACCCGATGAAGTCGATTATGTGATTCAAGAGGTCTATGAGGGAATCTATGGAAACCATTCCGGTAGCCGAGCCCTGGCCCTAAAGATACTTCGTTAAGGATACTTTTGGCTGACCCTTAAGCAAGACTCGAAGGACTATGTACAAAAATGCGATAAATGCCAATGTTATACAACTGTGCTGAGGCAACCAGTTGAAGAAATGATCCCTATGAGCGGACCGTGGCCATTCGCCCAGTGAGAGATCGACATCATTGGCCCCCTACTAATAGGGAAGGGACAGGTCAAGTTCGCGATCGTCGCAGTCGACTACTTCACCAAGAGGGGTGAGGCCGAGCCTATTGCGAAAGTCACCAAACAGAAAGTGATTGAATTTTTGTAACACCCCATACTTTCTGTACTCGGGTGTTACCATGAGAACCTGACTTAGTATAAATACAACCCTGATTTATGTGAACATTCACACTCTGGCCTAAATCCTACCGTCGAGATGGTGGACCAACTACGGGGTTCGAGATCTACCGTCTCACTGATATGTAGGGGAATCTAATTTCAGGTGATCGTCAGATCTAGAGCTATGGATCTACCTCAAGTCAGATGGGTGGCTTATCTTAACTTGATACCTTAATAATTTATTTTAATGTGATGTAATTGTACATGTATACTATAATACAGAGTAATGTTATAATTATTCGTACGTTACATGAATTATTCAATCACGTATGTTATTTTAACTATATAAAATAAATTGTACACCCACACATCATTATATAATTGGTGTATATTTACATTTTTAATTTTATACTATTGTAGTATATATATATATAATATATATTACTTAATATTAATTTTACCATACTATATGTGCATGAATAATCACAAAAAACGTCTTGTAAATGTTGGTGATTGTAAATAAATACTTACCTATAACTATTAATGTATTGCACTAAACGAATGTAGAAATATATTTTTATTATATAATCTAAGACATTATTTACTAATATTATTATAATGAATGTATAAGGATAATTACATAAATTAACTATAGTACACTTGGAATATTCTTAATGATAATTATAAAAAATTATATAATATTACCAATTAAACTTTATTAATTAATAAATAATTATTATTATAAAATATAATATGTTAGTAATTATATTCAAATATAAAATAATGTAATATATATGTATATATACATATTTATATATAAGATGGTACTTATATAAATGGGTTATGAACCTGATTGGCCCACTAGTTAGGTGAATGGTCCTGATCACGGGAGTAGACCTCAGATCACCATAAATCGACGGTGGTTGACACTTAATGGCCGTAATTCAATTGATATGGCCCACCCAAGTCATGGATCTGTCTCATTCTTTGGACTAGGCACTAATATAAGTTGACAAAGCATATGAACAGAGTGGATCAGATTCACATACCACTGTGGGCCCCGCACGAGGGTGGATGTGCAACACTTGCAAGTGCACCCGCTGTGTACTGAACCAAGGAGACCAGTCAGATCAGCTCTGACCGAAAATTCCCAAAGCAGAAAATTTCTGCTTTCCTCTCCCGCGCCCAGCTGTTTTTGAACGGACGAATACCCATCCATTTGCAACTGTTGTGGCCCACCATCAGGGGTCCTAAGAATGATCCAAACCATCCATATTGTAGAGGACACGAACCCCGTGCAAACCCTGTCCAGTTTCACCCAATTTCTCGCACTCCTGAGACTGCAAATGACAGCTCAAGGGTGCTGTTTGTGTTTTCTTTCTTTCCAAAAATGGAAAGCCGCGTTTTTCCTCCATGCTGGCAATCCGCATGAGGTTTTCTCCTCCAACCCCAACCGTTCGATACAAGCAATCCCAACAACCCATTTCTCCCTGGTTTAAGGCTCCTTTAGCAACCAAAAATGGTGGGCAGTGTTGGTTTTCCAGCCGTATTTGAAGGCTATTTTGAGCCAACGCAATCCAAGCCATCCATTTTTCATCCAACGGTTCCGAGAGATCAAGGGTCTTCTATAAGGAAAAGAATACCCAGACAACAGGACTGCATCTCCACTCCCTACAACTGCTCGAGAAGTCTCAGCCATCACTTACAAGCTCCGAACCCACCACCAAAATCGACTCCAAACTTCTCTCCTTACATCCTCAAAGCTTCCTAGGGTCCCTCTGATCGTTCCATATCTGTTAGGTTGAAGAAAGCTCCGTCAGATGGCAATCCGCCATTAAAGCTTAGGTTTCTTCCCCGTTTGAACCGCACCATCTGACCGAGTTTGATGCCCACTGCTGGACGATTCTAGCAGCGAAAGAAGGGAAGGAGAGAAAGGAAGAAAAGAAAGAAGAAAGAAAAAGAAAAAGAAAAGAGAGAGAGAGAGAGAGAGAGAGAGAGAGAGAGAGAGAAGAGAGGAAGGAGAGAAATAGAAGAAGAAACAGAGAAAGAGAGAGGGAGAAAGAGAAGTTGCGCCTGCGCTGCACCATGACTCAGCCGCCCATTGACGCCAACAGTAGGTCCCTATCATGAGGTGCGTTATATCTTAACTGTCCATCTAGACGATCAGCAAGTAGGTCATGATCGCAGCAAATTGCTGCTGTATTAACGTCAGCAACAGCAAGTCCTGGGAGGGCCCCCTTTGATGTATATGTTTGGTATCCATGTTGTTTGTTCTATGTGCATGGGGCCCACCTTGATGATGTGTATATCCACACCGTCCAGCAGTAGGCCAGACGCTGCTGGACAGTGGGGACTAGCATCCACCGTTGAAACCATCTCAGGCCACTGGGCCGTTCATGGGAGGCCCACGGCCTGGCTGTAACATCCCAAAAATCAGGGGTCGAGTAAAAACTCCACTCCCGAGTTCCAGAATATCACTTATGCAACATAAATGTGTATGATTGAATGTTGTCTGTGTTAATGTATTAAACATGAGTGAGATTAAGCCAGAACAGCATATCATACTCTAGAGACAGTTAAATTAACAAGCGGAAGACTGTGATAGTATGTATAACATATATAAACTTTTGTGTGTCTCCAGAGTGTGAACATGTTACCAGGTTAAACATATACATGTATACCTCAAAAGAGAAAGAAAGAATATACATGAGTCCTCTAAAAATATAAAATGACAAGTGTCAAGGTATCTCATCAACCTCCCTGTAATCCCGTCAATCAAAACACGCATAAAGGAGGAATCCTCCTCATCATCATCAAGTCCAGCTCCGTTTCTCAAGTAGCTCCATCATCTACAACCAAAATGGGGACTGGTGGGTGTCCGGAAACACCATCCCGTAACGTGGGAGTGAGTAGCTAACTCAGTGGAATAATAGAGCAAGGATTAACATGTTCTCAAATCAATCATGCGATAATAGTAAAGCAGTAAATCAGACATTCCTAATACTGTTGTTAATGCAATATGACATGACGTGATGTATGCCCTCACCGACGGTCTCCCTCATACGGCACCATCTTACAACCGCAGCATGCAATCGTCCCTCAAGTGCTCCACATCTTTCAGGCACATGCAATGTAATGGTAATATGATTTCTGAGTTATTATTAGTCCATTCAAACAGCAGGATTGAGAAACTAAGGTACTTCCCTTATATCAATCCCAACATAGATCCTGTCTAGGGTCGTCACTCCTAGTAATCTCATACGATGTATATTTTGTAGGTCGCTGCAAGGGCTACTAGGGCTGTTGCTCACACTCGTTGCACCGCTCCCCCATCACCTTATCAATACAGGCCTACTTATACTCTTGTCGCTACGGAAGGGTCATCGCCTCCCATAGACTCAGAATACGCTCGAGGTCACTACAAAGGGCCGCCAGGACTGTTGCTCGCACTCGTTGCACCGCTCCCCCATCACCTTATCAATGTATGCCGACAGCAAGAATATAGTGTCCCATACCACTATAATCTGGTCATGAGTCATAGGTGCTCACTGGTCACTACGGGGAGGTTTGTGGCCCCAGCGTAGGCCGACAGCTCGACCACGGTGTCCCATACCACCATGCCCGGCTCATGAGTCTTTGTGGATCAAGGTACCATGGTTGACAGGGTTTTCAATGGTAAGTTCAGTACCCTAGGTTCAAGCAGTTATGACACATACATGGTGAACATACAATGGCCAGTCGGGTTACTTGACGGGCTCGACTAGCTCGAGCGCATCTCAAGTCGAACGACATGAAGTGCGTAAAATACCTCATGTGGCCTAACCACTGCCGCCAACTCCAAAACACAGCTCGTGTTCATCGATGCGTCGTTCGTGGCGAAGATAAGCCAACCACGAATTTACTCAGTTGCCGACTGCTTGGACTAGGTATAGTCCCAAACAATCATGATTCCACATCAGCAATCGTGTAAGAGTAATGGAAATGAAATACAACCATGTGAGCATGTTAACACATGTTATAACATACATCTTAAGTAAATCATCCAACGCAAGCATTTCATACATATAATGAAATCGTGCATATAGCTAACATGTAGGAAATCATTTACATCAGCATATTAATTGAGAATTCAATCTCAAATTAAATCATAACACCATTTAATTCAATACATACTAATATAAGCATTTATACAAACACTTAAACTACACACGTAAGTCTACATATAGTATGTCGACTCGAAGTGCGCATTTAGGCAAATCTCTTTGCCAAAATAATTATGCACGTATTCCTAATATCCTAATGCGACAAGAAGCCATGTCAATCACATTAGCAAATTATGGATGAAAACAGTAGTTTCTTCAAATGACTAAAATGCCCTAAATCTCATATTCTTCGTCTGCTTTCGAAACAAGAAACGGACAACATGTTGTACATGTCAAACGGTGTTGCCGTCGATAATCTACTATTAAACGACATTGAAAGCGTTAGAAACAGTCAATCAAAGCGTCTAAAATCCACACCTTTTATCCTAGGAGCGTATCAATTCGAATGGAGCGTATACGCTTCGTCTACGGGGAATAGGCAACCTAATTTACAAGATCTATAAGCTAACATGCTATGGAAATGAAAGAACACTAAATCAGCAACTATTTAGAGTATTTTCTCACCTAGAATCGCGGAGTCACCGGCAAAGTGATTGGAGCGCGTTGCTTAATCACGTGCAACAGGTAGCACCAGCAGCAGGAAATTCTCTCCCACTCACTCTCACAAACTCTCACTTTCTCTCTCTCTCTTGCTAGAGTTTTTAGAAAATTCGGATGGGTGAGAGGAGTGAGGGTTTCAAGCCCTTTTATAAGCCCAAACATGCCCAAAACAGGCTTCAGGTCAAGGTATACTTAAGGTATATCCAAATCGGGACTGTTTCGGTCCAAAAGGACATTTCTGGTGGTCCCCTGGCCAAACGCGATCGGACTTAAGTTCATACATGTCAGATGTCGCTCCCATCCTATTTTCAGACCATCAGTGTCCGTAGATCGCACATGGCGGTCCAGTTTCAGTTCAGCGGTTATCGCACCTAGATCAGGTCTACAAGTCTCATGATATGAAAGAGAAAATTTTCCTGATCTGAGGGTGTAATTTGGCTGAATTCTGATGGTCAGAATGCTTAATAATAATGCGCCAAGTCACGTGCCAGATTTGAATTAAAATTTCTAAATCTAACCCCTTTCTCACTCTCTTCACTCCGAACCTAGTAAAATAGCATCAGGACATCAGTTGGACTTGATTTTCGAGATGAACGTCAAGTCCAACTAGGCGGTCAGGATTGTCTAAGTTCGGGGTAATCGGACTTCCGATGTGCGGTCCAGAGCCGATACAAAGTTCCAAAGAGGTCCAGAGAATAAACCGGTTTAGAGTTTGATCCGAGGTTTTAGAGTATTATAGCACTATTGATTTTACAAGTTTTGGGTCTTGTAGAACGTATTTAAAGTGATTAGGGACTATTTCTCAGCTACTCTAGCGTAGCGCTAGCTAACTTATGCTTAGTTTCTAAAGGAATTAATGCTAAGTGATTTTTTTGGCTATGGAATTGGGTTCTGAGCGATTTCCCAGGTGTTTTAGTTGACCCATTACCTAAGGACGTCTAATCCCAAGTTGGCCAAAATTCGGAGTGTTACACTAGCCCACTACCTGAGTGGGCCCCACCATTCATATGTGTTGTATCTAGGCCATCCACTGGATGGACGCACAGCTGGGCCTGGACTCTAGTGAGTTGTCCATGCAGTGGCAGCCCACCTTGAGATTGGGGATATATCCATACCCTCCAGCCATTTACAGATCATTTTATGGCATTGCAACAGGAATGAAACAAATCTAAATTTCAGGTGGATCCCACCCTGATGTAGTGTTGTGTCCACTCTATGCATCCATGGGTCCCACATGAGGCCACCATGATCTATGTATTCTATATCTCCACCGTCCACTTGATTGGGATGGTGGGATGCCATTGTGATGCATGTGTTTTACAGCCTCACCGTCCATCTGGACGGTGATGGGTGGCCCAACCATGTTGTATTTACCTTGTAGCTACTTTGCGATAAACAGGTGGGCCCATGCCCCCGGGCCGGCCCTTTGAAAAACAACGTAGTAGGCTAGCCCCCTTTGAAAACGATGTAGTGGGCCAAGAAGAGCCCAATCTGGTTCTCCTATGCATAGCTACTCAGCTAGAAAATGGCCTAGTCCATGAGTTGATGGGGGGAATGCATGGGTGAGCCAACTTCATTTAAATTTCATGTTAAATCATGTCTAAATATATTATTAATTAATAAATCCCTATTCGTAATGGTTCAAATCTCATATGCATAGATCTTCTTTGCTTGAACTGACTCAAGTCCAAGACCGTTTAATGTGGGTGCTGAGTAGAGTTTGTGCATATTGAAGTGATTCAAGTTGATGTCATCTTAAATTGACTAAGGTGAGGACTCTCCCTTCGAGCTTCCCACTTGATTTCATCAATCTAGATATAGATGATGACATGATTTTCGTAACTGAGTTACTTACTTTACTATTGAACATGCTTTGTTGTATAGTTAATTCATGTGTTGGATGATACATGTTTCTTTTAAATTATAACATGCATGAATGGTTCGATGATAACATGTTCTCCTTTATTGGATACGTATTAATTTATTTTATGCTACCACTTGTGCTTGAATGATGAATTGAATGGAACTTACTTTGGACTTATGATCTTGTGGTCCACATTTACCTTGCACAGCTTGAATCACACATTTGCCTATGTGGCTTGGACCGCACATCGCCTATGTGGCTTAGATCGTATATTTGCCCTCCTGGCTTTGATGACCTATTGTTGCCCTTTGTGGGTTGTTGGGTATGTTCGTATACCCTGTTATTTCCTATCCATCTTGTGGAGTTCAGTCGTACCATGATTTTCGGGTGGAGTCGATGTTCGCTTTGTCGATTTTCTAGCCATCTTGCGGAGTTCACGTACAACATGATTTTTGGGTGGTGTAGGGTTTGTATGTTGTTTGTCTCTTCATCTGTGGTGTTCATTCGTACCATGATTTTCAGGTGGAGCTGAAGTTCGCTTTGTCGATTTTTTTTTAGCCATCTTGCGAAGTTCAGTCGTACCATGATTTCTGGGTGGAGACGAAGTTTGCTTTGTCGATTTTCTAGCCATCTTGCGGAGTACACGTACAACATGATTTCTGGGTAGTCTAGGGTTTGTATGTTGTTTGTTTCTTAATCTGTGGTGTTCATTCGTACCATGATTTTTTGGTGGAGCTGAAGTTTGCTTTGTCGATTTTTTTTCTAGCCATCTTGCGGAGTTCACGTACGAAATGATTCTCGGGTGAAGTGGGGGTTTAAAGGGTGATTTTCTATTCACCTTGCGAATTCTACTTGTACCATGATTTTCAGATGAAGCCGAAGTTCGCTTTGTCAATTTTTTAGGCATCTTACGGAGTTCACGTACAATGTGATTTCGGGCGCAATAGAAAATCATATGTTTGGTTGTTTGGTTATCTGGATATGTTTCCTTGAATTGCGACTGCCATGATATTTACTTATGATGAAACTCTATTGATTGGTTTGATTTTCTTAAAGCATGAGTATGACTATGAATTTCCCTGTTTATTATATATATTTTCATGACTTGCGATTTGCACTGGATTATGAATGATGAGTGTGCAATCTTGGAGGGTGCTCCTCACTACGATAGCCGTTGACGCTATCAAACCGTAACAGTTGATGCAGGTGTAGGGCGAGCCGATGCTATTCACAGGGTTGTTAAAGGATTTCACATCCCAAGATTGTTATAACTTACTTCATTTCACATGTAATATTATTTCATTTTGTGTTGTAAGAATGAGGGCATTGGTTTGTATAAGTCATTATGGACAGCTTCTTATATATTTAAATGATAACGCAACTTTCTTTTATGTCTGATTTGTCCATACTACACTCATCTGCTTACTCTAATGAAAGAAAAACAAATGTGGATTTTGACTCTTTATAAGTTAACACTCGAGTTTTTGGGAAACGGGTCATATACTCGAGTCTTGAAAACACGGGGCATTACACTTTGTCTGGAAAAATATTATCTGTCGGTTCGGAATTCTGTGCACCATCGTGTTAGTCAATGGATGACAGTTTGACAACGACAAGTTCCGCAGAATGTGTCAAGGTCTCGGCATCACAAATGCATATTCTTCGCCTCGGTACCTACAATCCAATGGGCAAGTGGAAGCGGTCAATAAGGTCATCAAGCATCCTCTCAGAGCAAAATTGGAAAAAGCGAAGGGCAACTAAGTTGAAGAGCTTCCATTCGTCCTTTGGGCTTACAGGACCATAGCTCAGTCCTCCATTGGAAAAACTCCATTCTCGCTCTCCTAAGGCTCGAAAGCAATGGTGCAAATAGAAATTGGCCTTCCTACTGCTCGGGTAAAGAATTACTAAGGGGGACAGAACTTCGAACAGATCGCAGCTAATTTAGATCTACTTGAGGAAGCCAAAGACATCTTGAGGCTCCGAGTCACTTCTCTGCATCAATAGGTGGCACGCTTCTACAATTCCAAAGTCAAGGTCAGCAGTTCCGTCCAGGGGACTTAGTCCTCCGCCGGGTCTTCTAGAACACCGTTGAGCCGAGGACGAGCAATTGGGCCTAACTGGGAAGGGCCGTATCGAGTGGTCCGATCAACTAAGCCAAGCTCCTATCATTTGAAAGACTTTAAGGGCCGCCAACTCCATCACCCTTGGAATGTCGAGTACCTGAAGACCTACTATCCCTAATGTACAGGCCTTTAAGGCCTTTAATATGGTGTACACCTCCGAGCGACCAGCCTTTAAGAGTCTCAATAAAGTGTATGCCTTCGAGTGACCAACCTTTAAGGCTTTCAATAAGATTCATGTCTAGTCTTCTACGCACGGATTATCTACTAAGTTGCCTCTTAAATGCCGAGGTGAGTGAAACAATCTGATTCCTTAAAGAAGGGGTTAGATCGTGATCCCACAAAAACTCGACGTGGCACCCCTTCAAGCCAGGGGAAAAGCTAAAAGATGACCCGACTACTCAACGGAGTAATTAGCTCACCATCAGATTAGCGGGTGGAGTAGAGGCTTCTCACCAATCATGGGACGAGCCGAACCCCCAGGGGTTCGGACTCAATAATAATCAAGCCAAGAAGGCTAAAAAGAACTACTAAACGGCATTGGAGGGAGTTAACCAGTCAAAGAATCAGCTCGGCTCGACCATGCATTGAAATAAACCAACATGACAACGATTCAGTTTGACAACCAACAATTAGCATCAAACATCCAAAATTTAACTAATTAAAATAAGGAAATTCATCATCTAAGCGCCCTTTCCAAAGGGTCAAAAAATAATCTTTCACATGCCCTCTTCAGAGGGCTAAAAAGGTATTATCCATAAAAATAATAATAATAAGAGAAAGGGCTATGTAGTCGGAGGCGCTTGGGAGTCGGGGGCTAGGTCCAGACAGATGTCTTCAGCAGACTTCTCTCCAACATCGTCAGATAATAAGGGCTCAAGGTTAAGATCCAGATACAAATTCTGGACCGCTTCAATACAGGCATTAAAGCCACAGTTGTAAAACTTGGTGGCTTCGGCGTCCCTTTCCTTTGAGGCCTAGGAAGCATCAATCGTAACAACCACTGCTCCTACCAAGGAAGCCTCGTCTTTGGCCCGCTGAGCCTTCATTGCTTGAGAGACAGCTCGGCTCCGTTCTTCTGCTACCTTGACCTTAACCTGCTCCAGGACTTCTCCCAACTAGGTAACCTCCTTGGACAACGAATCCGTATGAGCCCTAACCCGCATTAACTTGGCCTCTGCCGCCATACATCGGACCTTGAGGTCACCTGTAACCTTCTGCAGGTGGAGCTCTCTGGCCTTCCCATCTTCAAGCTGCCGATTTGAAATTGCGGTGAAGACCGCTTTAGTTGAAGTAGGAATAGGTCAGTATATCCTAGAGGGGGGTAAATAGGACTTTTTAAAGTTTATATAAATTATTAAAAATCCTTATCACACTAATCCTATCACAGAGTATTGATTAGGATTACTCAACCTTAACTCTACTGGCTTCCAAGCCTGATAGAGGATCCAATCACAAACTATTTAAAAGACAAACAATGTATAGATGAGATTGTGATGGATATAACTGTGTGTGCATAGGATGTGATCATACATAAAGACATGCAAGGCAATCACATAAATGAAAGAGAATATCAAACTCAAACACAGTCATTTTATAGTGGTTCGACGACTTGTCTACTCCACTCCCGGCTTCCACACTCAACCCTTGAGTGACCGGATTTCACTAAGGACGTTTCCCATGGTTCACCTCAAACCTAAGGTTTTAAATCAGGTTCACCTTCAACCTTTACAGAGGTTTCTACTCGGTTCACCTCAAACCCTGAAGTTTTACTGGCATACTCCTAACCAGATGTTTATGCCCACACAGGACAAGGGTCCACACAACGCACCCTGAGGTTTCTACTCGGTTCACCTCAAACTCTGGAGTTTTGCTGGCGTACTCCTAACCAGATGTTTATGCTCTCCACAGAGAAAGGGTCCACACAACGTACCCCGCACGTACACTCCCGTAGGAGGCCTCCTTCGAGGACTTCAAATGGTGAGCAACACTTAAAATCCAATCCTAAAAAGGAATGATCGCAAGTGCCCTCTGGACTCTTAGTACTTACAGATAAGTTGATGAGTCCCTTTCAGCACAGTGATGAAGACCTTCTACTTGTTGATGAAGAGTCTTCCGCTCCCTTGATCCGCAACACAAAGATGTATATATGCTAGGCTTAGGTTGGGTCAAGGTTATGATGGAATACCATTCTAAGAATTTTTCCTATAAGGAGAATAGAGTGGTTCCCATCATTCATGCATTCAAGGCATCAAAGCTTAATGATGTGTCATTAAGGCAGTAGTTGAAGGATCCTTGAATGCGGAAGTTCATTCCCCAATCCACTCTATGAGATATCAATGATGAGGGTGGATTGGAGGATGAACTTCCTGAGAGAAAGGGCTTAAGGTAAATGATAGGAAGGTTAAAACTCTCAAAAGCACTCTCTACTTTCTCTACCAGCAATGAAGACAACTCTCTCTATTTATAGGCAAAAGATTCCAATGGATATAAATGGTCATATTTATGACAGAGTTCGATATCATCAAGCAGTCGTCGATATCATCAAGCGTATACTCTCGATTGTATCGGCCGACCTCTCGATGATAAGAACTTAATTGTCATTTTGCTTTTGGAAACCTTCCGCCAACTGGTCGATGGAATCGAGACATACATCGATGTTATCGGATTTCGAACTCCGATTCCATCGAGTGATGGTTCGATCTATCGACAGGTGAAAAATAAGAGAGAAGCCTTGAAAAATTTCATGATCACAGATATGATCGGAGAAACAGTCGATGTCATCGAAATTTGTACATCGATCATATCGAAGACCTTATCGATGGGATCGATAAATCGTATAGATTTACATGTAAGCTTGCTGGACGATTTATGTCCTGACTCGATCCAATCGACTTGGTCTCGATATGATCGATATATGAATATCGATTTATCGACAGGCACCCCGATCAATATTAAAAGTAACCTGAAATTCATGCTGGTGAGAACATGCGCCTCACAGTCGATATGATCGACTGACTCTCGATATGATCGATATTTGAGTTCAGATTGAATTGGACAGTCATTGATATATCGAAGCATAGGTTAGTTTTCTTTAGAAAAACAGGGGCGCCGGAAGGCAGTCTGTTGATTATATCGATCCACTTCAGATATGATCGATATACGAATATCGATGATATCGATACTTAAGTCGATATATCGATAAATCGTCCAGATGACTGTTTTGATTGCTGGACGCATTCTGTCCTCACTCGATTGTATCGATTGAGATACCGAGGACATCGACAGAGCTGACCGATCATATCGAAGGGGTAATCGATATAATCGACAGTGTAAGAAAAACTTCACTGATTTTCCTTTTTGATAAAAAGCTTTCTTACACAAAAACTCTAAGATGTTCTAGTTCTTTTTAAGGGTTTAATCACCTGGTGTTTTGGGACATGGGATGTGAGGCTATGACTTACCTTTTGGCGAGCTTCCACACATTCAGATGAGGCAGATGCTTGACTTGATCTTCTTGTTAGGTGCTGTCGTCTGACTGACTCATCTTACAGCATAATTGACAAACCAGGGCACATAATAGGTGCACTTTCAATCTCCCCCTTTGTCAATTACGTGACAAAATTCCCAAAACACCCTCAGAATATATCTAGACAGATATATCCTAAATTGTGTGTACATGTATTAACACAATTTTACAAATTCTAAACACCCATGTACACAACAAATAAATTCTCCCCCTTAATTCAAAAACTCCTCCTTTCTTGTTGCGGCTGCTCCCCCTAACACCTGCAATAAAGATATACAATTTTCGCTCGGGGTGTTTTGAATTGTTCTCCCCCTTTTTGTCAGTCATTGGCAAAGGTATAAGACATGATATTGACTGAAGATTGAAGCATATGGGAGAACCATAAAAATAGATGTATATAGATGAGAACACTGTAAAGCATACATCAATGAAGACAGAAGGAATTTAGAGAAAAATAAGCAGCTTAGTCACTTTAACAGCAGTAAGAATGGCAATGAAATATGAATTAGAATCAGCCATATTAACCAGTATCAAAAAATATATATGTATATATACTGCCACAGACAGCAGTGCCGCTAGTTGTCCAAGAAGAATTACATAAGGACAGCAGTGGTATAGGATAGTCAAAGGCCAACTGCACGAACTTTTAATGGTGTTGAAAAAAAACCATTTATGAGCAAGTTGACCAGGTGCAGAGTAGTTCCCTGGAGGACATCGAGCTTTTCTTCAATAAGAGTGAGGCGCCTTTCACAATTGTTCAGCCTGTCCTCTATGCCAACCAACCCATTAAGTAGGTGACGTTCGAGATGATGAACTGGGCGATTAGTAATTGACTCAGGACTGACAATTGGTGGGCGATTTGATCCTCCCTGTGTGGGCCTCATTGTGGGTGGATGACTGGATTGGGATTTAGAAGGATTGTGCCTTGAGGGAGACAAAGGAAGACAAAATCGTTGTGCTGCTAGTGATGCATCATTATCAAACCAGGCTTCCGGGAGCACTTCATCACATGTGGCAGGAATTCCAGCATGGTGGGCAAGCTTGCATATGAGCACAGGAAAAGGCAGTGTCTCCGTATGAGATCCTTGGAGGACACGAATGATCTGCGTAAGGAGAAGAGTTGGCAAGACACACGATTTTCCTGATATATATCATAAAGAATATTGATCACAAATGGAGAAAGATGTTCACCAAGGATATCTCATGGATACACATTTGAACAGAAAATGCTGTGAAGAATCTTGAAGGTGGGTCCAAGATGATTGATATGCAGTAAATTTCCACCAGTTCGCGGAACGGTACTTCCTTGGCACAATCGCGAGTAATTTCTCCCCATACTCCCAATCCATTGAGATTTCGATTGGTTACTGGAATTTTAGTGACCTCAAGATCGAGAAGTTTTGCCACAGTCACTGGAGTGATAAGCTTTGAGTGGTGTGCAAGAACAATCCGAATGCTGGGAGGATCTTCACAAATGATATGGCTGTGTTTGAGGAATTCATATATCACTCCCAGTTGGTATGATCCCCCAATATGTAGAATATTTTGCCACCCAATTACTTCAAGAAGGAGATCAACACCAAAAGGCTCAACTGCACTATGAAGCACTAGTCGTACACTGATGATAGATGGACGATTTTTCGGATGATACCGATGGAAATTTGATTGGATGCTTGTCTCTTCTAAAGATGGGAAGTGAGCTTTACCTTTCCTTGAGGTCATGTTCGAAGAGATAAAATGCTGATAAAGACTAAAGGAGCAAGAGAAGAAATGAGTTCGAGTGCGCCTTTCTCTTTATATAGCAGATTTATCGATTGTATATCGATCATATCGAGTAGTTATCGATTGCATCATTGGACTGTCATTCCAAAAACAAGCTCGATGAACAGTTTCGATGGAATCGATTATAAAGTCGATACTGTACAGGCAACATCAAGACTAAAAAGATTTTGACTTATATTAACCATGAGCAACTCAGCCCTTAGGATTTTCAATGAGTACCATGAGTTCAGACACCTTATCAATGCGAACAAACACCAATTGACTTTTAGAGATCACAGAACCTATTTGTGTCAAGAGGCTTTGTAAGGATATCGGCAAGTTGTTTTTCAGTGGTAACATATTCTAATATAATGGTCTTTTCTTCGACAAGTTCTCGGATAAAATGATGACGGATGTCAATATGCTTGGTCCGAGAGTGCTGAACTGGGTTCTTAGAGATGTTTATAGCACTAGTATTGTCATAAAAGAGACTCATTGTGGATTGAGCAATCCCGTAGTCGAACAACATCTGTTTCATCCATAGAAGTTGAGCACAACAGTTTCCTGCAGCTATATATTCAGCTTTCCTAGTGGATAATGAGATTGAGTTTTGTTTCTTGCTTTGCCAAGAAACTAAACAATTTCCAACATAAAAGCATCCACCACTTGTTGATTTTCGATCATCCAAATTTTCAGCCCAATCCGCATCTGAATATCCTGCAATAATGGTGGAGGTTTCATGTGGATACCATAGTCCAAAGGTGGTTGTCCCTCCAACATACTTGATAATCCTTTTAACTGCTGTTAGGTGAGATTCCTTAAGATCTTCTTGATAATGAGCACATATCCCAACACTAAAGGATATATCTGGACGGCTGACAGTTAGATCTAGCAGACTTCCGATCATGCTTCGATAAAGATGCTGGTCCACACTTTTGCCATTAGTATCTTTTGACAGTTTTAGAGTAGTACTCATAGGCGTGTGATATGTCCGACCAGATTCAAGCCCAAAATTTTTCACCGGGTCTTTAACATACTTGGTTTGATTTATGAAAACTTCATCATCCAGTTGTTTGACCTGTAACCCTAGGAAGAAATTCAATTCACCAACCATGCTCATTTCAAATTCTGATTTCATGAGGTTGGTGAATTTGAATGCCTCATCTCCGCATGTTGATCCAAACACAATATCATCCACATAAATTTGCGCAATAAGTAATGAGTCCTTTATTCTATGGGTGAATAGTGTTTTGTCTACACTTCCTCTGTGAAATTCATGGTCTAGGAGAAACTTCGTTAGTCGTTCATACCAAGCACGTGGTGCTTGTTTGAGAGCATACAGAGCTTTGTCCAAACGGTAAACATAATGGGAATGCTTAGGGTCCGAAAATTTTTTTGGTTGTTCCACATATACTTCTTCAGCAAGATCCCCATTAAGAAAGGCACTCTTAACATCCATTTGAAATAATTTGAATTTTAGAGCACAAGCAACAGACATTAGAATCCTAATGGATTCTAGACGTGCAACAAGGGCAAATGTTTCATCAAAATCAATTCCTTCAATCTGTGAGTATCCCTGAGCAACCAATGTAGCTTTGTTTCTAATTACATTCCCTGATTCGTCAGATTTATTTTTGAAGACCCATTTTGTTCCAATGACATTAGTATCTGTTGGTCTAGGAACTAGTTTCCATACCTCATTTCTCTGAAATTGTTGAAGTTTTTCTTGCATGGCATTTATCCAGTATTCATCTTGAAGAGCTTCAACAATTTTTTTAGATTCAATTTTTGAGGTAAAACCGAAGTGACTATAGACATTGTCTATTTGTCGTCTAGTTCTTACACCGACATTAGGGTCTCCAATAATTTGCTCTTGAGGATGATCTTTGATGATAGGTTTGTCTGATGATTGTTGAGGTTCATCCAATAATGAAGATTTGTTATCTGATTTTTCGGGTATGCATGAATCTACATCATCGTCTATATCATTCACAGGAGAATTCATATCTTGAGGATGATCATCAATTACCACATTTACCGATTCTTGAATAGTAAGGGTTCTTAAGTTGTACACTCTATAAAAATGACTATTCATGGCATATCCAAGAAAAATGCCTTCATTACTTTTAGATTCAAACTTCCCTGGATGATCCCTATCCTTTAGAATGTAGCATTTACTACCAAAGACCCGAAAATATTTCACATTTGGCAGCTTCCCATACCATAGTTCATATGGAGTTTTGTTCAGACCTGCTCTAAGATATACTCTGTTTATGATGTACCAGGCGGTATTGACAGCTTCTGCCCAAAAACTCTTTGCCATGTCCTTTCCATTTAGCATGACAGACCCCATTTCTTGCAATACTCGATTTTTCCTTTCAGCAACCCCATTTTGTTGAGGGGTTTTTGGAGCTGAAAATTCATGATGAATTCCTTTATCATTGTAGTATTTTCCAAATTCATAATTTTTGAATTCACCACCATGATCACTTCTGATACGTTTTATATCATATCCTTTCTCATTTTGAATTTGTTTTGCCAAGACAACAAATTTTCCAAAAGCATCTGATTTTTCTCGAAGAAATGCAACCCAAGTAAATCTAGTGTAGTCATCTATTATCACCAAAAAGTATCTTTTCTTGCCATGACTTTCCACTTTAGTAGGACCCACCAGATCCATATGCAGTAGATCCAAGGGCTTTGTTGTAGCTATGGTGGTTATCTTTTTATGTCCAACTTTTATCTGCTTTCCTTTTAGACATTCCACACATACTACTTTTTCTTCTTTTCTAATTCTGGGAAGGCCTCTAACCAAGTTTTTTGAGCTAAGTCTAGCTAAATTTCGGTAATGGACATGTCCCAACCTTTGATGCCATAATCTTGATTCATCCTTCACAGCCATGTTACATTTTGTGGACAAACCCTTATCGTTGGTACTTTCAATAATATAACAGTTATCACTAGTGCGTGTACCTTTTATGAGGGATTTTCCTTTGTGATTTATTATTTTACACACATCTTTTGAGAAGGTGACCAGATGTTCCTTGTCACAGATTTGAGAGATACTAAGGAGATTATGTTTCAGACCTTCAACACAGAGAACATTTTTAATTTTTGGATGACCTGGTACTCCTATTGTTCCTTGTCTGACAATTCTGGCCGAGCTACCATCTCCATATGTGACTGATCCACCATCGAAGTTTGAGTATAAACAAAAATGAGTATGATCACCAGTCATGTGTCTGGAACACCCACAATCAAGATACCACTTTGAACAATTACCAGCTTTCAGAGCGGTGTGGATTACAAGGCAATTTTGATCTGTCACATCCTCTGAAACTTTCTTGACCATGATTCCTACTTCAGTCAAGATCACTCTCTAGGCGGTGAAGCCCTTAAAGAGAGACCCGCTCTGATACCAATTGAAATTGCGGTGAAGACCGCTCTAGTTGAAGTAAGAATAGGTCAGTATATCCTAGAGGGGGATGAATAGGACTTTTTAAAGTTTATATAAATTATTAAAAATCCTTATCACACTAATCCTATCACAGAGTATTGATTAGAATTACTCAACCTTAACTCTACTGGCTTCCAAGCCTGATAGAGGATCCAATCACAAACTATTTAAAAGACAAACAATGTATAGATGAGATTGTGATGGATATGACTGTGTGTGCATAGGATGTGATCATATATAAAGACATGCAAGGCAATCACATAAATGAAAGATAATATCAAACTCAAACACAGTCATTTTATAGTGGTTCGACGACTTGTCTACTCCATTCCCGGTTTCCACACTCAACCCGTGACTGGATTTCACTAAGGAGGTTTCCCATGGTTCACCTCAAACCTAAGGTTTTAAATCAGGTTCACCTTCAACCTTTACAGAGGTTTCTACTCGGTTCACCTCAAACTCTGGAGTTTTGTTGGGGTACTCCTAACCAGATGTTTATGCCCACACAGGACAAGGGTCCACACAACGCACCCTGAGGTTTCTACTCGGTTCACCTCAAACCCTGGAGTTTTGCTGGCGTACTCCTAACCAGATGTTTATGCTCTCCACAGAAAAAGAGTTCACACAACGCACCCCGCATGTACACTCCCGTCGGAGGCCTCCTTCGAGGACTTCAAATGGTGAGCAACACTTAAAATTCAATCCTAAAAAGGAATGATCGCAAGTTTCCTCTGGACTCTTAGTACTTACAGATAAGTTGATGAGTCCCTTTCAGCACAGTGATGAAGACCTTCTACTTGTTGATGAAGAGTCTTCCGCTCCCTTGATCCGCAACACAAAGATGTATATATACTAGGCTTAGGTTGGGTCAAGGTTATGATGGAATACCATTCTAAGAATTTTCCTATAAGGAGAATAGAGTGGTTCCCATCATTCATGCATTCAAGGCATCCAAGCTTAATGATGTGTCATTAAGGCAGTAGCTGAAGGATCCTTGAATGCGGAAGTTCATTCCCCAATCCACTCTATGAGATATCAATGATGAGGATGGATTGGAGGATGAACTTCCTGAGAGAAAGGGCTTAAGGTAAATGATAGGAAGGTTAAAACTCTCAAAAGCACTCTCTACTTTCTCTACCAGCAATGAAGACAACTCTCTCTATTTATAGGCAAAAGGTTCCAACGGATATAAATGGTCATATTTATGACAGAGTTCGATATCATCAAGCAGTCGTCGATATCATTGAGCGTATACTCTCGATTGTATCGTCCGACCTCTCTATGATAAGAACTCAATTGTCATTTTGCTTTTGGAAACCTTCCGCCAACTGGTCAATGGGATCGAGACACACATCGATGTTATCGGATTTCGAACTCCGATTCCATCGAGTGATGGTTCGATCTATCGACAGGTGAAAAATAAGAGAGAAGCCTTGAAGAATTTCAGGATCACAGATATGATCGAGGAAACAGTCGATGTCATCGGAATTTGTATATCGATCATATCGGAGACCTTGTCGATGGGATCGATAAATCGCATAGATTTACATGTAAGCTTGCTGGACGATTTATGTCTTGACTCGATCCAATCGACTTGGTCTCGATATGATCGATATATGCATATCGATTTATCGACAGGCACCCCGATCAATATTAAAAGTAACCTGAAATTCATGCTGGTGAGAACATGCGCCCCACAGTCGATATGATCGACTGACTCCCGATATGATCGATATTTGAGTTCAGATTGAATCGGACAGTCATCGATATATCGAAGCATATGTTAGTTTTCTTTAGAAAAACAGGGGCACCGGAAGGCAGTCTGTCGATTATATCAATCCACTTCAGATATGATGGATATACGAATATCGATGATATCGATACTTAAGTCGATATATCGATAAATCGTCCAGATGACTGTTTTGATTGCTGGACGCATTCTTTCCTCACTCGATTGTATCGATTGAGATGCCGAGGACATCGACAGAGCTGACCGATCATATCGAAGGGGCAATCGATATAATCGACAGTGTAAGAAAAACTTCACTGATTTTCTTTTTTGATAAAAAGCTTTCTTACACAAAAACCCTAAGATGTTCTAGTTCTTTTTAAGGGTTTAATCACCTGGTGTTTTGGGACATGGGATGTGAGGCTATGATTTACCTTTTGGCGAGCTTCCACACATCCAGATGAGGCAGACGCTTGACTTGATCTTCTTGTTAGGTGCTGTCGTCCGACTGACTCAACTTACAACGTAATTGACAAACCAGGGCACATAATAGGTGCACTTTCAAATGTAGCTCGCCCAGCTCGAGCTGAAAAAGGGTAGCCTCGTCCCTACGGATCCCCACCTTGTTCCGGACTACCTCCACCTCGGCATCCCTCCTCTCGAGCTCTTGTATTCTCTCTCAAGTCGAAAGGAGCTTCGGGACAGCTTAAACAAAGATAGAAAAATGAGCATGCGAATGAGGCAGAGATAAAAGGAAGCAGAAAAGCAACAAGCAATACTGTGTAGAAAATGGAAGCCATATCGTTCAAAAAGGAGGTGTCTAACTTGGTAAAAAGTCTAGATATCTCCCCTTTGGGGGCATGTTTGGTGGCCCAAGGCGTCAAGTAAAACAAGTGGTAGCCTGGCTCGAACCTCCCTCCGCTCGTCCCCACTTGAGTTGAGCCCACTAATTCCCTACCCCCAGTCCGGCTACCTGCCGAGGTTTAAGCCTCAGTCCCGAAATCAGCCTCGAGAGGAGAAAGCATATCATCGGCCATCCAATGGCCTCCTCCCGTTCAGAGGAAGAGGGTATGGCAATGCAAGGCTCGGGGGCTGCAAGTGGAGCCTCCACGGTGGGGAGAACGGCGGTGGGAAGAAGGGAAGGAGTTATGGTTGCTGCTGAGGAAGGAGTTATGGTTGTCGGAGTCAAAACAATGATTGCTGGAACCCGCATCTCGGCCGGCACCATAACTAGAGCCGCAACAACCGAAATAGGATCAAAAGGGCCCTCCCTGCGAGGAGTATCTTGCCTCCTCCGAATAGTGATCTTTGTCTGAGACTCGGTCCTCAGCATCTCCTTTGTTGTTGGAGCAACTTTCCTCCTCCGAGAACCAGACGCCTTAGCCATACCTACACAAAGAATAATGGATCAGTAACTGAACAAATGAGGTTGATCTCACCAAAGGTAATGAGAAAACTACTTACTAAAGGACATGGAGAGAGGCTGGGACTTGCAAAGCCCCGACCAGTGAAGGTTGGCTATGATGATCGGGTCTGTCTAGGAGCAAAGCTCCCCCGATCGTGCCCTAGCCTTGGCGATGTGGTTCTTTTGGACCGAGTTGAGGAGTGGCGTGCCCCTCGGAAAATCTATAAGGGTAAAAAAAAAACTTCGTTCTGATTCAAGTGGAAGGATCCTTAAAAAGAGAAAGAAAGAAATAGGGCAGCTCGGAAGAAAGAAGAGTCCGACCTGTTTTTGAAAATTAGATAGGGACCTGAGTTGTTAGAGTCCTAAGCTCCACCGTTGGCACCTCCCACTCGCTTGTAGCCCAGAACCACCTATTCTTCCAATCCTTATTGGAAGACAAAAGGTTTATCACCAACCCCGACCCTTTCCTACATTGGGTCACAAAGTAGTACAATGGTTCTTGGCTATCATGCTTAATTAGGTACAGGCTCATCAACTCCTTAGGTGTCAACTCCGGATTCTCGACTTGACGCTAGATGATGAAGGAAGAGATTAACACCCTCCAAGCATTAGGGGTGAATTGCCCAGGGCAAGTCCGAGGTAAGCTATTATGGTTCGGATGAAAGGATGTAGAGGAAGGAAGTCGAAGCCCACATTGCAGTGTACAGAAGAAGATTACAACTTCCCCCTCAACAGGGGTGCCAGCAGTATCGAGGGGCTCTGGGGACCTTATCTGAACGGAATCCGGGATCTGAAACTCTAAACAGATCCATTCCATTTGAGGCTCGCCCACTCGTGGGCATTTCAACTGCCACGATTGTGGTAGTATAGGGGCTGGGGCGGCTTTCTTCTTGTCAACCCGCTGAGTCCAAGCCCCTGCCTCTTTTTGTCTTCGAGGCGAGGGGTATAAGGGTACGGCTTCGAAGGAGCCTTTAGAGGCCCTTCTCCCGCTGTCAGAGGTCTCCGACTCGGAGTCCTCACCATAATCTCGAACGGTCTCAAGATCAGACGACATTATGAAAAGAAGTAAAAGGAGCAACAAGAGAGACTCACCAAACAGTCACTGAAAATTACCTTTGCCGAAAACGTCTAATCGGTCGGAATCACCTGCCGAAATCTCCAAATCAACCAGAATCGCTCTCACCGAAAATCGCCTCCTCCGGCACATGCTCGAATTCAGAATGCATGTGAAAAGGGTAAGTTTGAAAGGAACTTATATAGGCCACAGAGAATCTCTACATTAATGGCAAAGAGCGATGGCCGCAGTCGAATCGTCGCGAGCCGATTCCCGAGCACACGTGGCTGCCTACCGTTGGACGAGCCCCGGCCAGATAGTACGATTCTGACACTAAACAGTGCGCTCTGGCATGCTAAATGACACCCGAGCAAGTGGAGCCATCGCATGGACTCTCCCTCAGGCTTACGTGGCAACTCATCATAGGTTGAGCAATTATTTAGAATCGTAACTGTCACCATGCGTCTACTAGAGAACAGCCCACAGGCGCGAAATCCTGACGCTTCAAATTCAAAAATCATAATTACGCTGACGTGGGCAGACAATCTTCTATGTAATTACTCTTCGAGTTTGTAAATGACCTTAAAGAGTAGGGGGCTTCTGTCATGGGAAGATCCGAGCCTCTAATAGTTTCAAGAATCATAAAAGTATAAAGTTTAACGGGCATACAAATGTCCGAGGCAATGTGCATCCGATGTGATGTGTGCACCACCAAAGAGTTTATTAGTAAAGTATAAGGGCGTCTCTACTTTGAGGCCACGAATCGGAATGACTTAATATCGTCTGAGGAGTTATACTCTGATTGGATATGTTAGGCTATCCATCTACCGTTTGACAGATAACTACTAATATCAATTGTAGGAAACCTGACTTAACAAGACAGGTCTAACACCCCACCTCGAACCTCCAAAAGAAGGCATGCGGAGTGTGTATTTGGCAAGAGGCTCGACAACTCAGGTCGAAACTCGGCTCGGACTAAGAGCTAATCACTGACCTGACCGCCAGGGGAATCATGCCGAGCCGAGGTCATGCCGAGCCGAGGCCATACATTAAGACGGGCACTCCGCCTGCCAGATTCCGAAACTGCCGTAAACAAATGTGATCGAATATTTCGCTCCCAGATACGCATTATCTGCCTGATACGCTACGCGATCCATGGATTACGTACAATGTCTCCACGATTTTAGTATCCCGCTAATTAAGTAAATCATGTCGACAATAACGGACTTAAATCATCCAACAGTCAGGTATAAATACATTAAGACACCACTGCTACAGGTACACAATATCTTGCACTCTCCTCTACTCTCCACTTAGACCCAAATTCCCTTGACCTAACTTACCCATCGGAGGGTCCTCCAGCTTAGCCAGGGTCACCTTTGTCTATTCTCATTGTGCAGGGTCAAGACATTGAAGAGATCCAAGTTTCCGGAGATGGAGGGGAGAGTCGTCCAAATTTTGACCTTAACAAGACTCATGCATTAAAATAATATGCCAAAAAGGATGGACAGCGTGGATATAGAATATAAAGCAAGTCCCACGATAAGGGCTGCACATTCCGAGCAAGGCCAGATCTAGTGTAGAAGAAATAGGGCTCTAAACTAACCAAGTTAGATAGGTTAGCTCACTCGAGTCAACTCAAAAAAGCTCCGTTCAACTTGGTTCGAAACTGAGTTCGAGCCAAGTTGAGCTGGTTTTTTAAGCTCGATAAAAAATTCTAAGCAAGTTTGAGCTTGCTCAAGCTTGACTCGACTCAGATTGAACCTAACTCGAATCGAACTCGGATCAAACCAATTCGATGGCTCGGTTACTTTAGTATTGATGTTGCTCATCAAGTGTTTGATGAAATGACTCAATGAAGTGTCGGTTGGTAGCAAGGAAGGTATGCTTCATTAAACTAATACCATTTTTTCTTGATTTTGATGTTGCTTATAAGGTGTTTGATGTAATACCTGTAAAACCTCTGTTGTTGTTTTACATATAGTAAGAATTTGAAGGTGTTGTACAAGTGTTTATGAAAATGCTGCACAGGTGAACTTGGTTTGAACTGGCCCCAGTTAATGACCGAACCAAGCTGAGCTGGCCAGTCAATCTCGAGGACCGAGCTGAGCAAAATTCGAGCTGAGGTCACCTAGTGGCCGAGCCGAGTCGACTCGGATCAACTCGTGTACACCTCTAGGCATAAACCCCCACCTCGATGGTGTGTTTATGTGGCAAAGTTCGATGAGCCTTACAATGCCGTATGTGTTATATATCCAAACCATCTATCCTTTTTTTCTTTTTCTTTTTTTTTTTTTCAAATCATTTTAGAGTATGAACTAAAAAAAAGGCAAATCCAAAGTTGAAGGGGACATCACCGTAGAAAATGGTAGAGATTAAGTGCGTGCCATTGAAAACTTATTAGGAGCCGTGAAAGTTTTTGATCAAGCTGATATTTGTGTTATCCCTTCATCAAACTCCGCGTGACATCATGAATATGGAAAATACAATCACGGTGGGTGTCATTTTCTCCACTGCTTTAGGTAGTGTGGCCCATTTGCTTTCTGGCTCTGCTTTTTTTTTTTTTTTTTTTCTTTTGCTCATACCTTAAAAGTATATGGCAAGATGATGGATGAAGTAGATATAATACATACATCACGGTGGGACCCACAGAACTTTGCCATATCAACACACCACCTAGGTAGGTGACGTGTACTACACTGGGCGGACGCGGATTGCGTCCTACCCCCGCTCGGACGGTAATCCGTCCGGGCAGGGCTCTGTGGAGCCCACCGTTATGTAAGTATTTTATCCACACTGTTAATTGTTTTCATGTGATTATTTTCAAATATCAGTCAAAAGTTGAGTTAGGTTCAGGACTTGAATGGACCACAAACTGTGGATTAAACTTCCACAGTTAAAAACTTCCTGAGAGCTGGAGAAGTGTCGGATCAAGATGAAATTTGTGTTTTCACTTCATCCAAGTCTGCATGACCTTATTAATAGGTTGGGTGGTAAAAAAACATCACGGTGGCCCTTATAAATGTTTCAACGGTGAGTGGCATTATCACTGCAGCTTCCTTTGATGTGGTCCACTGGATCTGTTTATCTACTTCATTTTTTTTGGTATAATATCTTAAAATGATCATATAAAAACGAATAACGGTGTGGATAAAATAATTAAATCACGGTGGGTCCCACAGAGCCCTGCCCGGACGGATTACCGTCCGGGCGGGGGTAGGACGCAATCCGCGTCCAGACTGGGCAATCAGAGTTAATGAAAGGGGACAGCTACAAACATTTTTTTAGCGTCCTAGTTGTTTTAAATGCTGTGACCACCTGATTTGTTAAATAGCGAGATTCTTGACAGGGAAGATCTGAAGCGGATTTCATAACGAGTAACTCGGTACTGCTTGTCTGAGCATACTGACTAAACTCTATTTGGCTTACGGTGATTTATCTGTTTTTTTTTTTGGCTTGAGCCCAAAAATAAGTATACCCAAAGAGCAACTGGACCACATTATAGGAAACAGTTTGAATTGAATATCTACCATTGAAAATTTCTGGGAGCCATAGAAGTTTTGGATCAAGCTGATATTTGTTTTTTTACTTCATCCATGTCAGTGTGATCTTATGAACAGGTTCGATGACAAATAATCATCACTGTAGGCCCTAGAAATGTTTCAACGGTGGAAATCATTATTCCACTATTTCCTGTAATATGGTCCAGTTGAACTTTGAATATGCTTCAAAATTTGCAATCAGCTCTAAAATGAGCAGGAAAATTGGATGGACGGCTTGGATCAATGACATATATTAACAGTGGGCCCAATGGAATTTACTCACTACAATGAAAGCGTAGAGTTACTCGGTACGCAATCTGATTTCATCCAGATGAAGCAAAACTCAGATGGAAATATTTGATCGCGTGTCCGCATCTTTTATTGGCACATGTGTGTGGATTGGCAAGGTTCCCACACTCAAAACTCCTTTTAAGAGAAAAAAGTAATTGTATTTGTTTGATTCGCTGGTATATACCAGGGGAGAGGAGGTTTTATGGCATACATCTATTTTAGACTTTTCCTTTGAATGTAATGTCATCTTTTAATGATGAATGCTGTTTATGCCATGGCCTTGCTTTGGATCCGGAGTTGCTAATAAATTATATATATATATATATATATATATATATATATATATATATATATTGGAATATTTCAACCGTCTTATCATTGACTCGTTTTCTCTAAACATGGGCAGTCTCTTAAGCGTCGACTAATCATGCGGTTCAAATGTTTCAATCCGAAAAAAGAAGATTTTCTTTTTGATTTTTCTTAAAGCATCCCCTATCGTCCATCGTATACGCGGCTCAGCTCATTGATGAGGACACGATCCAATGGCTACAATCCCAACACATCGCCAATGCTCTACAGTAATGTAGTTAATCAATTCATACAAGGACGTATTCTCTTCATGCTATATTATTAATCTTGCTGACCAACTGGAAATACACTTACCCCTGTTTGATTGCCTCGTAAAAATGAGTCCATCTCATTTATTTAATCATGATTATATACTTAGATATTACTTTTTTTAGTACCAATTAAAAGTAAAACCAATAATTTGTATAAACTAGGATAATGAGTAAATGAGATGAATCTATTTTTAAGTGGTAAGCGGTAACGCCCTGAAAATACGGCACCAAGTGCGGAGGCTCGGATCTCGTATCCTGGGGTGTTGTCATTGAGAAGGTCGCGTACATCGGCAACAACAATGGCTACGCTCAAGATTGAGCCGCTTGAGAGCATTGCTCTATTTGCGCAGACGCAATATGTTTCCACGTGGGTAATTAGTCAAATTAACATTGATTCCGAATTTGAAATAAATCAGAGTAATGTTTATTTAATGGTGGATTCAAAGAAAAGCATAGACAATTAAAACCAAGACTAGGGGTTTACATCAAGTTGAACCGATCAGCTCGACTCGGCTCGGCCACTAGCTGACCTCAGCTTGAACTCGACTCAGCTCAGTCCTCAAGCTTGACTGGCCAGCTCGGCTCGGTTCGATCAGCAGCTCAAGCCAGTTCGAGCCGAGATCGAGCTGAGTTTTTCATTGCAACATTTCTACAAATACTTGGACTGCACCTTCAAAATCCCTTTGTATGTGAAACAGAAGTAATGATTTTACAGGCATTTTATCAAAAACCTTCTAACATAAAAATCAAGAAAAGGTAAGAAAAAAAAGATATTTGTTTCATGTACATACCTTCCTTGCCACCGGCCACACTTTGTTAAGTCATTTTATCAAACACTTGGTGAGCAACATCAATGGTAAAGTAACCGAATCACCAAATTGGTTCAATCCGAGTTCGATTCAAGCTGGATTCGATCCGAGTCAAGTTGAGCTGAGGCCTGCTCGAACTCATTTTCGAGGTAAAAAACAGCTCAAACTCAGCTTTAAACCGAGTTGAATCGAGCTTTTTTGAGCTGAGTCGAGTGAGCTAACCGAGCTAGCTCGGTTCATGTACACCTCTAACCAGGACAATCAAGCCATATCTAGATAAATACAAGTATATCATCCAAAATGGATTCCATGTAGACGAAGTCATCCACAATAACTATAAATGTAGAAGTACATACCCCACAGGAGGAAAGTAACTAAATATACTTGCGGGCCAAGCCCAGTCGCTACAACAATTCCACGGTAGCAAGCTCCCCAAAACTCCTAACGGAACCTCCCTAGGCCAAACCTCACCGCGATCTACCTACGCTACCTGTACGATTGGGTGCAACTGCATATACAGATGATGAGTTGGCAAGTTATTAATAAATCCCATCAAGATTACATAGTTGACATATCAATCAAGTATAGCTTCTCAAGGAGCATACAAAACAATCCTAAATTCCATCGTACCTCATTTAAATGCATGAATGCATGCACATGTTCTTCGCTCCAGGGATGCACATTCAACCGGACCAATGAATGGACCTTTTAAACGGTTAACCTCTTCAAATGCAAAGGAATGAGTCTTTCAAGCAGTCGACTCATTTTCAAAATGTAAAAGAAATAATCTTTCAAATAGTTAACCTAGCTCAAGCGTCGTTCAAACGGTACACTGGTCTTTTCAATAGTCAACAAGACACCTGATAATGCCTGCATGCCATGAATGCATGATTAATCTAACCTTTATTAGTTTGTTTCACAAACAACCATTTAATAGGCCTTGACAATTAGTGGTCAACCTTGATTTAACATGCAGACCTTGCCATCACCAACCAAAAAGGGTTCTTCCCAACAAGCTATCAAGGTATGACAACTCTTGACGATGGCAAGTTTGCAATTAGCTTTATTTAATCCCAAATACAAGGGAGCCAAGAGTTTGAGGCACAATTCCATACGTGTAATTCAACCATTCAAATCGTTATTACAACACTATCGTCTTATGGATTGTATCACAACGGGATAATTTGAATCACACAGGCCTATCCATAGTCACCCATATCCCTATAACATACAATGATTACATGTCCATATAAAATTTACGAGAGAAGCAACAAATTCGAGCATGTTGAGTGTGAAATATTATATATTTTTTCCTTATTATATCTCAGTTTAATAAATATGAATGTGCTTAATCGATTTAATGATATTTGTTTTCTCTAGCGAGGTGATTTTGAGAGCTACGGAGAAAAAGACGCTTAAAGCAATGGTTTAATGCTCAAAGAATTACCAAGTAAAGAATTGGTTCTATGGAAGTCAAGATTGAAGAATTCAAGAGTCAAATATCCAAGGAAACTAAGTGAGAAAGAAGAAAAATCGAAGATGTGAAGTGCAGAAATCGACCATTTGATGACACCTTCGATGACATCGAAGTAAGTGTTCGATGTCATCGAAGCCACTTCGATCCTATTGCAAAAATCAGGTAAAACATCAATTCATTATTAGACAATTCAAGCACTCTTTGATGCTATCGAAGGAGTATTTGATTCCATAGAAGCCAAGTTCGATGCCATCAAAGGAGGTTCAATGCCATCGAGAAATTTCAGAATTCTAAAGTCAATTGCTAGATAGTTTCTCATTTTCATTCGGACTCTTCAATAAGACTTTGATGCCATTGAAGCTGTAATAGCTACGTAAAATCAAGTTGATTATGAAGTCGGTATGATCAAAGCTTATATAAACGGATGTTTTAAGAGTTACCAATTATGAATTAGGGTAGGAGTAGAGAAATAAGTTGTAGAGCTTTAAGGAGTCCTTCTACCTCTTCAATCCTTCCGTTCTAGTTAGTTTTTATGTTTTTATTTTTGAGTTTTAGTTTAATCATGTCTATGATTGAATAATATCTTAGCTAGAGCTAAGAGGTGAAGCTTGTAGTTTTTCTTAATATTTAGTTTACTTTGATTTAAGTGTAGTTATTATGTTTAACAATTCATTAATTTTTGCTTTGAATGAAGAAGTATTTTTAGTTTACTTTAATCCAGGGTTGACTTCGAGCACTTTGGACGCTTAGGAAGACTATGAATATGTTATTTCATGTTTTGCAATTGTTTGATCTATAAAATCCATTGATCTATCATTGACTTTAGGCATGATAGATGTTTTGAATTCTCTACAATCAATACTTGATGCTTTATGAGTGAACCAATTCAATAATGGTTTAGATCTGTTTTGATGCATGAATTACGAATTAACCAGTCTATCATTCGGCTAGATAGAATAAAACTTTGATTCTAGTCGAGTTATCTTATTTGAATCTAATAGATTAATGTTAAGAAAGCTATAAGTGGGTTCGTAACGCTCTAGTACTTTATTTCTGATAGTTTTTCACTTACCATTACTCTTTAAATCAACTTTCATTAGTTAGAATAGTTCTAGTTATAGTTCTAAAATATTACAAAAATCACACAAATAGCAAGTCCCTGTGGTTACGATATCGATCTCACTGAGTTATTACTACATTGCAGCCCTGCACTCGGGGTTGTTCGAACAAGTTTTTGACGTCGTTGATGGGGACTTTGACTGTATTTTTCTAAAATATATTAGTATTAGAATTAGGATTAACTTTTTATGTGTTTTTAAATGAGGTTTTTTTCTTCTAAATTATTAGATACTAACTCTGTTTTTCTATTTTGTAGCATTTAACATAGAAACATCAATCTGGTAATATCTTTCTAACCCTTCCTACTATAGTATTTTAGTTTTCTTAAATTTTTACAATTTTTCTTTTCTAGGTTCTAGTTTAGATTTAAGGGTTTAGAGTGTTTCATGCCCAAGTGAGTCTGTGACAACACTCTACGTCTCTTAAGTGAAAGAGGATTTGTTGAAGATCTGCCTATCCATCACTGGATTAGACACCACCTTAAATCCTCTGAATTGATAAAAAGCATGGCTGATAATTAACCTTTTCAGCATGCTAAGGAACAAAAAGATGAGAATGATGTACAAAACGTTCATCCACATAGAACTCTACATCACCTACAACCAGTGAGAGCGAGTACACCTTCTTACATGGTGTTCCCACACAGTTTAGGAAACATGGATTTCAAACTAGGAGTGATCCAACTACTCCCGAAGCTTCATGGACTCGCTTCTGAGAGTTCATATTTACAATTAAAAGAATTTGATGAGATCGTAGCAACCCTACACTTTCATAATGTATCTGAGGACACTTTAAGATTAAAGTTATTCCTTTTCTCTCTGAAGGAGAAGGCCAAGTCCTAGCTTCACTCCTTAAGGTTAAGATCAACCGGGACATGGGTTGAGATGACCCGAGATTTTCTTAAAAGTTTTTCCCAGTTTGTAAGACCAATACCCTGAGGAGAGTGATCATGAATTTCTCTTAGAAAGAGGAAGAGACCTTCTTCCAATGTTGGGAGAGATTTAAGGATCTTTTAAATTTCTATCCGCATCATGGATATAAACCTGATGGGTAATAAGCTTTTTCTACTATGGACTAACTTTGCCCATTTGTCAATTTGTAGAGATGATGTTCAATGAGGAATTCATGAATAAGGATCTCAATGATGCGTGAGATTATTTTGATGTAGTTGTTGAGAACGCGCAGTCATGGGATACCTCTTCAAAGCCCACTAATTCCAGGCCAACTCTGCCTAGAGAGAAGGGAAGAATCTATGTCTTAAGGGACGAAGATGATGTGAGTGAAGGGGTGACTAATCTCACTAGAAAAGTTGAGGCCATGAAACTAAAGAAAGTAGAATCGGTCAAACCCGACAAGACTGTTGAGGTTTTATATGATATTTTTGCTATTAAATACACTTGACACAGGATTGTCCCACGATCCCTGCATTTTAAGAGTTGTTACATAAGAAATCTAATGTCATGAACAATTATCAAAGGCCGTTTTATGCCACCATCTCAAACACGAATAATTCTAATTGGCGGAACCACCCAAACTTCAGTTGGAGGAATGACCAAACAACTAATCCTCAAGGGGCTCTTCCTCCACTTCTTAATCAGAAAAGACCCCAAGAGAACCTGTTTCAAAAAACATCTAAAATCAGGAGTTATTCAATCAGAATGCCTTCCAAGCATTCTAGGACCTTGACAGGTCCATTCAAAGATTGAAGTCATTTATATTTAAGGAGAAAGGGACTTTTCTAGCTTAACCCTTACCTAACCCAAAATAACAATGTGAACTAACTGACCCTAACTCTTCAAACCTCAATGTGGAATAAGTAAATTCTATCATCACTCTTAGAAGTGGCAAAGCAATTGATAAAAACATCCTGACGAGGGCAGAGAAGCCTAAGGACTTGGAAGAATATGAGAAGAATGATAGGTTGAGTAACATTCCACTTGAGAAAGAAATGAAAAAAGAATACAAGCTAGTTGCACCATTCCCCCAAAGATTAATTTCACCAAAAACCTTTGTCAAACACTCATGAGATATTGTAGGTGCTTAAACAGGTGAAAATAAATATTCCTCTATTGGATGATATAAAATAAATCCCATCATATGTCAATCCTTATATCCTTGAATTCCACTTACATGTATAGGATTGCACAAGATACTATTTTTTTAAAAATATTTGAAACGTTAATTCTTCACATATTTTGCTGCTTGGGACTAGCAAAATGCTTGGGGGGGGGGGGGGGGGGGGGGGGGGTTGGGGGGGTGGGTTGGGTGTTGGGTGTGAAATGTTATATATTTTCCCCCTGTTATACTTTGGGTTTGTAAACATATATGCGTTTAATTGATCTATTTTCATATATTTTTTTCTTACAAGGAGATTTTGAGAGCTTAAGAGAAAAAGACGCTCAAAGTAACTCAAAAGATTACCAAGATGATGAATGGATTTACGGAGGTTAAAATTGAAGGATTCAAGAGTTCAAGATCTAAGAAAACTAAGTGAAGAAGGAAGAAAATTGAAATTGCAAAGTGCAGAAAATCAGAAGTACTGAAATTGATAGTTCGACGCCATCGAAGTAAGTATTTAATGACATTGAAGGTAGTTTGATCCCATCATAAAAATTAGAAAAAACTGATTTTTTTGTTGGACATATTAACGCATTCTTCGATGCCGTCGAAGTTGCGATAGCTGCGAAAATTTGAAGTAGTTTCAAAGTCGATCCGATCCAAGCCTATATAAAGGGATGTTTTAGGAGTTTCTAAGAACGAATTAGGGTATGAGTAGAGAAAATATTTGTAAAGCTTCAAAGAGTTCTCCCTCCACTTCAATTCTTCAGTTCTAGTTAGTTTTTATGTTATCCTTTGAGAGTTTTAGTTCAATCATGTCTATGGTTGTCTAATCTCTTAACTGGAGCTAAGAGGTGAAGCTTCTAATTCGTTTTAATCTTTATTTTACTTTGATTCAAGTTATTTGTTTAATATGTTGAATAATTCATTAATTATTGGTTTGAACGAAGAAATATTTTTAGCTTACTTTGATCCATTGTCGACTACAGACACATTGGATGCTTAGGAAAGCTTGAGATATGTTTTTTCATATTTTATAATTGTTTAATTTATAAAATCCATTGATCTATCATTTACTCCAGGCATGGTAGATGCTTTAAATTTTTTGTGATTAATACGTTGATGCTTTATGAGGGAACCAATCCAATGAATATTCAGAAATCTGTTTTGATGCTTGAATGATGGTTTAACTACTTTATCATCCAGCTGGATAGATTAGGACTTCGATTCCAGTTGAGTTATATTGATTGAATCAAGTAAGATGACATTAAGATGACTATGAGTGGATCCTTATCACTCTAGTACTTGATAAGTTTTTTTTAACCATTCTTCTCTAAATAATTTCAGATTTAGTATGGCTTCTAGTTTTATTATAAAGTAGTTCAGAAAACACACATATATCAAGTCACTGTGGGTATGACCATGGTCTCACGGAGTTATTACTACTTTGTAGCCCTGCACTTGGGGTATCAAGCGAACAATTGTGGTATCATAACTTCTCCAATAAGGCTGTTTGTAAGTTTATCAATAAAGGCTTGGGTTAAAGCATTCCTATCATTGCATATTTTCACAGGTAATGTTGGTGACGAGCCACGTTACTGTTGGCTATTGTTTATTATTTTTGCGCGCAATGTTGGTGACAAGCCACATCATTGTCGGCTTTTATTATTTTCACGGTTGATATAAGTAATGAGTCATATTACTGTCGGCTTTTATTTATTTTCGAGATATGTTTTGCATATCATAACATACATGCATTCATTAATTAGATTATCAAGTTGCTTGCTTTGTTGTTCCATCACTACCTATACTTAATTGTGTTGATATTGTGAGTAACTTAGAGAAATGATAATAATGAGTTGGCCACTCACTCCCTCCTACGATTGTGTTTCAAAACACCAATTTAGATGTTTGTGTAACATAGAGGTTGCTATTTTGGAGGGTGCATATGTAAACCCTGTAGAGGAGGTACCTTACTTCCAACTATAGGAACGCCAGGAGTAACCCATTGTGACTTTACTTCTTGTTATTGTTAAACTATTACTTTAGAACACTTGAACTTGTAAACAATTATTTGGGCATGTACTTGAGTCCCCAGTTGAGTGGACTCCTATTATTTTCCTTTGGATGACTATATAGTTTGATTTTGACATGTTAGTACTTGTGCATTATTAAACTCTGAATTAATGACACGTTTTGCTTTATTTCTCATCTTTTACGTCGGATATTGGTTAATTATGTCAAAAACTACACTCCCAAATTAAAAGTAATACCTAAAATTTCAGGAATTGAGCACGAACTTGACCCTTGCAATCCGGAGCATTACACGCAAGCTATCCCAAAGACAACAATTGAGTCTATGCCTTGGCCAGTAAGAAAATTTTGAATTTCTCTTCCTTTACCGCTATCTTAAACAAATGTGAGATTTTTTTTTTAATAATTTATTTTCCATATCTATCTCAAAACATATGGGTGGGCACCATGCAGTTCTTATAGAATAACTTAATTTTATAAGAACTTGTGGCAAAAACAGACAGCTTGTGACTCGGTTACAGTCATCCCTATAATCCTAAACTTTATGGGGCTGATGTGCTCCTTTCATTTGTATTGGCAGCTTAGGGTAGGGTGTGATCCTAAAAATGAGGCAAATAAAAAACTCAAGTGAGCCCCAACACAACAAACTAAAAAAATAAAAAATACGAGACCTTCCTAGCCACCTTCATGTTTATATGCCACCAAATCCATTCATAAGATAATTTCCACTGGGATGAAGGGAAAACATAATATCAGCCTAATGCAATACTTCCATGGTCCAAGAAGGTTTTAATTCAATCCCTGCTGTTTCTTGTGGTCGGCCATACTTGAATTTTGAATTTGCTTGAATTTTTACACCACACCGTAACATTGTCTGGTGCAACCGATGGACAGAGTACGTCAAACACAAAGTTCAAGGTGGGTCTCTAGGAGCTTAGTTTTACAAAGACTGGGAAGTTGGTCCCTAGATATTCCGATAAAATCTGCTCAATAATACTTTCTTGACGAGGTAGTTTTGGGAAGCATCCATGCTGCATTCAATTTATGAGTGATATTTTGTAGCGCTATTTGAAGGACTTATTTTGAAAGGTCATCTTGTGGGCAATATTTTGGATGATCTATTTCCAATTACCCTTTAAATGGCCCATGTTTATGTCCATACTATGGGCACTATTTTGAATGGCTAGTGATCCAACAATAATGTTGAAAAGTGATACGTGATCATATGCAAACCGTCGTGAGACAGTGCAATCGATGTGAAAACAGTTACATCAATGGATCCAAAACCGCCGATCATTTTTTTAGAATGGATGGTAGCCTTAATAGCCAAAATAATTGATAATCACTTGGCAATGGTTCACACTTCGGATGCTATATAAACTGGACCCTCTAGGTCCAGGATCTTCCAAGCCTAGCTAATTCAATCTGATCTGATTTCTCAAAGCTTTTCCTTTTTAAGTTATGTAAGAAGAAATCGTTGAGTGACTTGAATCTTGTTTCAGTCATTGAGTTCGATCACTCACCAAATCTATCAAAGTTTCGAACTACCTTAATCGAGCCTCTAAGTAGGTCCCTTTGTGATTGCCGCATGCAGGACCGTAAGAAAAGATGTTTGCCTTTTATTAGAAGTAATTTGCATATAACCCATCATCAGCATCTTGAATTTCAATCCAGATTGGCATGGATCAAACTTTAAAAATAGCTTATTGTGGTAATTTTATTTTTATTTTCAATTTTCAACATTATTTATGAAATATTTTTCGACAAGAACATCCATTCCTTGTCGTTATCGTTCCTTTTCCTATCTTTGTTGTCGCCCAGTGGCGGTTCTAATCATCCGACCATCCTAATTATAATTAGGCATTATCTGGGGATAAATGATGATCATGGTCCGCCGTGTGGCCAAAAACGGAGTCCAGTGTCCATGGGAGGTTGTTTTGCATCACTCACGGCTCAATATCCGGTGTGCGTCTCCACCTACTCGGATCCACATGCCGCCTGCTCTGAAGAGCGGTACCGTCCATCTCGTGGAATCTATGCTATTTGGGCCACTGAAAGAAATAACCCTAAACTTTTCAATGGCTCTCTGTCAACTCTAAAATCAAAGGGTAGGGTCATCATTAAAGTGTTATCATAGAAAAATAGCTTATTTACAACAGTAAGAAAAATATGAACGGTTCAAATCATTGGACTGCCTCAGCATGTGGACCCCACTAGCGTGCCGTACACGGTGCATTCTGAATCGCGACTGGGAGAAGACTTGACTTATCAAAAGATATTAACCTTGAGAAATTTACGACTGTACAACCCATTTATGGCCCATTTACGAGACCATGCCCACCTTATTTTACCTCGCAAAAATAAGCCCCAGATGCATGGATGGCTTGCCAAAGGTGGAAAATGCCCCCTGCTTTTTCCTTCAAGCGGATCGGTGGTGCTCGAAGGCGAGCGCTCACACGCCTCGAACTCCGAGTTGTGCGAATGGTTCAAAAGATATCAAAGTTACATGGCCTCCACAGTTACGTATTTATTATATTCACAACGTTCATCCATATTTCGAGATCATTATGAAAAAAAAAAAAAAGTCATATCCAAAGATCAATTGGACTACACCATAAAAAGCAATAGAAAATTGATTTTTACCGTTAAAAATTTTGTAGGGCCCACTATAACATTTATTTTCCATCCAATCTATTCATAAGGTCACAAAGACATGGATGAAGAGGAAAAACAAATTTCATAATAATCTAAAACTTCTGTGACCCCTAAAAGGGTTTCAATGGTAGACGTTCAATCCTCCACAGCAGTGTGGTCCATTTGATAGCTAGATCTGTCTTATTTATCGTCTCAAGCCTTAATCCGAGTTCGTCAAATATATGGACGGTTTGGATATAACACATACCTCATGATAGGATCCACAAAAAGCGGTAGGGATTACAATAGTAAAAAAATAAAATAATAATAAATAAATAGATGTGTTTTCTGTAGCCATGGATTATAACCGTAGCCATAGCCGTAGCCCCTGCCGTTTCGATATGTTCTTTTATATGTATCGAAAGTCTTTCAATATGTCTTTCGATATGTATCGAAGGTCTTTCGATTAATCGAAAAAGGTCCAGAACTGTCCAGTGAATTTGCCTCAAAAATTCTGCAATTTTCGATACATATCGAAGAGTATTTGATATGTATCGAAGGTGATTTGACTAATAGCCGCGGATCGAAGGTGATTTCACAGTCATTTTGGTACATTTCATAGTCATGCCCCTTCACTTCACGGTCATTACCGCGCATTTCACGGTTTAAACGCTTCATTTCATGGTCATTTCCAAGCATATCACGGTCATTCCCGCTTATTCCGTGTTGATTCACGGTCCTTTTGACGCATTTCACGGTCATGCCCCTTCACTTCACGGTCATTTCTGTGCATTTCGAGGTACAATCGCCTCACTTCACGGTCATTTCCATGCATAGCACGGTCATTTCTACCTATTCTGTGTTGATTCACGGTCATTTCGGTGCATTTTACGGTCATGCCCCTTCACTTTATAGTCATTTTCGTACATTTTATGGTCCAATCGATTCACTTCACGGTCATTTCCATGCACATCATGGTCATTCCCGCCTATTCCGTGTTGATTCACGGTCCTTTCGGTACATTTCACGGTCATGCCCCTTCACTTCATGGTCATTTCCGAGCATTTTGCGTTCCAATCGCTTCACTTCACGGTCATTTCCATGTATACCACGGTCATTCTCGCCTATTCCGTGTTGATTCACGGTCATTTCGGCGCATTTCACAGTCATGCCCCTTCACTTCATAGTCATTTCAGCGCATTTCATGGTCCAATCGCCTCACTTCATAGTCATTTCCATGCATATCATGGTCCTTCCTGCCTATTTCGTGTTGATTCACGGTCCTTTCAGTGCATTTCACGGTCATGCCCCTTTACTTCACGATCATTTTCGCACATTTCATGGTCCAATCACTTTACTTCACGGTCATTTCCATGCATATCACTGTAACACCCCGGATTTTTGCGAACCTGGAGTTTGACGTTCTTAGGCAATGGGTCAATCATAATACCTTAATTGACTTCTCAAAACTCAATCCTAAAGCGTCAAATTCCCTTTCAACCCATTTCCTTCAAAATCTCACATTTCCTTTAAAAATCTCACCTTTCACCACCCTATTCTTCAAAATTTCAAAGTAATTTCATATTAGACACTAATCCTAAAGTTTAAATGATGAAGAACAATAACGAAATTAAAATTTACTCTAAATATTGAATATATAACTAAATTGGGTTTTTGACCATTAACCTTTTGGAATCTCATAATATAAATAGGTTATTTCGATAGATTAGCGTCTCCTACCCCCAAAATCATCGATTGTACGTCATGTAACCCATTCTAGATTGAAAGATATACCTATTTCAAATATCAGATCGATGAAACTACACGAAACAGACTCAGGGCCCTAAATGACGCAAATCGGGGGGACCCGAGATGGATCCCCCACATTCCCGGCACCCCGGCGGGGGGGAGGACATCGCCCCTAAGGCAAGCCATCACCCCAGGGCCCAGTGGTCGACGAGGATCTCGCCGCTTGGTGGGCCGCAGCGGGTCGGGCGGCCCGTTTTTTACATTTTTTCTACGCATATTGTCCAACTTTAAAAAGTCATATCTCCCTCATTATAACTCTAATTTAGGTCATTCAAAAGCCAGATTGAATCTAAATGAGTTTAATTTTATATAAAAATAAGTAAAAAATATAATAAAATATTTAATATAGTTAAAAATAGGTCGATATGACAACTATTCGAAAATTATTTGTTGAACAGCTGCTGCTTTTGAAATTTTTAGAATTTTTCTACGACACGAAATCTCCTAAAATTTGATGGAGACGAAGTAAACTTAATGATAAATAATTAAAATGATATACTAACTAGAAGTACCAAAAAGGGGCATAGAATGGCCCTAAGACCTTATTCTCTCATAATTAGGGTAGAATTTGGTTAAGTACTAAACGGAATACTCAGTAGAATTATCTTGAACCACTTTAAATATGAACTGAAAGATCTAAAATGAGTAGAACCGTTAACCCAACATTATCTAGAAACCTAGGATCAATCTCTTAACCCAGTTGCTCTCGGGAGCATCTTGAAACTCTGTATCGGACCTGGACCACACGTCGAAAGTTCGATTACCCTGAAACTATACGGTTATGATAGCCTTGCTGGACTTGACAACCACCTCAGAAATTAAGTCCTAATAGTACTTAAAAATACACAACTTGAGCCTGGAGCGAAGTATGTGAGAAACACGAATATCTTTAGGAAATGAACTGAAACTTAAGTGAATTGAGTCAGTTTACTTGCAGGCTAAATATAAGGATTCAGACCGTCAGAATCTGATCCAATTACACCCTCGGATCAGGGAAAATGTCCCACACATGTCAATGCACTTATGGCCCTAATCGAGTGCCGGTGACCGTTGAACTGAAACTGGTCCGCCACGGGTGATCTGTAAATTTGATCGGACTGAAAACTTCACCTGACCTAGATCCAATGTCAAGGAGCTTAAGTCCGACCGCATTTAGTAAAGGGGCCTCCAGAAGTGCTCCGTTGGATTGGAACAGACCCTATTTGGCTATAACCAAAGTATACCTTGGCCCTGGGGCCATTTCCATCAGTCCTGGGCCTATATAAAGGCCTAAACCCACCCCATTTCTATTCTATACGAATTTGGAAAACCCTAGGAGCGAGAAGAGAGCAAAGAGAGAAGAAAGTGAGGAGAAGTGAGGGAGAGTGTTGGCGTTTGTCCCTGAGATCCTTCCCTATCGCTACATAGGCTGCATTAACCCTTCTGCATCGCTATTCTGGCGATTCTGACTCTGTTCTTGCGTAAAAAATCCTAACCCTGACCTGTTTTAGAGATTCAAATAGAATAGATGGTGGAATAGTTAACCTATTCCCTGTTATAAGTGGTTATTGTGTCGTAGACGAAGGAATAGTGTTCGAACTGAGTTTGTTACTTGTCTATCAGCATAAGGTGCGGATTGTAAATGTTTAGGTTATGGTTTTCAAGGCTTTCAATGTCAGTTAATGATTTATGACCGACTTGATTGCTGTCACATGTGCGTAGATGTAATGTTTTCCGTTTATTACATATATTGTGAACTATGTTAAATATAATGCATTCCAGGTGTTTGTTGAAATGTTTGGATGAATATGGAATTAGGATTTGTGCTTGCTATGATTATTGAGTAAGAATACATGATTGGTGTATGTGTGACAAGTCCTTGGTGAGAGGATTTGCCATAATGTATGTTATAACTACTTTCTTACATGTACGATGATATGTGTAGTTTAGTGTTTGATAAAATGTCTGAATGAGAAAATGCTTGTTGAGATGTATTTAATGAGGGTGTTGAGATACAATTCTCAATTTCCTTATCTATAGTTACAGTTTCCTTCATGTAACCTACCTCATTGCTACGTGATATATGGATGAAATGTCTATATATGTTAACATGTACTCTATATGTTTGTTAAAATGCTTAAATAAGATTTATATCTGAATTGGCTGCTCATGCTATCTTGACTAGTGCATATGAATGCCTATTGCAATTGATTGTGATTGAGACTAGGTTGTAGTCCAGGCAATCGGTAACAATTCCGGTTTGAGTGGCCAAGCTAGACTCTCCACAATTGATGCGTTCGGTGAATCCGAGTCGTACGAGGATCGTCGACAACGGTACCTTGTTGATTAATTCAGCGTACGCTCGTACTAGTTGAACTTGTCTAATAAACCGATTGGCCCAATGTATGTTCACCATGTGTGGATGTCACTGCTTGAACTTCAGGTACCAAACTTACCAGTGAAAAGCCCCTTTAATCTTGGTACCTCGATTCGCTAAGACTCATGAGCTGGGCATGGTGGTATGGGACACCGTGGTCGAGCTGTCGGCCTACGCTGGGGTGACGAGCCCACTCATAGTGACCAGTGAGCAAACCAAACTCGTGAGCCGAATATGGTGATATGAGATGCTGTATTTGAGCTGTTGGCCTACACTGATTAGGTGAAGAGCTCTTTATAGTGATCTCGAACATAATCTGAGACTGCGTTGAGGCGACGAGTCTTTCTGTAGTCCCTAGAGTATAAACTAGGCCTACACTGATCAGGTGACGAGCCCTTTGTAGTGACCTAGAACCACAACATCATATAAGATTTACTAGGACTGACAACCCTAGAATGGATCATTGTTTGAGAATTGACATAAGGGAGGTACCTTAGCTTCCCAACACTGTTGTATCAATAAACTTAATTAATTATTGGCTAACATGAGCATGCACCGCATTGCATGTGCTTTGGTGAGAAAGAGCACTTTCGGGTGGCTGCCATGCATGCCATAAGATGAAGATGCTGAGGGAGTGTAGGCGAGGGCATGCATCATTATTTCATATCATTCTTGCATTAACAAGAGTACTTATGACCTAATCGTTGTATTGCATTATCATTACTACTTGACTGAATTGATAACATGTTAACCTTTTCTTTATTATTCCACCGAGTTAATCACTCACTCCCACGTTATGGGACAGTGTTTTAAACACCAACTAGCCCCTGTTTTAGTTTCAGATGATGGTGATGCTTGCAAAGCGGAGCCGGACTTTTATGATGATGAGAAGGGTTTCTCCTATATACAGCTATCAGGCGGGTCCATGTAGACCATGTTCTGATCGACGAGGTTACAGGGATGCTGACTAGATGCCATTTACACTTGTTATGTTGCACTTTTGGAATGCCCATGTATATTCATTTTGTTCATTTTTGGAGTATACATATATATATATATATATATATATATATATATATATATATATATATATATATATATATATATATATATAACCTGGTAACATGTTCATACTCTGAAGACTTATAACAGTTTATATATTTTATATATCTATCACAGTCTTCCGCTTGTGTAATTTAACTATCTCTGGAGTATAATATGTTATTTTAGTGTAATCTCACTCATGTTTAATGCATTAATACGAATAACATTCAATCAACATTATCTATGTTGCATAAGTGATGCGTTGGAACTCAGGAGCTAAGCTTCTGCTCGACCCCCGATTTTCAGGGCGTTATAAGATGGTATTAGAGCATGATTTAGATTAAAATGGACCTGGGTTATAGTATCATGACTCACACTGATGTACTCTGACTTAAGAAGAGGGTGATGGAATTTAGAAACCACATTAGAATCCCAAGTTTCGTCGATATGTGAGATTAACTACTGTAGTTTAGTCGTATGTGCCTGAGATCATGTGAATTGATCTCAGTCACATTTAGACCAATAGTCGACAAAACCCATCTTTTATGTCTCATAACCTTCCAATTTTGAATTCCTTTCACCCCTCCACCCTTTCACACTCGTATGAGCACAAAACCCATCTTTTGTGTCTCATAACCTTCCAAACCCACAAACCCATCTCACCTTACAAGCTTTTTCAACCCAATGGTTCGTTTTGAGCTAGTTACAGCCATCTTCTCGATCTCTACGCTTCTTTCCCTCATGAGAAGGAAGAGAGCGGCCCCGGATAAGGCTGGACCTAGCCGTCCAAGCCGTTCTAAGAAGAAGACAAGTGCCGAGACAAGTGTAAGTGCCGAGCGAAAGTCGAAACGAGATCTTGACCCTTGAATTCTATTAGAACGGTCTCTACTGACGGGCGAGACCAAACACTGTAGCTTAGTCCATAAACAGTGACCATCAAGTGTTGGGACATCTAGAGTTTTGGACCTAGAGTTGATACTCCTAGATTTTGAAAGATTTGAGAGTATAAGAAATCTAATAAATTAATAACATGAACCCTAGAACCTCCTTAGCTGATATGGTCATGAGTGAAGTGCTCGAGCACAGTTAAATTCAAGTCCGGGCAATTAAATTCCAATCAGACGACTTTTAACCCTAAGTGATAAAACAATTCTCATCTAACATATAAACATAGGCTTTGGGTTACAACTAGTAGATTATTGTTACTCATAAGTTAAGACTAGGCTACTAGTTATACTCAGGAATATAAAAGACTAGTTATGCTAAGATAATTGAAAGATAGACTTAGTTAGTTGACTTGATTAGGTTGGAGTGAGACCTTATCCCTTCGTTGAAAATCCCTTAATGCTTATAGGCTTCTTTAATAACTCTTAGGGAGCTTGTGTTGATTAGAAATTATTCACGCTTAGAGAAAACTTATAAATCCCTTGAAATTAATGTTAGGTCAAATCAATACACCCCTTATAATATATAGCCAATAGAGATTAGACATCTTGCCACAAACTCACACCCATTATTTTAGCTCCTTTATATAACCATAGGTACCAATGTCATAATACACATCGTCGATGAAAGGAAAACCAATGTATTGGGAGATCGTTTCCCATTTCATGTCAAGGATAGGTCCTAAATTATATCTTGTTCCGACATATGGATCAGGACATAGATTCTTGAGCCTTGAGAGTAGAAATAATTTTTAATGGGGTAGAACATTATGAGCCCAATCTAGTTAGGTCAGCTAATACAATCGTTGGCTCAAAGTGGCGCAGCGAAAGCATGGTTAGCCCCTTCCCCACTGGCCTATGATCGAAGAAAACTGATCCAAGTTAGATGAAAAGTTATGAATTCGGTCGAGTTAGAAACCTTTTTAGGATGACCTATAAGATGTTTATTAACTCCCACCATGGACATAAATTAAGACAAGGACTCTTTAGACTAAGAGCCAAATAGAAAATTTGAACCTTTCAGTGATGGGCGTTCCCTAAGCTTTTGGAGTGATCGGCCTACAGAGTTACTGAAATATACAACTGCGAAGCATTCGCGGTTTAGCTCAATTCTCAATCCTGAACGACTACCAATGGACTCACTGCTTTGATTGAGTAGAAGACCAGGATCTACCATAGATAGTCGCCCATGATTAAAATGATACGATGAGCCTTCTACCCTGGTTAGGTAGGTGATCAAAGTATCGGGATCAAGCTTACTACAACCGTCTCTCCGTATTGGTCGACCATTGAAAATATATATCTTACTCTAATTGGATGAGAATCGTCGTCACGACTCCAAATAGATAAAGAACTAAATTATAGCAAACCATCAGGGCATAAGCAAGAGATAAAGAGTAAGTTTTTAAGGAGGGTAGACTAAAATGCACCAGACTAGCATAGATAGTATACACCCTACCATGCATATAAACTTGAAATCAGTAAAGCTTAGACGAAAGGAATAATAGAATATTTACTCATTACCCTTAGCCAATTTTGGAGATGAAATTATTTTTAAGGGGAGTAGATTGTAACACTCCAGATTTTTGCTAACCTGGAGTTAGACATTCTTAGGTAACGAGTCGATCATAATACCTTATTTGACTTCTCAGAACTTAATCCTAAAGCCTCAAATCCCCTTTCAACCCATTTCCTTCAAAATCTCACATTTCCTTCAAAAATCTCACCTTTCACCACCCTATTCTTCAAATTTTCAAAGTAATTTCATATTAGACACTAATCCTAAAGTTTAAATGATGAAGAACAATAATTAAATTAAAATTTATTCTAAATATTAAATATATAACTAATTTGAGTTTTTGACCTTTAACCTTTTGAAATCTCACGATATAAATAGGTTATTTGGAAAGATTAGCTTCTCCTATCCTAAAATCATCGATTGTACGTCATGTAACCTATTTCAGATTGAAAGATATACCCATTTCAAATATCAGATCAACGAAACTATATGAAACGGACTCGGGGGCCCAAACGACACAAACCGGCACATTCTTGGCACCCCTGGGGCCGAGGGAGGGGGGGGGGGGGGGACATCGTCTCAAGGTCCAGTGGAAGGCAAGGACCTTGCCAGTTCCGCGAGGCCTCGCCGCCTTGCGGGCCGCAGCGGGTCGGGCGGCCCGTTTTCTGCATTTTTTCTACAATATCATTCAACTTCAAAAAGTCATATCTCCCTCATTATAACACCAATTTAGGTAATTTAAAATACATATTGAAGCTAAATGAGCTTAATTTTATATAAAAATAATTAAAAAATATAATAAAATATTTAATATAGTTAAAAGTAGGTCGTTGTGACAACTATCTAAAAATTATTCGTTGGACAGCTGCTGCTTCTGGAATTTTTAGAATTTTTCTACACCATGGAATTTTCTAAAATTTTATGGAGATGAAGTAAACTTGATGATGAACTACTAAAAAAATAATTAAAATACTATACTAACTAGAAGTTCCAAAAAGGGGCATAGAATGGCCCTAGGACCTTATTCTGTCATAATTAGGGCAGAATTTGGTTAAGTACTAAACGGAATACTCAGTAGAATTAGCTTAAACCACTTTAAATATAAAATGAAAGATTCAAAATGAGTAGAACCGTTAACCCAACATTACCTAGAAACCTAGGATCAATCTCTTAACCTAGTTGCTCTCGGGAGTATCTTGAAACTCTGTATCGGACCCGGACCACACGTCGAAAGTCCGATTACCCTAAACATATATGGTTATGATAGCCTTACTGGACTTGACAACCACCTCTAAAATCAAGTCCTAATAGTATCCAAAAATGCACAACTTGAGCCCGGAGCAAAGTGTTCAAGAAACGCGAATATCTTTAGGAAATGAATTAAAACTTAAGTGAATTGAGTCAGTTCTCTTGTGGGCCAAATATAAGGATTCAAACCATTAGAATCTGACCTAATTACAGCCTCGAATCAGGGAAAATTTCCCACACATGTCAGTGCACTTGTGGCCCTGATCGAGTGCCGGTTACCGTTGAACTGAAACTGGTTCGCCACGGGTGATCTGCAAATTTGATTGGACTGAAAACTTCGCCTGACCTAGATCCAATATCAAGGAGCTTAATTCCAACCACATTCAGTAGATGGGCCTCCAGAAGTACTCTGTTGGATCGGAACAGACCCTATTTGGCTATAACCTAAGTATACCTTGGCCCTGGGTCCATTTCCATCAATCCTGGGCCTATATAAAGGCCTAAACCCACCCCATTTCTATTCCATACGAATTTGAAAAACCCTAAGAGAGAGAAGAGAGTAAAGAGAGAAGAAAGTGAGGAGAAGTGAGGGAGAGTGTTGGCGTTTATCCCTGAGATCCTTCCCTAGCACTCCAAAGGCTGCATTAACCCTTTCACCTCACTATTCTGGTGATTCTGAATCCATTCTTGGATAAGAAATCCTAACCCTAGCCTATTTTAGAGATTCAAATAGAACTGATGGTGGAATAGCTAACCTATTCCCTATTATAGGTGGTTGTTGTGCCGTAGACGAAGGAATAATGTTCGAACTGAGTTCTTTACTTGTCTATCAGCGTAAGGTGCGGACTGTAAATGTTTAGGTTATGGTTTTCAAGGCTTTCAATGTCAGTTAATGATTTATGACTGACTTGATTACTGTCACATATGCGTAGATGTAATATTTTTTGTTTATTACATATATTGTAAACTATGTTGAATATAATGCATTCCAGGTGTTTGTTGAAATATTTGGATGAATATGGAATTAGAATTTGTGCTTGCTATGATTACTGAGTGAGAATACATGATTGGTGTATGTGTGACAAGTCCTTGGTGAGAGGATTTCCCATAATGTATGTTATAACTACTTTCTTATGTGTATGTTGATATGTGTAGTTTAAGTATTTGATAAAATGTCTGAATGAGAAAATGCTTGTTGAGATGTATTTAATGAGGGTGTTGAGATATGATTCTCAATTTCTTTATTTATAGTTACAGTTTCCTTCATATAACCTACCTCATTGCTACGTGATATATGGATAAAATGTCTATGTATGTTGACATGTACTCTATGTGTTTGTTAAAATACTTAAATGAGATTTATATCTGAATTGGCTGCTCACACTATCTTGACTAGTTCATATGAATTCCTATTGCAATTGACTGTGATTGGGACTATGTTGTAGTCCAGGCAATCAGTAACAATTCCAGTTTGAGTGGCCGAGCTAGACTCACCATAATTGATGCGTTCGGTGAATTTGAGTCGTACGAGGATCATCGACAATGGTACCTTATCGATTAATTCAGCATACGCTCGTACTAGTCGAACTTCTCTAATAAACCAATTGACCTATGTATGTTCACCATGTATGGACGCCACTACTTAAACTTAAGGTACCAAACTTACCAGTGAAAAGCCCCTTTAACCTTAGTACCTCGATCCGCTAAGACTCACGAGTCAGGTTTACTCACTGGTCACTATGGGACACCGTGCCTATGCTGGGGTGACGAGCCCACCCGTAGTGACCAGTGAGTAAACTTGACTCGTGATCTGAATATGGTGGTATGGGATACTGTATTCGAGCTGTCGGCCTACATTGATCAGGTGACGAGCCCTTTGTAGTGACCTTGAGCATACTCTGAGACTGCGTGAGGCAACGAGTCTTTCCATAGCCACTAGAGTATAAACTAAGCCTACACTGATTAGGTGATGAACCCTTTATAGTAACTTAGAACTACAACATCGTATGGGATTTACTAGGACTGATGACCCTAGAATGGATCATTATTTAAGAATTGATATAAGAGAGGTACCTTAGCTTTCCAACACTACTGTATCAATAAACCTAATTAATTATTAGCTAACATGAGCATGCACTGCCTTGCATGTGCTTTGGCGAGGAAGAGCAATTTCTGGTGATTTTCATGCACGCTGTAAGATGAAGATGCTGAGGGAGTACAGGCGAGGGCATGCATCATTATTTCATTTCATTCTTGCATTAACAAGATTACTTAGGACCTGATTGTTGTATTGCGTTATCATTACTGCTTGACTGAATTGATAACATGCTAACCTTTACTTTATTATTCCACTGAGTTGATCACTCACTCCCACATTATGGGACGGTGTTTTAAACTCCAACCAGCCCCTATTTTAGTTTCAAATGATGACGATGCTTGCAAAGCAGAACCGAACTTTTATGATGATGAGGAGGGTTTCTGCTATATACAGCTATCAGGCTGGTCTATGTAGACCGTGTTCTGATCGACGAGGTTACAAGGATGCTGACTAAATGCCATTTACACTTGTTATGTTATACTTTTAGAATGCCCATGTATATTCATTTTGTTCATTTTTGGAGTATACATGTATATATATTTAACCTGCTAAAATGTTCGCACTCTAAAAACTTACAACAGTTTAAATATTTTATATATCTATCACAGTCTTCCACTTAGATAATTTAACTATCTCTAGAGTATGATATGCTATTTTGGTGTAATCCCACTCATGTTTAATGCACTAATACGAACAACATTCAATCATCATTATCAATGTTGCATAAGTGATGCGTTGGAACTCGAGAGGTGAGCTTCTACTCGACCCTGACTTTTTAGGGAGTTACAATCACGGTCATTGCCGCCTATTCCGTGTTGATTCACGATCCTTTCGGAGCATTTCACGGTCATGCCCCTTCACTTCACGGTCATTTTCATGCATTTCAAGGTCCAATTGCTTCACTTCATAGTCATTTCCATGCATATCATTGTCATACCTGCCTATTTCGTATTTATTCACGATCCTTTCGGTGCATATTGCAGTCATGCCCCTTCACTTCATGGTCATTTCCACGCATTTTGTGGTACAATCACCTCACTTCATGGTCATTTCAATGCATATCACGATCATTCTTTCCTATTTCGTGTTGATTCATGGTCATTTCGGCGTATTTTATGTTCATGCCCCTTCACATCATAGTCATTTTCACGCATTTCATGGTTCAATCGCTTCACTTCACTATCATTTCCATGTATATCACAGTCATTCCTTCCTATTCCGTGTTGATTCACGGTCCTTTTGGCGCATTTCACAGTCATGCCCTTTCACTTCACTGTCATTTCCTCACATTTCACGGTCCATTCGCTTCATTTCACGGTCAGTTCCATGCATAGCACGGTCATTCCCGCCTATTCTGTATTGATACATGGTCATGCCCCTTCACTTCACGATCATTTTCATGCATTTTGCGGTCCAATCGCTTCACTTCATGGTCATTTTCATGCATACCACGGTCATTCCCCGTGCATTTTACGGTCCAATCACTTCACTTCACGGTCATTTTCATGCATACCACGGTCATTCCCGCATATTTTGTGTTGATTTGTGGTCATTACGGTGCATTTCACTGTCATGCCCCTTCACTTTACGGTCATTTTCATGCATTTCACGGTCCATTCGCTTCATTTCACGGTCAGTTCCATGCATATCACGGTCATTCCTGCCTATTCTGTATTGATACATGGTCATGCCCCTTCACTTCATGATCTTTTTCGTGCATTTCGCGGTCCAATCGCTTCACTTCATGGTCATTTCCATTCATACCACGGTCATTCCCGCATATTCCGTGTTGATTCACGGTCATTTCGTTGCATTTCACAGTCATGCCCCTTCACTTCATGGTCATTTCCATGCATTTCGTGATACAATCGCCTCACTTCACGGTCAGTTCCATGCACATCACCGTCATTCCTGCCTATTTCGTGTTAATTCACAGTCATTTCGGTGCATTTCACAGTCATTTTCGCGCATTTCGTGGTCCAATCTCTTCACTTCATGGTCATTTCCATGCATACCACGGTCATTCCCGCTTATTCCGTGTTGCTTCATGGTCATTTCGGTGCATTTCACGGTCATGGCCCATCACTTCACAGTCATTTTCGTGCATTTCACGGTCTAATCGATTCACTTCATGGTCATTTTCATGTATATCACGGTCATTCCCGCCTATTCCATGTTGATTCACGATCCTTTTGGTGCATTTTGACGGTCATGTTCCTTCACTTCATGATCATTTCTGCGCATTTCACAGTACAGTCGCCTCACTTCACGGTCATTTTCATGCATATGACGGTCATTCCCGCCTATTCCGTGTCGATTCATGGTCATTTCGACACATTTCACGGTCATGCACCATCACTTCACGGTCATTTTCGTGCATTTCACGGTCTAATCTCTTCACTTCATGGTCATTTCCATGCATACCACGGTCATTTCCGCCTATTCTGTGTTGATTCACGGTCATTTCGGTGCATTTCATGGTCATGGTCCATCACTTCATGGTCATTTCCATGCATTTAATGGTCCAATCGATTCACTTCACGGTCATTTCCACGCTTATCACGGTCATTTCTGCCTATTCCATGTTGATTCACAGTCCTTTCAGCACATTTAACGATCATGCCCCTTCACTTCAAGGTCATTTCCACGCATTTCCCTGTCCAATCACATCACTTCACGGTCATTCTCGCCTATTCTGTTATGATTCACTGTCCTTTCAGCGCATTTAACGGTCATGCCCCATCACTTCATGGTCATTTTTTCTCATTTTGCGGTACAATCGCTTCACTTCCCGGTCATTTCCATGCATATCATGGTCAATTTTGCCTATTCCGTGTTGATTCACAGTCATTTCGACACATTTCACAGTCATGCCCCTATACTTAATGGTCATTTTTGTGCATTTCACGGTCTAATCGCTTCACTTCACGGTCATTTCCATGCATATCACGGTCATTCGTGCCTATTCCATGCTGATTCATGGTCCTTTCGACGCATTTCATCGTCATGCCCTTTAACTTCACGGACATTTTTGCCCATTTTGTGGTCCAATCGCCTCACTTCACGGTCATTTCCATGCATATCACTATCATTTACGCCTTTTCTGTGTTGATTTACGGTCATTTCGTCGCATTTCACGGTCATGCCACATCACTTCACGATCATTTCTGCGCATTTGGTGGTCCAATCGCTTCACTTCATGGTCATTTCCGTGCATACCAAGTTCATTCTCGCCTATTTCGTGTTTATTCACGGTCATTTCAGCGCATTTCACAGTCATACCCCTTCACTTCACGGTCATTTTGGCGCATTTCATGGTCCAATCGCCTCACTTCATGGCCATTTCCATGCATATCATGGTCATTCCTACCTATTCCGTGTTGATTCACAGTCCTTTTGGTGCATTTCATATTCTTGGCCCTTTACTTCACGGTCATTTCTGTGCATTTCATGGTCCAATCGATTCACTTCACGGCCATTTCCATGCATATCATGGTCATTCCCGCCTATTCCGAGTTTATTCACTGTCCTTTCAATGAATTTCGTGGTCAAGCCCCTTCACTTCATGGCGATTTTCATGCATTTCATGGTACAATCGCCTCACTTCACAGTCATTTCCATGCATATCACGGTCATTCTCACCTATTTCGTGTTGATTCATGGTCATTTCGGCGCATTTCACGGTCACGCCCCTTCACTTTCACACTCATTTCCGTGCATTTCACGGTCCAATCGCTTCACTTCATGGTCTTTTCCATGTATATTATGGTCATTCCAGCCTATTCCGTGTTGATTCACGGTCATTTCGGTGCATTTCACGGTCATGCCCCTTCACTTCATGGTCATTTCTACATATTTTACGGAACAATCGCCTCACTTCACAGTCATTTCCATGCATATCATGATCATTCCCGCCTATTCCGTGTTGATTCACGGTCATTTCAGCGCATTTCACGATATGCACCTTCACTTCATGGTCATTTCCGTGCATTTCACGGTCCGATCGCTTCACTTCGTGGTCATTTTCATGCATACCACGGTCATTCCCGTCTATTCTGTGTTGATTCACTATCATTTCAGCGCATTTCACGGTCATTTTTGCACATTTTATGGTCCAATCGATTCACTTCACGATCATTTCCAAGCTTATCACGATAATTTTTGCCTATTCCGTGTTATTCACGGTCCTTTCTGCACATTTCACGGTCAAGCCCCTTCAGTTCATGGTCATTTCTGCACATTTCTCTGTCTAACCACTTCACTTCACGGTCAATTCCATGCATATCATGTTCATTCCAACATATTCCTTGTTGATTCACTGTCCTTTCAGCACATTTCACGGTCATGCCCCATCACTTCATGGTTATTTTAGCACATTTCGCAGTACAATCGTTTCACTTCCCTGTCATTTTCATGCATATCACTGTCATTCCTACCTATTCTGTATTAATTCACGGTCATTTTGGCACATTTCACGATCATGTCCCTTCACATCCTGGTCATTTTCGCTCATTTCACGGTCCAATCGCTTCACTTCACGGTCATTTCCATGCATATCATGGTCATTCCTGCCTATTCTATGTTAATTCACGGTCCTTTCGGTGCATTTCACCGTCATGCCACTTCACTTCACAGACATTCCGCGCATTTCGTGGTCCAATCACCTTACTTCACGGTCATTTCCATGCATATCACGGTCATTTACACCTATTCCGTGTTGATTTACGGTCATTACGTCGCATTTCACGGTCATGCCACATCACTTCACAGTCATTTCCACACATTTTACGATTCGATTGCTTCACTTCATGGTCATTTCCATGCATAGCACGGTCATTCTCGCCTATTTCGTGTTGATTCACGGTCAGTTCAGCACATTTCACAGTCATGCCCTTCACTTCACAGTCATTTCAGCGCATTTCATAGTCCAATCGCCTCACTTCACGATCATTTCCATGCATATCACGGTCATTCCTGCCTATTCCGTGTTGATTCACGATCTTTTCAGTGCATTTCACGGTCTTGCCCCTTCACTTCAGGGTCATTTTCGCGCATTTCACGGTCCAATCACTTCACTTCACGGTCATTCTCGCCTATTCCGTGTTGATTCACGGCCCTTTCGGTGCATTTCATGGTCATGCACCTTCACTTCACGGTCATTCCGCGCATTTCATGGTACAATCGCCTCACTTCATGGTCATTTCCATGTATATCACGGTCAGTCCCGCCTATTCCGTGTTGAGTCATGGTCTTTTCGGCGCATTTCATGGTCATGCACCTTCACTTCATGGTCATTTCCCAGCATTTTGCGGTCCTATCTCTTCACTTCATGGTCATTTCGATGCATATCACAGTCATTCCCGCCTATTCCGAGTTGATTTATGGTCCTTTCGGCGCATTTCACTGTAACACCCTGAAAATCGGGGGTCGTGTATAAACTCAACTCCCGAGTTCCAGACCGTCACTTATGCAACAAAAATGGTTATGATTCATTGTTGTCTGATTTAAAGCATTCACATGAGTAAAAGTATACCAAAACTGCAATTCATACTTCAGATCCAGTGATAAAAGCAAGCGGAAGACTAAACAATATATATATCACTGTATGGAAAAACAAAGTAAATCTCATCTGTCTCCAAAGTATGACTACATCTCTGAGTCTCATATACATGTACATAAACAAAAGAATAATGTTCAAAAAAAATCCCACTGATGTCCCCTTGATCCAGGTCGCCTACGGGAAGCCGTCATGATACTGCATATACGAGAACTCATCCTGGTCCTCATCGATCTCTGGCTCCACCTCCTGGATCTCGGCCTCACCTGCATCTACAACAGGGTCTGGTGGGTGTTGCAAACACCATCCCGTAACGTGGGAATGAGTGATCAACTCAGTGGAATCATAGAGCAAAGATTAGCATGTTCACAATTCAATCACGCGATAATAGTAAAGCAGTAAATCAGATAATCCTAATACTGTTGTTAATGCAAGATGATATGACGTGATGTATGCCCTCACCGACGATCACCCTCATGCGGCAACATCTTACGACCGCGGCATGCCACACTCCCTAGAGTGCTCCACGTCTTCCAGGCACATGCAATGCTATGGTGATATGATTTCCAAGTTGTTATTAGTCCATTCAAACAGCAGGATTGGGAAACTAAGGTACTTCCCTTGTATCAATCCCAACACAGATCCTGTCTAGGGTCGTCACTCCTAATAATCTCATACGATGTATATTTCGTAGGTCACTGCAAGGGCTGCCAGGGCTGTTGCTCGTACTCGTTGCACCGCTCCCCCATCACCTTATCAATACAGGCCTACCGTACTCTACTGCAACGGAAGAGTCGTCGCCTCCCGTGGACTCAAAATACGCTCGCGGTCACTACAAAGGGCTCGTCGCCTGATCAGTGTAGGCCGACAGCTAGAATATAGTGTCCCATACCACCATAATCTGCTCACGAGTCTAGGTGTTCACTGGTCACTACGGGGAGGTTTGTGGCCCCAGCGTAGGCCGACGGCTCGACCACGGTGTCCCATACCACCATGCCCGGGTCATGAGTCTTCGTGGATCAAGGTACCATGGTTAACAGGGTTTACAATGGTAAGTTCAGTACCCTAGGTTCAAGCAGTTATGACTCATACAAGGTGAACATACATCGGCCAGTCGGGTTACTTGACGGGCTCGACTAGCGCGATCGCATCTCAAGTCGAACGACATGAAGTGCGTAAAACACTTCGCGTGGCCTAACCACTGCCGCCAACTCTAAACACGAATCACGTTCATCGACGCGTCGTTCGTGGCTATGACCAGTCAGCCACGAATTCGCTCGGTTACCGACTGCCTGGACTAAGTCTAGTCCCACACATCTATGGAATCACATTAGCAATATATGTAAAGGTATTGGAATTTAGATACAATCATGTGAGCATGTTAACACAGGTTATAACATTCAACTTAAGAAAATCTTCAAACACATACATTCCATGCATGTAATGGAATCATGCATATGGTCAACATGTAGGAAATCATTTAGGTGAGCATATTAACCAAGAAATCAATCTCAAACTACTACGTAACATCATTTAATTCAATACATACTAATACAAGCATTTATACAAACACATACACTACACACTTAAGTCTACATATAGTATGTCGACCCAAAGTGCGCAACTAGGTGAATCTCTTCGCCAAACTAATTATGCAAGCATTCCTAACTCCCTAATGCGACAACAAACCATGTCAATCACGTCAGCGAAATATGAATGTAGACCGCACTTCCTACAAATGACTAAAATGCCCTAAATCTCATATTCTTCGTTAATTTACGAAACAGGAAACGGAGAGCATGTTGTACATGTCAAACGGCGATGCCGTCGATAATCTACTATTAAACGACATTGAAAGCATTGTAAACCGTCAATCAAAGCGTCTAAAATCCTCACTTAGTCTCTTACGGAAGCGTGATTTTGAACGGAGCGTGTACGCTTCGTCTACGGCAGTAGGAGAACCTGATTTATGAAATACGTTAGCTAACACGCCCTAAATCTAGATAAACCCTAAATCAGTAAGTTCTAGGATTGTTTTGTACCTGAAAGAATGGAGAAATCACCAGCCAGGTGATTGAGTTGCTGAAGCAGCAGCAATCGGTGGCTCGGAAGCGAGAAAAATCCCTTCTTCTCTTTCTCTCAAACTCTCTCTCCTTTTCTCTAGGGTTTGAAATTTTTGGATGGGAGAGGGAAATGAGGGTTTCAACCCCTTTTATAAGCTTAAAAACGCCGGAAATAGGCTCCGGAACGAAGTTTACTTGGTGCCTATCCATTTCGGGGCTGTTTCGGTTCAAATGCTGCTTTCTGGTGGTCCCCTGGTCGATTGCGATCAGACTTAAGCTCATGCGTACCAGATGTAGCACGTATTAAGTTTTCAGTCTGGCAGGGTTCGCAGATCGCACGTGGCGGACCAGTTTCAGTTCAGCGGTCACCGCACGTAGATCAGGGCTGAAAGTCTCATGATAATAAATAGAAATTTTTCCTGATCCGAGGGTGTAATTTGGATGAATTCTGACGGTCAGAACGCTTAATACTGACGCGTCAAGTCGTGTGCCAGATTTGAATTTAAAATTCTAATTCTGTCCCTATTCGCGGTCGCTTTAGTCCGAGTTCAATGAAATAGTCTGTGATTATCTGTTTGACTTAATTTTTGAGATGATTGTCAAGTCCAGCTGGGCGGTTCTAACGGTCTAAGATAGGAGGTATCAGACCTTCGACGCGCGGTCTAAATCCAATACAAAAATTCAATGTGGTCTAGAGAACAGACCTGCTTAGAGTTTGATTCGAGGTTATAGAGTGTTGTAGAGTCGTTTGTTCTACTCGATTTGGGTCTTGTAGAACGTATTTAAAGTGATCAGGGACTATTTCCCAGCTACTCTAGCGTTGCGCTAGCTAACTTACGCTTAATTTCCATGGAAATTAATTCTACGCGATTTCGGGTCGAGTTGGTACTCGAGCCCAAGTACGAATTTTTCACGGGCATTACAATCTACCCCCCTTAACAAATAATTTCGTCCTCAAAATTTGTACCTGTTCGTACTCCTCGAGAAGCTGTGGGTAGTTCTTTCTGATCTCGGCTTCTGTCTCCCAAGTAGCCTCCTCCTCAGAGTGATGCGTCCATAGTACCTTCACAAGGGGAATCACCTTGCTACGCAGTACCTGCTCCTTCCTGTCTAAGATGCGTGTCGGTCGCAGGATATAAGTAACATCCTCTCCTAACTGCACCTGCTCCCATCTGATGACATGGGAAGGATCAGCAACGTACTTCTTCAGCATAGAAACATGAAATACGTTGTGGACGCTCGCGAGGGGCGTGGGTAAAGCCAATCGGTAAGCCACTGCTCCCACACGATCGAGGATCTGGAATGGACTAATGAATCGCGGTGCCAGCTTCCCCTTCTTCCCGAACCGAAGGACTCCCTTCATAGGGGAAACTCACAAAAACACGTGATCCCCGACTGTGAACTCTAGTGGCCGTCGTCTCGTATCGGTGTAGCTCTTCTGTCTGCTCTGCGCTGTAAGAAGCCGACGTTGAATAATATCAATCTTCTCTGATGTCGCCTACACCAACTCTGGGCCAATCAAGCTACGCTCACCGACCTCTAACCAGCAATGCGGTGCGCGACAAGGTCGCCCATACAGCGCCTCATAAGGTGCCATACCGATACTCGCCTGGAAGCTATTGTTGTACGCAAACTCCGCATATGCAAGACAGTCATCCCAACTGTCCTTGAAGTCCAATGCGCAAGCTCACAACATGTCCTCCAGGATCTGGTTCACTCGCTCCGTCTGTCCGTCCGTCTGTGGGTGGAAGGCAGTACTGAACTTCAACTTCACACCCATAGCCTCCTGAATGCGAGTCCAGAAAATAGAAGTGAACCGCGTGTCCCTGTCTGACACGATCTCCAACGGAACTCCATACAGACGCACAATCTCTCAGATGTACAATCTAGCCAGCTCGTCTGCAGAGTTCGTAACTCTGATCGGTAGGAAGTGCGCCGACTTCGTCAATCGGTCGATGATCACCCAAATGGAATCATGCCCCTTCCTCGTCTTCGGCAACCCAGAAATGAAGTCCATGGAAATGAAATCCCACTTTCACTCTGCAATCGGCATAGGCTGCAAAAGTCCAGGTGGTCGGCGATGCTCTGCCTTCACCTGTTGACAAGTGAGACAACGGGACACGAACTCAGCTATATGGGTCTTCATACCTTCCCACCAATACATCCTCTTCACGTCACGATACATCTTTGTACTGCCTGGATGCATCGCGAGTCTAGTAGAATGCGCAGCCTCGAGAATCTCTCGTCTCAAGTCAGGGACATCTGGGACGCATAGGCGGCCACGGTAACGTAAGCCCCCATCCATACCAACTCGCCAGTCGGCGTCAACATCATCACTGGCTTGCTCTCGAAGCTCAGTAGGATGCGCATCGTTCCTCTGCGCCTCGATGACTCGGTCATCGATCTGAGATCGCACCTGTACATGTGCGATGAACTCAAATGGCTCCTCTACGGTGAGTTTCTGCTCAAAGTCTCGCAAAAACTCAACCATATCCCACTCGGCAACCATCAGCGGAGCCGCAAACTCTATCGCCTTCTTGCGGCTCAACGCATCAGCCACAAGGTTCGCCTTCCCAGGATGGTAAGAGACTTCAAACTTGAAGTCCTTCAGCGTCTCCATCCATCGCCGTTGCCTCATATTTAAGTCTCGCTGCGTGAATATGTACTTGAGGCTCTTGTGGTCGCAAAAGAGCTCGAACTCCTCTCCGTAGAGGTAATGTCTCCAGAGTCTCAGTACGAATATAACGGCTACCAACTCTAGGTCGTGCATAGGGTAATTCTCCTCGTGCTTCCTTAATTGTCTCGAGGCATACGAAATTACCCTGTCCCTCTGCATAAGGACACAACCCAAACCAACGCTAGACGCGTCAGTGTATATAGTGTATCTAACCCCTTGCTCTGGCAATACTAGCACAGGGGCGGACGTAAGTCTATCCTTCAGCTCCTGAAAAGTTGACTCCGCCTTATCATTCCAGGCGAACTTCACGTCCTTCCGTGTCTACTGAGATAAGGGCCTCGCGATCTTCGAGAAGTCCTGAATGAAGCGCCGATAGTAGCCAGCGAGACCCAAGAAGCTCCTCACCTCAGTGACAGAACCAGGCTGCTCCCAGTCCTGCACCGCAGCTACCTTAGACAGGTCAACTGCCATGCCATCCTTGGACACCACGTGTCCCAGAAACTTCACCTCCTGCTTCCAGAAGTCGCACTTCTTATACTGTGCGAACAACTGATGTCGTCTGAGCATATCAAGGACCAAACGCAAGTGCTCCTCATGCTCCTCTCGACTCCTAAAGTACACCAAAATGTCGTCAATGAAGACAACGACGAATCAATAAAGGAAAGGCCGAAATATCCGGTTTATCAGATCCATGAACACGGCCGGTGCGTTCGTAAGACCGAACGACATCACGAGGAACTGGTAGTGGCCAAAACTGGTCCTGAATGTTGTCTTCTGCACGTCCTCATCCCTGACGCGTAGCTGATGATATCCTGACTGAAGATCAATCTTCGAGAAGTACTGCGCTCCTCTCAACTGATCAAACAAGTCATCGATCCTGGGCAAAGGGTACTTGTTCTTCACCGTGAGCTGGTTCAACCTGCGATAATCAATACACAATCACATCGAACCATCCTTCTTCTTCACGAACAAGACCGGTGCTGCCCAAGGAGACACGCTAGGCCGTATAAGGCCAAGCTCTAGCAGACCATCAATCTGCGTCCTCAACTCCTCCATCTCACATGGTGCCATGCGATACGTCGGCAGTGAGACGGGTGTAGAACCAGGAACCAGATCGATAGTGAAATCGATCTCACGTCGGGGCGGCAAACCAGGGATCTTCCTGAATAGATCCCCGAACTCGGAAACAACTGGCGTCTGCTCAAGTACCTGGGCACCAGCGTCGCGCAATAGAGTGGCGTAGCTAAGTATGTGGAAAGGAAGATTTACCCGCACTGAAAATGTGAAGGATGCACCCTCAGGCTCGTACGCTGTGACTATACGAGTCTCGCAGTCAATCTCGGCTCTCGCTGCAGTCAACCAGTCCATGCCAAGAATGACGTCGAGATAAACAAGCGAGGGATCGATGACCAGATCAAGAGTCATCGTCCTGCCTCCCAGATCAACCAAAAAACCCTCACACATCTGGGTGACATCCGAATAATCTCCATGAGCTGTAAAGACTCGCACGCTATCCATAGTGATAGTCTGTAACCCAAGACGCCTGACTACGGCACGCGATAGCAAAGAAATCGTGGAACCAGTGTCCACCATGACAAGAACGGGAGTACCTCCAATATGGGCCGTGACCTCGAAGGCTGAATGCTGGAAAGTCGGCGTCGCAGCTGCCTCGGCTGTCAATGCATGAACCCGAGCCTGCTGTGGCCGGTTCGGCCGCTGTGTCAAGGGCCGTGGAGGTTGTCTAATCTGTGATACCGGAGGTCTGAAAGAAGGATGCACAGGAGCTGACTGTATAGGCGGTGCTGATATCGCCTGTGGACGTACACGGTCAATCTTCTGCGGCAGCGAGAACCCACTGTCCCGCGGTCTTCTCGATCGAGCAGGGCGGCTCGGCCCAGCCTCGTCTGTTGCGGTTTTCCTCTTACCCATCAAAGATATGATGGATGAGAGTGATAAAAGGCCTAAAATGGCTTCCATGAAAGCCATGGAAAACGGTGAAAATGCAAAGAAGTGGCTGCCCAATCTGGAAAAAGAAAATATAGGCGTCGTAGAGAGATGCTTCAAGCTTCCCAAGGCTGTAATTTCAAGGAGAAATACAAACAAAAAGATAGAATGGAGCACCTCACGATTTCAGCTCTATTTGGAGATTTTTGGAGCTCCAAATGGTGAGATCTTCAAGAAGAGGGGCTGCCAACTCCCAATAAGTGATGGGTGGTGGTCGGTTTTGGCCAAGGAAGGACCTAGGAGTGATTTGGGACACCGGAGTTTGGAGGTGGTTGCTGAAAATCGAAAATAGGGCTATGGGGAGGGCTGTTTGTGAAGGAGGGATATGATTTAGGGGTTTTCGGGAGATGGGAGCTACATGGGGATGATGTACAACCCATTTAAGGGCGTGCGCCCAACTTTTATGCCAAATGGGCCCCACCGGTCGGCGATGCATCGCCCGACCGGCGATGGCATCGCCGGCCAACTTTCAAGTTGGCTGGTGGGACCACATGGGTCTAGTCCCCCATGGTCCAAGGGTTCCAAAAATATATAGCCCACCCCCTAGTTCATTGTATTTTGATCTGTATGAGCCCAAATATGTGTTCGGGGCTTTCTGGGACCACATCGCAATCCCGAATACCAAAATATATGATGCAGCATATGAATTTGGGGTAGAAGGAGCCAGTACATCTATCTAGATCCTTAGTTGCTAAATAAAGTGAAGTTAGAATGGATTTATGGCCATTTTTCATGAAATTTTACTATTCACTGTAAAATTTTGTGAAAGTACTAATTTGTGTTATTTTCATATTAAGTTTGATGCCTAACATGAAATGGATAAGAAAGAAATGAAGGTCAGAGTGTTTAGAGGAGGAATTTTGAGAATTTTTGGCGAAACGGGGTTTTTAAGCCCTGACGATTGATTACAGGAGTCGTGGTCATCCCACGGCCCAAGGATTCACTTTTGCGGTTTAAAATCGCACATAGGATTGCTCAACCCGACTTCCTACAGCTTAGAAGCGATTCGGGTTGCCTTACGCGACCCGAGATGCGTTACAGACTCGATCTTGCGATCGATTCTAATAGACTTCGCCTATCGGCGAATCTGCGATCCTAGAAGTGTTTCTAGACCCTTCTCGCACCCACCTAAGTTAAAGGAAGCGACAACGTACGTCGCGAGACCATAACCCAGGCCCAGTATACTCTTATTCATGCTCTTATACCAACTTGTAACACCCTGAAAATCGGGGGTCGTGTATAAACTCAACTCCCGAGTTCCAGACCGTCACTTATGCAATAAAAATGGTTATGATTCATTGTTGTCTGATTTAAAGCATTCACATGAGTAAAAGTATACCAAAACTGCAATTCATACTTCAGATCCAGTGATAAAAGCAAGCGGAAGACTAAACAATATATATATCACTGTATGGAAAAATAAAGTAAATCTCATCTGTCTCCAAAGTATGACTACATCTCTGAGTCTCATATACATGTACATAAACAAAAGAATAATGTTCAAAAAAAATCCCACTGATGTCCCCTCGATCCAGGTCGCCTACGGGAAGCCGTCGTGATACTGCATATACGAGAACTCATCCTGGTCCTCGTCGATCTCTGGCTCCACCTCCTGGATCTCGGCCTCACCTGCATCTACAACAGGGTCTGGTGGGTGTTGCAAACACCATCCCGTAACGTGGGAATGAGTGATCAACTCAGTGGAATCATAGAGCAAAGATTAGCATGTTCACAATTCAATCACGCGATAATAGTAAAGCAGTAAATCAGACAATCCTAATACTGTTGTTAATGCAAGATGATATGACGTGATGTATGCCCTCACCGACGATCACCCTCATGCGGAAACATCTTACGACCGCGGCATGCCACACTCCCTAGAGTGCTCCACGTCTTCCAAGCACATGCAATGCTATGGTGATATGATTTCCAAGTTGTTATTAGTCCATTCAAACAGCAGGATTGGGAAACTAAGGTACTTCCCTTGTATCAATCCCAACACAGATCCTGTCTAGGGTCGTCACTCCTAGTAATCTCATACGATGTATATTTCGTAGGTCACTGCAAGGGCTGCCAGGGCTGTTGCTCACACTCGTTGCACCGCTCCCCCATCACCTTATCAATACAGGCCTACCGTACTCTACTGCAACGGAAGGGTCGTCGCCTCCCGTGGACTCAGAATACGCTCGCGGTCACTACAAAGGGCTCGTCGCCTGATCAGTGTAGGCCGACAGCTAGAATATAGTGTCCCATACCACCATAATCTGCTCACGAGTCTAGGTGCTCACTGGTCACTACGGGGAGGTTTGTGGCCCCAGCGTAGGCCGACGGCTCGACCACGGTGTCCCATGCCACCATGCCCGGGTCATGAGTCTTCGTGGATCAAGGTACCATGGTTAACAGGGTTTACAATGGTAAGTTCAGTACCCTAGGTTCAAGCAGTTATGACTCATACAAGGTGAACATACATCGGCCAGTCGGGTTACTTGACGGGCTCGACTAGCGCGATCGCATCTCAAGTCGAACGACATGAAGTGCGTAAAACACTTCGCGTGGCCTAACCACTGCCGCCAACTCTAAACACGAATTACGTTCATCGACGCGTCGTTCGTGGCTATGACCAGTCAGCCACGAATTCGCTCGGTTACCGACTGCCTGGACTAAGTCTAGTCCCACACATCTATGGAATCACATTAGCAATATATGTAAAGGTATTGGAATTTAGATACAATCATGTGAGCATGTTAACACAGGTTATAACATTCAACTTAAGAAAATCTTCAAACACATACATTCCATGCATGTAATGGAATCATGCATATGGTCAACATGTAGGAAATCATTTAGGTCAGCATATTAACCAAGAAATCAATCTCAAACTACTACGTAACATCATTTAATTCAATACATACTAATACAAGCATTTATACAAACACATACACTACACACTTAAGTCTACATATAGTATGTCGACCCAAAGTGCGCAACTAGGCGAATCTCTTCGCCAAACTAATTATGTAAGCATTCCTAACTCCCTAATGCGACAACAAACCATGTCAATCACGTCAGCGAAATATGAATGTAGACCACACTTCCTACAAATGACTAAAATGCCCTAAATCTCATATTCTTCGTTAATTTACGAAACAGGAAACGGAAAGCATGTTGTACATGTCAAACGGCGATGCCGTCGATAATCTACTATTAAACGACATTGAAAGTGTTGTAAACCGTCAATCAAAGCGTCTAAAATCCTCACCTAGTCTCTTACGGAAGCGTGATTTTGAACGGAGCGTGTACGCTTCGTCTACGGCAGTAGGAGAACCTGATTTATGAAATACGTTAGCTAACACGCCCTAAATCTAGATAAACCCTAAATCAGTAAGTTCTAGGGTTGTTTTGTACCTGAAAGAATGGAGAAATCACCAGCCAGGTGATTGGGAAGAGTTGCTGAAGCAGCAGCAATCGGTGGCTCGGAAGCGGGAAAAATCCCTTCTTCTCTTTCTCTCAAACTCTCTCTCCTTTTCTCTAGGGTTTGAAATTTTTGGATGGGAGAGGGAAATGAGGGTTTCAACCCCTTTTATAAGCTTAAAAACGCCGGAAATAGGCTCCGGAACGAAGTTTACTTGGTGCCTATCCATTTCGGGGCTGTTTCGGTTCAAATGCTGCTTTCTGGTGGTCCCCTGGTCGATTGCGATCGGACTTAAGCTCATGCATACCAGATGTAGTACGTATTAAGTTTTCAGTCTGGCAGGGTTCGCAGATCGCACGTGGCGGACCAGTTTCAGTTCAGCGGTCACCGCACGTAGATCAGGGTTGAAAGTCTCATGATAATAAATAAAAATTTTTCCTGATCCGAGTGTGTAATTTGGATGAATTCTGACGGTCAGAACGCTTAATACTGACGCGTCAAGTCGTGTGCCAGATTTGAATTTAAAATTCTAATTCTGTCCCTATTTGCGGTCGCTTTAGTCCGGGTTCAATGAAATAGTCTGTGATTATCTGTTTGACTTGATTTTTGAGATGATTGTCAAGTCCAGCTGGGCGGTTCTAACGGTCTAAGATAGGAGGTATCAGACCTTCGACGCGCGGTCTAAATCCAATACAAAAATTCAATGTGGTCCAGAGAACAGACCTGCTTAGAGTTTGATTCGAGGTTATAGAGTGTTGTAGAGTCGTTTGTTCTACTCGATTTGGGTCTTGTAGAACGTATTTAAAGTGATCAGGGACTATTTCCCAGCTACTCTAGCGTTGCGCTAGCTAACTTACGCTTAATTTCCATGGAAATTAATTCTACGCGATTTCGGGTCGAGTTGGTACTCGAGCCCAAGTACGGATTTTTCACGGGCATTACATTCACGGTCATGGCCCTTCACTTCACTGTCATTTTCATGCATTTTACGGTACAATCGCCACACTTCACAGTCATTTCCATGCATAACACGGTCATTCCATCCAATTCCGTGTTGATTCACAGTCATTTCTGTGAATTTCACGGTCATGCCCCTTCACTTCACGGTCATTTCCATGCATTTCGCGATCTAATCGCTTCATTTCATGGTCATTTCCATGCATACCACGGTCATTCCCACCTATTCCGTGTTGATGAACGATCATTTCGATGCATTTCATGGTCACGCCCCTTCACTTTACCGTCATTTCGGCACATTTCTCGATACAATGGCTTCACTTCACGGTCATTACAATGCAAATCACAGTCATTTTCGCCTATTTCATGTTGATTCACAGTCCTTTCGACGCATTTCACGGTCATGTCCCTTCACTTCAAGGTCATTTTCGGCATTTCCCGGTCCAATCTCTTCACTTCACGGCCATTTCCATGCATATCATGGTCATTCCTGCCTATTCCGTGTTGATTCACGGTCCTTTAAGCGCATTTCACATGCCCCTTCATGGTCATTTCTGCGCATTTCGCGTTACAATCGCCTCACATCACGGTCATTTCCATGCATATCACGGTCATTTCTGCCTATTCCGTGTTGATTCACGGTCATTTCAGCACATTTCACGGTCTTTCCCCATCACTTCTCGGTCATTTCTGCGCATTTGGCGGTCCAATCGATTCACTTCACGGTCATTTCCATGCATACCACGGTCATTCCCGCCTATTCCGTGTCAATTCACGGTCATTTAGGCGCATTTTACTGTCATGCCCCTTCACTTTCACAGTCATTTTCGTGCATTTCACTTTCACAGTCATTTTCGTGCATTTCACGGTCCAATCGCTTCACTTCACAGTCATTTTCATGTATATCACGGTCATTCCCGCCTATTCCGTGTTGATTCACGGTCATTTCGGCACATTTCACGGTCATGTCCCCTCACATCACGGTCAATTCCCCGCATTTCACGGTGCAATCACCTCACTTCACGGTCATTTCCGTGCATTTCGCGGTCCAATCACTGCACTTCATGGTCATTTCCATGCATACCACGGTCATTCCCGCCTATTCCGTGTTGATTTACGGTCATTACGGCGCATTTCACAGTCATGCCCCTTTACTTCATAGTCATTTTCACGCATTTCATGGTCCATTTGCTTCACTTCACGGTTAGTTCTATGCATATCACGGTCATTCCCGCCCATTTCGTATTGATACACAGTCATGCCCCTTCACTTCATGATCATTTACGCGCATTTCACGGTCCACTCGCCCCACTTCCCGGACATTTCCAAGCATATCATGGTCATTCCCGCCTATTCCATGTTGATTCACGGTCATTTTGACACATCTCATGGTCATGCCACTTCACTTTCACAGTCATTTCTGTGCATTTCACTATCCAATCACTTCACTTCACGGTCATTTCCATGTATATCACGGTCATTCCCGCCAATTCCATGTTGATTCATGGTCCTTTCAGCGCATTTCACTGTCATACGCCTTCACTTCATGGTCATTTCTGCGCATTTCACGGTACAATCGCCTCACTTCATGGTCATTTCCATGCATATCACAATCATTCCCGCCTATTCTGTGTTGATTCACGGTTATTTCGGCACATTTCACTGTCAAGCACCTTCACTTCACGGTCATTCCTGCACATTTCGAGGTCCAATCGGTTCACTTCATTGTTAGTTCCATGCATACCATGGTCATTCCCGCGTATTTTGTGTTGACTCACTGTCATTTCGTCGCATTTCACAGTCATGCCCGTTCACTTCACGGTCATTTCCACGCATTTCACGGTACAATCACCTCACTTCACGGTCATTTCCATGCACATCATGGTCATTCCCGCCCATTCCGTGTTGATACACTGTCATTTCGGCGCATTTCACGATCATGCACCATCACTTGACGATCATTTCCGTGCATTTCACGGTCCAATATCTGCACTTCATGGTCATTTCCATGCATACCACGGTCAATTCTGCCTATTCCGTGTTGATTCACGGTCATTTTTGCGCATTTCACAGTCATGGCCCATCACTTCACGGTCATTTCCGCACATTTTACGGTCCAATTGATTCACTTCTCAGTCATTTCCATGCTTATCACGATCATTTCCACCTATTCCGTGTTGATTCATGGTCCTTTCAGCACATTTAACGATCTTGCCCCTTCACTTCCAATCACTTCACTTCACGGTCATTTCCATGCATATCACGGTCTTTTTCGCCTATTCCCTGTTTATTCATGGTCATTTCGGCGCATTTCTCGGTCATGGCCCTTCACTTTACGATCATTTCCTCGCACTTCACAGTCCAATCTATTCACTTCACGTTCATTTCCATGCATATCACGGTCATCCCGCCTATTCTGTGTTTACTCACTGTCCTTTCGGTGCATTTCACGGTCAAGCCCCTTCACTTCACTGTCATTTCTGCACTGTCACAGTCCAATCGATTCACTTCACGGTCATTTTCATGCATATCATGGTCATTCCCCCCTATTCCGTGTTTATTCACAGTCCATTCGACGCATTTCGCGGTCAAGCCCCTTCACTTCATGGTCATTTCTGCACATTTCGTGGTACAATTGCCTCACTTCACGGTCATTTCCATGCATATACCGGTCATTCCCACCCATTTCGTGTTGATTCACGGTCACTTCGGCGCATTTCATGGTCATGCCCCTTCACTTTCACAGTCATTTCCGTGCATTTCACGATCCAATCTCTTCACTTCACTGTCATTTCCATGTATATCACAGTCATTCCCACCTATTCTGTGTTGATTCACGGCGCATTTCACGGTCATGTACCTTCACTTCACGGTCATTTCCGCGCATTTCGCGTCACAATCGCCTCACTTCATGGTCATTTCCATGCAAATCATAGTCATTCCCGCTTATTCCGTGTTGATTCACGGTCTTTTCGGGACATTTCACGGTCATGCACCTTCACTTCACTGTCATTTTCGTGCATATCGCGGTACAATCGCTGCACTTCACGGTCATTTCCATGCATAACACGGTAATTCCATCCAATTTCATATTTATTCACAATCATTTTTGTGAATTTCACGGTCATGCCCCTTCACTTCACGGTCATTTCCAGGCATTTCGAGTTCCAATCGCTTCATTTCATGGTCATTTCCATGCATACCACGGTCATTTTCGCCTATTCAGTGTTGATAAATGGTCATTTCGACGCATTTCATGGTCACGCCCCTTCACTTCACAGTCATTTCGGTGCATTTCTCGGTCCAATCGCCTCACTTCACGGTCATTACAATGCAAATCATAGTTATTCCTGCCTATTTCGTGTTGATACACGGTCCTTTCGACGCATTTCACGGTCATGCCCCTTCACTTCAAGGTCATTTCCGCACATTTTCTGGTCCAATCGATTCACTTCACGGTCATTTCCATGCATATCATGGTCATTCCTGCCTATTCCATGTTGATTCACGGTCCTTTAAGTGCATTTCACAGTCATGCCCTTTCACTTCATGGTCATTTCTACGCATTTCACGTTATAATCGCCTCCCTTCACGGTCATTTCCATGTATATCATGGTCATTCCCGCCTATTTCGTGTTTATTCACGGTTATTTCGGCACATTTCATGGTCATGCCCCATCACTTCACGGTCATTTCCGTGCATTTCGCGGTCAAATCGCTTCAGTTCACGGTCATTTCCATGAATACCACGGTCATTCCCGCCTATTCTGTGTCAATTCACAGTCATTTCGATGCATTTTATGGTAATGTCCCTTCACTTTCACAGTCATTTCTGTGCATTTAATGGTCTAATCGCTTCACTTCACGGTCATTCCCGCCTATTTCGTGTTGATTCATGGTCCTTTCGGCGCATTTCACGGTAATGCCCTTCACTTCACGGTCATTTCTGCGCATTTCACGGTATAATCGCCTCACTTCACGGTCATTTCCATGTACGTCACGGTCATTCACGCCTATTCCGTGTTGATTCATGGTCATTTCGACACATTTCACGGTCATGCCACTTCACTTTCACAGTCATTTCCATGCATGTCATTGTCCAATCACTTCACTTCACGGTCATTTCCATGTATATCATGGTCATTCCCACCAATTCCGTGTTGATTCAGGATCCTTTCGTCGCATTTCACTGTCATACCCCTTCACTTCACGGTCATTTTCGCGCATTTTGCGGTTTAATCGCCTCACTTCACGGTCATTTCCATACATATCACGGTCATTCCCGCCTATTCCGTGTTGAGTCACGGTCATTTTGGCGCATTTCACGGTCAAGCACCTTCACTTCACTGTCATTTACGTGCATTTCGCGGTCCAATCACTTGAATTCATGGTTATTTTCATGCATACCACAGTCATTCCCGCCTATTCCATGTTGATTCACGGTCATTTCTGTGCTGTCACCATCCAATCGATTTACTTCATGGTTATTTCCATACATATCACTATCATTCCCCCCTATTCTGTCACTCTCCTTTCGGCGCATTTCACGGTCAAACTCCTTCACTTCATTGTCATTTCTTCACATTTCGTGGTACAATTGCCTCACTTCACAGCCATTTCCATGCGTATCACTGTCATTCCCACCCATTTCGTGTTGATTCACGGTCACTTCGACGCATTTCATGGTTATGCCCCTTAACTCTCACAGTCATTTCCGTGCATTTCACGGTCCAATCGCTTCACTTCACGGTCATTTCCATGTATATCACGGTCATTCCCGCCTATTCCGTGTTGATTCACAGCCCTTTCGACGCATTTCACGGTCGTGTCCCTTCACATCACAGTCATTTCTACGCATTTCGGCGTACAATCGACTCACTTCACGGTCATTTCCATGCATATCACGGTCATTTCTACCTATTTCGTGTTGAGTCACTGTCATTTCGGTGCATTTTACGGTCATGCACCTTCACTTCACTGTGATTTCCGCGCATTTCACTGTCCAAGCTCTTCACTTCATGGTCATTTCCATGCACACCATAGTCATTCCCCCTATTCTTTGTTGATTCACGGTCATTTCGACGCATTTCACGGTCATGGCCCAACACTTCATGGTCATTTCCGCACATTTTATGGTCCAATCGATTCACTTCACGGTCATTTCCATGCTTATCACGATAATTTCCGCCTATTCCGTGTTGATTCACAGTCCTTTCGGCACATTTAACGATCATGCCCCTTCACTTCAAGGTCATTTCTGCGCATTTCCCAGTCCAATCACTTCACTTCACGATCATTTGCATGCATATCACGGTCATTCCTGCCTATTCTATGTTGATTCATTGTTCTTTCAGCGCATTTCACGATCATGCCCCTTCACTTCATGGTCATTTCTGTACATTTCGCGGAACAATCGCTTCACTTCACAGTCCTTTCCATGCATATCACTGTCATTCCCACCTATTCCGTGTTGATTTACGGTCATTTCGGCGCATTTCAAGGTCATGCCCCTGCACTTCATGGTCATTTCCGCGCATTTCACGGTTCAATCGCTTCACTTCACGGTCATTTCCATACATATCACGGTCATTCCTGCCTATTCCATCCTAATTCGCGGTCCTTTCGACTCATTTCTCCATCATGCCCTTTAACTTCACAAACATTTCTGCACATTTCGTGGTCCAATCGCCTCACTTCACGGTCATTTCCATGCATATCACGGTCATTTACATCTTTTTCGTGTTGATTTATGGTCATTTCATCACATTTCACGGTCATGCCACATCACTTCACGATCATTTCTGCACTTTTGGCGGTCTGATCGCTTCACTCCACGGTCATTTTCATGCATACGAAGGTCATTCCAGCCTATTCCGTGTTGATTCACAATCATTTCAGCGCATTTCACTGTCATGCCCCATCACTTCACAGTCATTTCGACGCATTTCATGTTCCAATCGCTTCACTTCACCATCATTTGCATGCATATCACGGTCATTTCTGCCTATTCCATGTTGATTTACGGTCCTTTTGGCACATTTCACGGTCATGCCCCTTCACTTCACCATCATTTCCGCGCATTTCACAATCTAATCGATTCACTTCACGGTCATTTCCAGGCATATCACGGTCATTCCCGCCTATTCCGTGTTTATTCACTGTCCTTTGGCGCATTTTGCGGTCAAGCCCCTTCACTTCATGGTGATTTCTGTGCATTACTTGGTACAATCGTCTCACTTCACGGTCATTTCCATGCAAATCATGGTCATACCCACATATTTCGTGTTGATTCACGGTCATTTCGACGCATTTCACGGGCACGCCGCTTCACTTTCACAGTCATTTCCGTGCATTTCACACTCCAATCGCTACACTTTACGGTCATTTCCATGTGTATTAGAGGTTATTCCCGCCTATTCTATGTTGATTCACGGTCCTGTCGGCGCATTTCACGGTCATGCCCCTTCACTTCACGGTCATTTCCGGCATTTCACGGTACAATCGCCTCACTTCACTGTCATTTCCTTACATATCACGGTCATTCCTGCCCATTCCGTGTTGATTCATGGTCATTTCGGCACATTTTATGGTCCAATCGATTCACTTCACGGTGATTTCCATGCTTATAACGGTAATTTTCACCTATTCCGTGTTGATTCACGGTCCTTTCGGCACGTTTCACAGTCATGCCCCTTCACTTCATGGTCATTTCCGCGCATTTTGCGGTACAATCGCCTCACTTCACGGTCATTTCTGTGCATATCACGGTCAATCCCACCTATTCAATGTTGATTTACGGTCATTTCGGCTCATTTCACGGTCATGGACCTTCACTTCACGGTCATTTTAGCACATTTCGTGATCCAATCGCTTCACTTCATGGTCATTTCCATGCATACCACGATCATTCCCGCTTATTCTGTGTTGATTCACGGTCATTTCGTCGCATTTCACAGTCATGGCCCTTCACTTCATGGTTATTTCCTCGCACTTTATGGTCCAATAGCTTCACTTCACAGTCATTTCCATGTATATCACGATCATTCCTGCCTATTCCGTGTTGATGCACGGTCCTTTCGGCACATTTCACTTTCATGCCCCTTCACTTCATGGTCATTTCCGCACATTTCGCGGTACAATCGCTTCACTACATGGTCATTTCGATGCATATCACTATCATTCCAGCCTATTCTGTGTTGATGTAACATCCCGAATATCGGGGGTCGAGTAAAAATCCAACTCCCGAGTTTCAAAATGTTATTTATGCAACATAGATAATGTTAAATGCATGTTGGCAGTAAACATGCATTAAACAAGATTGGGATTAAGCCAAAACAACATATCATACTCCAGAGACAGTTAAATTAACAAGCGGAAGACTGTGATAGTATGTATAACATATATAAACTGTTGTATGTTTCCAGAGTGTGAACATGTTACCAGGTTAAACATATACATGTATACCTCAAAATAGAAAGAAAGAATATACATGAGTGCTCTGAAAATATAAAATGACAAGTGTCATGGCATCTAATGAATCTCCCTGTAATCCCGTCAATCAGAACACGCATAAAGAAGGGATCCTCCTCATCATCATCAAGTCCAGCTCCGCTTCTCAAGCAGCGCCATCATCTGCAACCAAAATAGGGACTGGTGGGTGTCCGGAAACACCATCCCACAACGTGGGAGTGAGTGATCAACTCAGTGGAATAATAGAGCAGAGATTAGCATGTTATCAAATCAATCATGCGATAATAGTAAAGCAATTAATCAAATATTCCTAAATACTATTGTTAATGCAATATAACGTGACATGATGGATGCCCTCACCGACGATATCCCTCATATGACACCATCTTACGCCCGCGACATGCTTTCTTTCCACAGTGCTCCACATCTTCCAGGCACATGCAATGTGATGGTGATATGATTACCAAGTAGTTATTAGTCCTTTTCATACAGCAGGATTGGAAAACTAAGGTACCTTACTTATATCAATCTCAACACAGATCCTATCTAGGGTCTTCACTCCTAGTAATCTCATACGATGTTATATTTATAGGTCGCTGCAAGGGCTGCCAAGGCTATTGCACGCGCTCGTTGCTCCTTTCCCCCATCACCTTATCAATACTGGCCTATTATATCCTTAAGACTAAATCAGGACTCGTCGCCCCCATGCAGTGTCAGGATAAACTCAAGGTCACTACAAAGGGCTCGTCACCTGATCAGTGTAGGCCAACAACAAGAATATAGTGTCCCATACCACCATAATCTGCTCAGAGTAGGGTGCTCATTGGTCACTACGGGGAGGTTTGTGGCCCCAGCATAGGCCGACAGCTCGACCACGGTGTCCCATACCACCATGCCCGGCTCATGAGTCTTTATGGATCAAGGTACCATGGTTAATAGGGTTTTCAATGGTAAGTTCAGTACCCTAGTTTCAAGCAGTTATGACTCATACATGGTGAACATACAATGGTCAGTCGGGTTACTTGACGGGCTCGACTAATACGATCGCATCTCAATCTGAGCGACATGAAGTGCATAAAACACTTCGCGTGGCCTAACCACTGCCACCAACTCCAAACACGACTCGCGTTCATCAACGCGTCCTTCGTGGTAAATAGAAACCAACCACAAATTCTCAACTATTACCGACTGCCTGGACTAGAGTATATCCCCAAACATTTGTGAATCCACATCATCAATCACATAAGAGTAATGGAAATGAAATACAACAATATAAGCATGTTATCGCATGTTATAACATACCACTTAAGCAATTCATTCAACACATGCATTTCATACATATAATGAAATCCATAACTTAGCCAACATGATGAAAATCATTTACATCAGCATATTACTTGAGAATTTAATCTCAAAACTATTTCACAACACCACATACTCAATACATACTAATACAAACATTTATACAAACACTTAGTCTACACACTTAAGTCTACATAGTGTATGTCGACTCAAAGTGCACATTTGGGCGAATCTCTTCGCCAAAATGATTATGCACGCATTCCTAATATCCTAATGTGACAAAAAGCTATGTCAACCATTTCAGAAAAATATGGATGTATACAGTATTTCCTATAAATGACTAAAATGCCCTAAATCTCATATTTTTCCTACGTTTACGAAACAGGAAACAGACAGCATGTTGTACATGTCAAACGGAATTGCCGTCGATAATCTACTATTAAACGACATTGAAAGCATTGAAAACAGCCAATCAAAGCATCTAAAATCCGCACCTTTTACTCTAGATGTGTATCGTTCCGAACGGAGCGTATACGTTTCGTCTACGGCGATCAGGCGACCTAATACACAAGTTATATCAACTACTTTGCTATTTGAATTGACGAAATGCTAAATCAGCAAGTGGATAGGGTTTTTCTTACCTAGAAAAGCATCAGAATCACCAACCAAGTGATTGGAATACGTCGCTTAAGCACGTGCAGCAGCAGTAGTAGGTGGCAGGAAAATCTCTCCCACCTTCTCTCACAAACTCTCACTTTTTCTCTCTCTCAATCTAGGGTTTTTAGTAAATTCGGATGGGAGAAAAATGAGAGGGTTTCAAGCCCTTTTATAGCCTAAAACCTTCCTAAATTAGGCTTGGGAACAATGTTTACTTGGGTTATAACCAAATCGGGGCTGTTCTGTTCCAAAAGAGCATTTCTGGAGGTCCCCTGACCGAACGCGATCGGAGTTAAGCTCATGCATACTGGATCTAGCACACATCAAGTTTTCAGACTGAAAGAGTTCACAGATCACACGTGGCGGTCCAATTTTAGTTCAGCGGTCATCGCACCTAGATCAGGTTTACAAGTCTCATGATATGAAAGAGAAATTTTTCCTGATCCGAGGGTGTAATTTGGCTGAATTCTGACGGTTAGAACGCTTAATAATAATGTGCCAAGTCACGTGCCAGATTTGAATTTCAAAATTTCAAATCTAACCCTATTCTCACTCTCTTCACTCCAGGCTGAATGAAATAGCCTTAGAGCGTCGGTTGGCCTTGAATTTCGAAACGATTGTCAAGTCCAACAAGGCGGTCGTAATGGTCTAAGATTGTATATATCGGACTTCCGACGGGCGGTCTAGATCCAAAACAAAGTTTCAAAGAGTTCCTGAGAGAAAACGGGTTTAGAGTTTGATCCTAGGTTTCATGGTATTATAGCACCATTGATTCTACAAGTTTTGGGTCTTGTAGAACGTATTTAAAGTGTTTAGGGACAATTTCACAGCTACTCTAGCGTAGCGCTAGCTAACTTACTCTTAATTTCTAAAGGAATTAATCCTAAGTGATTTCTTTGGCTTTGAAATTGGGTTCTAAGCAGTTACCCAGGTGTTTTGGTTGACCCATTACCTAAGGACGTCTAATCCCAGGTTGGAAAAAAATCTGGGGTGTTACAGTTGATTCACGGCCATTTTTGCACAATTCACGGTCATACCCCTTCACTTCATGGTCATTTCCACGCATTTAACAATCCAATCGCTTCACTTCTCGATCATTTCCATGCATATCATGGTCATTCCTTCCTATTCCGTGTTGATTCATGGTCCTTTCAGCGCATTACTTCGTCTTGCCCCTTCACTTCATGGACATTTCTGTGCACTTTGCGGTCCAATCGCCTCACTTCTCAGTCATTTCCATGCATATCACGGTCATTCCCGCCTATTCCGTGTTGATTTACGGTCATTTCGTCGCATTTTACGGTCATGCCCTATCACTTCACAATCATTTCCACGCATTTCGTGGTCCAATCACTTCACTTCACGGTCATTTCCGTGCATACCACGGTAATTCTCGCCTATTTCGTGTTGATTCACGTTCATTTCTGCGTATCTCATAGTCATTCCCCTTCACTTCATGGTCATTTCGGTGCATTTCACGGTCCAACGCCTCACTTCACGGTCATTTCCAAGCATATCACGGTCATTCCTACCTATTTTGTGTTGATTCACGGTCCTTTCGGTCCATTTCATGGTCTTTCTCATTCACTGCACGGTCATTTCCGCACATTTCACGATTCAATCACTTCACTTCACGGTCATTTCCATGCATATCACGGTCATTTTCGCCTATTCCGTGTTGATTCACGGTCCTTTTGGCGCATTTCACGGTCATGCCCCTTCACTTCACCGTCATTTTCGTGCATTTCACAATCCAATCGCCTCACTTCACGGTCATTTCCATGCATATCACGGTCATTCCTACTTATTTTGTGTTGATTCACGGTACTTTTGGTGCATTTCACGGCCTTTTCCATTCACTTCACGGTCATTTCCGCGCATTTCACAGTCCAATCACTACACTTCACTGTCATTTCCATGCATATCACGGTCATTTTCGCCTATTCCGTGTTGATTCACGGTCCTTTCGGCGCATTTCACGGTCATGGCCCTTCACTTCACCGTCATTTCTGTGCATTTCACAGTCCAATCGATTCACTTCACAGCCATTTCCATGCATTTCACGGTCATTCCTGCCTATTCCGTGTTTATTCACGGTCCTTTCGGCGCAATTCGCGGTCAAGCCCCTTCACTTCATGGTGATTTCGGCGCATTACGTGGTACAATCGCCTCACTTAACGGTCATTTCCATGCATATCACGGTCATTCCCGCCTATTCCATGTTTATTCACGGTCCTTTCGGCGCATTTCGCGGTTAAGCTCCTTCATTGCATGGTCATTTCCATGTATATCATGGTCATTTCGACGCATTTCACGGTCATGCCCCTTCACTTTCTTAGTCATTTTCGTGCATTTCATGGTCCAATCGCAACACTTCACGGTCATTTACATGTATATCACGGTCATTTCTGCCTATTCTGTGTTGATTCACGGTCTTTTCGGTGCATTTCACGGTCATGCCCCTTAACTTTACTGTCGTTTTCGCTCATTTCGCAGAACAATCACCTCACTTCACGGTCATTCGTGCCTATTCCGTGTTAATTCACGGTCCTTTCGCCGCATTTCGCGGTAAAGCCCTTTCACTTCATGGTGATTTTCGCGCATTACGTGGTACAATCGCCTCACTTAACGGACATTTCCATGCATATCATAGTCATTCCCACCTATTTCGTGTTGATTCACGGTCATTTCGACGCATTTCACGGTCATGTCCCTTCAGTTTCACAGTCATTTTCGTGCATTTCACGGTCCAATCACTACTCTTCATGGTCATTTCCAAGTATATCACGATCATTCCCACCTATTCTTTGTTGATTCACGGTCCTTTAAGCGCATTTCATGGTCATGCCCCTTAACTTCACGGTCATTTACGCACATTTTACGGAACAATCGCCTCACTTCATGGTCATTTCTATGCATATCACGGTCATTCTCGCCTATTCTGTATTGATTTACGGTCATTTCGTCTCATTTCACGGTCATGCAACTTCATTTCACGGTCATTTCGGTGCATTTCGCGGTCCAATCACTTCACTTCATGGTCATTTCCATGCATACCACGGTCATTCTCGCCTATTCCATGTTCATTCACGGTCATTTTGTCGCATTTCACAGTCATGCCTCTTCACTTCACATTCATTTCCTTGCATTTTATGGTCCAATCGCTTCACTTCACGGTCATTTCCATGTATATCACGGTCATTCACGCCTATTCCATGTTCATTCACGGTCCTTTCGACGCATTTTACTTTCATGTCCATTCACTTCATGGTCATTTCCGCTCATTTCGCAGTACAATCGCATCACTACATGGTCATTTCCATGCATATCACTGTCATTCCAACCTATTTTGTGTTGATTCACTTCTCATTTTGGCGCATTTCACTGTCATGCCCCTTCACTTCATGGTCATTTCCGCTCATTTAATGATCCAAATGCTTCACTTCTCGGTCATTTCCATGCATATCACGGTCATTCCTGCCTATTCCATGTTGATTCACATTCCTTTCGGTGCATTTCTTCGTCTTGCCCCTTCACTTCACGGACATTTTCATGCATTTCGCGGTCCAATCGCCTCACTTCTCGGTCATTTCCATGCATATCACGGTCATTCCCGCCTATTCCGTGTTGATTTACGGTCATTTCATCGCATTTCACGGTCATGCTGTAACACCCTGAAAATTGGGGGTCGTATAGAAACCCAACTCCCGAGTTCTAGACCATCACTTATGCAACAAATATGCTTATAATTAAATGTTGTCTGAGTTAGTGCATTAACATGAGTGAGATTTTACTAAACTGCAATTCATACTCCAGATTCAGTGATAAAATGCAAGCGGAAGACTGAAAGATATATATATCACTGTATGTAAAACAAAACAATCTCGAACTGTCTCTAAAGTATGAATATAACTCTGAGTCACAAATACATATAACAAACCAAAATCAAAAGTCATGTAATAGTCCAACTAGCAAAATTCCGCTGATCCAGGCCACTTATGCGAAGCCGTCAGAAAACTATATGTACGAGAACTCGTCCTGGTCCTCGTAGTAGTCCGGCTCTAGCTCCTGAATCGCCTCGCTATCTGCATCTAAGACAGAGTCTGGTAGGTGTTGCAAACACCGTCCCGTAACGTAGGAGTGAGTGATCAACTCAATGGAATCATAGAGCAAAGATTAGCATGTTATCAAATCAATCATGCGATAATAGTAAAGCAAATAACCAGACATTCCTAGATACTGTTATTAATGTAAGGATGAGATGAAGTAATGATGCGTGCCCTCACCGACATACTTCCTCATGCGACACCATCATACGTCCGCGGCATGCTTTCTTCCCTTAGTGCTCCACATCTTCCAGGCACATGCAGTGCGATATGGATATGATTACTAAGTTGTTATTAGTCCTTTCAAATAGCAGGATTGGAAAACTAAGGTACTTTCCTTATATCAATCCCAACATAGATCCTGTCTAGGGTCGTCACTCCTAGTAGTCTCATACGATGATATATTTCTAGGTCACTGTCAGGGCTGTCAGGGCTGTTGCTCGCACTCGTTGCACCGGTCCCCCATCACCTTATTAATACAGGCCTAGTTGTACTCTTGTTGCTATGAAAGGGTCGTCGCCTCATGTAGACTCAGAATACACTCGAGGTCACTACAAAGGGCTCGTCACCAATCAGAGTAGGCCGACAACTCGAATGTAGTGTCCTATACCACCACAATCGGCTCACGAGTCTAAGGTGATCACTGGTCACTACGGGGAGGTGTGTGGCCCCAGCGTAGGCCGACAGCTCGACCACAGTGTCCCATACCACCATGCCCGGCTCATGAGTCTTAATGGATTAAGGTACCATGGTTATCAGGGTTATCACTGGTAGGTTCAGTACCCAAGGTTCAAGCAATTATGACAAATACAAGGTGAACATACAATGGTCAGTTGGGTTGCTTGACGAGCTTGACTAGTATGAGCGCACCTCAAGCTGAACGATATGAAGTGCATAAAACACCTCGTGTGGCTTAACCACTGCCGTCAACCAAAGCATGACTCGGGTTCGTCGACGCGTCCTTCGTGGCGAATAGATTCCAACCATGATTTTGAATCTGTTACCGACTGCCTGGACTAGAATATAGCCCCACGCACTTGTAATCTAATTCAATATTCATATGAGAGTGACATAAATGAAGCAAAAATAATCCAAGCATGTTAACAACATGTTATAACATACAACATAAGCAAATCAACCAAACACAAGCATTTCATATATATAAGGAAATCAATTCAATATAACAACATGGAGGAAATCATGTACATCATCATATTAGTTGAGAATCCAATGTCCAAACTACTCTACAACACCATTCACTCAATACTTACTAATACATACTCTTATACAAATACTTAGTCTACACACATTTGTCTACATAGCATATGTCGACCCAAAGTGTGCATTAGGGCGAATCTCTTCGTCAAATAGATCATACACGCCTAACTAGTATAATAACATGACAAATACACATGACAATCATATCAGCAAAATATGGACGTATACAGTATTTCCTACAAATACCTAAAATATCCTAAATCTCATATTCTCCGTACGTAATCGAATTGGAAAACAGAAAACATGTTCTACATGTCAAACAACATTCTTGTCGATAATCTACTATCAAACGACATTGAAATCTTTGAAAACAGGTAACCTAAGCATCTAAAATCCTCACCTTACGCCGTAGAAGCGTATCGAATCGAATAGGAACTCTACGCTTCATCAACGTCGATATGACGACGTATACCACAAGATAAGTCAGCTACTTCGCTACTTGTATCAATGAAATTCCTAAAACAGGTTAAGGTTAGGGTTTTCTTACCTAGAATGAAGTCAGAATCACCGGAAACACGATTCAGAAAGGCTGGTGCAATGTCTAGATGGGTTAGAAAAACTCCGACGGAGCTTCACCTGATTCACCCACACTTTCTCTCTCTTTTCTCTCTCTCTTTCCTAGGGTTTCTAGAAAATTCGTATGGGAGGGATATGAGAGGGTTTAAGGTCCTTAAATAGGTTAGAAACTCACCTATTTAGACTTTAAACCAAGGTATACTTGGGTTATAGCCAAATCACGTCTTTTTCGATCCAAAAGAACGTTTCTGGAGGTCCCCTGACTAAATGCGGTTGAACTTAAGCTTATGGATGTCGGATCCTGATCACATTAAGTTTTCAGTTCGATCGGGTTTCCAGATCGCACGTGGCTGACCAGTTTCAGTTCAGCGGTCACTGAGATTCGATCAGGGATTCCAAGTACACTGACATGTGTGGGAAATGTTCCCTGATCCGAGGGTGTATTTGGGTCAGATTCCAACTGTCTGAATGCTTATACTTAACCCGCAAGCGACACGTGCCAGATTTATTTAAATCATATTTAATTTATAAAGAATTTCACTCTTTCTCACACTCCTTGCTCCAGGCTCAATGAAATAGCCTCAAAACATCAATTGGGTTTGATTTTTGAAACGATTGTCAAGTTTAACTAAACGGTCATAATGGTCTGATATTGTAGATATCAAACTTTCGACGCGTGGTTTAGATCCAATACAAAGTTTCAAAGGGTTCCTGAGAGCAAATGGGTTTAGAGTTTGATCCTAGGTTTCAGGATGTTATAGCGTTAATGATTCCATAAGTTTTGGGTCTTGCAGGACGTATTTAAAGTGATCAGTGCTAATTTCACAGCTAATCTAATATAGCACTAGTTAACTTACGCTTAATTTCTAAAGGAATTAATCCTAAATGATTTCTGCTTGAGGTGGTACTCGGGTCTCTGTACGGATTTTTATGAGACGTTACACATGCCCTATCACTTCACGATCATTTCCATGCATTTCGTGGTCCGATCGCTTCACTTCACGGTCTCTTCCATGCATACCATGGTTATTCTCACCTATTTCGTGTTGATTCACGGTCATTTCGGCGCATTTCATGGTCTAATGCCTCACTTCACGGTCATTTCAATGCCTATCACGGTCATTCCTACCTATTCCGTGTTGATTCATGGTCCTTTCGGTGCATTTCACAGTCTTTCCCATTCACTTCACTGTCATTTCAGCACATTTCACGGTCTAATCACTTCACTTCATGGTCATTTCCATGCATATCATGTCATTTTCGCCTATTCCGTGTTGATTCACGGTCCTTTCAGCGCATTTCACGGTCATGCTCCTTCACTTCACGGTCTTTTTCGTGCATTTCACAGTTCAATCGATTCACTTCACGGTCATTTCCATGCATATCACGGTCATTCCCGCCTATTCCGTGTTTATTCACTGTCCTTTTGGTGCATTTTACGTTCAAGCCCCTTCAATTCATGGTGATTTTCGTGCATTACGTGGTACAATCGCCTCACTTAACGGTCATTTCCATGCATATCATGGTCATTCCCACCTATTTCATGTCGATTCACGGTCATTTCGACGCATTTCACGGTCATGCCCCTTCACTTTCACAGACATTTTCATGCATTTCACGGTCCAATCGCAACACTTCACGGTCATTTTCATGTATATCATGGTCATTCCTGCCTATTCTGTGTTGATTCACGGTCCTTTCGGCGTATTTCACGGTCATGCCCCTTCACTTCACGGTCATTTCTGCACATTTCGCGGAACAATTTCCTAACTTCACGGTCATTTCCATGCATATCACAGTCATTCCCACCTATTCCGTGTTTATTCACTGTCCTTTTGGTGCATTTTACGTTCAAGCCCCTTCAATTCATGGTGATTTTCGTGCATTACGTGGTACAATCACCTCACTTAACGGTCATTTCCATGCATATCACGGTCATTCCCACCTATTTCATGTCAATTCACGGTCATTTCGACGCATTTCACGGTCATGCCCCTTCACTTTCACAAACATTTCCATGCATTTCACGGTCCAATCGCAACACTTCACGGTCATTTTCATGTATATCATGGTCATTCCTGCCTATTCTGTGTTGATTCACGGTCCTTTCGTATTTCACGGTCATGTCCCTTCACTTCACGGTCATTTCTGCACATTTCGCGGAACAATTTCCTAACTTCACTGTCATTTCCATGCATATCACAGTCATTCCCGCCTATTCCGTGTTTATTCACGATCCTTTCGGTGCAATTCGCGGTCAAGCCCCTTCACTTCATGGTGATTTCTGCGCATTACGTGGTATAATCGCCTCACTTAACGGTCATTTCCATGCATATCACGGTCATTCCCACCTATTTCGTGTCGATTCACGGTTATTTCGGCGCATTTCACGGTCATGCCCCTTCACTTCACGGTCATTTCGGCACATTTCATGGTCCAATGCCTCACTTCACGGTCATTTCAATGCATATCACGGTCATTCTTACCTATTTCGTGTTGATTCATGGTCCTTTCGGTGCATTTCACGGTCTTTCCCATTCACTTCACTATCATTTCAGTGCATTTCAAGGTCCAATCACTTCACTTCATGGTCATTTCCTTGCATATCACGATCATTTCCACCTATTCCATGTTGATTCACGGTCCTTTCAGCGCATTTCACGGTCATGCTCCTTCACTTCACGGTCTTTTTTGTGCATTTCACAGTTCAATCGATTCACTTCACGGTCATTTCCATGCATATCACCGTCATTCCCGCCTATTCCGTGTTTATTCACGGTCCTTTTGGCGCAATTCGCGGTCAAGCCCCTTCACTTCATGGTGATTTTTGCGCATTACGTGGTACAATCGCCTCACTTAACGGTCATTTCCATGCATATCACGGTCATTCCCACCTATTTCGTGTCGATTCACGGTCATTTCGACGCATTTCACGGTAATGCCCCTTCACTTTCACAATCATTTTCGTGTATTTCACAGTCCATTCGCTACTCTTCACGATCATTTCCATGTATATCACGGACATTTCCGCCTATTCTGTGTTGATTCACGGTCCTTTCCGCGCATTTCACTGTCATGCCCCTCCACTTCACGGTCATTTTCACGCATATCGAGGAATAATCGCCTCACTTCATGGTCATTTCCATGCATATCCCTGTCATTCCTGCCTATTCTGTATTTATTTACGGTCCTTTCGGCTCATTTCATGGTCATGCAACTTCACTTCACGGTCATTTTGGTGCATTTCGCGGTCCAATCGCTTCACTTCATTGTCATTACCATGCATACCACGGTCATTCCCACCTATTTCGTGTTAATTCACGGTCATTTCATTGCATTTCACAGTCATGCCTCTTCACTTCACGGTCATTTCCTCACATTTTTTGGTCCAATCGCTTCACTTCACGGTCATTTCCATGTATATCATGGTCATTCCCGCCTATTCCGTGTTCATTCATAGTCCTTTCTGCGCATTTCACTTTCATGCCCCTTCACTTCATGGTCTTTTCCGCGCATTTCGTGATACAATCGCATCACTAAATGGTCATTTCCATGCATATCACTGTCATTCCAGCCTATTCTGTGTTGACTCACGGTCATTTCGGCGCATTTCACGGTCATGCCCCTTCACTTCATGCTCATTTTCGAGCATTTAACTGTCCAATCGCTTCACTTCTCGATCATTTCCATGCATATCACGATCATTCCTCCCTATTCCGTGATGATTCACGGTCCTTTCGGCGAATTTCTCCATCTGGCCCCATCACTTCACGGACATTTTCGTGCATTTTGCAGTCCAATCGCCTCACTTCACTGTCATTTCCAAGCATATCAAGGTCATTCCCGCCTATTCCGTGTTGATTTACGGTCATTTCTTTGCATTTCACAGTCATGCCCTATCACTTCACGATCATTTCCACGCATTTTGGAGTCTGATCGCTTCACTCCACGGTCATTTCCATGCATACCACGGTTATTCTCGCCTATTCCGTGTTGATTTATGGTCATTTCGGCGCATCTCACAGTCATGCCCCTTCACTTCACAGCCATATCAGCATATTTCATGGTCCAATCACCTCACTTCACGGTCATTTCCAAGCATATCATAGTAATTCCTACCTATTCCATGTTGAATCGTGGTCCTTTCGGTGCTTTTCATGGTCTTGCCCATTCACTTCACGGTCATTTCCGCGTATTTCACGGTCCAATCACTTCACTTCACAGTCATTTCCATGCATATCACTGTCATTTCTTCCTATTCCGTGTATTTCATGGTCCTTTCGGTGCATTACGCGGTCATGCCCCTTCACGTCACCATCATTTCCACGCATTTCACTGTCCAATCAATTCACTTCACGGTCATTTCCATGCATATAATGGTTATCCTGCCTATTCTGTGTTTATTTACTGTCCTTTTAGCGCATTTCGCGGTTAAGCCCCTTCACTTCATGGTGATTTCCGCACATTACGTGGTACAATCGCCTCACTTCATGGTCATTTCCATGCATATCACGGTCATTCTCACCTATTTCATGTCGATTCACGGTCATTTCGACGCATTTCACGGTCATGCCCCTTCACTTTCACAGACATTTTCGTGCATTTCACGGTCATTTCCATGTATATCATGGTCATTCCCGCCTATTTTGTGTTGATTCACGGTCCTTTCGGCGTATTTCACGGTCATGCCCCTTCACTTCACGGTCATTTTCACAAAATTTGTGGAACAATTGCCTAACTTCACGGTCATTTCCATGCATATCACGGTCATTCCCGCATATTTCGTGTGTATTCACGGTCCTTTCGGCGCAGTTCGCGGTCAAGCCCTTTCACTTCATGGTGCTTTCCACGCATTACGTGGTACAATCGCCTCACTTAACGGTCATTTCCATGCATATCACGGTCATTCCCACCTATTTCGCATCGATTCACGGTCATTTTGATGCATTTCACGGTCATGCCCCTTCACTTTCACAGTCATTTCCGTGCATTTCATGGTCCATTCGCTACTCTTCACAGTCATTTCCATGTATATCACGGTCATTTCTGCCTATTCTATGTTGATTCACGGTCCTTTCAGCGCATTTCACTGTCATGCCCCTCCACTTCACGGTCATTTTCATGCATTTCGCGGAACAATTGCCTCACTTCATGGTCATTTCCATGCATATCACTGTCATTCCCGCCTATTCTGTATTTATTTACAATCGTTTCGGCTCATTTCATGGTCGTGCAACTTCACTTCACGGTCATTTCAGCGCATTTCACGGTCCAATCGCTTCACTTCATTTTCATTTCCATGCATACCACGGTCATTCCCGCCTATTCCTTGTTAATTCATGGTCATTTCATCGCATTTCACAGTCATGCCTCTTCACTTCACTGTCATTTCCTCACATTTTATGGTCCAATCGCTTCACTTCACGGTCATTTCCATGTATATCACGGTCATTCCCGCCTATTCCGTGTTCATTCACAGTCCTTTCTGCGCATTTCACTTTCATGCCCCTTCACTTCAGGGTCATTTTTATGCATTTCGTGATACAATCGCATCACTACATGGTCATTTCCATGCATATCACTATCATTCCAACCTATTCTGTGTTGATTCACTGTCATTTCGGCGCATTTCACGGTCATGCCCCTTCACTTCATGCTCATTTTCGCGCATTTAACTGTCCAATCGCTTCACTCGGTCATTTCCATGCATATCACGGTCATTCCTCCCTATTCCGTGATGATTCACGGTCCTTTTGACTCATTTCTCCGTCTGGCCCCATCACTTCACAGACATTTTCGTGCATATCGCAGTCCAATCGCCTCACTTCACGATCATTTCCAAGCATATCAAGGTCATTCCCGCCTATTCCGTGTTGATTTACGGTCATTTTTTCGCATTTCACGGTCATGTCCTATCACTTCACGATCATTTCCACGCATTTCGGAGTCTGATTGCTTCACTCCACGGTCATTTCCATGCATACCACGGTTATTCTCACCTATTCCGTGTTGATTCATGGTCATTTTGGTGCATCTCACAGTCATGCCCCTTCACTTCACAGCCATATCAGCGTATTTCAGGGTCCAATCGCCTCACTTCACGGTCATTTCCAAGCATGTCACAGTCATTCCTACCTATTCCATGTTGAATCGTGGTCCTTTCGGTGCATTTCACGGTCTTGCCCATTCACTTCACGGTCATTTCCGCGCATTTTACGGTCCAATCACTTCACTTCACAGTCATTTCCATGCATATCACTGTCATATCCGCCTATTCCGTGTTGATTCACGGTCCTTTCAGTGCATTACGCGGTCATGCTCCTTCACGTCACCATCATTTCTGTGCATTTCACTGTCCAATCAATTCACTTCACGGTCATTTCCATGCATATCATGGTCATCCCGCCTATTACGTGTTTATTTATTGTCCTTTCGATGCATTTCGCGGTTAAGCCCCTTCACTTCATGGTGATTTCCGCGCATTACGTGATACAATCACCTCACTTCACGATCATTTTCATGCATATTACGGTCATTCCCACCTATTTCATGTTGATTCACGGTCATTTCAACGCATTTCACGATCATGCCCCTTCTCTTTCATAGACATTTCCGTGCATTTCACGATCCAATCGCAACACTTGACGGTCATTTCCATGTCTATCATGGTCATTCCCGCCTATTCTATGTTGATTCACTGTTCTTTCGGCGTATTTCACGGTCATGCCCCTTCACTTCACGGTCATTTCCGCAAAATTTACGGAATAATTGCCTAACTTCACGGTCATTTCCATGTATATCACGGTCATTCCTGCCTATTCCGTGTTTATTCACGGTCCTTTCGGCGCAATTCACGGTCAAGCCCCTTCACTTCATGGTGATTTCTGTGCATTACGTGGTACAATCACCTCACTTAACGGTCATTTCCATGCATATCACGGTCATTCCCACCTATTTCGTGTCGATTCACTGTCATTTCGACGCATTTCACGGTCATGCCCCTTCACTTTCACAGTCATTTCTGTGCATTTCACGGTCCATTCGCTACTCTTCATGATCATTTCCATGTATATCACAGTCATTTTCGCCTATTCTGTGTTGATTCACGGTCCTTTCAGCGCATTTCACTGTCATGCCCCTGCACTTCACGGTCATTTCCACGCATATCACGAAACAATCGCCTCACTTCATGGTCATTTCCATGCATATCACTGTCATTCCCGCCTATTCTGTATTTATTTATGGTCCTTTCGGCTCATTTCATGGTCATGCAACTTCACTTCACGGTCATTTTGGCGCATTTCGCGGTCCAATCGCTTCACTTCATTGTCATTTCTATGCATACCACGGTTATTCCTGCCTATTCCGTGTTAATTCACTGTCATTTCATCACATTTCACAGTCATGCCTCTTCACTTCACGGTCATTTCCTCGCATTTTATGGTCCAATAGCTTCACTTCACGGTCATTTCCATGTATATCACGGTCATTCCCTCATATTCCGTGTTCATTCACAGTCTGTAAGTGCTAGGATTTCTTATCCCTTTGGTTGTCAAATTTTGTGGTGCCAAAACCTATATCTATGTCTTGTATATCTTATGTTTCATGTTTGAGACTATTCATTGCTTCAAGACATCGCATTTCAAGACAAGAGCTTAAATGAAGAAAGTTTGAAGTCATGGATGAAGAATTCAAGAATAGAAGTCTTCAAGTATGCATGTTCAAGATACAATCAAGTTCAAGTATAGTAGAAGACTTTGTCAAGTCAAGATCAAGCTCAAGAAGGCCTACAACAAAATTCGTAAATTCTTAAGCTTCTCTTAAGGGTCATCTGAGTATACAGACTATCAATGTCCATCTCACTTTTAAGGTTTGTTTGACCTTAGATTAACCTTAGGATGGGCTTTACTGTACGTCATTTTGGATACATAATTCATATATTTTTATATGCTTGTTCGGGCTGTTCTAAGACCAGTCCTAGGGACTTCAAGGCCAGTCCTAGCTCTGTTACAATCAGTCTTAAGTTTTTCAGGACCAGTCCTACGTTGTTAAAGATTTTTGGATCTTTCTGGTTGTCCTACGATTAGTCCTGGACATCCTACGACCAGTCCTGTGAGTTGTATGACTCGTACTTCGACCAGTTTTACCCATACGACTCAAACTCCAGCAACTAAATTGGGGGTCCTACGACCGGTCGTAGGTGTCCCACGACCGGTTGTAGGCTTCCCAGGACCGGTCATGGATCAACAAATCCTTATCCGGCGAAAATCTTTGAAAATCTTTGAAGCCACGACCAATCTTAGGATCCTAAGACCAGTCGTAGATGGGATTTTTAAGGCTATAAATAGAGCACAAACTTCAGAGTTTTAGCAATTCAATTCAATTCTATTCAAGCAATCTTTAGGCTATACTCTGAGATAAGTTTGTGTTTGTTTTAAGCTACTTTGTGCTCATTTAATATTCCTTTTGCTAGCTTGTTTATTATTTGATTTTGATCTACATTCCAATCTTATTTGAAAAGGAAAATTTCTGATAATCCTTCTTCTTAGATTCAAAATCAAATAGAACTAGCCCTTTTGATTTAAAATCAATTAGACTTAGAACCATTCTTAAAGTGAGTATTGGACTTTGAATGTTGAATCGAACTTCTACTCCGATTGGTTCTACCGGGCTACTTCAAAAGGAGATTCAGGTATTTTACATTTGTGTAATTTACTTTCTTTGGTTTTGTTTGAGATTAGTCAGAAAAATCTCATTGTATTGGTTATCTGAGGAGAACCAGAAAACTCAGATTGTGTGAGTTTTTGGATTGTGTAAGCCTAAGATCAAAGACACAATTGTGAAGGTTTTAAGTGAACCTGTGAAACCTATTTTGATAGTGCATGCTAATATCCCCTGTGTGAGGATATTAGGAGTGGAGTAGCATTCTGTGTGGCTGTTGGATAATAGTTGGTGTACACACAGGTGAACCACCATATATCATTGTGTTGTGGATGTGCTTTATTCATTCATTCATTTATTCATTCAGTTTTGTGGATTGTATTCGTGGATGAATGTTGTAATCTTTTTATTCCAAGCAAGTGTAGGGAATGTTGTAATAACTTAGGATTTATTTCTGCAAGTTATTTTTGGTTGCTTTGCTTTTTATTCCTCATTGGTTTGTGATACAAAGGACGTTCTAGAAATAAGGTTGTCCTACCTTAAACCTTTGGTTTTTGGTGTAAGGTTGTCCTTAGAACTGATATAGTATCATTCTCTTTATTTTAGGCTATTGAGATTACTTTCAATTCAGCATTGTGCTTTATTTCTTTTATTATTCCACTGTTTTAATTTTATTTGGCATTGCCCTATTCACACCCCTCTAGGGCATATAGTTAGGCCTCTTTCAAGTGGTATCAGAGCCTAATAGCTCGTGCTTATTGTTTATTTATTGGATTTATTTCCTGAGCTAACGATCTAAGCTATATTAAGATGTCAAATTTTGATAGCCTATCAGTTACTAGGCCACCACCCTTTAATGGCAGAAGCTATGCCTATTGGAAAGCCAGGATGAGGATCTTCCTCAAATCCTTGGATGAAAGTGTGTGGCTGGCCACAGTGAATGAATGGAACCCTCCTATCACTGAAGTAACTAATGTCGATGGTTCAAAATCAATGAAAGTAATAGCTTATTCTCTTTGGACCACACTTCAGAAAAGTGAGAGTAGTGCCAATGCAAAAGCACTAAATGCAATTACTTGTGCATTATAACCAGATGAATTCAAAAGAATCATCTCTTGTGAAAATGAAAAACAAGCATGAGATGTATTAGAAATGACACACGAGGGTACATCTATTGTCAAGAAATCTAAAGTCCAACTCCTCACAACTAAATTTGAAGAAATTCATATGGAGGAGAATGAGATGTTTATGGACTTCTACACTAGATTGAATGACATTGTGAACTCTATGTGGGGTCTTGGTGATAGAATCTCAGAAAGTAAAGTGTACGCAAAGATACTACGCTCACTTCCTGAACGGTTCAATTCTAAAGTAACCGCGATTCAGGAACTTCGTGATACGAATACCATGAGGGTTGAGGAACTAGTTGGTTCACTTCAAACCTACGAGTTGTCCTATAAAGCTCCTAAAGAAAAATCTATTGCTCTTAAATCATCTAAAAATGTTTCACAAGAGAGCACTTCGGATTTAGAAAATTCTGAAGATGATATGGCACTTTTAGCAAAAAAGTTTTACAAAATTTTCAAAAGCAAGAAAAAGTTAATTTTCAAAAATCAAATGATAAGAGGCAATCTAAACCTAGAACTCGAAAATCTTTGAAAGATAGTCAATGTTACAACTGTCAAGAGTATGGGCACTTAGCTAACAAATGTCCTAAAAAGGACAAATCAAAAAGGAAAAGCATGATGACTACTTGGGATGAATTGTCTGATTTTGAATCCTCTTCTAAATCAGAAGATTCTGAAACCGTGTCGGGAGATGATGTTAAAGCCCTTATGACTCTAGCCAAGATCACCTTTTCAAATAATGATGATTTATCTAGTGAAGAAAATCTGAATAGTGATTGCGATAATGAATATGATCTTCAGGATGCTTATAATGCCCTTTATAAGGAGAGTTGTAAAATTGCCGTCAAGCTTAAATTACAAAAAGAGAAATTTTCTGAGCTTAAGGAAGATTATGAGTCTCTCGTTTTAGAAAAGTCTCATATTTCCGATTCTTTTGAAAAGACCAAATGTGATTTAGATTTCAAAACCTCCAAAATTGAAGATTTGAGATTCGAAAATGAGAAACTAAAAAATGAGATAGTTTCTCTTCTGAGTTTGAAAGACACATGGAGATATGCCCAAGGTGATCCTAAATTGAAAAAATTATTGTCCGGATTAAGAAAATGTGGCGATCGATCCGGGTTGGGCTATGATAAGAATACATCTCCTAAACAAAAGAACATTGCTCCTAAATTTGTAAAAGAAGAGTCTTCAATCTCAAAAGAAAAGAATACTTATCAAGGTTTTTTCAAAAATTCAAGGACTTTCAAAAACCTACAGGTAGCCATGTCAACTTTAATTTTCAAAACTGAAATCCATTAGCTGAAAAAATAATTGATCTTCTCAAGGAGCTATTAAAGTCTAACTCTATAGGTCTCTCATATAACAATAGATAGAAAAAGACCATCTATACTCCTAAACCCAAAACAGTTCTGAAATGGGTTCCTAAAGTTTCCTGCTTGGTTGCTCACACTGCTTTCAAAGCTATAAGCCATTTAAAATGGTACCTAGATAGTGGTTGCTCCAGGCATATGACAGGTGACAAAGATTTATTCACCGATCTAAAAGATATGACTGACGGGTCAGTCACATTTGGTGATGGAAGCAATTGCAAGATCATTAGCCAAGGTACGGTTCAGCTTTATAACCTTCCCTTATTTAAGAATGTTTTGTATGTTGAAGGCTTGAAACACAACCTACTTAGCATTTCTCAGATATGCGATAACAACCATAGTGTGAAGTTTTCTAATCAAGGCTGTGAGATACTTAATAAAAAGGGTTCTGTTATATTAACTGGTCGCAGAACTTCTGAAAACTGCTACATCGTTAGTGATGCAAGCTCATCTACTCAATCATGTTACATGGTCCATACCGATGAGACTGAATTATGGCATAAACGCCTTGGACATGTACACTATCGGAACTTATTCAGATTGAGCAAAAGAGAACTAATTAGAGGTCTACACAAATTACAAAAAGTAGACAAAATATGTGGTGAATGCCAGTTGGGCAAACAGACTAGGAGCTCTCACAAGAAAGTGAACTCCAATACCACATCTAGACCACTCGAGCTTCTCCATATGGATCTTATTGGACCAACCAGATCGGAGAGTCGAGGAGGCAAAAAATACATCTTGGTTATCGTAGATGACTATACCAGATTCACTTGGGTATCTTTCTTAAAAGACAAAACTGAAACCCTGGATGAAGTGAAAAAGGTCATTAAACGAATCCAAAATGAGAAAGGTTCTCATGTTAGTAAGATCCGTAGTGATTATGGATCCGAATTCGAAAACAGTAGTTTTGAGAAATTCTGTAGCGATCAGGGAATATCGCATGAATTCTCTGTGCCCAAAACACCGCAACAAAATGGTATAGTTGAAAGAAAAAAGAGAGTGCTTCAGGATATGGCTAATGTTATATTGAATAGCATGAAGCTCTCTAGAAATCTTTGGGCTGAAGCAGTTAATACCGCATGTTATATTATTAATCGGGTTTATACTAGTAAATCTGATAATAAGATTGCTTATGAATTATGGTTTGAAAAGAAACCTACTGTCAAATACTTTCAGATTTTTGGCAGCAAGTATTATATTTTACATGATCCTGAAAATTTGGAAAAGTTTGATACGAAGAGTGATGAAGGTATTTTTCTTGGTTATTCTTTGAACAGTCGAGCTTATAGGGTTCTAAATAAGAGAACTGGTGTGATTCAAGAGTCCATCAATGTGGTCATTGATGATCATTTGAATACACCAGCTCTGAGTTCAGATGATGATGAAGCTCTTATTATCGACAAACAAGATACCTCATCAAGTCAAAAAGAATCTGAACTAAGGACTGTCAAAGATCATCTAACCAATCAAATACTTGAAAACCCTCTCACTGGAGTTCGTACTCGTAAACAACTTGAGAATATATGTAATTATGTTTGTTTTACATCCTAAATAGAACCGGTCAATGTGAAAGAAGCACTTTCTGACGAAAATTGGAAAGTTGCTATGCAGGATGAACTTAATCAATTTGTTCGTAATGATGTCTGGTATCTTGTTCCTAGACCTAAAGATAAACACATTATTGGAACAAAATGGATCTTTAAAAATAAGTTTAATGAGCTTGGAAATATAATACGAAATAAGGCTAGATTGGTTGTGCAAGGGTACACTCAGATTGAAAGCATCGATTACGATGAAACCTTTGCTCCAGTTGCTCGCCTTGAATCAATCAGACTTTTTATTTTCATCGCATGCTTTAGAAAATTTAAGATTTATTAGATGGATGTAAAGAGTGCCTTCTTGAATGGCGATTTACATGAAGAAGTGTATGTTGAACAACCTTCAGGGTTTGAAGACCCCAAGTTATCTGACCATGTATTTCATCTCAAAAAGGATCTCTATGGTCTAAAACAAGCGCCCAGGGCATAGTATGAGAAATTGATTAAATTCTTACTTAGTCATAGCTTTCAAGTAGGAAGTGTCGATAAAACGCTCTTTGTTAAGAAGCATAACAATGATATTTTGATGGTTTAAATTTATGTTGATGATATTATTTATGGATCAACTTGCTCTAACATGTCTATTGAGTTTGCAGAGTCAATGAAATCAAGGTTCGAAATGAGCATGGTTGACAAACTAACCTATTTCCTAGGGTTGCAAGTAAAACAACAACCTGATGGAATTTTCATTTTCCAGACCAAATATGCTTCAAACTTGGTTAAAAGGTTTGGATTTGAGAACTTTGATACTCCTATGAGTACAACGTTAAGACTCACAAAAGACTCTTCAGGTAAAGATATAGATCCTAAACTATATCATAATATGATTGGTAGTTTGTTGTATCTAACTGCGAGTAGACCTGATATCGCATTTAGTGTTGGAATTTGTGCGAGATATCATCTAATCCTAAGGAATCACATCTTACTGCTGTTAAACAGATTATTAAATATGTCGCAAGTACTACAAATTTGGGTCTTTGGTATCCTTTTGATACTAGTGTTCAATTAGCCGGGTACTCAGATGCTGATTGGGCCGGTAATATCGATGATAGAAAATCAACCAGTGGTGGTTATTTTTACATTGGAAATTACATAGTTTCTTGGTTCAGCAAGAAGCAAAGCTCTATATCGCTCTCAACTGCTGAGGCTGAGTATATTGCAGCAGGATATGTATGTACTCAACTAGTTTTGATGAAACGCATGCTAAGCGATTATGGAATTAATCAAGATTCAATGATCTTACATTGTGATAATTCCAGTGCTATAAATATTTCTAAAAATCCAATCCAGCATTCATGTACTAAGCACATTGACATTAGGTATCATTACATTCGAGAGTTGGTTGAAGAAAAAGTTATTTCCTTAGAATATATATCACCGAAAATCAACTTGCTGATATATTTACTAAATCGCTCGATAAAAGCAGGTTTAATAAATTGAAATTTGATCTTGGTATGTGCATTTTACATGGAGTATTCTTGCAAGCATGTATCATAGTGTATTATATTTAGTATTATTTGTGGTTAAATTTTAATTTTTTACTTTGAAAATGTATTTTTTTGGTCGATATTCGACCGGTCGTGGCTGTAGATGACCAGTCGTGGTACGACCTGTCGTGAACCGCACTTGACCGGTCGTGGAGCTCGTGAATATGATATATTTTGGAGAAATCTCCTTCTTCTTCATTTTCACTCCGACCTACGATGAGTCGTGGCTCGACCAGTCATAGGATTTCTTGTATTTCTTCAAGGTTAGTCCTATTTCTTCATTTTTCTTGAAGATTCATGCTCTCCATGCTTTGATTTAATCATTGTGTAGCTAGATTTCATCTCTTGTTGGATTTTTCAAGGGTTTCTTCTCAATTTACTGATCTAGAGAAAACCCATCCTTTCTTTTGTGTATTTCTCTTTCTCTTTGTATATCTTTTTGAATATGGATGCTAGAGGGAAGAAGAAAACATCCCATGGTCCATCCTCATCTAGATCTATACCGATAACAAAACGGCACCTTCGGTCACCTGAAGATGATTCTCAAGATGTACGGGATTTGCGTGTCCATAATATTATCGTTGAGCATACCACTGATCTCAATCACATTGCTCCATATGGTATTATCCCTCTCCTTGAATCTGTTGGCTGGACTAACATTTTGCTTTGGGGTGGGCCTGCATACCAGTCTATTGCACAATCAATGGTTGCATGTATCTTAGAATTCTCCCTCGACAACTTAACTTTTTCAATTGATACTAGAGAAGGGAAATTTGAAGTAGACCTTCATTTGATATCAAGTATTATGGATATACTTGTTAATGATGAAGGTATACCGATTCATACTCTATGCGACAAACCATCTGAATCGAAAAAATGCATGTTAACAAGAGACTTATGCAAAATTGATGCATAATGGACACACAAAGGGAATGCACTCCCTTTAAAGTATCTGTTACCTAGATACAGAGTGTTACATCATTTTTTCATTTTAAATGTGTATCCTCGGTCCGGTAATAAAATTGAGTTGACTTCCTTCATGGTTCGTGTGTTGCATTCTATTGCTTCTGGTACTATGGTCTACCCTCCTTCTTTGATCTGTCATTTTATTATACAGTTTCGTCTCCTCCGGGTCATAGTGATATTCCGTTTGGTTATCTTATGATTATTTTATCCACTCACATGCTTGTCGATAAACCTATTAATGAGGTACCAATTCATCATCTTATTTTTAATAATTCCAATCTTAATAAGATGAAGTTGGATTTTCTTCCTGGCCAAGTTGATGAAGGTGGTGTTGGTAGTGATGGTGGTGAAGCTGGAAATGAAGGGGAAGCTAGCGATCTTCCTCAACAGGATGTTAATATGGATGAGATATTTGATGAGATAGAAACTGATTCGCCAAATGATCCAAATTACGATCCATCTAGTTATGATGCATGCCTTCGTGCATTGGAGGAGAAGGTTGATAACATGAGTATAGGCCACGATATGCAATTTAAGTACATGTAAAAATATCTTCGTCGCATCAATAGGGGCTTACACCAAATTGATCCGACTATCCCTGCTCCCTCATCTGGATCTGATTAGGCGAATTATCTTCTGGATAGTACAACATTATCTTTTATTTTGGATATTGTATTGTCTTTTGGATATTGTATTGTGGATTGATAATGGCTTGATGCTTCTGGTTTATATTTTGAAATATGATATGTCCTTTCATATTTCTTTCTCATTATCTGCTTATTATTACTCTCTATGTTGTTATTCTCTTTCCTATTGTGACTTTTTCTTGTCATTTTGTGACAAAAAGGGGGAGTAGTAAGGTAAAAGGGAGTAGTATGGAAAGGGGGAGTAATGTGTTTGGATTGATTGATTGAGAAGGATATGTGGATTGAGAATATGGAGTCTTGATGTTTACATGTTGATTACTGTACTCGTATTACTCAGGAGGAGTAGAGTAATTTGTGCTTGCTTTTATAGCTCATGATTTTTTTTTGGGCAAATGTTGCTCTTATTCTTTATGCTATGTGTTTTGTCACAAATTTGACAAAGGGGGAGATTGTAAGTGCTATGATTTCATATCCCTTTGGTTGTCAAATTTTGTGGTGCCAAAACCTATATCTATGTCTTGTATATCTTGTGTTTCATGTTTGAGACTATTCATTGCTTCAAGACATCGCATTTCAAGACAAGAACCTAAATGAAGAAAGTTTCGAGTCATGGATGAAGAATTCAAGAATAGAAGTCTTCAAGTATGCATGTTCAAGATACAATCAAGTTCAAGTATAGTAGAAGACTTTGTCAAGTCAAGATCAAGCTCAAGAAGGCCTACAACAAGATTCGTAAATTCTCAAGCTTCTCTTAAGGGTAATCTGAGTATACAGACTATTAATGTCCATCTCACTTTTAAGGTTTGTTTGACCTTAGATTGACCTTAGGATGGGCTTTACTGTACGTCATTTTGGATACATAATTCATATATTTTTATATGTTTGTTCGGGCTGTTCTAAGACCAGTCCTAGGGACTTCAAGGCCAGTCCCAGCTTTGCTACGACCAGTCTTAAGTTTTTCAGGACCAGTCCTAGGTTGTTGAAGATTTTTGAATCTTTCTGGTTGTCCTACCACCAGTCCTGGACATCCTACGACTAGTCCTGTGAGCTGTATGACTAGTCCTTCGACCAGTTTTAACCCTACGACTCAAACTCCAGCAACTAAATTGGGGGTCCTACGACCGGTCGTAGGTGGCCCACGACCAGTCGTAGGCTTCCCAGGACCGGTCGTGGAACAAAAAATTCTTATTCCGTGGAAATCTTTGAAAATCTTTGAAGCTACGACCAGTCTTAGGATCTTAAGACCAGTCGTAGATGGGATTTTTTAGGCTATAAATAGAGCACGAACTTCAGAGTTTTAGCAATTCAATTCAATTCTATTCAAGCAATCTTTAGGCTATACTCTGAGATAAGTTTATGTTTGTTTTAAGCTACTTTCTGCTCATTTAATATTCCTTTTGCTAGCTTGTTTATTATTTGATTTTGATATACATTCCAATCTTATTTGAAAAGGGGAATTTCTGATATTCCTTCTTCTTAGATTCAAAATCAAATAGAACTAGCCTTTTTGATTTAAAATCAATTAGACTTAGAACCATTCTTAAAGTGAGTATTGGACTTTGAATGTTGAATCGAACTTCTACTCCGATTGGTTCTACCGAGCTACTTCAAAAGGAGATTCAGGTATTTTACATTTGTGTAATTTACTTTCTTTGGTTTTGTTTGAGATTAGTCAGAAAAATCTCATTGTATTGGTTATCTGAGGAGAACCAGAAAACTCAGATTGTGTGAGTTTTTGGATTGTGTAAGCCTAAGATCAAAGACACAATTGTGAAGGTTTTAAGTGAACCTGTGAAACCTATTTTGATAGTGCATGCTAATATCCCCTGTGTGAGGATATTAGGAGTGGAGTAGCATTCTGTGTGGCTGTTGGATAATAGTTGGTGTACACACAGGTGAACCACCATATATCATTGTGTTGTGGATGTGCTTTATTCATTCATTCATTTATTCATTCAGTTTTGTGGATTGTATTCGTGGATGAATGTTGTAATCTTTTTATTCCAAGCAAGTGTGGGGAATGTTGTAATAACTTAGAATTTATTTCTGCAAGTTATTTTTGGTTGCTTTGCTTTTTATTCCTCATTGGTTTGTGATACAAAGGACGTTCTAGAAATAAGGTTGTCCTACCTTAAACCTTTGGTTTTTGGTGTAAGGTTGTCCTTAGAACTGATATAGTATCATTCTCTTTATTTTAGGCTATTGAGATTACTTTCAATTCAGCATTGTGCTTTATTTCTTTTATTATTCCGCTATTTTAGTTTTATTTGGCATTGCCCTATTCACCCCCACTCTAGGGCATATAGCTAGGCCTCTTTCACAGTCCTTTCTGTGCATTTCACTTTCATGCCCCTTCACTTCAAGGTCATTTTCGTGCATTTCGGGATACAATCGCATCACTACATGGTCATTTCCATGCATATCACTGTCATTCCAGCCTATTTTGTGTTGATTCACTTCTCATTTTGGCGCATTTCACTGTCATGCCCCTTCACTTCATGGTCATTTTCGCTCATTTAATGGTCCAAACGCTTCACTTGTCGATCATTTCCATGCATATCATGGTCATTCCTTCCTATTCCGTGTTGATTCACATTCCTTTCGGTACATTTCTCTGTCTTACCCCTTCACTTCACGGACATTTCCATGCATTTCGCGGTCCAATCGCCTCACTTCTCGGTCATTTCCATGCATATCACGATCATTCCCACCTATTCCGTGTTGATTTACAGTCATTTCATTGCATTTTACGATCATGCCCTATCACTTCACGATCATTTCCACGCATTTCATGGTCCGATCGCTTCACTTCACGGTCTCTTCCATGCATACCATGGTTATTCTTGCCTATTCTGTGTTAATTCACAGTCATTTCGGTGCATTTCATAGTCATGCCCCTTCACTTCACGGTCATTTCGGCGCATTTCATGGTCCAATGCCTCACTTCACGGTCATTTCAATGCATATCACGATCATTCCTACCTATTCCGTGTTGATTCATGGTCCTTTCGGTGCATTTCACGGTCTTTCCCATTCACTTCACTGTCATTTCAGCGCATTTCACGGTCTAATCACTTCACTTCATGGTCATTTCCGCCTATTTCGTGTTGATTCATGGTCCTTTCAGCGCATTTCACTGTCATGCTCCTTCACTTCATTATATTTTTCATGAATTTCATAGTTCAATCGATTCACTTCACGGTCATTTCCATGCATATCACGGTCATTCCCGCCTATTCCGTGTTTATTCACTGTCCTTTTGGTGCATTTTGCATTCTAGCCCCTTCAATTCATGGTGATTTCAGTGCATTACGTGGTACAATCGCCTCACTTAACGGTCATTTCCATGCATATCACGGTCATTCCCACCTATTTCATGTCGATTGACGGTCATTTCGACGCATTTCACGGTCATGCCCCTTCACTTTCACAGACATTTTCGTGCATTTCACGGTCCAATCGCAACACTTCACGGTCATTTCCATGTATATCATGGTCATTCCCGCCTATTCTGTGTTGATTCACGGTCCTTTCGGCATATTTCACGGTCATGCCCCTTCACTTCATGGTCATTTCTGCACATTTCGTGGAACAATTGCCTAACTTCACGATCATTTCCATGCATATCACGGTCATTCTCGCCTATTCCGTGTTTATTCACGGTCCTTTCGGCGGAATTCGCTATCAAGCCCCTTCACTTCATGGTGATTTTCGCGCATTACGTGGTACAATCGCCTCACTTAACGGTCATTTCCATCATATCACGGTCATTCCCACCTATTTCGTGTCGATTCACGGTCATTTCGGCGCATTTCACGGTCATGCCCCTTCACTTCACGGTCATTTCGGTGCATTTCATGGTCCAATGCCTCACTTCACGGTCATTTCAATGCATATCACAGTCATTCTTACCTATTCCGTGTTGATTCATGGTCCTTTCGGTGCATTTCACGGTCTTTCCCATTCACGTCACTGTCATTTCAGCGCATTTAACAGTCCAATCACTACACTTCATGGTCATTTCCATGCATATCACAGTCATTTTCACCTATTCCATGTTGATTCACGGTCTTTTCAGCGCATTTCACGATCATGTTCCTTCACTTCATGGTCTTTTTTGTGCATTTTACAGTTTTATCGATTCACTTCACGGTCATTTCCATGCATATCATGGTCATTCCCGCCTATTCCGTGTTTATTCACGGTCCTTTCGGTGCAATTCGTGATCAAGCCCCTTCACTTCATGGTGATTTTCGTGCATTACGTGGTACAATCGCCTCACTTAACGATCATTTCCATGCATATCACGGTCATTCCCACCTATTTCGTGTCGATTCACGGTCATTTCGACGCATTTCACGGTCATGCCCCTTCACTTTCACAGTAATTTTCATGCATTTCATGGTCCATTCGCTACTCTTCATGGTCATTTCCATGTATATCATGGTCATTTCCGCCTATTCTGTGTTGATTCCCGGTCCTTTTAGCGCATTTCATTGTCATGCCCCTCCACTTCATGGTCATTTCCACGCATTTTGTGGAACAATCGCCTCACTTCATGGTCATTTCCATGCATATAATGGTCATTCCCGCCTATTCTTTATTTATTTACGGTCCTTTCGGCTCATTTCATGGTCATGCAACTTCACTTCACGGTCATTTCGGTGCATTTCGCAGTCCAATCGCTTCACTTCATTGTCATTTCCATGCATATCACAGTCATTCCCGCCTATTCCGTATTAATTCACGGTCATTTCATCGCATTTCACAGTCATGCCTCTTCACTTCACGGTCATTTCCTCGCATTTTATGGTCCAATCGCTTCACTTCACGGTCATTTCCATGTATATCACGGTCATTCCCGCCTATTCCGTGTTCATTCACAATCCTTTCTGCGCATTTCACTTTCATGCCCCTTCACTTCATGGTCATTTCCGCGCATTTCGCGATACAATCGTATCACTACAATGTCATTTCCATGCATATCACTGTCATTCCAACCTATTCTGTGTTGACTCACGATCATTTCGGCGCATTTCACGGTCATGCCCCTTCACTTCATGCTCATTTTTGTGCATTTAACTGTCCAATCGCTTCACTTCTCGGTCATTTCCATGCATATCACGGTCATTCCTCACTATTCCGTGATGATTCACGGTCCTTTCGGCGCATTTCTCCATCTGGCCCCATCACTTCACGGACATTTTCGTGCATTTCGCAGTCCAATCGCCTCACTTCATGGTCATTTCCAAGCATATCAAGGTCATTCCTGCCTATTCTGTGTTGATTTACGATCATTTCTTCGCATTCAACAATCAAGCCCTATCACTTCACGATCATTTCCACGCATTTCGGAGTCTGATCGCTTACTCCACAGTCATTTTCATGCATACCACGGTTATTCTCGCCTATTCTGTGTTGATTCACGGTCATTTCAGCGCATCTCACAGTCATGCCCCTTCACTTCACGGCCATATCAACGTATTTCATGGTCCAATCGCCTCACTTCACGGTCATTTCCAAGCATATCACAGTCATTCCTACCTATTTCGTGTTGAATCGTGGTCCTTTCGGTGCATTTCACTGTCTTGCCGATTCACTTCACGGTCATTTCTGCGCATTTCACGGTCCAATCACTTCACTTCACAGTCATTTCCATGCATATCACTGTCATTTCTGCCTATTCCGTGTATTTCATGGTCCTTTCGGTGCATTACGCAGTCATGCCTCTTCACGTCACCATCATTTCCACGCATTTCACTGTCCAATCAATTCACTTCACGGTCATTTCCATGCATATCATGGTCATCCCACCTATTTCGTGTTTATTTACTGTCCTTTCAGCGCATTTCACGGTTATGCCTCTTCACCTCATGGTGATTTCCATGCATTACGTAGTACAATCGCCTCACTTCACGGTCATTTCCATGCATATCACAGTCATTCCCACCTATTTCATGTCGATTCACGGTCATTTCGACGCATTTCACGGTCATGCCCCTTCACTTTCATAGACATTTCCGTGCATTTCACGGTCCAATCACAACACTTCACGTTCATTTCCATGTATATCATGGTCATTCACGCCTATTCTGTGTTGATTCACGATCCTTTTGGCTTATTTCGCGGTTATGCCCCTTCACTTCACGGTCATTTTTGCCAAATTTACGGAACAATTGCCTAACTTCACGGTCATTTCCATGCATATCAAGGTCATTCCCGCCTATTCCTTGTTTATTCACGGTCCTTTCGGCGCAATTCACGGTCAAGCCCCTTCACTTCATGGTGATTTCCGTGCATTACGTGGTACAATCGCCTCACTTAACCGTCATTTCCATGCATATCACGGTCATTCCCACCTATTTCGTGTCGATTTACGGTCATTTCGACGCATTTCACGGTCATGCCCCTTCACTTTCACAGTCATTTTAGTGCATTTCACGGTCCATTCGCTACTCTTCACGGTCATTTCCTTGTATATCACAGTCATTTCCGCCTATTCTGTGTTGATTCACGGTCCTTTAAGCGCATTTCACTGTCATGCCCCTCCACTTCACGGTCATTTCCACACATTTCGTGGAACAATCGCCTCACTTTATGGTCATTTCCATGCATATTACAATCATTTTGGCTCATTTCATGGTCATGCAACTTCACTTCACGGTCATTTCGGCGCATTTCGCGGTCCAATCGCTTCACTTCATTGTCATTTACATGCATACCACGATCATTCCAGCCTATTCCTTGTTAGTTCATGGTCATTTCATCGCATTTCATAGTCATGCCTCTTCACGTCACGGTCATTTCCTCGCATTTTATGGCCCAATCGCTTCACTTCACGGTCATTTCTATGTATATCACGGTCATTCCTACCTATTCTGTGTTCATTCACAGTCCTTTCTGCGCATTTCACTTTCATGCCCCTTCACTTCAGGGTCATTTTCGTGCATTTCGGGATACAATCGCATCACTACATGGTCATTTCCATGCATATCACTGTCATTCCAGCCTATTTTGTGTTGATTCACGGTCATTTCGGCGCATTTCACGGTCATGCCTCTTCACTTCATGCTCATTTCCGCACATTTAACTGTCCAATCGCTTCACTTCTCGGCCATTTCCATGCATATCACGATCATTCCTCCCTATTCCGTGATGATTCACGGTCCTTTCGGCGCATTTCTCCATCTGGCCCCATTACTTCACGGACATTTTCGTGCATTTCACAGTCCAATCGCCTCACTTCGCGGTCATTTCCAAGCATATCAAGGTCATTTTTGCCTATTCCGTGTTGATTTATGGTCATTTCTTCGCATTTCACGGTCATGCCCTATCACTTCACGATCATTTCCACACATTTCGAAGTCTGATCACTTCACTCCACGGTAATTTCAATGTATACCACGGTTATTCTCACCTATTCCATGTTAATCTACGGTCATTTTGGCGCATCTCACAGTCATGCCCCTTCACTTCATAGCCATATCAACATATTTCATAGTCCAATCGCCTCACTTTACGGTCATTTCCAAGCATGTCACAGTCATTCCTACCTATTCCATGTTGAATCGTGGTCCTTTGGGTGCATTTCACGATCTTGCCCATTCACTTCACGGTCATTTCCATGCATTTCACGGTCCAATCACTTCACTTCACAGCCATTTCCATGCATATCACTGTCATTTCTGCCTATTTTGTGTTGATTCATGATCCTTTCGGTGCATTACGCGGTCATGCGCCTTTACGTCACCATCATTTCTGCGCATTTCACTGTCCAATCAATTCACTTCACGCTCATTCCAGCCTATTCTGTGTTGATTTAGGGTCATTTCGGCACATTTCACGATCATGCCTGTAACACCCCGAAAATCGGTGGTCGGGTAGAAACCCAACTCCCGAGTTTCAAAACATCACTTATGCAATATAAATAATGATAAATGCATGTTGTCTGTAGAATGGCATTAAACAAGATTGAGACTAAGCCAAAACAACATATCATACTCCAGAGACAGTTAAATTAGCAAGCGGAAGAATGTGATAGATATATAAAATATATAAATGATTGTAAGTCTCCAGAGTGTGAACATGTTACCAGGTTAACTAAATACATTTATACTTCAAAATAGAAAGAAAAGAATATACATGAGTGCTCCAAAAATATAAAATGACAAGTGTCATGGCATCTAATCAACCTCCCTGTAATCCCGTCGATCAAAACATGGAGGAGAAGTCCCCCTCAGCATCATACAAGTCCAGCTCTACTCCATAAGCAGCGCTCTCATCTGAAACTAAAATAGGGACTGGTGGATGTCCGGAACACCATCCCGTAATGTGGGAGTGAGTAGCTAACTCAATGGAATCATAGAATAAAGATTAACATGTTATCAATTCCATCACGCGATAATGATAAAGTAAACAAAACAAACATTCCTAAATACTGTGATTAATGCATGGATGAAATGACATGATGGATGCCCTCACCAACATACTCCCTCATGCGGCACCATCTGCGTCTGCGACATGCTTTCTTCCCACAGTGCTCCACATCTTCCAGGCACATGCAGTGCGACGTGGATATGATTACCGAGTTGTTATTAGTCCTTTTCATACAGCAGGATTGGGAAACTAGGGTACCTCCCTTATATCAATACCTAAATAATGATCCATTCTAGGGTCGTCAGTCCTAGCATATCTCATACGAAGTACGGTTCTAGGTCGCTACAAGGGCTGTCAGGGTTGTTGCACGTACTCGTTGGACCGCTCCCCCATCACCTTATCAATACAGGCCTAGTTTATATCCTTAAGACTACATCAGGACTCGTCGCCCCTATGCGGTGTCTGGAGAAACTCAAGGTCACTACAAAGGGCTGCCAGGGCTGTTTCTTGCACTCGTTACTCCACTCCCCCATCAGCTTATTAATGTAGGCCGACAGCAAGAATATAGTGTCCCATACCACCATAATCTGCTCAAAGTAGGGTGATCACTGGTCACTACGGGGAGGTTTGTGGCCCCAACGTAGGCCGACAGCTCGACCACGGTGTCCCATACCACCATGCCCGGCTCATGAGTCTTAGTGGATCAAGGTACCACAGTTATCAGGGTTATCACTGGTAAGTTCAGTACTCTAGGTTCAAGCAGCTATGATAAATACAAGGTGAACATACAATGGTCAATCGGGTTACTTGATGAGTCCGACTAGCACAAGCGCACGTTGAATCGATCGACATGAAGTGCACAAGCACTTCATGTGGCCTAACCACTGTTCGCGACTCTAGTACGACTCGAGTTCATCATACATATCCTTCGTGGCAAATAGAATCCAACCACAAATTTTAAACTGTTACCGACTTCCTGAACTAGAGTATAGCCCCATGCACAAAGATATGAACTAGTAATCATATGAAATAAATAAAATTGAAATAATAAGTAATCCAAGCATGTTATCAGCATATTATAACATACATCAGAAGAAGTTAACCATACGTGATTATTTCACACATAAGGTAATCAATTCAATACAACAAACATGGAGGAATTCATGTACATCATCAAATTAGTTGAGAATCCATTCTCAACGCTAATCTACAACACCACTTACTCAATACTTACTAATACAGACATTTATACAAACACTTAGTCCACACAATTCCAACGTACTTGACGTATGTTGATTTCAACATAGAATATGACAGATCCTTATATCAAGGAGTTGTGTAGTACACACAATCATGTTCTTACATTCAAAACATATGGCAGGCATAAATCATATTGATTTAGGTATTTCAACAAACACGTAGTCTACACACATTAGTCTACATAGCATATGTAGGCCAATATGTACATTAGGGCGAATCTCTTCGCCAAACAGATCATACATCCATAACTAGTATAAATACACTGTAAATACCCATGACAAATATATCGGCAAAATACGTACATATACAGTATTTCCTACAAATACCTAAAATACCCTAAATCTCATATTCTTCGTACGTATTCAGAATGAAAAACGGACAGCATGTTGTACATGTCAAATAGCATTCTTGTCAGCAATCCACCATTAAACGACATTGAAAGCTTTGAAAACAGGTAATCTAAGCGTCTAAGATCCGCACCTTAAACCAGAAATGCGTATTCGTTAGGATTCAGACGATGTGTCTTCGCCAACGACAGATACGCCACCTATGGCAAGAAACAGGTTAGGTAGAACTCTTCTACAGCTAGTCTAAGCTTCAAATCAAGTTAGGGTTAGGGTTTCTTACCTAGAACGAAACCAGAATCGCCGGAAGAACGATGCAGGTGGATGGCTTTGGCACGTGGAGCAGTAGGGAAGACTCCCTGGAAGAATCACCATCTTCTCCCACACTTTCTCTCTCTTTTCTCTCCTCTCTCCTAGGGTTTTTCCCAAATTCGTATGGGTTAGAAAGCTAAGGGTTTAAGGCCCTTTTATAAGCCCAAACATGACCAAAATAGACTTTAAGTCAAGGTATACTTGGGTTATAGCCAAATCGGGTCTTTTCCAATCCAAAAGAGCATTTCGGGAGGTCCCCTGGCCGAACGCAGTCGGACTTAAGCTCATGGATATTGGATCCTGCTCACACCAAGTTTTCAGTCCGGTAGAGTTCCCAGATCGCACGTGGCGGACCAGTTTCAGTTCAGCGGTCACGGAGACTCGATCGAGGATTCCAAGTACACTGACCTGGGTGAGAAATGTTCCCTGATCCGAGGGTGTATTTGGGTCAGATTCCGATGGTCTGAATGCTTATACTTAACCCGCAAGCGAAACGTGCCAGATTTATTTAAATGACATTTAATTTTTAATGAATTTCACTCTTTCTTACACTCCTTGCTCCAGGCTCAATGAAATAGCCTCAGAACATCAGTTGGGCTTGATTTTTGAACGATTGTCAAGTCCAACAAGGCGGTCGTAATCGTCTAAGATTATCGCTATCGGACTTTCGACGCGCAGTCTAGATCTAATACAAAGTTTCAAAGGGTTCCTGAGAACAAACGGGTTTAGAGTTTGATCCTGAATTTCAGGATAAGATAGCATCAATGGTTCTACAGGTTTTAGGTCTTACAGATCGTATTTAAAGTGATCAGTGCCAATTTCACAACTAATCTAACATAGCGCTGGCTAATTCACGTTAAATTTCTAAAGAATTTCATTCTAAATGATTTCTTGGCTTTGGAATTGGGTTCTGAGAGGTTACCAAGGTGTTATGGTTGACCCATTACCTAAGGACGTCTAATCCCAGGTTAGTAAAAATCTGGGGTGTTACAATGCCCCTTCACTTCATGCTCATTTCCGCGCATTTAACTGTCCAATCGCTTCACTTCTCGGTCATTTCCATGCATATCATGGTCATTCCTCCCTATTCCGTGATGATTCACGGTCCTTTCGGTGCATTTCTCCATTTGGCCCCATCACTTCACGGACATTTTCATGCATTTCATAGTCTAATCGCCTCACTTCACGGTCATTTCCAAGCATATCAAGGTCATTCCCGCTTATTCCGTGTTGATTTACGGTCATTTCTTCGCATTTAATGGTCATGCCCTATCACTTCACGATTATTTCCATGCATTTCAGAGTCTGATCGCTTCACTCCACGGTCATTTCCATGCATACCACGGTTATTCTCGCCTATTCCGTGTTGATTCACGGTCATTTTGGCGCATCTCACAATCATGCCCCTTCACTTCATGGCCATATTAGCGTATTTCATGGTCCAATCGCCTCACTTCATGGTCATTTCCAAGCATATCACAATCATTCCTACCTATTCCGTATTGAATTGTGGTCCTTTCGGTGCATTTTACGGTCTTGCCCATTCCCTTCACGGTCATTTTCACGCATTTCACGGACTAATCACTTCACTTCACAGTCATTTCCATGCATATCACTGTCATTTTTGCCTATTCCGTGTTGATTCACGATCCTTTCGGTGCATTACGCGGTCATGCCCCTTCACGTCACCATCATTTCCGCGCATTTCACTGTCCAATCAATTCACTTCACAGTCATTTTCATGCATATCATGGTCATCCCGCCTATTCCGTGTTTATTTACTGTCCTTTCGGTGCATTTCGCGGTTAAGCCCCTTCACTTCGTGGTGATTTCCGCGCATTACGTGGTACAATCGCCTCACTTCTCGGTCATTTCCAGGCATATCACGGTCATTCCCACCTATTTCATGTTGATTCATGGTCATTTCGACGCATTTCACGATCATGCCCCTTCACTTTCACAGACATTTCCGTGCATTTCATGGTCCAATCGCAACACTTCACGGTCATTTTCATATATATCATGGTCATTCCTGCCTATTTTGTGTTGATTCACGGTCCTTTCGGTGTATTTCACGGTCATGCCCCTTCACTTCACGATCATTTCCACACATTTCGCGGAACAATTGCCTTACTTCATGGTCATTTCCATGCATATCACTGTCATTCCTGCCTATTCCGTGTTTTTTCATGGTCCTTTCGGCTCAATTTGCGGTCAAGCCCCTTCACTTCATGGTGATTTCCGTGCATTACGTGGTACAATCGCCTCACTTAACGGTCATTTCCATGCATATCATGGTCATTCCCACCAATTTCGTGTCGATTCACGATCATTTCGGTGCATTTCATGGTCATGCCCCTTCACTTCACGGTCATTTCTGCACATTTTATAGTCCAATCGATTCACTTCACGGTCATTTCCATGCTTATCACTGTAATTTTCACCTATTCTGTGCTGATTCACGGTCCTTTCGACACATTTCACATTCATGCCCCTTCACTTCACGGTCATTTCCACGCATTTTCCTGTCCAATCACTTCACTTTATGATCATTTCCATGCATATCACGGTCATTCCCGCCTATTCCATGTTGATTCACTATCCTTTCAGTGCATTTCTCGATCATGCCCCTTCACTTTATGGTTATTTTCATGCATTTCGGGATACAATCACTTCACTTCGTGGTCATTTCCATGCATATCACTGTCATTCCTACCTATTCTGTGTTGATTCATGGACATTTCAGCACATTTCATGGTCCAATCGCTTCACTTCTCGGTCATTTACATGCATATCACGATCATTCCTGCCTATTCCGTGTTAATTCACGGTCCTTTCGATGCATTACTCCATCTTGCCCCTTCACTTCACGGACATTTTCGCGCACTTCGAGGTACAATCGCCTCACTTCTCTGTCATTTTCATGCATATCACGGTCATTCCCGCCTATTCCATTTTTATTCACTGTCCTTTCGGCACATTTCATGGTCAAGCCCCTTCACTTCATGGTCATTTCTGCACATTTCGTGGTACAATCGCCTCACTTCACAGTCATTTCCATGCATATCACAGTCATTTCCACCTATTTTGTGTTGATTCACGGTCATTTCAGCGCATTTCACTGTCATGCCCCTTCACTTTCACTGTCATTTCTGTGCATTTCATGGTCCAATCACTTCATTTCATGGTCATTTCCATGTATATCACGGTCATTCCCGCCTATTCCGTGTTGATGCACGACCCTTTCGGTGCATTTCGTAGTCATGCACCTTCACTTCACGGTCATTTTCACGCATTTCGCGGTACAATCACCTCACTTCACGGTCATTTCCATTCATATAATGGTCATTCCCGCCTATTCCATGTTGATACACCGTCTTTTCGGTGCATTTCACAGTCATGCACTATAACACCCCAGATTTTTGCCAACCTGGAATTAGACATCCTTAGGCAATGGGTCAACCTTATCACTTTCAAAACTCAATTCCAAAGCCAGAGAAATTACTTTTCAACCCATTTCCCTCAAAACTCACCTTTCACCACCTCATTCTTCAAACTTCTCCAAGTACTTTCATATTAGACACGAATCCTCAAGTTTAAATAGTAAAGAACTATACTTAAACTTGAACTCACTGAAAACGGTCACCGAGATTGAGTCCGTGCACACTCCTGATCACACACAACGACCCCAAATCACTTATAGACCGTCAATCGAAGGGTTTAGACTATGTTTCATTCCATTCCAAGCCTAAAAATGAATGTCTTTAGGTGGTAGGTCAACCTCAACATCTTACACTCAATCTCAAAGCCTAAAACCTCTTTTTATCCAATTCCTTCAAAATCTCACCCTCCACCACTTTACTCTTCATTTTTTTTAAGCAAATTCATAATACACACCAATCCTAGGGTATAAATGAGGAAGAACAATAACAAAACTAAAACTTACCATAAATAGTAAATAGATAGATAAAATGGATTTTGACCCTTAACCTTTTGGAATCTAATAAAATAAATAGGTTAGTTGGATAGATTAGTATCTCCTACCCCAAAATCATATGCAACACGATGCATAAACTCATTCCGTTTGTAAATTGGCCCCGAAGTGCCTCAAATGGAGTCGGGGGCCTACCCACGCAAATCCAGAGGGACCTAGGGTGGGCCCCACACTTTTCTGGGACCTAGGGGGCAGGAGGGCCTTGCCCAAATGGCGAGGCCTTGCCAAACACTCTAGTGGTCGGCGAGGACCTCGCCGAGTCGGCAAGGCCTCGCCGGTAAACGGGTCAGGCGGGGCTGGCCGTTCGGGCCGATTGCATGTGGGGCCTAGTAGGACCCTATGGTATAGGGTTTGACCCCCATTTCTTTTCCATTTTGGTACTTCCTTCACAAACCACCCCTCCAAGCCATCCGTTTCTTGAAAAATCTCTCAAATCTCTCCAAAAGTCCCTCTCCAAACTCTTCCTTTTTCTGTTTTCAAGCACCCTCACTCCACCCTTCAAATCTCTGTTGAGGCACAAAAAATATCTCATTGCAGTAGTCAAAGAATCACATGGTACTGATCAGCTCCACGGGTAGTTTAGGGATTTTGGTAAAGTATCAGCTCCACGGGTAGTTTAGGAATTTTGGTAAAAATTCAGTTCTAAGGGAATTTTGGTAAAAATCTAGTTCCACGGGTAGTTTAGGGATTTTGGTAAAGTATCAGCTCCACGAGTAGTTTAGGAATTTTGGTAAAAATCCAGTTCCAGGGGTAGTTCAGGTATTTTGGTAACATTCCATATCAAAGGGGTAGTTTAGGTATTCTGGAAAAAGGGATTGAAAAGGGTAATTTAGTAAAAAGAGGAGCATATGTGTCATTTTAAGAGAGAAAGGTCATACACCACCATTTAAGAGGTGACTTGGTGGTCACCATAGCTTAAGAAAAGAAGGAATTCAAGTATGAAGCAATAGGCGGTGGTGATCACCACTCTGTAAGACTGGTGAGGCTTATAAATACCCCCACTTCCGTTTCATTTGAAGAAGGTGGAATCGGACGAGAGCAGCTGAAGTGAGAAGGGAAAGAAAGAAGTTTTTTGTGCCAGCCGGCGCAACTAAGGTTGTTTGCGTGGACCAGCGTAATCGAAGTTGTTGCAGCATCCGCGCAAAGAAGAAGTGTTGCTGCAGCGTTCGCCAAAGGAGAAGTGTTGTTGCAGCGTTCACCAAAGGAGAAGTGTTGCTGCAACGTCCGTGTAAAGGAAGACGTCCACGCAAAGGAGAAGTGTTGCTGCAACGTCCGCGCAAAGAAAGACATCCACGCAAAGGAGAAGTTGTTGCAGCGTCTGCGCAGTCACCGTCTTTTGAAAGATATGTGGTGTTGCTAGTAAAGTCTGATACAACTCTCTTTTGAGAGATCCACACCATCTAATGTCCTCCTCTCGAAATTTCGACCGTGAAAGGCCGGTTTTGATCAACTGATGATGTGGCCCACCTGGGTAATCAAGCCTTGAAAGCCGCCGAATGGTCGTTTTCCAGTCACCGTAAAGATCGTACGGCTGGACATCGTCATCAAAGCTCAGCATCACCTCGACTGTTTTCACTCCCTCTATCTCATGGACGCCTCGGATCATTCTCTAAATGCGTGATGGTGGTCCACTAGGAAGGATCGACTCTGTGGTTTTGAAGGATCCGTTTATTGGAGTCTTTTGGAAGATCTGCTCCGTTCGTTGGAATCACGACGAAAAACTACTAAGGACAGACTGCTTTTGAGGCAAAAATAGTGCGGTCCACCAGATCATCCACCTCACCGTCCATCCCGCGTCTAACGGTTGAGATCCGTCAACGGTTTGTATGGCGACAAAAGGAGAGCTTGGCGAGGCTAATTCCCATCCTCTGAAGAGAATGGATGGATCAGATCATTCAACGAATCATCGAGTGGACCACACTACATAAAATCAGCAGCCGCTGTGACGATGCTGCCCATTTTTGTGGATTTGAGAAGGAGAGTCGGGTCAGCGACGTTGACAGACTTTGGCTATAGCGCGTGCACGGCCGGTGTACACGTACTCCATGTACATACGTTGCGCATGCAGGCTTCACCTCGATGTTTGTGGAAAATCTGCTCCATCCATTCACTTGCTCCTTGTATTTGAAACGTTGAGACCGAGTTTAAAGCATATCCAGATATTTGGCGGGCCACAAATCACGATCTCAAGGGCCGATTTGCTAGTTCGGCCACTTCTATAATGATTCAGAAGCTAAAATTTGACATGGACGGCTAATTTATGGTTTCAAGGCTGCACGTCAAGTTTGAAACCAAATGGATGGTGGAAAACCCCTAATCTTTCCTTCTGGGAGACTTTTCGGGCCCATTTAGCATGATCAGGCTAATTTCTTCAGGGTCTGGCCACACTGCAATAAGCTACTTCATATTTTAAAGAAGAATGACTGGAAAGATCTTCCATCTCATTGAAGACTGGCTGATCAAATCAGTAATTCCTCCTAAGTACCTAGGAGATGACCGAAATAGCGCCGGAATGCTGCCAAAATTTTCATCGAGCTATCTTCTCTTTCGTTCAGTACATTATATTAATTGTACTTTATTTTCAGAATCAAGGGGATCAGAGGATGTAAATGAACTCAGATAAATGTGATGAATGTTGTCTCATTCATTCTTTGTAATCATTGAATAAATCCCCCGAAATGAAACGCATTTGTTTTCTTGTCGAAACAATCTCATCTCAAACAGAAATCATTTTAGGCTACTTCCTTTAGAAATTAAATGAAACTAACTAAGTGTTAGATTATACGACCTATGAAATTGTCACCAACCACTTTAAATACGATCTGCTAGAGCTAAAACCTATAGAATCATTGATGCTATCTTACCCTAAAATCTAGGATCAAACTCTAAACCTGTTTGTTCTCAGGAACCCTTTGAAACTTTGTATTGGATCTAGACTGCACGTCGAAAGTCCGATGGTGATAATCTTAGACAATTACGACCGCCTAGTTGGACTTGACAACCATTTCGAAAATCAAGCCCAACTGATGTCCTGAGGCTATTTCATTGAGCCTGGAGCAAGAAGTGTGAGAAAGAGTAGAATTCTTTATAAATTAAATGTGATTTAAATAAATCTGGCACTTGTCGCTTGCGTGACATTTTTAATCGTTCTAGCCATTGGAATTCGACCAAATTTCACCCTCGGATCAGGATAGGTGGCCCTTACATGTCATAGCACTTGTGGCCCTGATCGAGTTCTGGTGACCGCTGAACTGAAACTGGTCCGCCATGGTCGATCTGAAAACCCGACTGGACTGAAAACTTAGCTGGACCTAGATCCAATATTAGAGAGCTTAAGTCCGACTGCATTTAGTAACATGACCACCAGAAGTGCTCCGTTGGATCGGAACAGACCCGATTTGGTTATAACTTAAGTATACCTTGACTTGGAGTCTGTTTTCGTTATATTTGGGCTTATAAAAGGGCCTTAAACCCTTAGCTTTCTAACCCATACGAATCTCCCAAAACCCTAGAAGAGAGAAGAGAGAAAAGAGAGAGAAAGTGAGGGAGAAGTTGGGGTTTTCTCCTGGGATTCTTCCCCGCTGCTCCACGTGCCAAATCCATCCACCTGCATCGCTATTCTGGCGATTCCAACTCCATTCTTAGGTAAGAAAACCTAAACCCTAACCTGATTTAAAGCTTAGACTAGCCGTAGAAGAGTTCTAGCTAACCCGTTTCTTGCCATAGGTAGCGTATCTGCCGTTGACAAAGACACATCGTCTGAATCCTAATGAATGCTCATTTTCTGATTTAAGGTGTGGATTTTAGACGCCTAGATTACCTATTTTCAAAGCTTTCAATGCCATTTAATGGTAGATTGCTGATAAGGATGCTGTTTGACATGTAGAACATGCTGTCCGTTTTTCATTTCGAATATGTACGAAGAATATGAGATTTAGGGTATTTTGGGTATTTATAGGAAATACTGTATACGTACGTATTTTACTGATATGATTGCCATGAGTATTTGCCGTGTACATATACTAGTTATGCGCGTATGATTTGTCCCTAATGCACATATTGGCCGACATATGCTATGTAGACTAATGTGTGTAGACTAAGTGTTTGTTGAAATGTCTAAATCAATATGATTTATGCCTGCCATATGTTTTGAATGTAAGAACATAATTGTTGTGTATTAGACATCTCCTTGATATAAGGATCTGTCATATTATATGTTGAAATCGACATACATTAAGTACGTTGGAGTTGTGTAGTCTAAGTGTTTGTATAAATGTATGTATTAGTATGTATTGAGTAAATGGTGTCGTAGATTAGCGTTGAGACTGGATTCTCAACTAATTTGATGATGTACATGATTTCCTCCATGCTTGTTGTATTTCAATTGATTACCTTATGTGTGAAGTACTCGTGTATGGTTAACTGCTTATGATGTATGTTATAACATGCTGATAATATGCTGGAAATTCTTGTATTTCAATTCTGTCTCTCTCTCATATGATTATTGATTTAGATTACAAGTGTTTGGGGCTATACTCTAGTCCAAGCAGTCGGTAACAGATTAGAATTCATGGTTGAATTCTATTCACCATGAAGGATGTGTATGACGAACCCGAGTCGTACTAGAGTCATCGGCAGTGGTTAGGCCACACGTAGTGCTTGTGCACTTCATGTCGGTCGATTCAATGTGCGCTCGTGCTAGTCGGACTCATCAAGTAACTCGATTGACCGTTGTATGTTCACCTTGTATTCATCATAACTGCTTGAACCTAGGGTACTGAACTTACCAGTGATAACCCTGATAACCATGGTACCTTGATCCACTAAGACTCATGAGCCGAGCATGGTGGTATGGGACACCGTGGTCGAGCTGTCGGCCTACGCCGGGGCCACAAACCTCCCCGTAGTGACCAGTGAGCAACCTAGATTCGTGATCAGATTATGGTGGTATGAGACACTATATTCTTGCTGTCAGCCTACACTGATAAGGTGATGGGGGAGCAGAGCAACGAGTGCGTGCAATAGCCCTGACAGCCCTTTGTAGTGACCTCGAGCGTACTCTGAGTCTACGTGAGGCGACGACCCTTTCATAGCAACAAGGGTACAACTATGCCTGTATTGATAAGGTGATGGGGGAGTGGTGCAACGAGTGCGTGCAACAGCCCTTATAGCGACCTAAAAATATATCATCGTATGAGACTACTAGGAGTGATGATCGTAGATAGGATCCTTATTGGGAATGATATAAGGGAAGTACCCTAGTTTCCCAATCCTGCTGTATGAAAAGGACTAATAACAACTCGGTAATCATATTCATATCGGTGATGGTGTCGCATGAGAGAGTATGTCGGTGAGGGCATCCATCATGTCATTTCATTCTTGCATTAATCATAGTGTTTAGGAATATTTGATTACTTTCTTTACCATTATCGCGTGATTGATTTGATAACATGTTAACCTTTGCTCTATGATTCCACTGAGTTAGCTACTCACTCTCACATTACGGGACGGTATTGTACACACCAAACAGTTCCTATTTTAATTACAGATGATGGTGATGCTTGCGAAGCAGAGCCGGACTTGATGATGATGAGGAGAATCCCTCCTATACGTAGGTTTTGATTGACAGGGTTAAAGGGTTATTGATTAGATGCTAATAAACTTGGTATTATACCTTTTATTTACACACCCATGTATATTCTTTTCTTTCTATTTTGGAATATACATGTATTTAGTTAACCTGGTAATATGTTCACACTCCGGAGACTTACAATCATTTATACATTTCATATATTATTACAGTCTTCCACTTGCTAATTTAACTGTCTCTGGAGTATGATATGCTGTTTTGGCTTAGTCTCAATCTTGTTTAATGCCATTCTACAGATAACATGCATTCATCATTATCTATGTTGCATAAGTAACGTTTTGGAACTCGGGAGTTGGGTTTCTACCCGACCCCTGATTTTCGGGGCGTTACAGATGGTATCAGAGTATGATTTGGATTAAACCGGACCTGGGTTATGGTAACACAACGCACACTGACGCACTCTGATTTAGGAAGGGGGCGATGGAATCTAGAAACTACATTAGAATCCTAAGTTTCCCCGACCAGCGAGATTAACTATCGTGGTATATCCCATACGTAACCGAGACCATGTAAAATGATCTCACATCCCCACTTTGATTCACTCAAGCTTTCGTCTTCTTCTACATCTTACACCCATCAACCACCATCACCCAAAAACTACTCTGTATGACTTTTCACCTTCATTATACCCTCTCATATGGGCACAAAACTCACATTTTTGTGTCCCATAACCTGCACATTTCCATGATGGGACATTTAGGGCCCATTCGACCAACTGCATTAGGTGAGATTAGGATAGATAGAATTGTAAAGGTAACAATAAATGCATGTGTAAGGTATTGTCCTTAGATTTGGGTGTAACCCATGGTTTCCAATGCCATGGTTGGAATGTATGCAATTAACAGTAAATCCCAGGATTTTCTTTCAAATTACACTTGGACATTTATCATTATGGGATTTGGAAATCCCATCTCACTCTTTCCAACGTAAGGCTCATCTTCCAAAGTCTATGTAATTGATTTTAATCCCTTCCCACCCTCCTACCAAACATGCCATTTCCAATCCTGAGGTGGGATTAGCAACGCAATCCATTTAATACAACTTAATACCATTGGCCACATAGGCCCTTAGAGTTTTGGACCTAGAGTTAATATTCCTAGATTTAGAAAGATCTGACAGTATAGGGGATCCGATAAAGTGATAACATGAACCCTATGACCTCCTTAGCTAGTATGGACATATGTGAATTTCTACTCCTAAGATAAGTCTAGGCTACTAGTTATACTAAGGAAAGTAAAGGAATGAATATGCTAAGATAATTGAATAATGAACTTAGTTAGTCGGCTTGATTAGGTTGAAGTGAGGCCTCATTCTTTCATTGAATCCCCATAATACTTATAGGCTTCTTTAATGACTCTTAGGAAGGTCGTTTGATTAGAAACTATTCACGCTTGGAGAGAACTTATAAATCCCTTAGAATTAATGTTAGGTCAAACCAACACACCCCCTAGAATTACCTTCCCAAGGACTTATTGCAATCAGGAACGCAGAGTAAAGGAACTATATATAAGCGATGTGTTCACGGTTTGAACTGAATTCCTAATCCTAGTGGTTACCAATTAATCCAATGCTCTGATCAAGCAGAAGATCGGCATCGACTCGGATTAAGAATTGATACAATAAATTTTCTGTCATCGTGAGGCAGGAGGTCTATGTATCCTGTTCAGACCTACTACACAACTTTTCTTCCGTGTTGGCCCGACCACATACAACCAAAAGTTATTGCTTTGCCTTTAGAAAATGTTAAGGACATATAGCCAATAGAGATTTTTTTATTAGGCAATAGATAGTTAGGAATTAGGTCCCAAATCACAGACTATTCTGGCATACATATTGTGCTTATGAATTTAGAGAGATAGTTTGCTCGTTAACCTACTTTGTCCAAACTTTCTTATGTACTAATAATGTATAGATCCTATTATGGTAGTAAAGAGGGTAAGTCAGGACCGTAGTAAGAGTCCTTATTGGGTAGAATTAGGCATCTCACCACCAATTCACATCTGCCCTGAACTCAACCACAATAGAGATTAGGCTCATTTCTACAACCATAGGTACCAATGTCATAAAACGCATCATTAGCAAAAGAAGACCAATGTAATGAGAAGTTATTTCCCATTTCATGTCAAGGATAGGTCCTAAGTTATACCTCGTTCTGACATACGAATCGAGACATAGAATCTTGAGCTTTGAGAGTAAAATTTTTTTTAAAGGGGGGTAGAACCTTATGAGACCAATCTAGTAAGGCCAGCTAATACAACAGTTGAGTTAGAACTGCGCAGCGAAGCGTGGTTGGCCCTTTCCCCACTGGCCCAGGATCGAAGAAAGTGATTCAGGTTATACGTAAGGTTAGGTCATTAAATTAGGATCTGAATCTTCCTTAGAATGTAAATAGTGAATTCTCTATAGGGAAACGATTAATCACGCCTATTCCGTGGAACTTCTCATTCATTTCCACGCATTTTGTGGTCCAATCACTTCATTTCATGGTCATTTTCACGGTCATTCATGCCTATTCTGTGTTGATTCACGGTCATTTTATCCTATTTCACAGTCATGCCCCTTCACTTCACGATCATTTACGTGCATTTCATGGTCCAATCGATTCACTTGATGGTCATTTTCACCTATTCTGTGTTGATTTTCGGTCCTTTCAGCACATTTCATGGTCATGCCCCTTCACTTCACAGTCATTTTCGCACATTTTTTGGTCTAATCACTTCACTTCACTATCATTTCCATGGATATCACGGTCATTCCCGCCTATTCCGTGTTGATTCACTGTCCTTTCAGTGCATTTCACGATCATGCCCCTTCACTTCATGGTGATTTTCATGCATTTCGCGGTACAATCGCTTCACTTCAAGGTCATTTCCATGCATATCACTCTCATTCCCGCCTATTCCGTGTTGATTCACGGTTATTTCGCCGCATTTCATGATCATGCCCCTTCACTTCATGATCATTTCCGCGCATATAACCATCCAATCGCTTCACTTCTCGGTCATTTCCATGCATATCACGGTCCAATCGCTTCACTTCTTGATCATTTCCATGCATATCACGGTCATTCCTGCCTATTTCGTGTTGATTCATGGTCCTTTTGGCGCATTTCTCCATCATGCCCCTTCACTTCATGATCATTTCGACTCATTTGATGGTACAATCGCCTCACTTCATGGTCATTTCCATGTATATCACGGTCATTCCAGCCTATTCCATGTTAATTCACAGTCATTTCAGAGCATTTCATGGTCATGCGCCTTCACTTCAAGGTCTTTTCACAGCAGTTTGCGGTACAATCGCCTCACTTCATGGCCATTTCCATGCATATCAAGATCATTCTCGCCTATTCCGTGTTGATTTACGGTCATTTCGGTGCATTTCATGATATGCACCTTCACTTCATGGTCATTTTTGCACATTTCACGGTCCGATCGCTTCACTTCGTGGTCATTTCCCTGCATACCACGGTCATTCGTGCCTATTCTGTGTTGATTCACAGTCATTTCGATGCATTTCATGGTCATGTCCATTCACTTCCTGGTCATTTTCGTGCATTTCACAGTCCAATCGCTTCACTTCACGGTCATTTTCATGCATATCACGGTCATTCCTGCCTATTCGTATTGATTCACGGTCCTTTCGGTGCATTTCACCATCATGCCACTTCACTTCACAGACATTTCTGCGCATTTCGTGATCTAATCGTCTCACTTCACTATCATTTCCATGCATATCACGGTCATTTACGCCTATCCCGTGTCGATTTACGGTCATTACGTCGCATTTCAGGGTCATGCCACATCACTTCACGATCATTTCCACGCTTTTTGCGGTCCGATCACTTCACTTCACGGTCATTTCCATGCATACCACAGTCATTCCCGCCTATTCCGTGTTGATTCACGGTCATTTCAACACATTTCATGGTCATGCCCCTTCACTTTCACAGTCATTTTCGTGCATTTCACGGTCCAATCGCAACACTTCACGGTCATTTCCATGTATATCACGGTCATTCCCGCCTATTCTGTGTTGATTCACGGTCATTTCGGCACATCTCATGGTCCAATCGCCTCACTTCATGGTCATTTCCATGCATATCATGGTCAATCCTGCATATTCTGTGTTGATTTACTGTCCTTTTGGTGCATTTCAAGGTCTTGCCCCTTCACTTCATGGTCATTTCTGTTCATTTAACGGTCTAATTGCTTCACTTCTCGATCATTTTCATGCATATCATGGTCATTCCTGCCTATTTTGTGTTGATTCACGGTCCTTTTGGCGCATTTCTCCATCATGCCCCTTCACTTCATGGTCATTTCGGCTCATTTCATGGTTCAATCGCCTCACTTCATGGTCATTTCCATGTTTATCACGGTCATTCCAGCCTATTCCGTGTTGATTCACGGTCATTTTGGCACATTTCACGGTCATGCTCCTTCACTTCACAGTCATTTCTACGCATTTTACGGAACAATTGCCTCACTTCACGGTCATTTTCATGCATATTACGATCATTCCCGCCTATTTTGTGTTGATTCACGGTCATTTCGGTGCATTTCACGATATGCACCTTCACTTCATGGTCATTTCCGCGCATTTCGCGGTCCGATCGCTTCACTTCGTGGTCATTTCCCTGCATACCACGGTCATTCCCACCTATTCCGTGCTGATTCACTGACATTTTGGCGCATTTCACGGTCATACCCCTTCACTTCACGGTCATTTTCGCACATTTTATGGTCTAATTGATTCACTTCACTGTCATTTCCAAGCTTATCACGGTAATTTCTGCCTATTCTGTGTTGATTCACAGTCCTTTCGGCACATTTCACAGTCATGTCCCATCACTTCATGGTCATTTCTGCACATTTCCCTATCCAACCACTTCACTTCATGGTCATTTCCATGCATATCACGGTCATTCCAGCTTATTCCTAGTTGATTCACTGTCCTTTCAGCGCATTTCACGGTCATGCCCCTTCACTTCATGGTTATTTTCATGTATTTTGCGGTACAATCACTTCACTTTACGGTCATTTCAATGCATATCACTGTCATTCCCGCCTATTCTGTGTTGATTCATGGTCATTTCAACGCATTTCACAGTTATGTCCCTTCACTTCCTGATCATTTCTGTGCATTTCACGATCCAATTGCTTCACTTCACGGTCATTTTCATGCATATCACGGTCATTCCTGCCTATTCCGTGTTGATTCACGGTCCTTTTGGCGCATTTCACCGTCATGCCACTTCACTTCACAGACATTTCCATGCATTTCGTGGTCCAATCGCCTCACTTCACGGTCATTTCCATGCATATCATGGTCATTTACGCCTATTCCGTGTTCATTTACGGTCATTACGTCGCATTTCACGGTCATGCCACATCACTTCACGATAATTTCCACGCATTTTGCGGTCCGATCGCTTCACTTCACGTTCATTTCCATGCATACCACGGTCATTTCCACCTATTCTGTGTTGATTCACGGTCATTTCAACGCATTTCATAGTCATGCCCATCACTTCACAGTCATTTTGGCACATTTCATGGTCCAATCGCCTCACTTCACGGTCATTTCCATGCATATCATGGTCATTCTTGCCTATTCCGTGTTGATTCACGGTCCTTTTGGTGCATTTCATGGTCTTGCCCCTTCACTTCACGGTCATTTTCGTGCATTTCACAGTCCAATCACTTCACTTCACGGTCATTCCAACCTATTCCGTGTTGATTCACGGTCCTTTCGTAGCATTTCACGGTCTTGCCCCTTCACTTCACGGTCATTTTTACGCTGTCACGGTCCAATCGATTCACTTCACGGTCATTTCCATGCATATCACCGTCATTCCCGCCTATTCCATGTTGATTCACGGTCATTTCGGCACATTTCACGGTCATGTCCCTTCACTTCATGGTCATTTCCACGCATTTCACGGTCCAATTGCTTCACTTCATGGTCATTTCCTTGCATATCAAGGTCATTCCTGCCTATTCCGTGTTGATTCACGGTCCTTTCGGCGTATTTCACCATCATGCCCCTTCACTTCACGGACATTTTTACGCATTTCGTGGTCCAATCGCCTCACTTCACAGTCATTTTCATGCATATCACGGTCATTTATGCCATTTCTGTGTTGATTTATGATCATTACGTCACATTTCACGGTCATGCCACATCACTTCACGATCATTTTACGCATTTTGCGAACTGATCACTTAACTTCACGATCATTTCCATGCAACCATGGTCATTCCTGCCTATTCCATGTTGATTCACGGTCATTTCCATGCAACCATGGTCATTCTCTCCTATTCCATGTTGATTCACAGTCATTTCGGCGCATTTCACAGTCATGCCCCTTCACTTCATGGTCATTTCTACACATTTCGCGGTATAATCGCCTCACTTCACGGTCATTTCCATGGACATCACGGTCAATCCCGTCTATTTCGTGTTGATTCACGGTCATTTCGACACATTTCATGGTCAGGCCACTTCAATTTCACAGTCATTTCCGTGCATTTCACTGTCCAATCACTTCACTTCACGGTCATTTCCATGTATATCACGGTCATTCCCGCCAATTCCGTGTTGATTCACTATACTTACGTCGCATTTCACAGTCATGCCCCTTCACTTCACAGTCATTTTTGCGCATGTCACAGTCCAATCGATTCACTTCATGGTCATTTCCATGCATATCACGGTCATTCCCGTCTATTCCGTGTTTATTCAGTGTCCTTTCGGTGCATTTCACGTTCAAGCCCCTCCACGTCATGGTCTTTTCTCCACATTTCGTGGTACAATCGCCTCACTTCACGGTCATTGCCGTGCATATCACGGTCATTCCCACCTATTTCGTGTTGATTCACGGTCATTTTGGTGCATTTCACGGTCATGCCCCTTCTCTTTCTCAGTCATTTCCGTGCATTTCACGGTCATGCACCTTCACTTCACGGTCATTTCTGCGTATTTTTTGGTACAATCGCCTCACTTCACGATCATTTCCATGTATATAACGGTCTTTCCCACGTATTCCGTGTTGATTCACCGTCTTTTCAGGGCATTTCACGGTCCTGCACCTTCACTCTCGGTCATTTTTACGCATTTCACGGTCCAATCACTTCACTTCACGGTCATTTCCATGCATATCACGGTCATTCCTGCCTATTCCGTGTCAATTCAAGGTCCTATGCATATCACGATCATTCCCGCCTATTCCGTGTTGATTCACGGTCCTTTCGTTGGTCAAGCCCCTTCACTTCATGGTGATTTCTGCGCATTACGTGGTACAATTTCCTTACTTCACGGTCATTTACAAGCATATCACGGTCATTCCCACCTATTTTGTGTCTATTCATGGTAATTTCGACGCTTTTCACAGTCATACCCCTTCACTTTCACAGTCATTTTTTTGCATTTCATGGACCCATCGCTTCACTCGCAGTCATATCCATGTATATCATGGTCATTCCCGCCTATTCCGTGTTGATTCACGGTCCTTTCGGTGCATTTCGGTTTCATGTCCCTTCACTTCATAGTCATTTCTGCGCATTCTGCGGTACAATTGCTTCACTTCATGGTCATTTCCATGCATATCACTGTCATTCCAGCCTATTCCATGTTGATTCACGGTCATTTCAGTGCATTTTACGGTCATGCCCCTTCACTTCATGGTCATTTTCGTGCATTTAACGGTCCAATCGCTTCACTTCTCGGTCATTTCCATGCATATCACGGTCATTCCTACCTATTCCGTGTTAATTCACGATCCTTTCGACGCATTTCTCCATCTTTCCCCTTCACTTTACGGACATTTTCGTGCATTTTGTGGTCCAATCGCCTCACTTCTCGGTCATTTCCAAGCATATTACGGTCATTCCCGCCTATTACGTATTGATTTACAGTCATTTCGTCGCATTTCATGGTCATGTCGTTTCACTTCACAATTGCTTCACTTCAGGGTCACTTCCATGCATTCCACAGTTATTCTCGCCTATTCCGTGTTGATTCATGGTCATTTCAGTGCATTTCACAGTCATGCCTCTTCACTTCACGGTCATTTCGGCGCATTTCATGGTCCAATCGCCTCACTTCACGGACATTTTCATGCATATCACTGTCATTCTTACCTATTCCATGTGGATTCACAGTCCTTTCTGTGCATTTCACGGCCTTTCCCATTCACTTCACGATCATTTTCGTGCATTTTAAGGTCCAGTGACTTCACTTCACGGTCATTTCCATGCATATCACGGTCATTTTCACCTATTTTGTGTTGATTCACGGTCCTTTCGGCGCATTTCACAGTCATGGCCCTTCACTTCATGGTCATTTCTACACATTTCACTGTCCAATCGATTCACTTCACGGTCATTTCCATGCAAATCACGGACATTTCCACCTATTCTGTGTTGATTCACGGTCCTTTCGGCGCATTTCACAGTCATGGCCCTTCACTTCATGGTCATTTCTACACATTTCACTGTCCAATCAATTCACTTCACGGTCATTTCCATGCATATCATGGTCATTCCCACCTATTCCGTGTTTATTCAGTCCTTTCGGTGCATTTCGCGATCAAGCCCCTTCACTTCATGGTGATTGTCGCGCATTATGTGGTACAATTGCCTCACTTAATGGTCATTTCCGTGCATATCACGATCATTCCCACCTATTCCGTGTTTATTCACGGTCCTTTCGACGCATTTCGCGATCAAGCCCCTTCACTTCATGGTCATTTCCATGCATATCACGGTCATTTTGACGCATTTCACGGTCATGCCCTTCACTTTCACAGTCATTTCTGTGCATTTCACGGTCCAATCGCAACACTTCACGATCATTTCGATGTATATCACGGTCATTCCTGCCTATTCTGTGTTGATTCACAGTCCTTTCGGCGCATTTCACGGTCATGCCCCTTCACTTCACGGTCATTTTTGCGCATTTCGCGGAACAATCGCCTCACTTCACGGTCATTTCCATCCATATCACTGTCATTCCCGCCTATTCCGTGTTTATTCACGGTCCATTTGGCGCATTTCGTGGTCAAGCCCCTTCACTTCATGGTGATTTCCGCACATTACGTGGTTCAATCGCCTCACTTAAGAGTCATTTCCATGCATATCACAGTCATTCCCACCTATTTAGTGTCGATTCAAGGTCATTTCGACGCATTTCACGGTCATGCCCCTTCAGTTTCACAGTCATTTTCGTGCATTTCACGGTCCAATCACTACTCTTCACGGTCATTTCCATATATATCACGGTCATTCCCACCTATTTCGTGTTGATTCACGGTCCTTTCACCGCATTTCACGGTCATGCCCCTTCACATCACGATCATTTTCGTGCATTTCACGGAACAATCGCTTCACTTCAGGGTCATTTCCATGCATATCACGGTCATTACCGCCTATTCTGTGTTGATTTACGGTCATTTCGGCTCATTTCACGATCATACAACTTCACTTCACTGTCATTTCGGCACATTTCTCGGTCCAATCGCTTCACTTCATGGTCCTTTCCATGCATACCACGGCCATTCCCGCCTATTCCGTGTTGATTCACAGTCATTTCGTCGCATTTCACAGTCATGCCTCTTCACTTCACAGTCATTTCCTCACATTTTATGGTCCAATTGCTTCACTACACGGTCATTTTCATGTATATCACGGTCATTCCCACCTATTCCATGTTCATTCACGGTCCTTTTGGCGCATTCCACTTTCATGCCCCTTCACTTCATGGTCATTTCCGCACATTTTACGGTATAATCGCCTCACTACATGGTCATTTCCATGCATATCACTATCATTCCAGCCTATTATGTGTTGATTCACTGTCATTTCGGCGCATTTCACTGTTCTGCCCCTTCACTTCATGGTCATTTTCGCTCATTTAAAGGTCCAATCGCTTCACTTCTCGATCATTTTCATGCATATCACGGTCATTCCTGCCTATTCCGTGTTGATTCATGGTCCTTTCGATGCATTTCTCCGTCTTGCCCCTTCACTTCACAGATATTTCCCTGCATTTTGCAGTCCAATCGCCTCACTTCTCGGTCATTTCAATGCATATCACGGTCATTCCCGCCTATTCCGTGTTGATTTACGGTCATTTCATCACATTTCATGGTCATGCCCTATCACTTCACGATCATTTCCACGCATTTCGTGGTTCGATCACTTCACTTCACGGCCACTTCCATGCATACCATGGTTATTCTTGCCTATTCCATGTTGATTCACAGTCATTTCGGCGCATTTCATAGTCATGCCCCTTCACTTCACGATCATTTCGACGCATTTCATGGTCCAATCGCCTCACTTCATGGTCATTCCCATGCATATCACGGTCATTCCTTCCTATTCTATGTTGATTCACAGTCTTTTTAGTGCATTTCAAGGTCACGCCCCTTCACTTCATGCTCATTTTTATGCATTTAACGGTCCAATCGCTTTACTTCTCGGTCATTTCCATGCATATCACGATCATTCTTGCTATTCCGTGTTAATTCACGGTCCTTTCGACTCATTTCTCCGTCTGGCGCCTTCACAGACATTTTCGTGCATTTCGCAGTCCAATCGCCTCACTGCACGGTCATTTCCAAGCATATCGCGGTCATTCACGCCTATTCCGTGTTAATTTTTGGTCATTTCATCGCATTTCACAGTCATGCCCTATCTCTTCACGATCATTTCCACTCATTTCAGAGTCCGATCGCTTCACTTCACGGTCATTTCCATGCATACCATGGTTATTCTCGCCTATTCCGTGTTGATTCACACGGTCATTGCGGCGCATCTCACAGTCATGCCCCATCACTTCATGGTCATTTCAGCGCATTTCATGGTCTAATCGCCTCACTTCACAGTCATTTCTAAGCATATCACGGTCATTCTTACCTATTCTATGTTGAATCGTGGTCCTTTCGGTGCATTTCACGGTCTTGCCCATTCACTTCACGGTCATTTCCACGCATTTCAAGGTCCAATCACTTCACTTCACTGTCATTTCCATGCATATCACAGTCATTTCTACCAATTCCGTGTTGATTCACGGTCCTTTCGGCTCATTTCACGGTCATGCCCCTTCACGTCACCGTCATTTCCACGCATTTCACAGTCCAATTGATTCACTTCACAGTCATTTCCATGCATATCATGGTCATCCCTTCTATTCCGTGTTTATTCACTGTCCTTTCGGCGCATTTCACGGTTAAGCCCCTTCACGTCATGGTGATTTCAGCGCATTAAGTGGTATAATCGCCTCACTTCACGGTCATTTCCATGCTTGTCATGGTCATTCCCACCTATTTTGTGTCGATTCAGGGTCATTTCGATGCATGTCATGGTCATGCTAGTTCACTTTCATAGTCATTTCCCCACATTTCACGGTCCATTCACTACACTTCACGATCGTTTCCATGTATATCACTGTCATTCCCGCCTATTCGGTGATGATTCACGGTCCTTTCGGCGCATTTCACGGTCATGCCCCTTCACGGTCATTTCTGTGCATTTCGCGGTACAATCGCCTCACTTCACTTCACGATCATTTCCATGCATATCATGGTCATTCTCGCCTATTTTGTGTTGATTCACTGTCCTTTCAACGCATTTCACGGTCATGCCCCTTCACTTCATGGTTATTTTTGCACATTTCACGGTACAATCGCTTCACTTCACGGTCATTTCCCTGCATATCTCTGTCATTCCTGCCTATTCCATGTTGATTCATGGTCATTTTTGTGCATTTCACGGTCATGTCCCTTCACTTCATGGTCATTTCCAGCATTTCACGGTCATTTCTACCATTTTGCGAAACAATCGCCTCACTTCACGGTGATTTTCATGCATATCACGATCATTCCCACCTATTTCGTGTTGATTCACTGTCATTTCGGTGCATTTCATGATATGCACCTTCACTTCATGGTCATTTTCGTGCATTTCGCGGTCTGATCGCTTCACTTCGTGGTCATTTCCATGCATACCACGGTCATTCTCGCCTATTCCGTGTTGATTAACTATCATTTCGGTGCATTTCACGATCATGCCCCTTCACTTCACGATCATTTCCGCACATTTTATAGTCCAATCGATTCACATCACGGTCATTTCCAAGCTTATCATAGTAATTTCTGCCTATTCTGTGTTGATTCACGATCCTTTTGGCACATTTCACGGTCATGTCCCTTCACTTCATGGTCATTTTCGCACATTTCCCTGTCCAACCACTTCACTTCACGGTCATTTCCATGCGTATCACGATCATTACAGCCTATTCCTTGTTGATTCACTTTCCTTTCAGCGTATTTCACGGTCATGCCCCTTCACTTCATGGTTATTTTTGCACTTTTCGCAGTCCAATCGCTTCACTTCATGGTCATTTCCATGCATATCACAGTCATTCTCACCTATTCCGTGTTGATTCACGGTCATTTTTTCCCATTTCACAGTCATGCCCCTTCACTTCACGATCATTTCCACGCATTTCATGGTCCAATCGATGCACTTGACGGTCATTTTCGCCTATTCGTGTTGATTCTCGGCCCTTTCGACACATAACACGGTCACGCCCCGTCACTTAACGGTCATTTTCGTGCATTTCCTGGTCCAATCACTTCACTTGACGATCATTTCCATGCATATCACGGTCATTCCCCCCTATTTCGCGTTGATTCACTGTCCTTTCAGTGCATTTCACGGTCATGCCCCTTCACTTCATGGTCATTTCCATGCATTTCGCGGTACAATCGCTTCACTTCACGGTCATTTCCATGCATATCACTGTCATTCCCGCCTATTCCGTGTTGATTCACGGTCATTTCGCTGCATTTCACGGTCATACCCCTTCACGTCATGGTCATTTTCGCACATTTAACAGTCCAATCGCTTCACTTCTCGATCATTTTCATGCATATCACGGTCATTCCTGCCTATTTCGTGTTGATTCACGGTCCTTTTGGTGCATTTCATGGTCATGCCCCTTCACTTCACGGTCATTTCGACTCATTTCATGCTCCAATCGCCTCACTTCATGGTCATTTCCATATATATCACGGTCATTCTAGCCTATTCCGTGTCGATTCACGACCATTTCGACGCATTTCACGGTCATGCCCCTTCACTTCATGGTCATTTTTACCCATTTTGCAGAACAATCGCCTCACTTCACGGTCATTTCTATGCATATCACGATCTTTCTCGGCTATTCCGTATTGATTCACGGTCATTTCGGCGCATTTCACGATATGCATCTTCACTTCATGGTCATTTCCGCGCATTTTGCGGTCCAATCGCTTCACTTCGTGGTCATTTCCATGCATACCACGGTCATTCTCGCTTATTCCGTGTTAATTCACTGTCATTTCGACGTATTTCACGGTCATGCCCCTTCACTTCACGGTCATTTTCGCACATTTTATAGTCCAATTGATTCACATCACGGTCATTTCCATGCTTATCATAGTAATTTTCGCCTATTCCGTGTTGATTCACGGTCCTTTCGGCACATTTCACGGTCATGTCCCTTCACTTCATGGTCATTTCCGCACATTTCCCTGTCCAACCACTTCACTTCACTGTCATTTCCATGCATATCACGGTCATTACAGCCTATTCCCTGTTGATTCACTGTCCTTTCAGCGTATTTCAAGGTCATGCCCCTTCACTTCATGGTTATTTTTGTGCAGTTCACGGTCCAATCGCTTCACTTCACGGTCATTTCCATGCATATCACGATCATTCTTGCCTATTCCGTGTTGATTCACGGTCCTTTCGGTGCATTTCACCATCATGCCACTTCACTTCACAGACATTTCCATGCATTTCGTGGTCCAATCGCCTCACTTCACGGTCATTTCCATGCATATCATGGTCATTTACGCCTATTCCGTATTCATTTACGGTCATTACGTCGCATTTCACGGTCATGCCACATCACTTCACGATAATTTCCACGCATTTTGCGGTCCGATCGCTTCACTTCACGTTCATTTCCATGCATACCACGGTCATTTCCACCTATTCTGTGTTGATTCACGGTCATTTCAACGCATTTCATAGTCATGCCCATCACTTCACAGTCATTTTGGCACATTTCATGGTCAATCGCCTCACTTCACGGCCATTTCCATGCATATCACGGTCATTCTTGCCTATTTCATGTTGATTCACAGTCCTTTCAGTGCATTTCATGGTCTTGCCTCTTCACTTCAGGGTCATTTCCGCGCATTTCACGATCCAATCACTTCACTTCACGGTCATTCCATCCTATTCCGTGTTGATTCATGGTCCTTTCATCGCATTTCATGGTCATGCCCCTTCACTTCACAGTCATTTCTACGCTGTCACTGTCCAATCGATTCACTTCACTGTCATTTTCATGCATATCTCGATCATTCCCCCTATTCCGTGTTTATTCACTGTCCTTTTGGCGCATTTCGCTGTCAAGCCCCTTCACTTCATGGTCATTTCTGCACATTTTATGGTACAATCGCCTCACTTCATGGTCATTTCCATTCATATCATGGTCATTCCCAACCATTTCATGTTAATTCACGGTCACTTCAGCGCATTTCATGGTTATGCCCCTTAACTTTAACAGTTATTTCCGTGCATTTCACAGTCCAATCGCTTCACTTCACGGTCATTTACATGTATATCACGGTCATTCCCGCCTATTTTGTGTTGATTCACGGCCCTTTCGGTGCATTTCATGGTCATGCACCTTCACTTCACGGTCATTTCCGTGCATTTCGCAGTACAATCGCCTCACTTCACGGTCATTTTCATGCATATCACGGTCATTCTTGACTATTCCGTGTTGATTCACGATCTTTTTGGCTCATTTCACGGTCATGCACCTTCACTTCACGGTCATTTCCCCGCATTTCGCGGTCCTATCTCTTCACTTCATGGTCATTTCCATGCATATCACGGTCATTCCCGCCTATTCTGAGTTGATTCATGGTCCTTTCGACACATTTCACGGTCATGCCCCTTCACTTCTCTGTCATATTCGTGCATTTCGCGGTACAATCGCCGCACTTAACGGTCATTTCTATGCATAACACGATTATTCCATCCAATTCCATGTTGATTCACAGTCATTTCTGCGAATTTCACAGTCAGGCCCCTTCACTTCACGGTCACTTCCACGCATTTTGCGATCCAATCGCTTCATTTCATGGTCATTTCCACCGTCATTCCTGCCTATTCCGTGTTGATTAACGGTCATTTCGATGCATTTAATGGTCATGACCCTTCACTTCATAGTCATTTCGGCACATTTCTCGGTCCAATCGCCTCACTTCACGGTCATAACAATGCAAATCATAGTCATTCCCGCCTATTTTGTGTTGATTCACGATCCTTTTGACGCATTTCACGGTCATGCCCCTTCACTTCAAGGACATTTCCGTGCATTTCCTGGTCCAATCGCTTCACTTCACGGTCATTTCCATGCATATCATGGACATTCCTGCCTATTCCGTGTTGGTTCACGGTCCTTTAAGCGCATTTCACAGTCAAGCCCGTTCATGGTCATTTCTATGCATTTCACGTTACAATCGCCTCACTTCAGGGTCATTTCCATGCATATCATGGTCATTTCTGCCTATTCCGTGTTGATTCACGGTCATGCCCCATCACTTCACGGTCATTTCCATGCATACCACGGTCATTCCCGCCTATTTCGTGTTAATTCACGGTCAGTTCAGTGCATTTTACGGTCATGACCCTTCACTTTCACAGTCATTTTCGTGCATTTCACGGTCCAATCGCTTCACTTCACGGTCATTTCCATGTATATCACGGTCATTCCTGCCTATTCCGTGTTGATTCACAGTCCTTTCGGCACATTTCACGGTCATGTCCCCTCACATCATGGTCATTTCCCCACATTTTACGGTGCAATCGCCTCACTTCACTGTCATTTTTGCACATTTTGCGGTCCAATCACTTCACTTCACGGTCATTTCCATGCATACCACGGTCATTCCCGCCTATTTCGTGTTGATTTACGGTCATTACGGCGCATTTCACATTCATGCCCCTTCACTTCACTGTCATTTTTGAGCATTTCATGGTCCATTCTCTTCACTTCATAGTCAGTTCCATGCATATCACGGTCATTCCCGCCCATTCCGTATTGATACACGGTCATGCCCCTTCACTTCACGATCATTTGCATGCACTTCACGGTCCAATCGCCCCACTTCACGGTCATTTCCATGCGTATCACGGTCATTCCCGCCTATTCCGTGTTGATTCACGGTCATTTTGACACATTTCACGGTCACGCCACTTCACTTTCACAGTCATTTCTGTGCATTTCACTATCCAATCACTTCACTTCACGGTCATTTCCATGTATATCACGGTCATTCCTGCCAATTTTGTGTTGATTCATGGTCCTTTCGGTGCATTTCACTGTCATTCCCCTTCACTTCATGGTCATTTCCTTACATTTCGCAGTTCAATCGCCTCACTTCATGGTCATTTCCATGCATTTCATAATCATTCCTTCCTATTTCGTGTTGATTCACTGTCATTTCGGCGCATTACACAGTCAAGAACCTTCACTTCACGATCATTTCTGTGCATTTTGGGGTCCAATCGGTTCACTTCATGGTCATTTCCATGCATACCACGGTCATTCCCGCCTATTCTGGGTTGATTCACTGTCATTTCGTCGCATTTCACGGTCATGCCCGTTAACTTCACGGTCATTTCCGCGCATTTCACGGTACAATCGCCTCACTTCACAGTCATTTCTATGGACATCATGGTCATTCTCGCCTATTCCATGTTGATTCACGCTCATTTCGGCGCATTTCACGGTCATGCACCTTCACTTCACGATCATTTCCACGCATTTCACGGTCCAATCTCTTCACTTCATGGTCATTTCCATGCATACCACGGTCATTCCCGCCTATTCCGTGTTGATTCACTGTCATTTCGGTGCATTTCACGTTCATGCCCCTTCACTTTCACAGTCATTTCCATGCATTTCGTGGTCCAATCTCTTCACTTCATGGTCATTTCCATGCATACCACGGTCATTCCCGTCTATTCCATGTTGATTCACGGTCATTTCTGCGCATTTCACGGTCATGGCCCATCATTTCAGGGTCATTTTCGCACATTTTATGGTCCAATCGATTCACTTCTCGGTCATTTCCATGCATATCACGGTCATTTTCGCCTATTCTATGTTGATTCATGGTCCTTTCGACACATTTAACGAACATGCCCCTTCACTTCAAGGTCGTTTCCACGCATTTCCCTGTCCAATCACTTCACTTCACAGTCATTTCCATGCATATCACTGTCATTCCCGCCTATTATGTGTTGATTCACTATCCTTTTAGCGCATTTCACGGCATGCCCCTTCACTTCATGGTCATTTCTGTGCATTTCGCGGTACAATCGCTTCACTTCACGGTCTTTTCCATGCATATCACGGTCATTCCCACCCATTTCATGTTGATTCATGATCACTTCGGCTCATTTCATGGTCATGCCCCTTCACTTTCACAGTCATTTTCATGCATTTCATGGTCCAATCTCTTCACTTCACTATCATGTCCATGTATATCACGGTCATTCCCGCCTATTCTGTGTTGATTCACGGCCCTTTTGGCGCATTTCACGGTCATGCACCTTCACTTCACGGTCATTTTCGCGCATTTTGCGTTACAATAGCCTCACTTCACGGTCTTTTCCATGCAAATCACGGTCATTCCCGCCTATTCCGTGTTGATTCAAGGACTTTTTGGTGCATTTCACGATCCTGCACCTTCACTTCACGGTCATTTTCACGCATTTCGCTGTCCAATCTCTTCACTTCATGGTCATTTCCATGCATATCACGGTCATTCCCACCTATTTCGTGTTGATTCACGGTCCTTTCAGCGCATTTTACGGTCATGCCCCTTCATTTCACTGTCATTTCCGTGCTTATCGCGGTACAATCGCTGCACTTCACTGTCATTCCATGCATAACACGGTAATTCCATCCAATTCCGTATTGATTCACAGTCATTTCTGCGAATTTCACTGTCATGCCCCTTCACTTCACGGTCATTTCCACTTATTTCGCGTTCTAATCGCTTCATTTCATGGTAATTTCCATGCATACCACGGTCATTCATGCCTATTCCGTGTTGATAAACGGACATTTCGACGCATTTCATGGTCACGCCCCTTCACTTGACAGTCATTTCGGCGCATTTCTTAGTCCAATCGCCTCACTTCATGGTCATTACAATGCAAATCATAGTTATTCCCATTTATTTCATGTTGATACACGATCCTTTCGACGCATTTCACGGTCATGCCCCTTCACTTCAAGGTCATTTCCGCGCATTTTTCAGTCCAATCGCTTCACTTCACGATCATTTCCATGCAAATCATGGTCATTCCTGCCTATTCCATATTATTCATGGTCCTTTAAGCGCATTTCACAGTCATGCCCCTTCACTTCATGGTCATTACTGTGCATTTTGCGTTACAAACACCTCACTTCACGGTCATTTCCATGCATATCACAGTCATTCCTGCCTATATTGTGTTTATTCGCGATCATTTCGGCACATTTCATGGTCATGCCCCATCACTTCACAGTCATTTCTGCGCATTTCGCGGTTTAATCGTTTCACTTCTTGGTCATTTCCATGCATACCACGGTCATTCCCGCCTATTCCGTGTCAATTTACGGTCATTTTGGCGCATTTTATGGTCATGCCACTTCACTTTCACAGTAATTTCTATGCATTTAACGGTCCAATCGCTTCACTTCACGTTCATTTTCATGTATATCACGGTCATTCCTGCCTATTCCGTGTTAATTCACAGTCCTTTCGGCGCATTTCACGATCATGCCCCTTCACTTCACGGTCATTTTCGCACATTTTACGGTACAATCGCCTCACTTCACGGTCATTTCCATGTACATCACGGTCATTCCCACCCATTCAGTGTTAATTCACGGTCATTTTGACACATTTCACGGTCATGCCACTACACTTTCACAGTCGTTTCCATGCATTTCACTATCCAATCGCTTCACTCCACGGTCATTTCCATGTATATCACGGTCATTCCCGCCAATTCCGTGTTGATTCACGGTCCTTTCGTCGCATTTCACTGTCATACCCCTTCACTTCACAGTCATTTTCTGCGCATTTTGCAGTTCAATTGCCTCACTTCACGGTCATTTCCATGCATATCACGGTCATTCCTGCCTATTCCATGTTGATTCACGGTCCTTTCGGTGCATTTCACGGTCGTGCCCATTCTCTTCACGGTCATTTCCGTGCATTTCACGGTCCAATCACTTCACTTCACGGTCATTTCCATTTATCTCACGGTCATTCCCGCCTATTCTGTGTTGATTCACGGTCCTTTCGGCGCATTTCATAGTCAAGCCCCTTCACTTCACTGTCATTTTTGTACATTTAACGGTCCAATCGATTCACTTCACGGTCATTTGCATGCATATCACGATCATTCCTGCCTGTTCCGTGTTTATTCACTGTCGTTTCGGCACATTTCGCGGTGAAGCCCCTTCACATCATGGTTATTCTTGCGCATTACGTGGTACAATCGCCTCACTTCACGATCGTTTCCATGCATAACACGGTCATTCCAACCTATTTCCTGTCTATTCACGGTAATTTCGACGCATTTCACGGTCATGCCCCTTCACTTTCTCAGTCATTTCCGTGCATTTCACGGTCCAATCGCTTAACTTCACAGTCATTTTCTTGCATATCATGGTCATTCCCGCCTATTCCCTGTTGAGTCACGGTCATTTTAGCACATTTCACAGTCAAGCACCTTCACTTCACGGTCATTTCCATGCATTTCGCGGTCCAATTACTTCTCTTCATGGTAATTTTCATGCATACCACAGTCATTCCCGCCTATTCCATGTTGATTTACGTTTATTTCATTGCATTTCACAGTCATGACCCTTCACTTCACGGTCATTTTCACGCATTTCGTGGTACAATCGCCTCACTTCACGGTCATTTCCATGCAAGTCACGGTCATTCCTGCCTATTCCGCGTTAATTCACGGTCATTTTAGTGCATTTCACGGTCATGCACCTTCACTTCACTATCATTTCTGCACATTTCACGGTCCAATCTCTTCACTTAATGGTCATTTCCATGCATACCACGATCATTCCCGCCTATTCCATGTTGATTCACGGTCATTTCGTCGCATTTCACGGTCATGCCCCTTCACTTTCATAGTCATTTTTGTACATTACACGGTCCAATCGCTACACTTCACGGTCATTTCCATGTATATCACGGTCATTCCCGCCTATTCCGTGTTGATTCATGGTCCTTTTGGCGCATTTCCCGATCATGTCCCTTCACTTCATGGTCATTTCCGTGCATTTCGCGATATAATCACCTCACTTCACGGTCATTTCCATGCATGTCACGGTCATTCCTGCCTATTCCGTGTTGATTCATGGTCATTTCGACGCATTTCACAGTCATGCACCTTTACTTCACGGTGATTTCTGCGCATTTCATGGTCCAAGCTCTTCACTTCATGGTCATTTCCATGCATACCACAGTCATTCCCGCCTATTCCGTGTTGATTCATGGTCCTTTCAGCGCATTTAACGATCATGCCCCTTCACTTCAAGGTCATTTTAGCGCATTTCCCGCTCCAATCACTTCACTTCACAGTCATTTGCATGCATATCACGGTCACTCCCGCCTATTCTATGTTGATTCACAGTCCTTTCAACGCATTTCACGGTCATGCCCCTTCACTTCATGGTCATTTCTGCGTATTTCACGGTACAATTGCTTCACTTGACGGTCATTTCCATGCATATCATTGTCATTCCCACCTATTCCGTATTGATTTACGGTCATTTCGGCACATTTCACTGTCATGCCCCTACACTTCATGGTCATTTCAGCGCATTTCACGGTCCAATCGCTTCACTTCACGGTCATTTCCATACATATCACGGTCATTCCTACCTATTCCGTCCTGATTCGCAGTCCTTTCGACGCATTTCACCGTCATGCCCTTTAACTTCACAGACATTTCTGCGCATTTCGTGGTCCAATCGCCTCACTTCACTGTCATTTCCATGCATATCACGGTCATTTATGCCTTTTTCGTGTTGATTTACTGTCATTTCGTCACATTTCACAGTCATGCCACATCACTTCACGATCATTTCTGTGCATTTGGCGGTCCGCTCGCTTCACTCAACGGTCATTTCCATGCATACCAAGGTCATTCCCGCCTATTCTGTGTTGATTCACGGTCATTTCAGCGCATTTCACTGTCATGCCCTATCACTTCACAGTCATTTTGACGCATTTCATGGTCTAATCGCTTCACTTCACGGTCATTTTCATGCATATCACGGTCATTCCTGCCTATTCTGTGTTGATTCACAGTCCTTTCGGTGCATTTCACGGTCTTTCCCCTTCACTTCTAGGTCATTTTCGCACATTTCACAGTCCAATCGATTCACTTCACGGCCATTTCCATGCATATCACGGTCATTCCCTCCTATTCCGTGTTTATTCACTGTCCTTTTGACGCATTTCGCGGTCAAGCCCCTTCACTTCATGGTGATTTCCGCACAATTTGTGGTACAATCGCCTCACTTAACGGTCATTTCCATGCATATCACGGTCATTCCCACATATTTTGTGTTGATTCACGGTCATTTTGACACATTTAACAGTCATGCCCCTTCACTTTCACAGTCATTTTCGTGCATTTCACGGTCCAATCGCTTCACTTCACGGTCATTTCCATGTATATAACGGTCATTACCGCCTATTCTGTGTTGATTCCCGATCATTTTGACGTATTTCACGTTCATGCCCCTGCACTTCACAGTCATTTTCGCGCATTTTACGGTACAATCGCCACAATTCACGGTCAATTCCATGTAAAACACGGTCATTCCTGCCTATCTCGTTTTGATTCACGGTCATTTCGGCCCATTTCACGGTATGCACCTTCACTTCACGGTCATTTCCGTGCATTTCGCTATCCGATCGCTTCACTTCATGGTCATTTCCATGCAAACCACGGTCATTCCCGCTTATTCCGTGTTGTTTCAAGATCATTTTGGCGCATTTCACGGTCATGCCCCTTCACTTCACAGTCATTTTCGCACATTTTATGGTCCAATCGTTTCACTTCACGGTCATTTCCATGCTTATCACGGTAATTTCTGCCTATTCCATGTTGATTCACGGTCCTTTCGGCACATTTCACAGTCATGTCCCTTCACTTCACGGTCATTTCCACGCATTTTCCTGTCCAATCACTTCACTTCACAGTCATTTCCATGCATATCATGGTCATTCCAGCCTATTCCTTATTGATTCACTGTCCTTTCAGTGCATTTCACGGTTATGACCCTTCACTTCAAGATTATTTCCGTGCATTTTTCTGTACAATCACTTCACTTCACGGTCATTTCCATGCATATCACTATCATTCCTGCCTATTCCGTGTTGATTCATTGTCATTTTGGCACATTTTACGGTCATGTCCCTTCACTTCATGGCCATTTTTGCACTTTTAACGGTCTAATTGCTTCACTTCATGGTCATTTTCATGCATATCACAGTCATTCCTGCCAATTCCATGTTAATTCACGGTCATTTCGGTGCATTTCACGGTCATGCACCTTCACTTCATGGTGATTTCCGCGCATTTCACGGTCTAAGCTCTTCACTTCATGGTCATTTCCATGCACACCACAGTCATTCCCGCCTATTCTGTGTTGATTCACGGTCATTTCGGCGCATTTCATGGTCATGGCCCATCACTTCACGGTCATTTCCACACATTTTATGGTCCAATCGATTCACTTCAAGGTCATTTCCATGCTTATCACGGTAATTTTTGCCTATTCCGTGTTGATTCAGGGTCCTTTCGGAGCATTTAACGATCATGCCCCTTCACTTCAAGGTCATTTTCATGCATTTCCCGCTCCAATCACTTCACTTCACGGTTCTTTGCAAGCATATCACAGTCATTCCCGCCTATTCTGTGTTGATTCACTGTCCTTTCATCGCATTTCACGGTCATGCCCCTTCACTTCATGGTCATTTCTGCGCATTTCGAGGTACAATCGCTTCACTTCACGGTCATTTCCATGCATATCACTGTTATTCCCACCTATTCCGTGTTGATTTACGGTCATTTCGGCGCATTTCACGGTCATGTCCTTGCACTTCATGGCCATTTCATTGCATTTCATGGTCTAATCGCTTCAGTTCACAATCATTTCCATACATATCGCGGTCATTCCTCCTTATTCCGTCCGGATTCGCGGTCCTTTCGACGCATTTTACCGTCATGCCCTTTAACTTCACAAACATTTCTGCACATTTCGTGGTCCGATCGCCTCACTTCACTGTCATTTCCATGCATATCATGGTCATTTACGCCTTTTCCGTGTTAATTTACTGTCATTTCGTCACATTTCACGGTCATGCAACATCACGATCATTTTCGCACATTTGGTGGTCCGCTCGCTTCACTCCACGGTCATTTCTATGCATACCAAGGTCATTCCTGCCTATTCCGTGTTAATTCACGATCATTTCGACGCATTTCACGGTCATGCCCCTTCACTTCACGGTCATTTTCGCACATTTTATGGTCCAATTGTTTCACTTCACGGTCATTTTCATGCTTATCATGGTAATTTTCACCTTTTCCATGTTGATTCACAGTCCTTTCGGCACATTTGACGGTCATGTCCCTTCACTTCACGATCATTTCCATGCATTTCCCTGTCCAATCACTTCACTTCACGGTCATTTCCATGCATATCATGGCCATTCCAGCCTATTCCTTATTGATTCACTGTCCTTTCAGCGCATTTCACTGTCATACCCCTTCACTTCAAGGTTATTTCTGCGCATTTCGCAGTACAATCGCTTCACTTCATGGTCATTTACATGCATATCACTATCATTTCATCCTATTCTGTGTTGATTCATTATCCTTTTGGCGCATTTCACGGTCATGTCCCTTCACTTCACGGTCATTTTCACGCATTTCACGGTACAATCGCCTCACTTCACCGTCATTTCCATGCATATCACGGTCATTCCTGCTAATTCCATGTTGATTCACGGTCATTTCGGCGCATTTCACGGTCTTGCACCTTCACTTCACGGTGATTTTTGCGCATTTCACGGTCCAAGCTCTTCACTTCATGGTCATTTCCATGCACACCACAGTCATTCCCGCCTATTCTGTGTTGATTCACGGTCATTTAGGCGCATTTCATGGTCATGGACCATCACTTCACGGTCATTCCGCACATTTTAAGGTCCAATCGATTCACTTCACGGTCATTTCCATGCTTATCACGGTAATTTCTGCCTATTCCGTGTTGATTCAGGGTCCTTTCGGAGCATTTAACGATCATGCCCCTTCACTTCAAGGTCATTTTCATGCATTTCCCGCTCCAATCACTTCACTTCACGGTTCTTTGCAAGCATATCACAGTCATTCCCGCCTATTCTGTGTTGATTCACTGTCCTTTCAGCGCATTTCACGGTCATGCTCCTTCACTTCATGGTCATTTCTGCGCATTTTGAGGTACAATCGCTTCACTTCACGGTCATTTCCATGCATATTACTGTCATTCCCACCTATTTCGTGTTGATTTACGGTCATTTCGGCGCATTTCACGGTCATGCCCTCGCACTTCATGGTTATTTCAGCGCATTTCACGGTCTAATCGCTTCAGTTCACGGTCATTTCCATACATATCGCGGTCATTCCTCCCTATTCCGTTCGGATTCGCGGTCCTTTCGATGCATTTCACCGTCATGCCCTTTAACTTCACAAACATTTCTGCGCATTTCGTGCTCCAATCGCCGCACTTCACTGTCATTTCCATGCATATCATGGTCATTTATGCCTTTTCCGTGTTAATTTACTGTCAATACGTTGCATTTCACGGTCATGCCACATCACGATCATTTTCGCGCATTTGGCGGTCCGCTCGCTTCACTCCACGGTCATTTCTATGCATACCAAGGTCATTCCCGCCTATTCCGTGTTGATTCACGATCATTTCGGCGCATTTCACGGTCATGCCCCTTCACTTCACAGTCATTTTCGTACATTTTATGGTCCAATTGTTTCACTTCACGGTCATTTCCATGCTTATCACGGTAATTTTCGCCTTTTCCATGTTGATTCACAGTCCTTTCGACACATTTGACGGTCATGTCCCTTCACTTCACGGTCATTTCCACGCATTTCCCTGTCCAATCACTTTACTTCACGGTCATTTCCATGCATATCATGGCCATTCCAGCCTATTCCTTATTGATTCACTGTCCTTTCAGCGCATTTCATGGTCATGCCCCTTCACTTCAAGGTTATTTCTGCACATTTCGCAGTACAATCGCTTCACTTCACGGTCATTTCCATGCATATCACTATCATTTCAGCCTATTCTGTGTTGATTCATTGTTCTTTCGGCGCATTTCACGGTCATGTCCCTTCACTTCACGGTCATTTTCGCGTATTTCACGGTACAATTGTCTCTCTTCACGGTCATTTCCATGTATATCACGGTCATTCCTGCCAATTCAGTGTTGATTCACGGTCATTTCGGCGCATTTCATGGTCATGCAGCTTCACTTCACGGTGATTTTCGTGCATTTCACGGTCCAAGCTCTTCACTTCATGGTCATTTCCTTGCAAACCACGGTCATTCCCGCTTATTCCGTGTTGATTCACGATCATTTTGGCGCATTTCACGGTCATGCCCCTTCACTTCACGGTCATTTTCGCACATTTTATGGTCCAATCGATTCACTTCAAGGTCATTTCCATGCTTATCACGGTAATTTCTGCCTATTTCGTGTTGATTCAGGGTCCTTTCGGAGCATTTAACGATCATGCCCCTTCACTTCAAGGTCATTTTCATGCATTTCCCACTCCAATCACTTCACTTCACGGTTCTTTACATGCATATCACATTCATTCCCGCCTATTCTGTGTTGATTCACTGTCCTTTCAGTGCATTTCATGGTCATGCCCCTTCACTTCATGGTCATTTCTGCGCATTTCGAGGTACAATCGCTTCACTTCATGGTCATTTCCATGCATATCACTGTCATTCCCACCTATTTCGTGTTGATTTATGGTCATTTCGGCGCATTTCAGGGTCATGCCCTTGCACTTCATGGTCATTTCAGTGCATTTCATGGTCTAATCGCTTCAGTTCACGGTCATTTCCATACATATCGTGGTCATTCCTCCTTATTCCGTCCGGATTCGCGGTCCTTTCGACACATTTCACCGTCATGCCCTTTAACTTCACAGACATTTCTGCGCATTTCGTGGTCCAATCGCCTCACTTCACTGTCATTTCCATGCATATCATGGTCATTTACGCCTTTTCCGTGTTAATTTACTGTCATTTCGTTGCATTTCAAGGTCATGCCACATCACGATCATTTTTGCGCATTTGGCGGTCCACTCGCTTCACTCCACGGTCATTTCTATGCATACTAAGGTCATTCCCGCCTATTCCGTGTTGATTCACGATCATTTCGGCACATTTCACGGTCATGCCCCTTCACTTCACGGTCATTTTCGTACATTTTATGGTCCAATTGTTTCACTTCACGGTCATTTCCATGCTTATCACGGTAATTTTTGCCTTTTCCATGTTGATTCACGGTCCTTTCGGCACATTTGACGGTCATGTCCCTTCACTTCACGGTCATTTCCACGCATTTCCCTGTCCAATCACTTCACTTCACGGTCATTTCCATGCATATCATGGTCATTCCATCCTATTCCTTATTGATTCACTGTTCTTTCAGCGCATTTCACGGTCATGCCCCTTCACTTCAAGGTTGTTTCTGCGCATTTCGCAGCACAATCGCTTCACTTCATGGTCATTTCCATGCATATCACTATCATTTTAGCCTATTCTTCGTTGATTCATTGTCCTTTCGGCGCATTTCATGGTCATGTCCCTTCACTTCAAGGTCATTTGTGCGCATTTCGCGGTACAATCGCCTCACTTCACGGTCATTTCCATGCATATCACGGTCATTCCTGCCAATTTCGTGTTGATTCACGGTCATTTCGGCGCATTTCACGGTCATGCACCTTCACTTCACGGTGATTTCTGCGCATTTCACGGTCCAAGCTCTTCACTTCATGGTCATTTCCATGCATACCACAGTCATTCCCGCCTATTCTGTGTTGATTCACGGTCATTTCAGCGCATTTCACGGTCATGGCCCATCACTTCACGGTCATTTCACGGTCATGGCAGAAGTCATTCCCACTCATTTCAAGGTCCAATCGATTCACTTCACGGCCATTTCCATGCATATCACGGTCATTCCCGCCTATTCCGTGTTTATTCACTGTCCTTTCGACGCATTTCGCGGTCAAGCCCCTTCACTTCATGGTGATTACCGGGCATTTCGTCGTACAACCGCTGCACTTCACGGTCATTTCATGCATACCACGGTCATTCCCACCTATTTCGTGTTGATTCACGGTCATTTCGGCACATTTCACGGTCGTGCCCCTTCACTTTCACAGTTATTTCTGTGCATTTCACGGTCCAATCGCTTCACTTCACGGTCATTCCATGTATATAACGGTCATTCCCACCTATTTCGTGTTGATTCCCCGTCATTTCGACGCATTTCACGGTCATGCCCCTTCACTTCACGGTCATTTTCGAGCATTTTGCGGTACAATCGCTGCACTTCACGGTCAATTCCATGCATAACACGGTCATTCCCGCCAATTCCATTTTGATTCACGGTCATTTCAGCGCCTTTCACGGTATGCACCTTCACTTCACGGTCATTTCTGTGCATTTCGCGGTCCGATCGCTTCACTTCATGGTCATTTCCATACAAACCACGGTCATTCCCGAATATTCCGTGTTGATTCACGATCATTTCGGCACAATTCACGGTCTTGCCAATTCACTTTACGGTCATTTTCGCACATTTTATGGTCCAATCGTTTCACTTCACGGTCATTTCCATGCTTATCACGGTAATTTCCGCCTATTCCGTGTTGATTCACGGTCCTTTTGGCACATTTCACGGTCATGTCCCTTCACTTCACGGTCATTTCCATGCATTTCCCTGTCCAATCAATTCACTTCATAGTCATTTCCATGCATATCATGGTCATTCCAACCTATTCCTTATTGATTCACTGTCCTTTCAATGCATTTCACGGTCATGCCCCTTCACTTCAAGGTTATTTCCATGCATCTCGCAGTACAATCACTTCAATTCACAGTCATTTCCATGCATATCACTATCAGTCCCGCCTATTCCGTGTTGATTCATTATCATTTCAGCACATTTAACGGTCATGTCCCTTCACTTCATGGTCATTTTCGCCCTTTTAACAGACTAATTGCTTCACTTCACAGTCATTTCCTTGCATATCAAGGTCATTCCTGCCAATTTCATGTTGATTCACTATCATTTCGACGCATTTCACGATCACGCACCTTCACTTCACGGTGATTTTCGTGCATTTCACGGTCCAAGCTCTTCACTTCATGGTCATTTCCATGCATACCACAGTCATTCCCGCCTATTCTGTGTTGATTCACGGTTATTTCGGAGCATTTCACGATCATGGCCCATCACTTCACGGTCATTTCCGCACATTTTATGGTCCAATCGATTCACTTCAAGGTCATTTCCAGGCTTATCACGGTAATTTTCACTTATTCCGTGTTGATTCACGGTCCTTTCGGCGCATTTAACGATCATGCCCCTTCACTTCAAGGTCATTTTCGCGCAATTTCCGCTCCAATCACTTCACTTCACGGTCATTTGCATGCATATCACGGTCATTCCCTTCTATTCTGTGTTGATTCCCTGTCCTTTCAGCGCATTTCACGATCATGCCTCTTCACTTCATGGTCATTTCTGAGCATTTTGTGGTACAATCGCTTCACTCTACAGTCATTTCCATGCATATAACTGTCATTCCCACCTATTCCGCATTGATTTACGGTCATTTCGGGGCATTTCACGGTCATGCCCCTGCACTCATGGTCATTTTGGCGCATTTCACGGTCCAATCGCTTCACTTCACGGTCATTTCCATACATATCACGGTCATTCCTGCCTTTTCTGTCCTGATTCGCGGTCCTTTCGAAGCATTTCACTGTCATGCCCTTTAACTTCACAGACATTTCCGCGCATTTCGTGGTCCAGTCGCCTCACTTCACTGTCATTTCCATGCATATCATAGTCATTTACACCTTTTCCGTGTTGATTTACTGTCATTTCATCGCATTTCACGGTCATGCCACACCACTTCACGATCATTTCCGTGCATTTGATTCACAGTCCATTTGGTACATTTCACGGTCTTGCCCCTACACTTCCAGGTCATTTCCACACATTTCACGGTCCAATCGATTCACTTCACTACCATTTCCATGCATATCACGGTCATTCCCGCCTATTCCGTGTTTATTCACTATCCTTTCGGTGCATTTCGCGTTCAAGCCCCTTCACTTGACGGTGATTTTTGCGCATTTCGTGGTACAATCGCTGCACTTCACGGTCATTTCATGCATACCACGGTCATTCCCACCTATTTCGTGTTGATTCATGGTCATTTCGGCACATTTCACGGTCGTGCCCCTTCACTTTCACAGTTATTTCCGTGCACGCATTTCACGGTCATGCCCCTTCACTTCACGGTCATTTTCGAGCATTTCGCGGTACAATCGCTGCACTTCACGGTCAATTCCATGCATAACACGGTCATTCCCGCCAATTCCGTTTTGATTCACGGTCATTTCAGCGCCTTTCACGGTATGCACCTTCACTTCACGGTCATTTCTGTGCATTTCGCGGTCCGATCGCTTCACTTCATGGTCATTTCCATACAAACCACGGTCATTCCCGAATATTCCGTGTTGATTCACGATCATTTCGGCACAATTCACTTTACGGTCATTTTCGCACATTTTATGGTCCAATCGTTTCACTTCACGGTCATTTCCATGCTTATCACGGTAATTTTCGCCTATTCCGTGTTGATTCACGGTCCTTTCGGCACATTTCACGGTCATGTCCCTTCACTTCACGGTCATTTCCACGCATTTCCCTGTCCAATCAATTCACTTCACAGTCATTTCCATGCATATCATGGTCATTCCAACCTATTCCTTATTGATTCACTGTCCTTTCAGTGCATTTCACAGTCATGCCCCTTCACTTCAAGGTTATTTCCATGCATCTCGCAGTACAATCACTTCAATTCACGGTCATTTCCATGCATATCACTATCAGTCCCGCCTATTTCGTGTTGATTCATTATCATTTCAGTACATTTAACGGTCATGTCCCTTCACTTCATGGTCATTTTCGCCCTTTTAACAGACTAATTGGTTCACTTCACAGTCATTTCCTTGCATATCAAGGTCATTCCTGCCAATTTCATGTTGATTCACTATCATTTCGACGCATTTCATGATCATGCACCTTCACTTCACGGTGATTTTCGCGCATTTCACGGTCCAAGCTCTTCACTTCATGGTCATTTCCATGCATACCACAGTCATTCCCGCCTATTCTGTGTTGATTCACGGTCATTTCGGAGCATTTCACGGTCATGGCCCATCACTTCACAGTCATTTCTGTACATTTTATGGTCCAATCGATTCACTTCACGGTCATTTCCATGCTTATCACGGTAATTTTCACTTATTCCGTGTTGATTCACGGTCCTTTCGGCGCATTTAACGATCATGCCCCTTCACTTCAAGGTCATTTTCGCGCATTTCCCGCTCCAATCACTTCACTTCACGGTCATTTGCATGCATATCATGGTCATTTCCTTCTATTCTGTGTTGATTCCCTGTCCTTTCAGATCATTTCACGGTCATGCCTCTTCACTTCATGGTCATTTCTGAGGATTTTATGGTACAATCGCTTCACTCTACAGTCATTTCCATGCATATAACTGTCATTCCCACCTATTCCGTATTGATTTAAGGTCATTTCGGGGCATTTCACGGTCATGCCCCTGCACTCATGGTCATTTCAGCGCATTTCACGGTCCAATCGCTTCACTTCACGGTCATTTCCATACATATCACGGTCATTCCTGCCTATTCCGTTGTAATTCGCGGTCCTTTCGATGCATTTCACCGTCATGCCCTTTAACTTCATAGACATTTCCGCGCATTTCGTAGTCCAATCGCCTCACTTCACTGTCATTTCCATGCATATCATGGTCATTTATGCCTTTTTCGTGTTGAGTTACTGTCATTTCATCGCATTTCACGATCATGCCACATCACTTCATGATCATATCCACGCATTTGGCGGTCTGCTCGCCTCACTCCACGGTCATTTCCATGCATACCAAGGTCATTCCCGCCTATTCCGTGTTGATTCGCGGTCATTTCAGCGTATTTTACTGTCATGCCCCATCACTTCACAGTCATTTCGACGCATTTCATGGTCCAATTGCTTCACTACATGGTCATTTCCATGCATATCACGGTCATTCCTGCCTATTCCGTGTTCATTCACGGTCCTTTCGGTGCATTTCACGGTCTTGCCCCTTCACTTCCAGGTCATTTCCGCGCATTTCACGGTCCAATCGATTCACTTCACGGCCATTTCCATGCATATCACGATCAATCCCGCCTATTCCGTGTTTATTCACTGTCCTTTCGGTGCATTTCGCGGTCAAGCCCATTCACTTCATGGTGATTTTCGTGCATTTTGTGGTATAATCGCCTCACTTCACGGTCATTTCCATGCATATCACGGTCATTCCCACATATTTCGTGTTGATTCACAGTCATTTTGGCACATTTTATGGTCATGCCCCTTCACTTCCACAGTCATTTCCGCGCATTTCACGGTCTAATCGCTTCACTTCACGGTCATTTCCATGTATATAACGGTCATTACCGCCTATTCCGTGTTGATTCCTGGTCATTTCGATGCTTTTCACGGTCATGCCCCTGCACTTCACGGTCATTTCCACGCATTTTGCGGTACAATCGCTTCACTTCACGGTGAATTCCATACATATCACGGTCATTCCCACCTATTCCGTTTTCATTCACGGTCATTTCGGCCCATTTCACGGTATGCACCATCACTTCAAGGTCATTTTTGCGCATTTCGCGGTCCGATCGCTTCACTTCATGGTCATTTCCATACAAACCACGGTCATTCCCGCCTATTCCGTGTTGATTCATGATCATTTCAGCGCATTTCACGGTCATGCCCCTTCACTTCACGGCCATTTCCGCACATTTTATGGTCCAATCATTTCACTTCATGGACATTTGCATGATTATCATGTTAATTTCTGCCTATTCTGTGTTGATTCACGGTCCTTTCGGCACATTTCACGGTCATGTCCCTTCACTTCACGGTCATTTCCACGCATTTCCCTGTCCAATCACTTCACTTCACAGTCATTTCCATGCATATCATGGTCAATCCAGCCTATTCCTTAATGATTCACTGTCCTTTCAGTGCATTTCACGGTTATGCCCCTTCACTTCAAGGTTATTTTCGAGCATTTCGTAGTACAATCGCTTCACTTCACGGTCAATTCCATGCATAACACGGTCATTCCCACCTATTCCGTTTTGATTCAAGATCATTTCGGCCCATTTCACGGTATGCACCTTCACTTCACGGTCATTTCTGCACATTTCGCGGTCCAATCGCTTCACTTCATGGTCATTTCCATGCAAACCACGGTCATTCCCACCTGTTCCGTGTTGATTCACGATCATTTCGGCGCATTTCACGGTCATGCCCCTTCACTTCACGGTCATTTCCCCACATTTTATGGTCCAATCGTTTCACTTCACGGTCATTTCCATGCTTATCACGGTAATTTCTGCCTATTCCGTGTTGATTCACGGTCCTTTCGGCACATTTCACAGTCATGTCCCGTCACTTCACGGTCATTTCCACACATTTCCCTGTCTAATCACTTCACTTCATGGTCATTTCCATGCATATCATGGTCATTCCAGCCTATTCCTTATTGATTCACTATCCTTTCAGCGCATTTCACGGTCATGCCCCTTCACTTCAAGGTTATTTCCGCGCATTTCGCAGTACAATCGCTTCACTTTACGATCGTTTCCATGCATATCACTATCATTCCCGCCTATTCCGTGTTAATTCATTGTCATTTCGACGCATTTCATGGTCATGTCACTTCACTTCATGGTCATTTTCACACTTTTAACGGTTTAATTGTTTCACGTCACGGTCATTTCCATGCATATCACGGTCATTCCTGCCTATTCTGTGTTGATTCACGGTCATTTCGTCGCATTTCACGGTCATGCACCTTCACTTCATGGTGATTTCCTCGCATTTCACGGTCCAAGCTCTTCACTTCATGGTCATTTCCATGCATACCACAGTCATTCCCGCCTATTCTGTGTTGATTCACGGTCATTTTGGGGCATTTCACGGTCATGGCCCATCACTTCAAGGTCATTTCCGCACATTTTATGGTCCAATCGATTCACTTCACGGTCATTACCATGCTTATCACGGTAATTTCCACTTATTCCGTGTTAATTCATGGTCCTTCCGATGCATTTAACGATCATGCCCCTTCACTTCAAGGTCATTTTTGCGCATTTCCCGCTCCAATAACTTCACTTCACGGTCATTTGCATGCATATCACGATCATTTTCGCCTATTATGTGTTGATTCACTGTCCTTTCAGTGCATTTCACGATCATGCCCCTTCACTTCATGGTCATTTCTACGCATTTTCCGGTACAATCGCTTCTCTTCACGGTCATTTCCATGCATATCACTGTCATTCCCACCTATTCTGTGTTGATTTACGGTCATTTCGGTGCATTTCACGGTCATGCCCCTGCACTTCATGGTCATTTCAGCACATTTCACGGTCCAATCGCTTCATTTCACGGTCATTTCCATACATATCACCGTCATTCCTGCCTATTCCGTCCTGATTCACGGTCCTTTCGACGCATTTCACCGTCATGCCCTTTAACTTCACAGACATTTCCACGCATTTCGTGGTCCAATCACTTCACTTCACTGTCATTTCCATGCATATCACGGTCATTTACTCCTTTTTCGTGTTGATTTACTGTCATTTCGTCGCATTTCACGGTCATGTCACATCACTTCACGATCATTTCTGCGCATTTGGCAGTCCGCTCGCTTCACTCCACGGTCATTTCCATGCATACAAAGGTCATTCCTGCCTATTTCGTGTTGATTCACGGTCATTTCAGCGCATTTCACTGTCATGCCCCATCACTTCACAGTCATTTCGACACATTTCATGGTCCAATCGCTTCGCTTCACGGTCATTTCCATGCATATCACGGTCATTCCTGCCTATTCTGTGTTGATTCACAGTCCATTCGATGCACTTCACGGTCTTGCCCCTTCACTTCCAGGTCATTTTCGTGCATTTCACGGTCCAATCGATTCACTTCACGGCCATTTCCATGCATATCACGGTCATTCCCGCCTATTCCGTGTTTATTCACTGTCCTTTCGATGCATTTCGCGGTCAAGCCCCTTCACTTCATAGTGATTTCCACGCATTTCGCGAACAATCGCCTCACTTCACGGTCATTTCCATGCATATCACGGTCATTCCCACCTATTTCGTGTTGATTCACGGTCATTTCGGCACATTTCATGGTCGTGCACCTTCACTTTCACAATTATTTTCGTGCATTTCATGGTCCAATCGCTTCACTTCACGGTCATTTCCATGTAAATAACGGTCATTCCCGCCTATTCCATGTTGAATCCCCATCATTTTGACGCATTTCACGGTCATGCCCCTTCACTTCACGATCATTTCCAAGCATTTCGCGGTACAATCGCCACACTTCACGGTCAATTCCATGCATAACACAGTCATTCCCACCTATTCTGTTTTGATTCACAGTCATTTCGGCGCATTTCACGGTATGCACCTTCACGGTCATTTCCGTGCATTTCATGGTCCGATCACTTCACTTCATGGTCATTTCCATGCAAACCACGGTCATTCCCGCCTATTCCGTGTTGATTCACGATCATTTCGACGCATTTCACGGTCATGCCCCTTCACTTCACTGTCATTTTCACACATTTTATGGTCCAATCGTTTCACTTCACGGTCATTTCCATGCTTATCAAGGTAATTTCCGCCTATTCCGTGTTGATTCATGGTCCTTTCGGCACATTTCATGGTCATGTCCCTTCATTTCACGGTCATTTCCACACATTTCCCTGTCCAATCACTTCACTTCACGGTCATTCCCACCTATTCCTTATTGATTCACTGTCCTTTCAGCACATTTCACGGTCATGCCCCTTCACTTCATGGTTATTTCCCCGCATTTCGCAGTACAATCGCTTCACTTCACGGTCATTTCCATGCATATCACTGTCATTCCCGCCTATTCCGTGTTGATTCATTGTCATTTCGATGCATTTCACAGTCATGTCCCTTCACTTCAGGGTCATTTCCGCGCTTTTAACGGTCTAATTGCTTTACTTCACGGTCATTTCCATGCATATCACGGTCATTCCAGCCTCTTCCATGTTGATTCACGGTCCTTTCGGCGCATTTCACCATCATGCCCCTTCACTTCACGGTCATTTCGGTGCATTTCATGGTCCAATTGCCTCACTTCACGGTCATTTGCTTGCATATCACAGTCTTTCCCACCTATTTCGTGTTGATTCACGGTCATTTCGGCGCATTTCACGGTCATGTCCATTCACTTTCACAGTCATTTCCATGAATTTCATGGTCCAACCACTTCACTTCATGGTCATTTTCATGTATATCACGGTCATTTCCACCTATTCCATGTTGATTCACGGCCCTTTCGGCGCATTTCACGGTCATGCACCTTCACTTCACTGTCATTTTCATGCATTTTATGGTCCAATCGATTCACTTCACGGTCATTTTCGCATATTCCATGTTGATTCACGGTCCTTTTGACACATTTCGCGGTCAAGCCCCTTCACTTCTTGGTGATTTCCACACATTACGTGGTACAATCGCCTCACTTCAGGGTCATTTCCATGCATAACACGGTCATTCCAACCTATTTCGTGTCTATTCACGGTAATTTCGACGCATTTCACGGTCATGCCTCTTCACTTTCTCAGTCATTTCCGTGCATTTCACGGTCCAATCGCGTAACTTCACAGTCCTTTGCATGCATATCATGGACATTACCGCCTATTCCGTGTTGAGTCACGGTCATTTTGGCGCATATCACAGTCAAGCACCTTCACTTCACGGTCATTTCCGCGCATTTCACGGTCCAATCACTACACTTTATGGTAATTTTCATGCATACCACAGTCATTCCCGCCTATTCCATGTTGATTTACGTTTATTTCGTTGCATTTCACAGTTATAACCCTTCACTTCACGGTCATTTCCACGCATTTCGCGGTACAATTGCCTCACTTCACGGTCATTTCCATGCAAATCACGGTCATTCCCGCCTATTCAGTGTTAATTCACGGTCATTTCGATGCATTTCACGGTCGTGCACCTTCACTTCACGACCAGTCCCGCACATTTCATGGTCCAATCTCTTCACTTCATGGTCATTTCCATGCAAACCACAGTCATTCCCGCCTATTCCATTTTGATTCACGGTCATTTTGTCGTATTTCACGGTCATGCCCCTTCACTTTCACAATCATTTTCTGCATTACACTGTCCAATTGCTGCACTTCATGGTCATTTCCATGTTTATTACGGTTATTCACGCCTATTCTGTGTTGATTCATTGTCCTTTCGGTGCATTTCACGGTCATGTCCCTTCACTTCACGGTCATTTCCGTGCATTTTGCGGTACAATCGCCTCACTTCACGGTCATTTCCATGCATATCACGGTCATTCCTGCCAATTCCGTGTTGATTCACGGTCATTTCGGCGCATTTCATGGTCATGCACCTTCACTTAACGGTGATTTCCGCGCATTTCACGGTCCAAGCTCTTCACTTCATGGTTATTTCCATGCATACCACAGTCATTCCCACCTATTCTGTGTTGAATCACGGTCATTTTGGCCCATTTCACGGTCATGGCCCATCACTTCACGGTCATTTCTGCACATTTTATGGTCCAATCGATTCACTTCACGGTCATTTCCATGCTTATCACGGTAATTTCCGCCTATTTCGGGTTGATTCACAGTCCTTTCGGCGCATTTAACGATCATGCCCCTTCACTTCAAGGTCATTTTTGCTCATTTCCCGCTCCAATCACTTCACTTCACGATCATTTGCATGCATATCACGGTCATTCTCGCCTATTCTATGTTGATTCCCTGTCCTTTCAGCACATTTCATGGTCATGCCCCTTCACTTCATGGTCATTTCTGCGCATTTCGTGGTACAATCGCTTGACTTCACAGTCATTTCCATGCATATCACTGTCATTCTCACCTATTCCGTATTTATTTACGGTCATTTCGGCGCATTTCACGGTCATGCCCCTGCACTTCATGGTCATTTCAGCACATTTCACGGTCCAATTGCTTCACTTCACGGTCATTTCCATACATATCACGGTCATTCCTGCCTATTCTGTCCTGATTCGCGGTCGTTTCGAAGCATTTCACCGTCATGCCCTTTAACTTCACAGACATTTCCGCGCATTTCGTGGTCCAATCGCCTCACTTCACTGTCATTTCCATGCATATCACAGTCATTTACGCCTTTTTCGTGTTGATTTATTGTCATTTCGTCGCATTTCACGGTCATGCCACACCACTTCACGATCATTTCTGCGCATTTGGCGGTCTGCTCGCCTCACTCCACGGTCATTTCCACGCATACCAAGGTCATTCCCGCCTATTCCGTGTTGATTCGCGGTCATTTCAGCGCATTTCACTGTCATGCCCCATCACTTCACAGTCATTTCGACGCATTTAATGGTCCAATCGCTTTACTTCACGGTCATTTACATACATATCACGGTCATTCCTGCCTATTCTGCGTTGATTCACAGTCCATTTGGTACATTTCACGGTCTTGCCCCTACACTTCCAGGTCATTTCCACACATTTCACGGTCCAACCGATTCACTTCACGACCATTTCCATGCAAATAACGATCATTCCCCCCTATTCCATGTTTATTCACTATCCTTTCGGCGCATTTCGCGGTCAAGCCCCTTCACTTGATGGTGATTTCCGCGCATTTCGTGGTACAATCGCTGCACTTCACGGTCATTTCATGCATACCACGGTCATTCCCACCTATTTCGTGTTGATTCACGATCATTTCGGCACATTTCACGGTCGTGCCCCTTCACTTTCACAGTTATTTCCGTGCATTTCACAGTCCAATCGCTTCACTTCACGGTCATTCCATTTATATAACGGTCATTCCCGCCTATTCCGTGTTGATTCCCCGTCATTTCGATGCATTTCACGGTCATGCCCCTTCACTTCACGCTCATTTTCGAGCATTTCGCGGTACAATCGCTGCACTTCACGGTCAATTCCATGCATAACACGGTCATTCCTGCCTATTCCATTTTGATTCACAGTCATTTTAGCGCCTTTCACGGTATGCACCTTCACTTCACGGTCATTTCTGCGCATTTCGCGGTCCGATCGCTTCACTTCATGGTCATTTCCATGCAAACCACGGTCATTCCCGAATATTCCGTGTTGATTCACGATCATTTCGGCACATTTCACGGTCTTGCCAATTCACTTCACGGTCATTTTCACACATTTTATGTTCCAATCGTTTCACTTCACGGTCATTTCCATGCTTATCACGGTAATTTCCGCCTATTCCGTGTTGATTCATGGTCCTTTCGACACATTTCACGGTCATGTCCCTTCACTTCACGGTCATTTACATGCATATCACGGTCATTCCTGCCTATTCTGTGTTGATTCATAGTCCATTTGGTACATTTCACGGTCTTGCCCCTACACTTCCAGGTCATTTCCACACATTTCACGGTCCAATTGATACACTTCACAACCATTTCCATGCATATCACGGTCATTCCCGCCTATTCCGTGTTTATTCACTATCCTTTCGGCGCATTTCGCGGTCAAGCCCCTTCATTTGATGGTGATTTCTGCGCATTTCGTGGTACATTCGCCTCACTTCACGGTCATTTCCACGCATATCACGGTCATTCCCACATATTTCGTGTTGATCACGGTCATTTTGGCACATTTCACGGTCATGCCCCTTCACTTTCACAGTCATTTCCGTGCATTTCACGGTCCAATCGCTTCACGTCACGGTCATTTCCATGTATATAACGGTCATTCCCGCCTATTTCGTGTTGATTCCCAGTCATTTCGACACATTTCACCGACATGTCCCTTCACTTCACGTTCATTTTTTTGCATTTCGCGGTACAATCGCCGCACTTTACGGTCAATTCCATGCATAACACGGTCATTCCCGCCTATTCCGTTTTGATTTACGGTCATTTTAGCCCATTTCACGGTATGCACCTTCACTTCATGGTCATTTCCGCGCATTTTGCGGTCCGATCGCTTCACTTCATGGTCATTTCCATGCAAACCACGGTCATTCCCGCTTATTCCGTGTTGATTCACGATCATTTCGGCGCATTTCACGGTCATGCCCCTTCACTTCACGGTCATTTCCGCACATTTTATGGTCCAATCGTTTCACTGCACGGTCATTTCCATGCTTATCACGGTAATTTCTGCCTATTCTGTGTAGTTCCACGGTCCTTTCGGCACATTTCACTGTCATGTCCCTTCACTTCAGGGTCATTTCCACGCATTTCCCTGTCCAATCACTTCACTTCACGGTCATTTCCATGCTTATCATGGTCATTCCAGCCTATTCCTTATAGATTCACTGTCCTTTCAGCGCATTTCACGGTCATGCTCCTTCACTTCAAGGTTATTTTCACGCATTTCGCAGTACAATCGCTTCACTTCACGGTCATTTCCATGCATATCACTATCATTCTCGCCTATTCCGTGTTCATTCATTGTCATTTCTACGCATTTCATGATCATGTCCCTTCACTTCATGGTCATTTCCGCGCTTTTAACGGTCTAATGGCTTCACTTCACGGTCATTTCCATGCATATCACGGTCATTCCTACCAATTTCGTGTTGATTCACGGTCATTTCGGCGCATTTCACGGTCATGCACCTTCACTTCACGGTGATTTCTGTGCATTTTACGGTCCAAGCACTTCACTTCATGGTCATTTCCATGCATACCACAGTCATTCCCACTTATTTTGTGTTGATTTACGATCATTTCGGCGCATTTCACGATCATGGCCCATCACTTCACGTTCATTTCCGCACATTTTACGGTCAAATTGATTCGCTTCACGGTCATTTCCATGCTTATCACGGTAATTTCCGCTTATTCTGTGTTGATTCATGGTCCTTTCGACGCATTTAACGATCATGCCCCTTCACTTCAAGGTCATTTTCGCGCATTTCCCGCTCCAATCACTTCACTTCACGGTCATTTGTATGCATATCACGGTCATTCCCGCCTATTTTGTGTTGATTCACTGTCCTTTCAGCGCATTTCACGGTCATGCCCCTTCACTTCATGGTTATTTCCGCGCATTTCGCAGTACAATCGTTTCACTTCACGGTCATTTCCATGCATATCACTGTCATTCCCGCCTATTCCGTGTTGATTCATTGTCATTTCGGCGCATTTCACGGTCTTGTTCCTTCACTTCATGGTCATTTCCACGCTTTTAACGGTCTAATTGCTTCACTTCACGGTCATTTCCATGCATATCACGGTCATTCCAACCTCTTCCGTGTTTATTCATGGTCCTTTCGGTGCATTTCACTATCATGCCCCTTCACTTCACGGTCATTTCGGTGCATTTCATGGTCCAATCGCCTCACTTCACGGTCATTTCCATACATATCACAGTCATTCCCACCTCTTCCGTGTTGATTCACGGTCATTTCATCACATTTCATGGTCATGCCCATTCACTTTTACAGTCATTTCCATGAATTTCACGATCCAATCGCTTCACTTCACGATCATTTCCATGCATATCTCGGTCATTCCTGCCAATTCCGGGTTGATTCACTGTCGTTTTAGTGCATTTTACGGTCATGCCCCTTCACTTCATGGTCATTTCCATGCATTTCACGGTACGATCGCTTCACTTCACGGTCATGTCCATGCATATCACTGTCATTCCCGCCTATTCCGTGTGGATTCACAGTCATTTCGGCGCGCATTTCACGGTCATGCCCCTTCACTTCACGGACATTTCCGCACATTTCGTGGTCTAATCGCATCACTTCACGGTCATTTCCATGCATATCACGTTCATTTATGCCTATTTTTGTGTTGATTTACGGTCATTTCGTCGCATTTCACGGTCATGCCACATCACTTCACGATCATTTCGTGGTCCGATCGTGTCACACCCCAAACCCAAAAATCGGATTCACAGGAATCCTGATTGCTTAATCCGGTACCGACAGCCTCTGTAGTACCCCATTCTTGGCTTTCGACGTCCATACGCCAGATTCCAATCCTAGGATCCTACAAGGAGGATTTTTTTTTAACGTACATTTGTTTCATAACAAGTATAACCACAAGTTTACCCAAATCATGAAGGCAACATCATCATCACATATCCACTAAGATAATCATTTGAATACAATGCTGAAAGAAAAATACATATATTGAAATCAAAGCTCCAGAAGACAGCTGCACACTCCGAGCTGTATATCGCAGCAACCTAACGCCACCTGCACGCATCTATCGTGCATAAGCTTATACAAAGCTTAGTGGACGGTGAAAGTGTGTGCACAAGGTAAGTGTCAAGTAAGTAATATCAGAGTAATCAGAGTAAGCGGAAATATTGACAAGTCTATGAGTCATAAAATATCAGGGTACATAATGCAAATCAGCTAGGCAAATGAGGTGTCAAAGCGAGCCAAATATTAGATGCCGCAGATACAATGCCATGAATCATACAATATCGAAATAAGCGGAAATATACTGATAGGTCTATGAGTTCCATCAGCCGTACCAAAGCTATGCGATGCAAGGCACGAATGCTAACGGCCATATCAATGCAGAAACATGGCAACCCAAATGCTAAGTGATGTTGATGCAAATGTAATATGCAGTGTGAATGAAATGACCAAGCTGGAGTGAAGTCGGGATGATAATACTAGTATCACAAGATATGGGGTCCATCACAAGAGACTTCTATCCAAACCAGTTCCATACCTAAATTTGGATAGTCAAACTCAATGTGGTGAACTCCTGATCTCAGGTTAGTCGCGCGCCCAACCGAAATCCTGGCCATGCGAAGGTACACAACAGTTAGTTGCGCACCATCAGCCCGAGTGGATAGTGAATGAATGAATGAATGAGTATGCAACTCCTACTCAATAAATCCACATATCAGTACGGTTCCTCTCTGAAAAATCATCGGGGTCTATTACACTCCAAACCAGATTGTCACCCCAATGCACGCAACAAGGTGAGTGGAAGAGACCTCACTATCCGCCTGCCAATATCGGGCTCGGCTCGTCGATAGCGAACCCATTCCTCGAGCTGGTCAGACTCAGCCTAGCATTACCCCCTCCTATCGGGCAGGTAAGGCCGCATCCCCTTCCAACCGACCACGACACAGTGGGAGACAAGGCCTAACGGTAAACGGCCCTCATGCGCTCAGGCATCCACTCGGTCTAGACATTGGAGTAACCTCTGGATCTAAGAGGATTTATGAATTTTCACCCAGGGATATTTATAGCACCCCATGTAGAACAGATTTTCGGTGTCCCATCTGACCATCCACGATATTCTTGTGGAGGCTACAACCCTGATGTCGCTAGGGCGTACAGTGGTCATGTCACACAAATACGAGATACATGAGTCACACAGTACAATCATGCATAAATCCTACGCATACCGTGCGCTCATGTGAGGCAACCCCGCCTATCAGGGAGCCCCATGAATAACCTACCCTATGGTATATGCGATGGTCAATCACATCTCATAACAAATATGCAGATGATGCGTATGTATTATGATGTTATACTGTCACATACTCATAATTGGTATCAATAACCGACATCAGCAATCGGCCTCGACAATTTGGACATCTAACCAACATTGCTCCAAGGAATGACCCTCATAGGGACAAACACATAATGGGCCGACGACCTCATACAAAGGCCTAATATACAATACAGTGGGCCTTGCCCAAGGACCACAGATACATCAAATGGGCCTCAACTACGGGTCGCATATACATCATATAAGTCTTGGCAAACGGCCTTGGCAATCGAAATTAAAATCGAAGTAGGCTTCAGTAATTGGAATCAGTCATGACAATCAGAATCGTCAATCGGCCACGACAATTGGAATTGATCGATAATCGCCTCATTATTCGGAATTGGCAATTGGTCATGATAATCGACCTCAATCGCTAATCAATCAATCGGCCACAATAATCAGAATCGGCAACCGTCCACGACAATCGGTTATGATAATCGAAATCAGTCGGTAATAAGAATCAACAAATCGGTCACATCAATCGTAATTAGCAATCGGTCACAATAATCGGAATTAGTAATCGGTCACGTCAATCAAAATCGATCAGTAATTAGAGTCAGCAATTTGGTCACGTCGATCGGAATCGGTAATCGGTCACGACAATCAGAATCAGCAATCGGTCATGTCAATCAAAATCGATCGAAAATTAGAGTCAGCAAATCAGTCACGTCGATCGGAATTGGTAATCGGTCATGACAATCGGAACCAGCAATCAGTCATGTCAATCGGAATCGATCGGAAATCAAAGTCAGTAAATCGGTCACGTCGATCGGAATCGATAACCGGTCACGACAATCAGAATCAGCAATTGGTCATGTCAATCGGAATCGATCAGAAATCAGAGTCGGTAAATCAGTCACGTCGATCGGAATCGGTAATCGGTCACGACAATCGGAACGAGCAATCGGTCATGTCAATCGGAATCGATCAGAAATCAGAGTCGACAAATCGATCACGTCTATCGGAATCGATAATCGGTCACGACAATCGGAATCAGCAATTGGTCATATCAATCGGAATCGATCGGAAATCAGAGTCAGAAAATTGGTCATGTCGATCGGAATCGATAATAGGTCACGACAATCGGGATCGACAATCAGTTATGTCAATCAGAATCGATCGAAAATCAGAGTCAGCAAATCGATCACGTCGATCAGAATCGGTAATCGGTCACGACAATCGGGATAGACAATCAGCCCAAGGAAAGGTCACAATGTGGACATCCAACCATCATTGCCCATCAATGTGGACATTCAACCAACATCGCTCCCAAGCTGTGGCCCACATAGAGCCAAACGTATAATGGGTCCACGGCCTCACACAAAGGTCTAACATACAGCACAATGAGACTTACTCAAGGGTCACATATGCACAACAGGTGGGCCCTGCACATGGGCCTCAGATACATCATACGGGCCACAACCCATGGGCCTCAAATACAACAAGTAGGCCGCACTAATGGCCTCATATACATAATAGGTGGGCCCTACTCATGGGCCTCAAATTAATAACATGTGGGCTCTACACATGGGTCTTGTATGCATCAAGTGGACTACATTAATGGGCCTCGATTACATCATATGGGCCGAAAATATATCACAATAGGCCACGACATATGGGTCGAAATTACATTACAATGGGCCTCGCTAATGGGCTGTAAATACATAATAGGTGGGCCCTGCACATGGGCCTCAAATACATCACGTGGGATGCTCCAATGGGCCAAACATGCATCAAAGGGGCCATATCATATGGGTCACACCAATAGGCCCATATACATCAAGTGGGCTATCAATGGACTGTACCAATGGTCCTCATATATATCAAGTTGGCTACATCAATGGGCCGCACCATGGGCCTCATACATCACATGGGCCACACCATGGGCCGCACCATAGGCCTCAAGTGGGCCTGGACCACTTCAAAAATCATTGCAATAGTTGTAAGTGTAACAAGTGTCACAATATATTATCATTCCATGGGGGACATGGCCCATTAATGATGACCAGCACTGCCTAAACATTGTCCATATAAATCAGCACCATCCAAATATTTCCTATGTAAATATGTGCCATCCATACATTGGACAGCACGTCCCAACATTATCCAGCACTGTCCAGCATAATTTGGACGGTGTGGATGAAATAATACATCGTGGTGGTGTCTAGGTAATGACCCACCAGAGATTTGAATTGGCCTCAGCTAGGCTCAAGCGTTAAAACGAGCTTACCAATGGATGGACGGTTTGGATGGAACACATCCACAAGTGGGACCCACAGTACTTGCTGACGTCAGTCCAGCAGTAGGTCCCACCATCTGGACGGCTGGGATATCACATGAGACCCACAAAACTTGCTGACGTAAATCAGGAGGTGGGTCCCCCATCAAAATGGTTGGATGGCATAGCTAAAACACTTTCATACGGTGGATCCCACGTGGTTGGCCATCCCACTATCACACGTGCTGAAAGTGTGCATGAAACAGACCTCACATGGGTCCCACTGTCACACATGTGACATGCACAACACATAACGCTAGTCAGTTGTATACAACGTATACATCATATGGTGGGGCTACCGGAGATGGATAGACGGTATGGACATACCTCATACATCATGATGGGTCCCCACAGCCCGTCCAAATGGACGGCGTGGAAAACAAAATATACATCACGGTGGTGGCCCACGCAGCACCGTTGCACACACAACACGTGAATCAAGGGGGTCCCACGCACCAGCGTCTAGACGGATAGCGTGGAGTAAACGTACGTAGGTGGGTCCACAATACTCACCTCACGTGAGCCACTCAGATGGACGGTTGGTATACAGCACATACCTCATGATCACAGAACCTGCTGTTGCCAAAGCAGCAGCCAATGGCTGACTGGTCACCACCGTTTCATGGACGGTGGGATACAATACATATCAATATCAAGGTGGGTCCATGTCAGTGTGGCCCACACCATCAGATCAAGCTGATGTTCGTGTTTTACCACCGTCTAGGCCTACTGGATGGTGAGGATGGAGTACGTACCACACGTACACGCCCATAGAGCCTGGCGACGTCTCTAGCAACAGCTATCTAGCTGTACGAGGTACACCAGCCACCCCTTTCTTCACATCAGGTGGGTCTCACGTGGGGCCCTCCACATATATTATAATATAATATTATTTACTATTGTGATTATTATTATTATTATTATTTATTTATTTATTTACTTTGAAATGGGGCAGCGTCCAGGCCTTGTGGACGGTCTGGACAGCAGGCCGCCCAACCGTCCCCGGCCCATCTGGCCGTTAGATGTGGCCACTGATGGATGGTCTAGATATGCAGCGCATACGCAAAGGTGGAGTCCACATCAATGTGATCCACACGATGCAAGACCCATACGGATCAAACTGATACTTGTGTTCTCCTCCATGCCAAGATCTGCTGCTGGACAATAATCTGTCCAGCAGAATGTGAGCGACTGCCCCACTTTCTAAATGATCAGGGGATGGGCGGCGAGGATGAAAAGCATACCTCAAGGTGACGTCCACACAGGTGGGCCACACGGCCCTGGGATCAAGTGTGTTTCCATACAGTCAGGCCTGTGTGGCCGCTGGGCTGGACGTCCAATACTTGGACAGCAAGGGTGTCCTTGCTGCTGGACGGTTGAGATTCCGCTCACGTTCATCAGGTGGGCCATAAAATACGGGAAGGAAAGAGAGGGAGAGAAAGAGAGAGGGAGAGAAACACCCACCTTGAAATCTCTTCTTCCGCCAATGCATGATAGAGTCACAAAGGGACAATTTCAACAGTTGAGATGGGCTTAGGATGGCGAGATCAGGTGGTAGAGGTGAGCCACACTACTCTCCCATGGAGCTTGGACGTGAGTTGCTCTCATGGAGCTTGGGAGAAATGAGAGAGAAATGAGTGAGAGAGAGAGAGAGGTGATAGGTGAGAGATGAGAGTGATGGATAGGTGTATTTGATGGGTAGAAAGAGAGAGAGTGTTGACTTTAGGAGTTGCTTGGAGATGAGTGTTTGTACTTGACATGATAGGATGGAGTATTTGACACTTGATGCGATTGATGAGACATTCTCTTGGAATTACAATGCATGGCATATCCCTCGAACTGAATGCGGGCCCACATCTCCTGGCCCGGGTATCGCCTCGGCGCACGAGACACGACATTGGAACTACGACGACGGCGCGGTCGCACTGGTATAAGTCTCGCGTTGAGCCGACTCTGATATACGGGACACGACTTAGGATTACGTGCAAACGTCGATTATAAGTCGCGGGCCCCTGAAAGTCGACAGGGAGGATCGCAGGAAATTTACGGAATAGTACGGACTATGATACGGGTCTTACAGATCACTTCACATCACAGTCATTTCCATGCATACCACAGTCATTCCCACCTATTCCGTGTTGATTAACGATCATTTTGGCTCATTTTACAGTCATGCCCTTTCACTTCACGGTCATTTCGGCGCATTTCATGGTCCAATCGCCCCACTTCACGGTCATTTTCATGCATTTCACGGTCATTCCTGCCTATTCCGTGCTGATTCATGGTCCTTTTGGGACATATCATGGTCTCGCCCCTTCACTTCACGGTCATTTTTGTGCATTTTACGGTCAAATCACTTCACTTCACGGTCATTTCCATGCATATCACGGTCATTTCTGCCTATTCCGTGTTGATTCACGGTCCTTTTGGTGCATTTCTCCATCATGCCCCTTCACTTCACGATCATTTCGGTGCATTTCATGGTCCAATTGCCTCACTTCGCGGTCATTTCCATGCATATCATGGTCATTCCTGCCTATTCAGTGTTGATTTACAGTCCTTTCGGTGCATTTCACGGTCATGCCCATTCACTTCACGGTCATTTCCGTGCATTTCACGGTCTAATCACCTCACTCTCGATCATTTCCATGCATATCATGGTCATTCCCACCTATTCTGTGTTACTTTACAGTCATTTCGTCGCATTTCACGGTCATGCCCTATCACTTAACGATCATTTTCACACATTTCGTGGTCTGATCGCTTCACTTCATGGTCACTTCCATGCATTCAATGGTTATTCTCGCCTATTCCGTGTTGATTCACGGTCATTTCGGCGCATTTCACAGTCATTTCGGCGCATTTCATGGTCCAATCGCCTCACTTCACGGTCATTTTCATGCATATCACGGTCATTCCTACCTATTCCGTGTTGATTCACGGTCCTTTCGGTGCATTTCATGGCCTTTCCCATTCACCTCACGATCATTTTCGCGCATTTCAAGGTCCGATCACTTCACTTCACGGTCATTTCATGCAAATCACGATCATTTCCGCCTATTCCGTGTTGATTCACGGTCCTTTCGGCACATTTACGGTCATGGCCCTTTACTTCACGGTCATTTTCGTGCATCTCACGGTCCAATCGATTCACTTCACGATCATTTCCATGCATATCACGGTCATTCCCGCCTATTCCGTGTTTATTGACTGTCCTTTCGGTGCATTTCGCGGTCAAGGCCCTTCACTTCATGGTGATTTTTGCGTATTATGTGGTACAATTGCCTCACTTAACGGTCATTTTCATGCATATCACGATCATTCCCACCTATTCCATGTTTATTCACGGTCCTTTCGACGCATTTTGCGGTCAAGCCCCTTCACTTCATGGTCATTTCCATGCATATCACGGTCATTTCGATGCATTTCACGGTCATGCCCCTTCACTTTTACAGTCATTTCCGTGCATTTCACGGTCTAATCGCAACACTTCATGGTCATTTCCATGTATATCACGGTCGTTTCCGCCTATTCTGTGTTGATTCACGGTCCTTTCGGCGCATTTCACGGTCATGCCCCTTCACTTCACGGTCGTTTCCGCGCATTTCCTGGAACAATCGCCTCACTTCATGGTCATTTCCATCCATATCATGGTCATTCTCGCCTATTCCGTGTTTATTCACGGTCCATTCGGCGCATTTCGCTGTCAAGCCCCTTCACTTCATGGTGATTTCCGCGCATTACATGGTACAATTGCCTCACTTAACGGTCATTTCCATGCATATCACGGTCATTCCCACCTATTTCGTGTCGATTCACGGTCATTTCGACGCATTTCACGATCATGCCCCTTCAGTTTCACAGTCATTTCCGTGCATTTCACGCTCCAATCACTACTCTTCACGGTCATTTCCATGTATATCACGGTCATTCCTGCCTATTCTGTGTTGATTCACGGTCCTTTCACCGCATTTCATGGTCATACCCATTCACTTCACGGTCATTTCTACGCATTTCGCGGAACAATTGCCTCACTTCACGGTCATTTCCATGCATATCACGGTCATTCCCGCCTATTCTGAATTGATTTATGGTCATTTCGACTCATTTAATGGTCATGCAACTTCAATTCACGGTCATTTCGGCGCATTTCGCGGTCCAATCGCTTCACTTCATGGTCATTTCCATGCACACCACGGTCATTCCCGCCTATTCCGTGTTGATTCACGGTCATTTTGTCGCATTTCACAGTCATGCCTCTTCACTTCACAGTCGTTTCCTCGCATTTTATGGTCCAATCGCTTCACTTCACGGTCATTTCCATGTATATCACGGTCATTCCCGCCTATTCCATGTTCATTCATGGTATTTTCGGCGCATTTCACTTTCATGCCCCTTCACTTCATGGTCATTTTCACGCATTTTGCGGTACAATCGCCTCACTACATGGACATTTTCATGCATATCACCGTCAATCCAGCCTATTCTGTGTTGATTCACTGTCATTTCGATACATTTCACTGTTCTGCCCCTTCACTTCATGGTCATTTCCGCTCATTTAACGGTCCAATCGCTTCACTTCTTGGTCATTTTCATGTATATCACGGTCATTCCTACCAATTTCGTGTTGATTCACGGTCCTTTCGGCGCATTTCTCCATCTTGCCCCTCCACTTCACGGACATTTTCGTGCATTTTGAGGTCCAATCGCCTCACTTCTCAATAATTTCAATGCATATCACGGTCATTCCCGCATATTCCGTGTTGATTTACGGTCATTTCATCGCATTTCACAGTCTTGCCCCTTCACTTCAGGGTCATTTTCACGCATTTTACGGTCCAATCACTTCACTTCACGGTCATTTCCATGCATATCACGGTCATTTCTGCCTATTCCGTGTTGATTCACGGTCCTTTCGGCGCATTTCATGGTTATGCCCCTTCACGTCACCGTCATTTCTGTGCATTTGCACAGTCCTATCGATTCACTTCACAGTCATTTCCATGCATATCACGGTCATCCCGCCTATTCCGTGTTTATTCAGTCCTTTCGGCGCATTTCGCGGTCAAGCCCCTTCACTTCATGGTGATTTCCACGCATTATGTGGTACAATCGCCTCACTTCACTGTCATTTCCATGCATATCATAGTCCCTCCCACCTATTTTGTGTTGATTCAGGGTCATTTCGACGCATTTCATGGTCATGCCCCTGCACTTTCACATTCATTTTCGTGCATTTCACGGTCCATTCGCTACACTTCACTCTCATTTCCATGTATATCACGGTCATTCCCGCCTATTCCGTGTTGATTCACGGTTCTTTCGGCGCATTTCACGGTCATGCCCCTTCACTTCACGTTCATTTTCGCGCATTTCGTGGTACAATCGTCTCACTTCACTTCACGATCATTTCTATGCATATCACGGTCATTCCCGCCTATCCCGTGTTGATTCACTGTCCTTTCAGTGCATTTCACGGTCATGCCCCTTCACTTCATGGTTATTTCCGCGCATTTCGTGGTACAATCGCTTCACTTCACGGTCATTTCCATGCATATCACTGTCATTCCCGCCTATTCCGTGTTGATTCATGGCCATTTCGGTGCATTTCACGGTCATGTCCCTTCACTTCATGGTCATTTCTGTGCATTTCACGGTCCAATCGCTTCACTTCTCAGTCATTTACCTGCATATCATGGTCATTCCTGCCTATTCCGTGTTGATTCACGGTCCTTTCTGTGCATTTCACCGTCATCCCCCTTCACGGACATTTTCCCACATTTCGTGATCCAATCGCCTCACTTCACGGTCATTTCCATGCATATCACGGTCATTAACGCCATTTTCGTGTTGATTTACAGTCATAACGTCACATTTCACGGTCATGCCACATCACTTCACGATCATTTCCGCACATTTCGCGGTCCGATCGCTTAACTTCATGATCATTTTCATGCATACCACGGTCGTACCCGCCTATTCCATGTTGATTCACCATCATTTTCGCTTATTTCACGGTACAATCGCCTCACTTCACGGTCATTTCCATGCACATCACGGTCATTCCCACCTATTCTAGGTTGATTCACGGTCATGCCACTTCACATTCACAGTCATGTCCGTGCATTTCACTGTCCAATCGCTTCACTTCACAGTCATTTCCATGTATATCACGGTCATTCCCGCCAATTCCGTGTTGATTCACTGTCCTTTCGTCGCATTTCACGGTCATTCCCCTTCACTTCACGGCCATGCCCCTTTACTTCCCGGTCATTTTTGTGCATGTCACGGTCCAATCGATTCACTTCATCGTCATTTCCATGCATATCACGGTCATTCGCGCCTATTCCGCGTTCATTCACTGTTCTTTCGACGCATTTCGAGGTCAAGCCCCTTCACTTCATGGTCATTTCTGTACATTTCATGGTACAATCGCCTCACTTCACGGTCATTGCCATGCATATCACGGTCAATCCCACCTATTTCGTGTTGATTCACGGTCATTTTGGCACATCTCACAGTCAGGCCCCTTCACTTTCACTTTCATTTCGTGCATTTCACGGTCCAATCGCTACACTTCATGGTCATTTCCATGTATATCATGGTCATTCCCACCTATTCCGTGTTGATTCACGGCCCTTTCGGGGCATTTCACGGTCTTGTACCTTCACTTCAAGATCATTTCCATGCATTTTGCGGTACAATCGTCTCACTTCACGATTATTTCCATGCATATCATGATCATTACAGCCTATTCCTTGTTGATTCACTATCCTTTCAGCGTATTTCACTGTCATGCCCCTTCACTTCATGGTAATTTTCGTGCATTTCGCGGTCCAATCGCTTCACTTCATGGTCATTTCCATGCATATCACGATCATTCACGCCTATTACGTGTTGATTCACAGTCATTTTTTCCTATTTCACAGTAATGCCCCTTCACTTCACGATCATTTTTGCGCATTTCATGGTCCAATTGATTCACTAGACGGTCATTTTTGCCTATTCCGTGTTGATTCCTGGCCCTTTCAACACATTTCACGGTTACGCCCCGTCACTTAACGGTCATTTTCGTGCATTTCCTGGTCCAATCACTTCACTTCACGATCATTTCCATGCATATCACGGTCATTCCCGCCTATTTCGTGTTGATTCACTGTCCTTTCAGTGCATTTCACGGTTATGCCCCTTCACTTCATGGTCATTTTCGCGATTTCATGGTACAATCGCTTCACTTCTCGGTCTTTTCCATGCATATCACGGTCATTCCTGCCTATTTCGTGTTGATTCATGGTCCTTTTACCGCATTTCTCCGTCATGCCCCTTCCCTTCACGGTCATTTTCGCTCATTTCATGCTCCAATCGCCTCACTTCATGGTCATTTCCATGTATATCACGGTCATTCTAGCCTATTCCGTATTGATTCACGGTCATTTCGGCACATTTCACGGTCATGTCCCTTCACTTCACGGTCATTTCTATGCATTTTGTGGAACAATTGCCTCACTTCACAGTCATTTCCATGCATATCACGATCATTCCCGCCTATTCCATGTTAATTCACGGTCATTTCGGCGCATTTCACAATATGCACCTTCACTTCATGGTCATTTCCGTGCATTTCATGGTCCGATCGCTTCACTTCGTGGTTATTTCCATGCATACCACGGTCATTCCCGCCTATTCCGTGTTGATTCACAGTCATTTCGGCACATTTCACGTCATGCCTCTTCACTTCACGGTCATTTCCGCACATTTTATAGTCCAATCGATTCACATCACGGTCATTTCCAAGCTTATCACGGTAATTTCCCCCTATTCCGTGTTGATTCACGGTCCTTTCGGCATATTTCACTGTCATGTACCTTCACTTCATGGTCATTTCCGCACATTTTCCTGTCCAACCACTTCACTTCACGGTTATTTCCATGCATATCACGATCATTACAGCCTATTCCTTGTTGATTCACTGTCCTTTCAGCGTATTTCACTGTCATGCCCCTTCACTTCATAGTTATTTTCGTGCATTTCGCGGTCCAATCGCTTCACTTCATGGTCATTTCCATGCATATCACAGTCTTTCACGCCTATTCTGTGTTGATTCACGATCATTTTTTTCCATTTCACAGTAATGCCCCTTCACTTCATGATCATTTCCACACATTTTATGGTCCAATTGATTCACTTGACGGTCATTTTCGCCTATTCCATGTTGATTCCTGTCCCTTTTGGCACATTTCATGGTCATGCCCTGTCACTTAACGGTCATTTACGTGCATTTCCTGGTCCAATCAGTTCACTTCACGATCCTTTCCATGCATATCACGGTCATTCCCTCCTATTCCGTGTTGATTCACTGTCCTTTCAGTGCATTTCACGGTCATGCCCCTTCACTTCATGGTCATTTTTGCGCATTTCGTGGTACAATCACTTCACTTCACGGTCATTTCCATGCATATCACTGTCATTCCCGCCTATTCCGTGTTGATTCACGGTCATTTCGCTGCATTTCACGGTCATGCCCCTTCACTTCATGGTCATTTTCGCCCGTTTAACGGTCCAATCGCTTCACTTCTCGATCATTTCCATGCATATCACGATCATTCCTGCCAATTTCGTGTTGATTCACGATCCTTTTGGCGCATTTCTCTGTTATGCCGCTTCACTTCACGGTCATTTCGGCTCATTTCATGCTCCAATCGCCTCACTTCACGGTCATTTCCATGTATATCACGGTCATTCAAGCCTATTCCGTGTTGATTCACGGTCATTTCGACGCATTTCACGGTCATGCCCCTTCACTTCACGGTCATTTCTACGCATTTTGTGGAACAATCGCCTCACTTCATGGTCATTTCCATGCATATCACGATCTTTCTCGCCTATTCCGTGTTGATTCACGGTCATTTCGACGCATTTCATGATATGCACCTTCACTCCATGGTCATTTTCGCGCATTTCGCGGTCCGATCGCTTCACTTCGTGGTCATTTCCATGCATACCACGGTCATTCCCACTTATTCCGTGTTGATTCACTGTCATTTCGGCACAATTCATGGTCATGCCCCTTCACTTCATGGTCATTTCCACACATTTTATAGTCCAATCGATTCACATCACGATCATTTCCAAGCTTATCACTGTAATTTCTGCCTATTCCGTGTTGATTCACGGTCCTTTCGGCACATTTCACGGTCATGTCCCTTCACTTCATGGTCATTTCCGCACATTTCCCTATCCAACCACTCCACTTCACGGTCATTTCTATGCATATCACCGTCATTACAGCCTATTCCTTGTTGATTCACTGTCCTTTCACTGTATTTCACGGTCATGCCCCTTCACTTCATGGTTATTTCAGCGCATTTCATGGTCCAATCGCTTCACTTCACGATCATTTCCATGCATATTACGATCATTCCTGCCTATTCCGTGTTGATTCACGGTTCTTTCGGCGCATTTCACCATCATGCCACTTCACTTCCCAGACATTTCTGCGCATTTCGTGGTCCAATCGCCTCACTTCACGGTCATCTCCATGCATGTCATGTTCATTTACGCCGATTTCGTGTTGATTTACGGTCATTACGTCGCATTTCACGGTCATGCCACATCACTTCACGATCATTTCCACACATTTTGCGGTCCGATCGCTTCACTTCACGGTCATTTCCATGCATACCATGGTCATTCCCGCCTATTCCGTGTTGATTCACGGTCATTTCGGCGCATTTCACATTCATGCCCTTCACTTCACAGTCATTTCGGAACATTTCATGGTCCAATTGCTTCACTTCACAGTCATTTCCATGCATATCACGGTCATTCCTGCCTATTCCGTATTAATTCACGGTCCTTTCGATGCATTTCACGGTCTTACCCCTTCACTTCAGGTTCACTTCGGCGCATTTCACGGTCCAACACTTCACTTCACGGTCATTCTAGCCTATTCCGTGTTGATTCACGGTCCTTTCGTCGCATTTCACGGTCTTGCCCCTTCACTTCACGGTCATTTCTGCGCTGTCACGGTCATTTCCATGCATATCTCGATCATTCCCCCTATTCCGTGTTTATTCACTGTCCTTTTGGCGCATTTCGTGGTCAAGCCCCTTCACTTCATGGTCATTTCTGCACATTTCGTGGTACAATCGCCTCACTTCACGATCATTTCCATGCATATCATGGTCATTCCCAAACATTTCGTGTTGATTCACGGTCACTTTGACGCATTTCATGGTTATGCCCCTTAACTTTCACAGTTATTTCAGTGCATTTGACGGTCCAGTCGCTTCACTTCACGGTCATTTCCATGTATATCATGGTCATTCCCGCCTATTCCGTGTTGATTCACGCCCCTTTCGGTGCATTTCACGGTCATGCACCTTCACTTCACGGTCATTTCTGCGCATTTCGCGGTACAATTGCCTCACTTCACGGTCATTTCCATGCATATCACAGTCATTCCCGACTATTCTGTGTTGATTCACAGTCTTTTCGGTGCATTTCACGGTCAAGTACCTTCACTTCATGGTCATTTCCCCGCATTTTGCGGTCCTATCTCTTCACTTCATGGTCATTTCCATGCATATCACTGTCATTCCCGCCTATTCCGAGTTGATTCACAGTCCTTTCGGCGCATTTCACAGTCATGCCCCTTCACTTCACTATCATTTCCGTGCATTTCGTAGTACAATCGCCGCACTTCACGGTCATTTCCATGCATAACACGGTCATTCAATCCAATTCCGTGTTGATTCACAGTCATTTTTGTGAATTTCACGGTCAGGCCCCTTCACTTCACAGTCATTTCCATGCATTTCGAGATCCAATTGCTTCATTTCATGGTCATTTCCACGGTCATTCCCACCTATTCCATGTTGATTAATGGTCATTTCGACGCATTTTATGGTCACGCTCCTTCACTTCACAGTCATTTCGACGCATTTCTCGGTCCAATCGCCTCACTTCACGATCATTACATTGCAAATCACAGTCATTCTCGCCTATTTCGTGTTGATTCACAGTCCTTTCGACGCATTTCACGGTCATGCCCCTTCACTTCAAGGTCATTTCCGTGCATTTTTCGGTCCAATCGCTTCACTTCACGATCATTTCCATGCATATCATGGTCATTCCTGCCTATTCCGTGTTGATTCACGGTCCTTTAAGCGCATTTCACAGTCATGCCCCTTCATGGTTATTTCTGCACATTTCGCGTTACAATAGCCTCACTTCACGGTCATTTCCATGCATATCACGGTCATTTTCGCCTATTCCGTGTTGATTCACAGTCATTTTGGAACATTTCAAGGTCATGCCTCATCACTTCAAGGTCATTTCCGTGCATTTCGCGGTCCAATTGCTTCACTTCACAGTCATTTCCATGCATACCATGGTCATTCCCGCCTATTCCGTGTCAATTCACGATCATTTCGGTGCATTTTACGGTCATGCCCCCTCACTTTCACAGTCATTTTCGTGCATTTCACGGTCCAATCGCTTCACTTCACGGGTATTTCCATGTATATCATGGTCATTCCCGCCTATTCCGTGTTGATTCACGGTCCTTTCGGCACATTTCACGGTCATGTCCCCTCACATCATGGTCATTTCCCCGCATTTCATGGTGCAATCGCCTCACTTCACGGTCATTTTCACTCATTTTGCTGTCCAATCGCTTCACTTCACGGTCATTTCCATGCATACCATGTTCATTCCCACCTATTCCGTGTTGATTTACGGTCATTATGGCGCATTTCACAGTCATGCCCCTTCACTTCACAGTCATTTTTGCACATTTCATGGTCCATTCGCTTCACTTCACAGTCAGTTCCATGCATATCACGGTCATTCTCGCCCATTCTGTACTGATACACGGTCATGCCCCTTCACTTCACGATCATTTACGCGCATTTCACAGTCCATTCGCCCCACTTCACGGTCATTTCCATGCGTATCACGGTCATTCCCATCTATTCCGTGTTGATTCACAGTCATTTCAACACATTTCACGGTCATGCCACTTCACTTTTACAGTCATTTTCGTGCATTTCACTATCCAATCGCTTCACTTCACGGTCATTTCCATGCATACCAAGGTCATTCCCGCCTATTCCGTGTTGATTTACGGTCATTACGGCGCATTTCACAGTCATGCCCCTTCACTTCACAGTCATTTTCACGCATTTCATGGTCCATTCGCTTCACTTCACAGTCAATTCCATGCATATCACGGTCATTCCCGCCCATTCCGTATTGATACACGGTCATGCCCCTTCACTTCACGATCATTTGTGCACATTTCACGGTCCAATCGCCCCACTTCATGGTCATTTCCATACGTATCACGGTCATTCCCGACTATTCCGTGTTGATTCACGATTTTGCCACTTCACTTTTACAGTCGTCTCCGAGCATTTCACTATCCAATCGCTTCACTTCACGGTCATTTCCTTGTATATCATGGTCATTCCTTCCAATTCTGTGTTGATTCATGGTCCTTTTGGTGCATTTCACTGTCATGCCCCTTCACTTCATGTTCATTTCCGTGCATTTCGCGGTACAATCGCCTCACTTCACGGTCATTTCCATGCATATCACAATCATTCCCGCCTATTCCGTGTTGATTCATAGTCATTTCGGCGCATTTCATGGTTAAGCACCTTCACTTCATGATCATTTCCGTGCATTTTGGGGTCCAATCGGTTCACTTCATGGTCATTTCCATGCATACCACAGTCATTACCGCCTATTCTGTGTTGATTCACTGTCATTTCGTCGCATTTCACGGTCATGCCCGTTCACTTCACGGTCATTTCCCTGAATTTCACGGTACAATCACCTCACTTCACGGTCATTTCCATGTGTATCACGGTCATTCCCGCCTATTCCGTGTTGATTCATGGTCATTTCGACACATTTCACGGTCATGCCACTTCACTTTCATAGTCATTTCCGTGCATTTCACTTCCAATCACTTCACTTCACGATCATTTCCATGTATATCACGGTCATTCCTGCCAATTCTGTGTTGATTCATGGTCCTTTCGGTGCATTTCACTGTAATGGCCGTTCACTTCACGGTCTTTTCCGCACATTTCACGGTACAATCGCCTCACTTCACGGTTATGTCCATGCACATCTTGGTCATTCCTGCCTATTCCATGTTGATTCATGGTCATTTCGGTGCATTTCACTGTCATGCACCTTCACTTCACGATCATTTTCGCGCATTTCGCGGTCCAATCTCTTCACTTCATGGTCATTTCCCTGCATACCACGGTCATTCCCGCCTATTCCGTGTTGATTCACGGTCATTTCGGTGCATTTCACGTTCATGCCCCTTCACTTTCACAGTCATTTCCTTGCATTTCGCGGTCCAATCTCTTCACTTCATGGTCATTTCTATGCACACCACGGTCATTCCCGCCTATTTCGTGCTGATTCACGGTCATTTCTGCGCATTTCACGGTCATGGCCCATCACTTCATGGTCATTTCCGTACATTTTATGGTCCAATCGATTCAGTTCTCGGTCATTTCCATGCATATCACGGTCATTTCCGGCTATTCTGTGTTGATTCATGGTCCTTTCGGCACATTTAACAATCATGCCCCTTCACTTCAAGGTCATTTCCACGCATTTCCCTGTCCAATCACTTCACTTCACTGTAATTTCCATGCATATCACAGTCATTCCCACCTATTCTGTGTTGATTCACTGTCCTTTCAACGCATTTCACGGTCAGGCCCCATCACTTCATGGTCATTTCTGAGCATTTCGTGGTACAATCGCTTCACTTCACGTTTATTTCCATGCATATCATTGTCATTCCCACGTATTTCGTGTTGATTCACGGTCATTTTGGCGCATTTCACGGTCATTCCCCTGCACTTCATGGTCATTTTCGCGCATTTCACGGTCCAATCGCTTCACTTCACGGTCATTTCTGTACATATCGCGGTCATTCCTGCTTATTCCATGCTGATTCACAGTCCTTTCGACATATTTCACCGTCATGCCCTCTAACTTCACAGACATTTTTGCGCATTTCGTGGTCCAATTGCCTCACTTCACTGTCATTTCCATGCATATCACGGTCATTTATGCCTTTTCTGTGTTGATTTACAGTCATTTCGTCGTATTTCACGGTCATGCCACATCACTTCACGATCATTTCCGCACATTTGGCGGTCTGATTGCTTCACTTTGCGGTCATTTCCATGCATACCAAGGTCATTCCCAGTTATTCCGTGTTGATTCACGGTCATTTAAGCGCATTTCACAGTCATGCCCCTTCACTTCACGGTCATTTCGGTGCATTTCATGGTCCAATCACCTAACTTTACGGTCATTTCCATGCATATCACGGTCATTCCTGCCTATTCCTTGTCGATTCACGGTCCTTTTGTCACATTTCACGGTCATGGCCCTTCACTTCACGGTCATTTCTGCGCTGTAACAGTCCAATCAATTCACTTCAAAGTCATTTCCATGCATATCACGGTCATTCCCCCCTTTTTCATGTTTATTCACTGTGCTTTCGATGCATTTCGCGGTCAAGCCCCTTCACTTCATGGTCATTTCTGCACATTTTGTGGTATAATCGCCTCACTTCACGGTCTTATCCATGCATATCACGGTCATTCCCACCCATTTCGTGTTGATTCACAATCACTTCAGCACATTTTATGGGCATGCCCCTTCACTTTCACGGTCATTTCCGTGCATTTCACGGTCCAATCTCTTCACTTCACTATCATTTCCATGTATATCATGGTCATTCCCGCCTATTCCGTGTTGATTCACGGCCCTTTCGGCGCATTTCACTGTCATGCACCTTCACTTCACGATCATTTCCGCGCATTTCACATTACAATAGCCTCACTTCATGATCATATCCATGCAAATTACGGTCATTCCTGCCTATTCCGTGTTGATTCACGGTCTTTTCGATGCATTTCAAGGTCATGCACCTTCACTTCACGGTCATTTCTGTGCATTTCGTAGTCCAATCTCTTCACTTCATAGTCATTTCCATGCATATCATGGTCATTCCCGCCTATTCCGTATTGATTCACGGTCCTTTCGGCGCATTCCATGGTCATGCCCCTTCACTTCACTGTCATTTTCGTGCATATCACGGTACAATCGCTGCACTTCACTGTCATTTCCATGCATAACACGGTAATTCCATCCAATTCCGTATTGATTCACAGTCATTTCAACGAATTTCACGGTCATGCCCCTTCACTTCACGGTCATTTCCATGCATTTCGTGATCCAATCGCTTCATTTCATGGTTATTTCCATGCATACCACGGTCATTCATGCCTATTCCATGTTGATAAACGGACATTTCGACGCATTTCATGGTCACGCCCCTTCACTTCATAGTCATTTCGGCACATTTCTCAGTCCAATTGCCTCACTTCATGGTCATTACAATGCAAATCATAGTTATTCCCACCTATTTCGTGTTGATACACGGTCCTTTCGACGCATTTCACGGTCATGCCCCTTCACTTCAAGGTCATTTCCGTGCATTTCCCAGTCTAATCACTTCATTTCACGATCATTTCTATGCATATCATGGTCATTCCTGCCTATTCCGTGTTGATTCACGGTCCTTTAAGTGCATTTCACAATCATGCCCCTTCACTTCATGGTCATTTCTGCGCATTTCGCGTTACAATCGCCTCACTTCACAGTCATTTCCATGCATATCACGGTCATTCCTGCCTATTTCGATTTATTCACGGTCATTTTGGCACATTTCACAGTCATGCCCATCACTTCATGTCATTTCCGTGCATTTCGCGGTCCAATCGCTTCACTTCACGGTCATTTCCATGCATAACACGGTCCTTCCCACCTATTCCGTGTCAATTTACGATCATTTTGGCGCATTTTATGGTCATGCCACTTCATAGTCATTTCTGTGCATTTAATGGTCCAATCGCTTCACTTCACGGTCATTTCCATGTATATCACGATCATTCCCGCCTACTCCGTGTTGATTCATAGTCCTTTCAGCGCATTTCACAATCATGCCCCTTCACTTCACGGTCATTTTCGTGCATTTCACGGTATAATCGCCTCACTTCACGGTCATTTCCATGTACATCACGATCATTCCCGCCTATTCCGTGTTGATTCACGGTCATTTCGACACATTTCACGGTCATGCCACTTCACTTTCACTATCATTTCCATGCATTTCATTGTCCAATCGCTTCACTTCATGATCATTTCCATGTATATCACGGTCATTCCTGCCAATATCGTGTTGATTCACGGTCCTTTCGTCGCATTTCACTGTCATACCCCTTCACTTCACGGTCATTTCCGCGCATTTTGCGGTTCAATCGCCTCACTTCACGGTTATTTCCATGCATATCAAGGTCATTCCTGCCTATTCCGTGTTAATTCACGGTCCTTTCGGTGCATTTCACCATCTTTCCCATTCACTTCACGGTCATTTTCGTACATTTCACGGTCCAATCACTTCACTTCACGGTCATTTCCATGTATATCACGGTCATTCCCGCCTATTCCGTGTTGATTCAAGGTCCTTTCGGTGCATTTCAAGGTCATGCCCCTTCACTTCACTGTCATTCCGCGCATTTAACGGTCCAATCGATTCACTTCAGGGTCATTTGCATTCATATCGCGGTCATTCCTACCTGTTCCATGTTTATTCACGGTCCTTTCGTCACATTTTGCGGTCATGCCCCTTCACTTCATGGTGATTTTCGCGCATTATGTGGTACAATCGCCTCACTTCACGGTCATTTCCACGCATAACACGGTCATTCCAACCTATTTCGTGTCTATTCATGGTAATTTCGATGCATTTCATGGTCATGCCCCTTCACTTTCACAGTCATTTTCGTGCAATTCACGGTCCAATCGCTTAACTTCATAGTCATTTCCATGCATATCACGGTCATTCCCGCCTATTCCATGTTGAGTCACGGTCATTTTGGCGCATTTCACGGTCAAGCACCTTCATTTCATGGTCATTTCCGCGCATTTCGCGGTCCAATCACTTCACTTCATGGTAATTTTCATGCATACCACAGTCATTCCTGCCTATTCCAAGTTGATTTACGGTTATTTCGTTGCATTTCACAGTCATGCCCCTTCACTTCACGGTCATTTCCACGCATTTCGCAGTACAATCGCCTCACTTCACGGTCATTTCCATGCAAATCACGGTCATTCCCGCCTATTCCGTGTTGATTCACGGTCATTTCGGCGCATTTCACAGTCGTGTACCTTCACTTCACACTTCCGCACATTTCACAGTCTAATCTCTTCACTTCATGGTCATTTCCATGCAAACCATAGTCATTCCCGCCTATTTCATGTTGATTCACGATCATTTCGTCGCATTTAACGGTCATGCCCCTTCACTTTCACAATCATTTTCATGCATTACACGGTCCTATCGCTACACTTCACGGTCATTCCTACCTATTCTGTGTTGATTCATGGTCCTTTCGACGCATTTCACGGTCATGTCCCTTCACTTCACGGTCATTTCTGCGCATTTCGCGGTACAATCGTCTCACTTCACGGTCATTTCCATACATATCACGGTCATTCCTGCCAAATCCGTCTTGATTCACTATCATTTCGGTGCATTTCACGGTCATGCTCCTTCACTTCATGGTGATTTCCGTGCATTTCACGGTCCAAGCTCTACACTTCATGGTCATTTCCATGCATACCACAGTCATTCCCGCCTATTCTGTGTTGATTCACGGTCATTTCGGCGCATTTCAAGGTCATGGCCCATCACTTCACATTGATTTCCACACATTTTATGGTCCAATCGATTCACTTCATGGTCATTTACATGCTTATCACGGTAATTTCTACCCATTCCGTGTTGTTTCATGGTCCTTTTGGCGCATTTAATGATCATGCCCCTTCACTTCAAGGTCATTTTCGCGCATTTCCCGCTCCAATCACTTCACTTCACGGTCATTTGCGTGCATATCACGGTCATTCCCGCCTATTCTGTGTTGATTCATTGTCCTTTCAGCGCATTTCACGGTCATGCCCCTTCACTTCATAGTCATTTCTGCGCATTTTGCGGTACAATCGCTTCACTTCACGGTCATTTCCATGCATATCATTGTCATTCCCACCTATTCCCTGTTGATTTACGGTCATTTCGGCGCATTTCACGGTCATGCCCCTGCACTTCATGGTCATTTCTGCACATTTCAAGGTCTAATCACTTCACTTCACGGTCATTTCCATACATATCACGGTCATTCCTGCCCAATTCCATCCTGATTGGCGGTCCTTTTGACGCATTTCACCGTCATGCCCTTTAACTTCACAAACATTTTCACGCATTTCGTGGTCCAATCGCTTCACTTCACTGTCATTTCCATGCATATCAATGTCATTTACGCCTTTTCTGTGTTGATTTACTGTCATTTCCTCGCATTTCACAGTCATGCCACATCACTTCACGATCATTTTCGTGCATTTGGCGGTCCGATCGCTTCACTCCACGGTCATTTCCATGCATACCAAGGTCATTCCCGCCAATTCCGTGTTGATTCACGGTCATTTCAACGCATTTCACTGTCATGCCCCATCACTTCACAGTCATTTCAACGCATTTCATGGTCCAATCGCTTCACTTCACGGTCATTTCCATGCATATCACAGTCATTCCTGCCTATTCCGTGTTGATTCACAATCATTTCGGTGCATTTCACGGTCTTGCCCCTTCACTTCCCAGTCATTTCCCCGCATTTCACGGTCCAATCGATTCACTTCACCGCCATTTCCATGCATATCACGGTCATTCCCGCCTATTCCGTGTTGATTCACGGTCATTTCGGCGCATTTTGTGGTCAAGCCCCATCACTTCATGGTGATTTTCGTGCATTTCGTGGTACAATCGCCTCACTTCACGGTCATTTCCATGCATATCATGGTCATTCCCACCTATTTCGTGTTGATTCACGGTCATTTCGGCACATTTCACAGTCATGCCCCTTCACTTTCACAGTCATTTCCATGCATTTCATGGTCCAATCGCTTCACTTCATGGTCATTTTCATGTATATAATGGTCATTCCCGCCCATTCCGTGTTGATTCCCAGTCATTTTGATGTATTTCACGGTCATGCCCCTTCACTTCATGGTCATTTCCGCACATTTTGCGATACAATCGCCGCACTTCTTGGTCAATTCCATGCATAACATTGTCATTCCCGCCTATTCCGTTTTGATTCACGGTCATTTCGGTGCATTTCACGGTATGCACCTTCACTTTATGGTCATTTCTGCGCATTTCACGGTCTGATTGCTTCACTTCATGGTCATTTCCATGCAAACCACGGTCATTCTCGCCTATTCCGTGTTGATTCACGATCATTTCGGCGCATTTCACGGTCATGCCCCTTCACTTCACGGTCATTTCCATGCATTTCCCTGTCCATCACTTCACTTCACGCTCATTTCCATGCATATCACGGTCATTCCAGCCTATTCCTTATTGATTTACTGTCCTATCAGCGCATTTCACGGTCTTGCCCCTTCACTTAATGGTTATTTTTGTGCATTTCAAGGTACAATCGCTTCACTTCACGGTCATTTCCATGCATATCACTATCATTCCCGCCTATTCCGTGTTGAATCATTGTCATTTAGGCGCATTTCTCAGTCATATCCCTTCACTTCATGGTCATTTCTGCGCTTTTAACGGTCTAATTGCTTCACTTCACGGTCATTTCCATGCATATCACGGTCATTCCAGCCTCTTCCGTGTTGATTCACGGTCCTTTCAACGCATTTCACCGTCATGTCCCTTCACTTCATGGTCATTTCGGTGCATTTCATGGTCTAATCGTCTCACTTCACGGTTATTTCCATTCATATCACAGTCATTCCCACCTATTTCATGTTGATTCACGGTCATTTCGGCGCATTTCACGGTCATGCCCATTCACTTTCATAGTCATTTCCATGAATTTCATAGTCCAATTGCTTCACTTCATGGTCATTTTTGTGTATATCACGGTCATTCCCGCCTATTCCGTGTTGATTCACGGCCCTTTCGGCGCATTTCACTTTCATGAACCTTCACTTCACGGTCATTTCCATGCATTTTATGGTCCAATCGATTCACCTCATAGTCATTTTCGCATATTTCGTGTTGATTCATGACCCTTTCGGCACATTTCACAGTCAAGCCCCTTAACTTCATGGTCATTTTTGCGCATTTGCCGGTCCAATCACTTCACTTCATGATCATTTCCATACATATCTCGGTCATTCCTGCCTATTCCGTGTTGATTCACTGTCCTTTTAGTGCATTTTACAGTCATGCCCCTTCACTTCATGGTCATTTCCGCGCATTTCGCGGTACAATCGCTTCACTTCACGGTCATGTCCATGCATATCACTGTCATTCCTGCCTATTCCGTGTGGATTCACGGTCATTTCGGCGCATTTCACGGTCATGCCTCTTCACTTCATGGTCATTTCCAAGCATATCACGGTCATTCTTGCCTATTCCGTGTTGATTCACGGTCCTTTTGGCGCATTTCTCTGTCATGCCCTTACTCTTCACGGACATTTCCGCGCATTTCGTGGTCTAATCGCCCAACTTCATGGTCATTTCCATGCATATCACGGTCATTTACGCCTATTTCGTGTTGATTTACGGTCATTTCGTCACATTTCACGGTCATGCCACATCACTTCACGATCATTTCCGCGCATTTCATGGTCCGATCGCTTCAAATCACGGTTATTTCCAAGCATACCACAGTCATTCCTGCCTATTCCGTGTTGATTCATGGTCCATTCGGTGCATTTCATGGTCTCGCCCCTTCACTTCACAGTCATTTTCATGCATTTTACGGTCCAATCACTTCACTTCATGGTCATTTCCATGCATATCACGGTCATTCCTGCCTATTCCGTGTTGATTCACGGTCCTTTTGGTGCATTTCTCCATCACGCCCCTTCACTTCACGGTCATTTCAGCGCATTTCATGGTCCAATCGCCTCACTTCACGGTCATTTCCATGCATATCACGGTCATTCTTGCATATTCCGTGTCGATTCAGTCCTTTCGGTGCATTTCACGGTCATACCCATTCACTTCACGGTCATTTTCGTGCATTTCACGGTCCAATCGCCTCACTTCTCGTCATTTCCATGCATATCACGTTCATTCCCGCCTATTCCGTGTTGATTTATAGTCATTTCGTCGCATTTTATGGTCATGCCCTATCACTTCACGATCATTTCCACGCATTTCGTGGTCCAATCGCTTCACTTCACGGTCACTTCCATGCATTCCACGGTTTTTCTCGCCTATTCCGTGTTGATTCACGATCATTTCGGTGCATTTCACAATCATGCCCCTTCAATTCACAGTCATTTCAGCGCATTTCATGGTCCAATCGCCTCACTTCACGGTCATTTCCATGCATATCATGGTCATTTCTACCTATTCCGTGTTGATTCACGGTCCTTTCGGTGCATTTCATCACCTTTCCCAATCACTTCACAGTCATTTCCGCGCATTTCAAGGTCCAATCACTTCACTTCGCGGTCATTTCCATGCATATCACGGTCATTTTCCCCTATTCCGTGTTGATTCACGGTCCTTTCGGCACATTTCACGGTCATGGCCCTTCACTTCACGGTCATTTCCGCACATTTCACAGTCCAATCGATTCACTTCTCGGTCATTTCCATGCATATCACGGTCATTTCCGCCTATTCCGTGTTTATTCACTGTCCTTACGGTGCATTTCGTGATCAAGCCCCTTCACTTCATGAGGATTTCCACACATTATGTGGTACAATCGCTTCACTTAACGATCATTTCGATGCATATCACGGTCATTCCCACCTATTCCGTGTTTATTCACGGTTCTTTCGACGCATTTCGCGGTCAAGCCCCTTCACTTCATGGTCATTTCCATGCATATCACGGTCATTTCGACGCATTTCACGGCCATGCCCCTTCACTTTCACAGTCATTTCCGTGCATTTCACGGTCCAATCGCAACACTCCACGGTCATTTCCATGTATATCACGGTCATTCCCACCTATTCTGTGTTGATTCACGGTCCTTTCGGTGCATTTCACGGTCATGCCCCTTCACTTCACAGTCGTTTCCGCGCATTTCACGGAACAATCACCTCACTTCACGGTCATTTCCATCCATATCACGGTCATTCCCGCCTATTCCGTGTTTATTCACGGTCCATTTGGCACATTTCGTCCCCCTTCACTTCATGGTGATTTCCTCGCATTACTTGGTACAATCGCCTCACTTAACGGTCATTTCCATGCATATCACAGTCATTCCCACCTATTTTGTGTCAATTCACGGTCATTTTGACGCATTTCACGGTCATGCCCCTTCAGTTTCACAGTCATTTCTGTGCATTTCACGGTCCAATCGCTACTCTTCATGGTCATTTCCATGTGTATCACGTTCATTCCCACCTATTCTTTGTTGATTCATAGTCCTTTCACCGCATTTCATGGTTATGCCTCTTCACTTCACGGTCATTTTTGCGCATTTCGTGGAACAATTGCCTCACTTCACGGTCATTTCCATGCATATCACGGTCATTCTCGCCTATTCTGTATTGATTTATGGTCATTTCGACTGATTTCACGATCATGCAACTTCACTTCACGGTCATTTCGGCGCATTTCGCGGTCCAACCGCTTCACTTCATGGTCATTTCTATGCATACCATGGTCATTCCCGCCTATTCTGTGTTGATTCACGGTCATTTCGTCGCATTTCACAGTCATGCCTCTTCACTTCACAATCATTTCCTCACATTTTATGGTCAAATCGCTTCACTTCACGGTCATTTCCATGTATATCACGGTCATTCCCGCCTATTCCGTGTTCATTCACGGTCCCTTCGGCGCATTTCACTTTCATGCCCCTTCACTTCATGGTCATTTCTGCGCATTTCGCAGTACAATCGCCTCACTACATGGTCATTTCCATGCATATCATGGTCATTCCAGCCTATTCTGTGTTGATTCACTGTCATTTCGGCGCATTTCACTGTTTTTCCCCTTCACTTTATGGTCATTTCTGCTCATTTAACGGTCCAATCGCTTCACTTCTCGGTCATTTCCATGCATATCACGATCATTCCTGCCTATTCCGTGTTGATTCACGGTCTTTTCGGCACATTTCTCCGTCTTGCCCCTTCACTTCACGGACATTTTCGTGCATTTCACGGTCCAATCACCTCACTTTTCGGTCATTTCAATGCATATCACTGTCATTCCCGCCTATTCCGTGTTGATTTACGATCATTTCATCGCATTTCACAATCATGCCCTATCCCTTCACGATCATTTCCACGCATTTCGTGGTCCGATCGCTTTACTTCACGGTCACTTCCATGCATACCACGATTATTCTCGCCTATTCCGTGTTGATTCACTGTCATTTAGGCGTATTTCATAGTCATGCCCCTTCACTTCACGGTCATTTTGATGCATTTCATGGTCCAATCGCCTCACTTCATGGTCATTTCCATGGATATCACGGTCATTCCAGCCTAATCTATGTTGATTCACGGTCTTTTCGGCGCATTTCACGGTCATGCACCTTCACTTCATGCTCATTTCCGCGCATTTAACGTTCCAATCACTTCACTTCTTGGTCATTTCCTTGCATATCATGATCATTCCTGCCTATTCCGTGTTGATTCACGGTCCTTTCGGCGCATTTCTCCGTCTAGCCCCTTCACTTCACAGACATTTCCGCGCATTTCGCGGTCCAATCGCCTCACTTCACGGTCATTTCCAAGCATATCACGGTCATTCACGCCTATTCCGTGGTGATTTTCGGTCATGTCATCGCATTTCACGGTCATGCCCTATCTCTTCACGATCATTTCCACGCATTTTAGAGTCCGATCGCTTCACTTCATGGTCATTTCCATGCATACCACGGTTATTCTCGCCTATTACATGTTGATTCACGGTCATTTCGACGCATCTCACAGTCATGCCCCTTCACTTTACGGTCATTTCAGCGCAGTTCAGGGTCCAATCGCCTCACTTCACGGTCATTTCCAAGCATATCATGGTCATTCCTACCTATTCCGTGTTAAATCGTGGTCCTTTCGGTGCATTTCATGGTCTTGCCCATTCACTTCACGGTCATTTCCACGCATTTCACAGTCCAATCACTTCACTTCACGGTCATTTCCATGCATATCACGGTCATTTCCGCCTATTCTGTGTAGATTCACGGTCCTTTCGGCGCATTTCACGGTCTTGCCCCTTCACGTCACCGTCATTTCCGCGCATTTCACAGTCCAATCGATTCACTTCACAGTCATTTCCATGCATATCACGGTCATCCCGCCTATTTCGTGTTTATTCACTGTCCTTTCGGTGCATTTCGCGGTCAAGCCCCTTCACTTCATGGTAATTTTCGCGCATTACGTGGTACAATCGCCTCACTTCACGGTCATTTCCATGCATATCATGGTCATTCCCACCTATTTCGTGTCGATTCATGGTCATTTCGACGCATTTCACAGTCATGCCCCTTCACTTTCACAGTCATTTCGATGCATTTCACGGTCCATTCACTACACTTCACGGTCATTTCCATGTATATCATGGTCATTCCCGCCTATTTCGTGTTGATTCACGGTCCTTTTGACGCATTTCACGGTCATGCCCCTTCACTTCACGGTCATTTCCGTGCATTTTGCGGTACAATCGCCTCACTTCACTTCACGATCATTTCCATGCATATCACAGTCATTCCCGCCTATTCTGTGTTGATTCACACTCCTTTTAGTGCATTTCACGATAATGCCCCTTCACTTCATGGTTATTTCCGCGCATTTCGCGGTACAATCGCTTCACTTCACGGTCATTTCCATGCATATCACTGTCATTCTCGCCTATTCCGTGTTGATTCATGGTCATTTCGGCGCATTTCACGGTCATGTCCCTTCACTTCGTGGTCATTTCTGCGCATTTCACGGTCTAATCCCTTCACTTCTCGATCATTTTCACGCTTATCACGGTCATTCCTGCCTATTACGTGTTGATTCATGGTCCTTTTGGCGTATTTCACCGTCATCCCCTTTCACTTCATGGACATTTCCCCGCATTTCGTGATCTAATCGCCTCACTTCACAGTCATTTCCATGCATATCACAGCCATTAACGCCATTTTCGTGTTGATTTACGGTCATTACGTCATATTTCATGGTCATGCCACATCACTTCACGATCATTTCCGCGCATTTCGCGGTCCGATCGCTTAACTTCACAATCATTTCCATGCATACCACAGTTATACCCACTTATTTCGTGTTGATTCATGGTCATTTTCACTTATTTGGGGGTACAATTGCCTCACTTCACGGTCATTTCCATGCACATCACGGTCAATCCCGCCTATTCAGTGTTGATTCATGGTCATTTCGACACATTGCACGGTCATGCCACTTCACATTCATAGTCATTTTCGAGCATTTACTGTCCAATTGTTTCACTTCATGGTCATTTCCATGTATATCATGGTCATTCCCGCCAATTCCATGTTGATTCACTGTCCTTTCGTCACATTTCACGGTCATGCCCCTTCACTTCATGGTCATTTCCATGCATATCACGGTCATTCCCGCCTATTCCGTGTTTATTCACTGTCCTTTCGGAGCATTTCGAGGTCAAGCCCGTTCACTTCATGGTCATTTCTTCACATTTCGTGGTACAATCGCCTCACTTCACGGTCATTGCCATGCAGATCACGGTCATTCCCACCTATTTCGTGTTGATTCACGGTCATTTCGGCGCATTTCATAGTCATGCTTGACTTTCACTGTCATTTCGTGCATTTCACGGTCTAATCGCTTCACTTCACGGTCATTTCCATGTATATCATGGTCATTCCCGCCTATTCTGTGTTGATTCATGTCCCTTTCGGGGCATTTCACGGTCATGCACCTTCACTTCATGATCATTTCGGTGAATTTCGCGGTACAAACGCCTCACTTCACGGTCATTTCCATCCATATAACGGTCATTCCTGCCTATTCCGTGTTGATACACCATCTTTTCGGCGCATTTCACAGTCATGCACCTTCACTTCTCGTTCATTTCCGCGCATTTCGCGGTCCAATCGCTTCACTTCATGGTCATTTCCATGCATATCACGGTCATTCACGCCTATTCCGTGTTGATTCATGGTAATTTTTTCCCATTTCACTGTCATGCCCCTTCACTTCACGATCATTTCCCCGCATTTCATGGTCCAATCAATTTAACTAACGGTCATTTTCGCCTATTCCGTGTTGATTCCCGACCCTTTCGTCACATTTCATGGTCACGCCCCGTCACTTAACGGTCATTTTCGCGCATTTCCTAGTCCAATCAATTCACTTCACGATCACTTCCATGCATATCACGGTCATTCCCGCCTATTCCGCATTGATTCACTGTCCTTTCAGTGCATTTCACGGTCATGCCCCTTCACTTCATGATCATTTCCGCGCATTTCACGGGACAATCGCTTCACTTCACGGTCATTTTCATGCATATCACTGTCATTCCCGCCTATTCCGTGTTGATTCACGGTCATTTCGTCGCATTTCACGGTCATGCCCCTTCACTTCATGATCATTTTCGCGCATTTAACGGTCCAATCGCTTCACTTCTCGGTCATTTCCATGCATATCACGGTCATTCCTGCCTATTTCGTGTTGATTCACGGTCCTTTTGGCTCATTTCTCCTTCATGCCCCTACACTTCATGGTCATTTTGGCTCAGTTCATGCTCCAATCGCCTAACTTCATGGTCATTTCCAGGTATATCACGGTCATTCTAGCCTATTCCGTATTGATTCACGGTCATTTCGGTGCATTTCACGGTCATGCCCCTTCACTTCACGATGATTTCTACGCATTTTGTGGCACAATCGCCTCACTTCACGATCATTTCCATGCATATCTCTGTAACATCCCGATAATCGGGGGTCGGGTAGAAACCCAACTCCCGAGTTCCAAAACATTACTTATACAACATAGATAATGATGAATCCATGTTGTCTGTAGAATGACATAAAACAAGATTGAGACTAAGCCAAAACAACATATCATACTCCAGAGACAGTTAAATTAGCAAGCGGAAGACTGTGATAAATATATAAAATATATAAATGATTGTAAGTCTCCAGAGTGTGAACATGTTATCAGGTTAACTAATTACATGTATACTCCAAAATAGAAAGAAAAGAATATACATGGGTGTGTAAATAAAAGGCAAGATACCAAGTGTACTGACATCTAATCAGTAACCCTGTAAACCCCGTCAATCAGAACCTGCATATAGGAGGGATCCTCCTCCTCATCATCAAGTCCGGCTCTGCTTCGTAAGCATCGCCATCATCTGAAACTGAAATAGGAACTGGTTGGTGTGTACAACACCGTCCCGTAACGTGGGAGTGAGTAACTAACTCAGTGGAATCATAGAGCAAGGGTTAACATGTTATCAAATCAATCACGCGATAATAGTAAAGCAAACAATCAGACACTCTTAGATACTGTGATTAATGCAAGCATGAGATGACATGATGGATGCCCTTACCGACATACTCCCTCATGCGACACCATCTTACGTTCCCGACATGCTTTCTTCCCTCAATGCTCCACATCTTCCAGACACATGCAGTGCGATATGAATATGATTACCGAGTTATTATTAGTCCTTTTCATACAGCAGGATTGGAAAACTAAGGTACCTCCCTTATATCAATACCCAAACAATGATCCATCCTAGGGTCATCAGTCCTAGCATATCTCATATGAAGTACGGTTCTAGGTCGCTGCAAGGGCTGTAGCACGCACTCGTTGCACCGCTCCCCTATCACCTTATCAATACAAGCCTAGTTTATATCCTTAAGACTGCATCAGGACTCGTCGCCCCCATGAGGTGTCAGGATAAATTCAAGGTTACTACAAAGGGCTGCCTGGGCTGTTGCTCGCACTCGTTGCTCCACTCCCCCATCACCTTATCAATGTAGGCTGACAACAAGAATATAGTGTCCCATACCACCATAATCTTCTCAGAGTAGGGTGCTCACTGATCACTACGGGTAGGTTTGTGGCCCCAGCGTAGGCCGACATCTCGACCACGATGTCCCATACCACCATGCCCGGCTCATGAGTCTTAGGAGATCGAGGTACCAAGGTTAGAGGGGCTTTCCAATGGTAAATTTAGTACCCTAGGTTTAAACAGTTATGACGAATACAAGATGAACACACAACGGTCAGTCAGATTACTTGATGAGTCCGACTAGCATGAGCGCACGTTGAATCGACCGACATGAAATGCACAAGCACTTCGTGTGGCCTAACCACTGCCGACGATTCTAGTACGACTCGGGTTCGTCATACACATCCTTCCTGGCGAATAGAATCCAGCCACGAATTCTAAACTGTTACCGACTGCTTTGACTGGAGTATAGTCCCAAACACATGTAATCTACATCAATAATCATATGAGAAAGACAGAATTGAAATATAAGAAATTCTAGCATGTTATCAGCATATTATAACATACATCATAAGAAGTTAACCATACACGAGTATTTCACAACTAAGGTAGGCAATTCAAATACAACAAGCATGGAGGAAAGCATGTGCATCATCATAGTAGTTAAGAATTCAGTCTCAACGCTAATCTACAACACCATTTACTCAATACTTACTAATACATACATTTATACAAACACTGAGACTACTCAACTCCAACGTACTTGACATATGTTGATTCCAACATAAAATATGACAGATCCTTATATCAAGGAGTTGTCTAATACACAAAAATCATGTTCTTACATTCAAAACATATGGCAGGCATAAATCATATTGATTTAGGCATTTCAACAAACACTTAGTCTACACACATTAGTCTACATAACCTATGTCGGCCAATATGTGCATTAGGGCGAATCTCTTTGCCAAACAGATCGTACACGCATATCTTGCATAATAACGCAACAAATAAACATGGAAACCATTTTAGCAAAATACGAACGTATACAGTATTTCCTACAAATACCTAAAATACCCTAAATCTCATATTCTCCGTATGCAGTCGAAATAAAAAACAGACAGCATGTTCTACATGTCAAACGACGATCTTGTCAATAATCTACTATTAAGCGACATTGAAAGCTTTGAAAACAGTTAACCTAAGCATCTAGAATCCTCACCTTACGCCGTAGAAGCGTAACCAATTGAACAGAAACTGTACGCTTCGTCAACGCCTGTATGACGACCTATAGCACAAGATACATCAGCTACTTCGCTACTTGTATCAAAAGAATCCATAAAACAGGTTAGGGTTAGGGTTTTCTTACCTAGAACGGAGTTGGAATCGTCAGAATAGCGATGCAGGTGGATGGATCTGGCACGTGGAGCAGCAGAGAAGACTCCAAGGAGAAAGCTCCAACTTTTCCCTCACTTTCTCTCTCTTTTCTCTCCTCTCTCCTAGGGTTTTCCCCAAATTCGTATGGGTTAGAAGGCTAAGGGTTTAAGGCCCTTTTATAACCCCAAACATAACTAAAACAGACTCCAAGTCAAGGTATACTTGAGTTATAGCCAAATCGGGTCTTTCCCTGTCCAAAAGAGCATTTCTGGAGGTCCCCTGACCAAATGCGGTCGGACTTAAGTTCATGGATAGTGGATCCTGATCACATTAAGTTTTCAGTCTGACAGTGTTCCCAGATCGCACGTGGCAGACCAGTTTTAGTTCAGCGGTCATCGAGACTCGATCAGAGATTCCAAGTACACTGACCTGAGTGGGAAATATTTTCTGATCCGAGGGTGTATTTGGGTCAGATTCCGACGGTCTGAATGCTTATACTTAACCCGCAAGCGAAACGTGCCAGATTTATTTAAATCACATTTAAGTTAAAAAGAATTTCACTCTTTCTCACACTCCTTGCTCCAGGCCCAATAAAATAGCCTCAGAACATCAGTTGGGCTTGATTTTTGAAACGATTGTCAAGTCCAACAAGGCGGTCATAATGGTCTAAGATGGTAGATATCGGACTTTCGACGTGCGGTGTAGATCCAATACAAAGTTTCAAAGGGTTCCTGAGAGCAAACGGGTTTAGAGTTTGATCCTAAGTTTTAGGGTAACGTAGCGTCAATGATTCTATAGGTTTTAGGTCTTTCAGATCGTATTTAAAGTGGTTGGTGCTAATTTTGCAGGAAATCTAGTGTAGTGCTGGCTAATTCACGTTAAATTTCTAAAAAATTAGGTTCTAAATGATTCATTTGGCTTTGGAATTGGGTTCTGAGAGATTACCAAGGTGTTATGGTTGACCCATTGCCTAAGGGCGTCTAACCCCAGGTTGAAAAAAATTTGGGGTGTTACAATCTACCTCCCTTAAAATAAAATTTCATCCCCAAAATTGGCTAGGGTAATGAGTCCCTAGAGAGACTTTAGTATTGACATTCTAAGGAAGGTTCAAATCCTATTTAATGACCTAACCTTACGTATAACCTAAACCAACTTCTTCGATCCTGGGCCAGTGGGGAAGAGGCCAACCACGCTTTTGCTACGCTACTCTGATCCAACGGTTGTATTAGCTAATCCTAACTAGATTAGGCTCGATACGTTCTACCCCCCTTAAAACTTAGTTCTGCTTAAGGTTCAAGAATCTATGTCTCGATCCGAATATCGGAACGAGATATAACTTAGGACTTATCCTTGACATGAAATGGGAGACAACCTCTTGCTACATTGGTCTTCCTTTGCTAATGATGCGTTGTATGACATTGGTACCTATGGTTGTAGAAAAGATCTGAAATGATGGGTGTTGTGGTTGATTTCAAGGACGGATGTGAGTTGATGGCAAGAGGTCTAATCTTTATTGGCTATATGTCCTCAACATTTTTCAAAGGCAAAGCAATAACTTTTGGTTGTAGGTGGTCGTGCCAACACGGAAGAATAGTCGTGTAGTGGGTCTGAGCCGGATACAGAGACTTTCTGTCTAAACTCTGACAGAAAATTCATCGTATCAGTTCTTAATCCTAGACGATGCCAATCTTCTGCTTGATCAGAGCATTGGATTTATTAGCAACTACCAGGATTGAGAAGTCAATTCAAACTACGAATACTTCGCTTATATATACAGTTCCTTTACTCCGTGTTCCCGAATGCAATAAGCCCTTGGGGAAGGCAATTCTAAGGGAAATTCTAAGGGGCGTGCTGGTTTATTCTAAGTTCGATCTTAGGGATGTATAAGTTTTTTCTTGAGAATGAATGGTTCTAAGTGAAAACAACTTTCCTAAGGGTTATAACAGAAGCCTACATGTATTAAGGGGATCTATCGAAGGAATGAGGTTCTACTCCAACCAAATCTAACTTACTATTCCTTAGCATATACAAGCTTTACACTACTTAATTCAACTAGTAGCCTAGTCTATAACTCACTAACTGTAATCCAAAGCCTAAGCTTATACACTAGATGGTTTCATAATATTACTACTACAGGAAATTGTTCTATCGCTCGGGGTGAAGATTGTCTAATTGGAATTGGATTCCCTATATCGTCAGCTCCTTTAAAATCTAGGAGTACTAACTCTAAATCCAAAACTCCAAGGGCATATGTTGCCAGTGGTGTCAAGTTGTGTTAAATGGGACTGCTTTCCTACTCCCACCTAAGAATTGGGAGTGACATGTTTAGTAGGTGGGTGGGTTGGGATTCAAATCAATTTCATGGGCTTTGGAAAATGGATCTTATGTTAGAAAGTGTGAGATGGGATTTCTAAATCCCTTGATGATGAATTCCTACGTGATGAACTCACATAGAGCCATATGAAGTGGAAGAAAGGGATAAAAGGAATGGGGTTTGATGGGTTGTTGAGTTGTGAGGTAATGAGTCACAAAGAGGGTTTCGTGAACTCAAGACAAGTGAAAAGAAGGAGGTGGGAGATGTATGCAACAATGGAGGCCAGTTGGAAGCATAAAATGATGAAGGAAATCTATTTCCTAGGAAGGAGAGAATGTTATTTGAGGTTTGCACGATTTTGAGACCAAAAAGAGAGTGTAAAGGGTCTGATGAAAGGGGAAGAAGAGGAGGAGCACCCTTTCTCTTTTCCATGAGAGAGAGGACGGTGGAATGAGAGAAAAGAAGCTAAAATAGCCTCTATAAAGGCCATGGAAGATGAAGGAAAGAGGGAGAAAGGGCTGACCTAGTGGGCTGGCACGAATCTAGGCCCTATAGAGGAGTGAAACAGGCCCCCAAAGGCTAGGATTTCAAAGGAAAAAGAGTGAAATAGGTTGGGATGGAGGCTCACCCAATTTCTAGCCTCCAATAGGGGATGGGAGATCTCCAACGGATGAAAATGGAGAGAGAAGGAGGTGCGTATGGCTGTGAGTGATGGAGTGGCGTCGGTTGAGGCAGAAATGGGATTGGGGGTGATTTGAAATGGGATTTGAGAGGGGAGGCAGCAAAAACGTGGAGAAGGGAGAGCTTGGGAGGGGTTTTTGTGAAGGAAGTGGGTGTTTGGGGCACTTTTAATGGACGACCCCTATGCACAGGGGCTACACTACCCCCCAAACTACATCGGCCTGAAGCCCGGCCTGAGTGGGGCCCATTGTAGGGCGAGGCCTCTCTGAACCGGCGAGGCCCTCGCCGACTATCTTAGTTTTTGATGATGTCCGGCCACTTGGGCGAGGTCCCCCTGGTCCTAAATGTATGTGGGCCCCCTCCCTGGATCATTCTAGATCAACGTGGGTAGGCCCACGACTCCGTTTGAGGCATTTCAGGACCAATTTGTAAATCAGAATGAGTTTATATGACTTGTAACATATGATTTTGGGGTAGGAGAGGCTAATCCATCCAACTAACTCATTCATTCCACGATATTCCCTAATTGGAATGGTCAATAGTCAAATTTATACATATATTTACTATTTATAGTAAATTTTTGTTTAAGCATGATTCTCCATCATTTATACGTTAGGATTTATATCTAGTATGAAAGGACTTAGAAAAAGTTGAAGAATAAGGTGGTAAAAGGAGAGATTTTGAAGGAAATGGATAAAAAGGGGTTTTAGGCCTTGAGATTAAATGTAAAGTGTTGTGGTCAACCCACAACCTAAGGACATTCATTTCTAGATTTAGAATTCTTCAGGGAACGACTCAAACCCATCGACTGACGGCCTAGAGGCAACTTAGGTCGCTTCACGCGACCAAAGATACGTTATGGACTAATTTACTGTATAGTCTCGCCTGTCGGCGAAACTTGGGATTCTAATGTGATTTCTAGATTCCATCGCCTCCTTTTTAAGTCAAAGTGCATCAGTGTGCGTCGTGTTACCATAACCCAGGTCCAGTTTAATCCAAATCATGCTCTGATACCATATGTAACATTCCAAAAATCGGGGGTCAGATAGAAACCCAACTCCCGAGTTCCAAAACGTCACTTATGCAACATAGATAATGATGAATGCATGTTGTCTGTAGAATGGCATAAAGCAAGATTGGGACTAAGCTAAAACAACATATCATACTCCAGAGATAGTTAAATTAGCAAGCAAAAGACTGTGATAAATATATAAAATATATAAATGATTGTAAGTCTCCAGAGTGTGAACATGTTACCAGGTTAAATAATTACATGTACACTCCAAAATAGAAAGAAAATAATATACGTGGGTGTGTAAATAAAAGGCAAGATACCAAGTGTACTGGCATCTAATCAGTAACCCTGTAAACCCCGTCAATCAGAACCTGCATATAGGAGGGATCCTCCTCCTCATCATCAAGTCCGGCTCTGCTTCGCAAGCATCGCCATCATCTGAAACTGAAATAGGAACTGGTTGGTGTGTACAATGACATCCCGTAACGTTGGAGTGAGTAGCTAACTCAGTGGAACCATAGAGCAAGGGTTAACATGTTATCAAATCAATCACGTGATAATAGTAAAACAAATAACCAGACACTCCTAGATACTGTGATTAATGCAAGCATGAGATGACATGATGGATGCCCTCACCGACATACTCCCTCAAGCGACACCATCTTATGTCTGCGGCATGCTTTCTTCCCTCAGTGTTCCACATCTTCCAGGCACATGCAGTGCGATATGAATATGATTACCGAGTTATTATTAGTCCTTTTCATACAGCAGGATTGGGAAACTAGGGTACCTCCCTTATATCAATACCCAAATAATGATCCATTCTAGGGTCGTCAGTCCTACCATATCTCATACGAAGTACGGTTCTAGGTCATTGCAAGGGCTGCCAGGGCTGTTGCACGCACTCGTTGCACCGCTCCCCCATCACCTTATTAATACAGGCCTAGTTTATATCCTTAAGACTGCATCAGGACTCGTCGCCCCCATGTGGTGTTAGGATAAACTCAAGGTCACTACAAAGGGCTGTCAGGGCTGTTGATCGCACTCGTTTCTTCACTCTCCCATCACCTTATCAATGTAAGCCGACAGTAAGAATATAGTGTCCCATACCACCATAATCTTCTCAGAGTAGGGTACTCACTGGTCACTACGGGGACGTTTGTGGCCTCAGCGTAGGCCGACAGCTCGACCACGGTGTCCCAACCACCATGCCCGGCTCATGAGTCTTAGGGGATCGAGGTACCAAGGTTAGAGGGGCTTTCCAATGGTAAGTTTAGTACCCTAGGTTCAAGCAGTTATGACGAATATAAGTTGAACACACAATGGTCAGTCGGGTTACTTGATGAGTCCGACTAGCACGAGCACACGTTGAATCGACCGACATGAAGTGCACAAGCACTTCGTATGGCCTAACTACTGCCGACGACTCTAGTACGACTTGGGTTCGTCATACACATCCTTCGTGGCGAATAGAATCCAACAATGAATTCTAAACTGTTATCGACTGTCTGGACTAGAGTATACCCCCAAACACATGTAATCTACATCAATAATCATATGAGAAAGACAGAATTGAAATACAAGAAATTCTAGCATGTTATCAGCATATTAAAACATACATCATAAGCACTTAACCATACACGAGTATTTCACACCTAAGGTAGGCAATTCAAATACAACAAGCATGGAGGAAAGAATGTGCATCATCATAGTAGTTGAGAATCCAGTCTCAACGCTAATCTACAACACCATTTACTCAATACTTACTAATACATACATTTATACAAACACTGAGACTACTCAACTCCAACGTACTTGACATATGTTGATTCCAACATATAATATGATAGATCCTTATATCAAGGAGTTGTCTAATACACAACAATCGTGTTCTTACATTCAAAACATATGGCAGGCATAAATCATATTGATTTAGGCATTTCAACAAACACTTAGTCTACACACATTAGTCTACATAGCCTATGTCGGCCAATATGTGCATTAGAGCGAATCTCTTCGCCAAACAAATCGTACACGCATATCTTACATAATAACATGAAAAATAAACATGGCAACCATTAACAAAATACGGACGTATATAGTATTTTCTACTAATACCTAAAATACCCTAAATCTCATATTCTTTGTACGCAGTCGAAATGGAAAACAGACAGCATGTTCTACATGTCAAACGGCGATCTTGTCGATAATTTACTATTAAGCGACATTGAAAGCTTTGAAAACAGTTAACCTAAGCATCTAGAATCCTCACCTTACGCCGTAGAAGCGTAACGAATCGAACAGAAACTGTACACTTCGTCAACGCCTGTATGACGACCTATAGCACAAGATACATCAGCTACTTCGCTACTTGTATCAAAGGAATCTATAAAATAGGCTAGGGTTAGGGTTTTCTTACCTAGAAAGGAGTTGGAATCTCCAGAATAGCGATGCAAGTGGATGGATCTGGCATGTGGAGCAGCAGGGAAGACTCCAAGGAGAAAGCTCCAACTTCTCCCTCACTTTCTCTCTCTTTTCTCTCCTCTCTCCTAGGGTTTTTCCCATATTCATATGGGTTAGAAGGCTAAGGGTTTAAGGCTCTTTTATAAGCCCAAACATAACCAAAAGAGACTCCAAGTCAAGGTATTCTTGGGTTATAGCCAAATCGGGTCTTTCCCAGTCCAAAAGAGCATTTCTGGAGGTCCCCTGACCAAATGCGGTCGGACTTAAGCTCATGGATAGTGGATCCTGATCACATTAAGTTTTCAGTTCGACAGTGTTCCCATATCGCACGTGGCAGACCAGTTTCAGTTCAGCAGTCACCGAGACTCGATCAGAGATTCCAAGTACACAAACCTGAGTGGGAAATGTTTCCTGATCTGAGCGTGTATTTGGGTCAGATTCTGACTGTTTGAATGCTTATACTTAACCTGCAAGTGAAACATGTAAGATTTATTTAAATCACATTTAAGTTAAAAAGAATTTCACTCTTTCTCACACTCCTTGCTCCAGGCCCAATAAAATAGCCTCAGAACATCAGTTGGGCTTGATTTTTGAAACGATTGTCAAGTCCAACAAGGCGGTTATAATGGTCTAAAATGGTAGATATCGGACTTTCGACGTGTGGTGTAGATCCAATACAAAGTTTCAAAGGATTTCTGAGAGCAAACGGGTTTAGAGTTTGATCCTAAGTTTTAGGGTAACGTAGCATCAATGATTCTATAGGTTTTGGGTCTTTCAGATCGTATTTAAAGTAGTTAGTACTAATTTTACAAGAAATCTAGTGTAGCGCTGGCTAATTCACGTTAAATTTCTAAAAAATTAGGTTCTAAATGATTCATTTGGCTTTGGAATTGGGTTCTGATAGATTACAAAGGTGTTATGGTTGATCCATTGCCTAAGGTCGTCTAACCCCAGGTTGGTAAAAATTTGGGGTGTTACAATCACGATCATTCCTGCCTATTCCGTGTTGATTCACGGTCATTTCGGGGCATTTCACGATATGCACCTTCACTTCATGGTCATTTTTGCCCATTTCACGGTCCGATCACTTCACTTCGTGGTCATTTCCATGCATACCGCGGTCATTCTTGCCTATTCCATTTTGATTCACTGTCATTTTGGCGCATTTCACGGTCATGCCCCTTCACTTCACGGTCATTTCCGCACATTTTATAGTTTAATCGATTCACATCATGGTCATTTCCAAGCTTATCACGGTAATTTCTTCCTATTCTGTGTTGATTCACGGTCCTTTCGGCACATTTCATGGTCATGTCCCTTCACTTCATGGTCATTTCTGCACATTTTTTTGTCCAACCACTTCACTTCACAGTCATTTCCATGCATATCACGATCATTACAGCCTATTTCTTGTTGATTCACTATCCTTTCAGCGTATTTCACGGTCATGCCCCTTCACTTCATGGTTATTTTCGTGCATTTTGCGGGCTAATAGCTTCACTTCATGCTCATTTCCATGCATATCACGATCATTCATGCCTATTCCGTGTTGATTCACGATCATTTTTTCCCATTTCACAATCATGCCCCTTCACTTCACGATCATTTCCGCGCATTTCATGGTCCAATCGATTCACTTGACTGTCATTTTTTCCTATTCGTGTTAATTCCTGGCCCTTTCGACATATTTCATGGTCACGCCCCGTCACTTAATGGTCATTTTCGTGCATTTCCTGGTCCGATTGCTTCACTTCACGATCATTTCCATGCATATCACGGTCATTCCCACCTATTCCGCGTTGATTCACTATCCTTTCAGTGCATTTCACGGTCATGCCCCTTCACTTCATGGTCATTTCCGTGCATTTTGCGGTACAATCGCTTCACTTCACGGTCATTTCCATGCATATCACTATCATTCCCGCCTATTCCGTGTTGATTCACGGTCATTTCGCTGCATTTCACGGTCACGCCCCTTCGCTTCATGGTAATTTTTGCGCATTTAACATCCACTCACTTCACTTCTCAATTATTTCCATGCATATCACGGTCATTCCTACCTATTTTGTGTTAATTCACGGTCCTTTTGGCGCATTTCTCCGTCATACCCCTTCACTTCATGGTCATTTCGGCTCATTTCATGCTCCGATCGCCTCACTTCATTTTTATTTCCATGTATATCACGGTCATTCTAGCCTATTTCGTGTTGATTCACGGTCATTTCGACGCATTTCACGGTCATGCCCCTTCACTTCACCGTCATTTCTACGCATTTTGTAGAACAATCGCCTCACTTCATGGTCATTTCCATGCATATCACGATCTTTCTCGCCTATTCCGTGTTGATTCATGGTCATTTCGGCGCCTTTCACAATATGCACCTTCACTTCATGGTCATTTTCGCGCATTTCGTGGTCCGATTGCTTCACTTCGTGGTCATTTCCATGCATACCACGGTCATTCCCGCCTATTCCGTGTTGATTTACTGTCATTTCGGCGCATTTCATGGTCATGCCCCTTCACTTCACGGTCATTTCTGCACATTTTATAGTCCAATCGATTCACATCATGGTCATTTCCAAGCTTATCATGGTAATTTTCGCCTATTCCGTGTTGATTCACGGTCCTTTCGGCACATTTCACGGTCATGTCTCTTCACTTCATGGTCATTTCTGCACATTTCCCTGTCCAACCACTACACTTCACGGTCATTTTCATGCATATCACGGTCATTACAGCCTATTCCTTGTTGATTCACTGTCCTTTCAGCATATTTCACGGTCATGCCCCTTCACGTCATGGTTATTTCTGCACATTTCACGGTCCAATAGCTTCACTTCACGGTCATTTCCATGCATATCACGATCATTCTTGCCTATTCCGTGTTGATTCACGGTCCTTTCGGCGCATTTCACCAAAATGCCACTTCACTTCACAGACATTTCTGCGCATTTCGTGGTCCAATCGCCTCACTTCATGGTCATTTCCATGCATATCACGGTCATTCACGCTTATTCCGTGTTGATTTACGGTCATTACGTCACATTTCATGGTCATGCCACATCACTTCACGATCATTTCCACACATTTTGGGGTCCGATCGCTTCACTTCACGGTCATTTCCATGCATACCATGGTCATTCCCGCCTATTCCGTGTTGATTCACGGTCATTTCGACGTATTTCACAGTCATGCCATTCACTTCACAGTCATTTCGGAGCATTTCATGGTCCAATCACCTCACTTCATCGTCATTTCCATGCTTGTCACGGTCATTCCTTCCTATTCCATGTTGATTCACGGTCCTTTCAGTGCATTTCATGGTCTTGCCCCTTCACTTCAGGGTCATTTCCGCGCATTTCACGGTCCAATCACTTCACTTCACGGTCATTCCAGCCTATTTTGTGTTGATTCACAGTCCTTTCATCACATTTCACGGTCATGCCACTTCACTTCACGGTCATTTCTGCGTTGTCACGGTCCAATCGATTCACTTCACGGTCATTTCCATCCATATCTCGATCTTTCCCCCTATTCTATGTTTATTCACTGTCCTTTTGGCGTATTTCGCGGTCGAGCCCCTTCACTTCATGGTCATTTCTACACATTTCGTGGTACAATCGCCTCACTTCACGGTCATTTCCATGCATATCACGGTCATTCCCAACCATTTATTGTTGATTCACAGTCACTTCGGCGCATTTCATGGTTATGCCCCTTAACTTTCACAGTTATTTTCGTGCATTTCACGATCCAATCACTTCACTTCATGGTCATTTCCATGTATATCACGGTCATTCCTGCCTATTCCGTGTTGATTCGCGGCCCTTTCGGTGCATTTCACCGTCATGCACCTTCACTTCATGGTCATTTTCACGCATTTTACGGTACAATCGCCTCACTTCACGGTCATTTCCATGCATATCATGGTCATTCCCGACTATTCTGTGTTGATTCACGGTCTTTTCGACGCATTTCACGGTCATGCACCTACACTTCACGGTCATTTCTCCGCATTTTACGGTCCTATCTCTTCACTTCATGGTCATTTCCATGCATATCACAGTCATTCTCGCCTATTCGGAGTTGATTCATGGCCATTTCGGCACATTTCACGGTCATGCCCCTTCACTTCAGTGTCATTTTCATGCATTTTGCGGTACAATCACCGCACTTCAAGGTCATTTTCATGCATAACACGATCATTCCATCCAATTTCGTGTTGATTCACAGTCATTTCTGTGAATTTCACGGTCCGGCCCCTTCACTTCACGGTCATTTCCACGCATTTCGCGTTCCAATCGCTTCATTTCATGGTCATTTCCACGGTCATTCCCGCCTATTCCATGTTGATTAACAGTCATTTTGACGCATTTCATGGTCACGCCCCTTCACTTCACAGTCATTTTGGCACATTTCTCGGTCCAATCACCTCACTTCTCAGTCATTACAATGTAAATCACAGTCATTCCCGCCTATTTCGTGTTGATTCACGGTCCTTTCGATGCATTTCACGATCATGCCCCTTCACTTCAAGGTCATTTCCATGCATTTCCCGGTCCAATCGCTTCACTTCACGGTCATTTCCATGCATATCATGGTCATTCCTGCCTATTGCGTGTTGATTCACTATCCTTTAAGCGCATTTCATAGTCATGCCCCTTCATGATCATTTCTACGCATTTCACGTTACAATCGCCTCACTTCACGGTCATTTCCATGCATATCACTGTCATTTCCGCCTATTCCGTGTTGATTCATAGTCATTTCGGCACATTTCACGGTCATGCCCCATCACTTCACGGTCATTTCCGTGCATTTTGCGGTCCAATTGCTTCACTTCACGGTCATTTCCATGCATACCACGGTCATTCCCGCCTATTTTGTGTCAAATCACGATCATTTTGGCACATTTTACGGTCATGCCCCTTCACTTTCACAGTCATTTTCGTGCATTTCACGGTCCAATCGCTTCACTTCACGGTCATTTCCATGTATATCACGGTCATTCCTGCCTATTCCGTGTTGATTCAGGGTCCTTTCGGTACAGTTCACGATCATGTCCCCTCACATCATGGTCATTTACCCGCATTTCGCGGTGCAATCGCCTCACTTCAAGGTCATTTCCATGCATTTTGGGTCCAATCGCTTCACTTCATGGTCATTTCCATGCATACCACGGTCATTCCTGCCTATTTTGTGTTGATTTACAGTCAATACGATGCATTTCACAGTCATGCCCCTTCACTTCACAGTCATTTTTGCGCATTTCATGGTCCATTAGCTTCACTTCACAGTCAGTTCCATGCATATCATGGTCATTCCCACCCATTTCGTATTGATACAAGGTCATGCCCCTTCACTTCACGATCATTTGCGCTCATTTCACGGTCTAATCGCCCCACTTCACGGTCATTTCCGCCTATTCCGTGTTGATTCACGATCATTTCGACACATTTCACGGTCATGCCACTTCACTTTCCCAGTCATTTTCGTGCATTTCACTATCCAATCGCTTCACTTCACGGTCATTTCCATGTATATCACGGTCATTCCTGCCAATTCTGTGTTGATTCATGGTCCTTTCGATGCATTTTACTATCATGCCCCTTCACTTCGCGGTCATTTCCACGCATTTTTCTGTACAATCGCCTCACTTCACGGTTATTTACATGCATATCACAATCATTCCCTCTTATTCCGTGTTGATTCACGGTCATTTCGGTGCATTTCTCGGTCAAGCATCTTCACTTCACGATCATTTCCACACATTTTGGGGTCCAATCGGTTCACTTCATGGTCATTTCCATGCATACCACGGTCATTCCCGCCTATTCTATGTTGATGCACTGTCATTTCGTCACATTTCACGGTCATGCCCGTTCACTTCATGGTCATTTCCATGCTTTTCATGGTACAATCGCCTCACTTCACAGTCATTTCCATGCACATCATGGTAAGTCCCACCTATTCCATGTTGATTCACGGTCATTTCGGCGCATTTCACGATCATGCACTGTTCACTCCCCAAGTGTAGGGTTGTGATGTAGTAATAAATTCGGTAAGACCGAGGTCGAATCCCAAGGGATTGAAACTTGTACGCTATCTGAAACTAAGTAGAACTAGAACTGGACTAAGATGAATTCTAAATCAAATATCAATTGAGGAATAATTGTGGAATAATTAATCTAAAACTTAAGAAAATTCAGAGAAAGAAAACTAAGGATTCAGAGGATCCACTTGTAGAGATCAAGGAGATCTTACGCCGGCTTCAAAAATCATAAAAGTTAATTGAACTGCTATTGATATAGTTTTTAGGAGATGAAAGGTATATGAATTAGAATGGATTCCATCACCAAACCATGCCCAAGAAACTATGGTAAACAACAGAATTAAACTAATTACCAACCAATCAATATGCCATGAAGGTTAGGAAGGGTACCGTCATCCGACCATGCCTAGGAGACGATGGTGAACAACAGGGCTTCCTAGCATCATAAACATCAAAAGAGAAAGGACATGCTCAAAGCCATTGTAGACCCATTGTAATTTCAGTCACAACAGACCATTAAAGACTAAAAATATTCCCCTTAATTAAACTATAATCAACATCAGATCAGTCTTAAACAAAAGGCACAAGCAACAAGACTCCCATCACGCTACAAGCTTCACCTCTTAGCCCTAGCTAAGAGGTTCAGCCCACCATGATGGGCCTAGATCTCATAAAATTAAAAAGAAAAAGAAAGAGAAAAGAAAAAACAACAAATAAAGCAAATAAAAAATACAAACTCTACCTGTCTCTCTCTCTCCCTTTGATCCACGTCCAAACAGAGCCTTCAAGCTGAGCTTTTTCTATTTTTCACATCTTCACATCCTTTCTCTTTATAGGTAGAGAAGTCAGTCACTACGTCGTGCGTAAGTCTTACGCAGTGAAAAAAAATGCAACTCCCTTACGTTTATAATAGGATTTTTGGGCGCTGATTGCTCAGTGGGGCCCCTAATCGATGTTGTCTTGGAAATCCAGTCCATCCATTGTCTTCTCCTCAAAATTTCAGTTAGAATAGGGTACTCCTGGACGTTTCATGCTGCGGCCCATGGAACTTGTAAAGCTACCGTCCTTCTTCTATTTGGATGATCAAAATTCTATCTCTATGGTTCTTTGAAATTATCCACCTAGGCTGGGGTGAGAGGGCCCTTGGGCTCCTAATAGACGGTTTAGATCAGACCCTTGATCCGTGATGGTGGCCCATAAGAGTTGACCACAAGCTCTATTGTGAAACAGAGCTTTCGTGTCAACGTTGTGACATTTGGTGGACCTCACAGTGAAGTCAACGGCGAAATCCGGTTCGTCCAATGAACTGCTCTCAAAAAACCATTATGAAAGGACTGTTTTTTTGGAATAAATCAGAGTGGTTCATAGGATTTTCTCCTCCGCCGTCTGTCTTGTTTTTGATGGCTGTTAACACACATCGGCTTGCCTGGGATAAAAAGACCACCTTGGCGAGGTTGATACCCCCCCTCTGGACACCTTGGACGGTCCAGATTCATGCTTTGAATGAGGGGTGAGCCCCACTGAAATCATCCGTGTGGATGCTAGCGAAGAAGGGAAAACGGATATTTTCATTTTTGAAGATGACACGGGTCAAAGGCCCCTTGACCAAGAACGTGGTCTAGTGATTGGCGGGATCTCTTATACACGGTGCACACGCACCGCAGTGTGGGTCCCACGGTGATGTATTCATGGGATCCACTCCGTCCTACCTGTTTGCCATATAATTTAAGGGGTTGAGGCTAAAATTGAAGTTTATCCAAATCTTAGGCGGGCCCCAATTCAAGATTTATAGGCTGATCTGTCAGTTTAAGCATTTCTATAGGGATCCGGGAGCTGAAATTTGACGTGTTTGGTTTATTTATGGTCCTCAAGCTACATATGAAGTTTTAAGCCGAACTGATGGTGGAAACCCTGTGATCTTGCATTTTTGATGATTGTTGGGCCCGTTTAACATGCATGGCCTGATTTTCTTGGATCTCTAGCATGTAATTCCGTCGCTTATGGTTCCCTGGAGTCCGTCCCTTGCCTTTGGTGTCATTAGAGCGTTAAATCCATGCTTTAAGCACCCTTTTTCAGTCCATGCTCATAATTACGCCCTGCATCACAAACGTGATAAAATCGGACCATTAAACAGTATCATGCTCGTAAATCCAGGCAATAAATGGGGTTTGATATGCAATATTTGACCCTCAACACAATCCCCAACCAGCATCTTGCTAGTCCAGAGCAAAGTATGTGAAAATTAAGTTGAGACGCATAAGAAAATTTCTGTAAACCCGAGTGATTTTTGAAAGACAATCCAAATACGAGAAATCTAAGATTCATGAATGTTGGAAATTATTTTCTCTTGGAATCAAGCACATAATAAACTTTATAATCAAGTTTAAAGTATTAATCCATCAATTAGAAAAATTCTAAGCATTGAGTTTCATGAGTGTATAGTGTAATCTCGACTTATTAACATTAAAATTCACTTCTCTAATTCAGGATATCATTGGTAATCAACAAGAGAATTCATGATAACCAAAACTTGCCTCACAGATCATCTTTTCATTCTTTCAACTTTTAATTTTTCTAGTAAAAGTAATGCCAATAAGGGGAATCAAATCCGCACCTATAGGGAGTAAACCTATGGTGAAGATTGTACACCCAACCCTTTTCTTCATATCATTCATGGGGAATCAAATCTACACCTATAGAGAATAAACCTAAGGTGAAGATTATTCGCCCAAATCTTTCCAAAGATATCTCTTTTTTTTTCTTAGCTGGGTGTTTTCTTTTTCTTTAGTTGATCATAACAGGAAAATTTTCCAGGCTGGTTCATTACATGCTTAGTGATTACCAAGTTAACCCTTCAATATCAAACTGAAACCTTAATGTGAAAGCGAGATGTGACATGTGAAACCATGACTCAATCAATGTTTACAGCTTCTAATTTTAGATTAATAATTCAAACTTAATTATGAAATCTAACAGCTAATGAATCCAAGAGTCATAAATTATCAACATCATGAATCTTGAAATTCTAAGTGCCCCAGATGACCGTCAAAATCACTTCGAATTCCCAGAAAATTACAAAAATTTTCACAAATTTTGCTCAAGACCAAGAAAACACTAATTACGAAACCTAATCTCCCATCCCCAACCAAAAATCTACATTGTCCTCAATGTAAAAGATATATGAGCATGCATGCACATGGGACAACGAAAGTAAATGAGAAGTGATAGGAGGATAGTACCTGGATAATGAATCAAGAGAGATTTTTCAAGAGATCGCTGGGAGAGAGCAGGTTAGTACGAGAGAGAAAGTAAAACAAAAATAACAAAAATGAAATCCTACCTATACCACTTTCGCAGGTGCTCTCGATTGCATTTAGCATATGCAACAAGCCTTTAAACCCCTAGGTTACCCCTAGCGGATGAGTTGTAGTCTCGTGAGGGTTTACAGTAATGTTACCCACAAATATTGAATCGATCATGCCGCAAGGTTCCCCTTCCGGTCAATATCTTGATAAGTTTCTTAGTAAGTTCCTCAACAAGATCATCCAAAAGCCCTTTTTGCAATAGGCTTGGGTGCCCTGGAACATGACTTTCCAGAGAGACTTATGTACCTCATAAGAAATATTTCATTGAATTGCCTGAGGTATCCGTAATATATACGATTCACCTATGACAGAAGAAGTTTCAACGTTAGTATTGCATGGTGAATCAGAGACTATAAATAAATAAAGTTTAGAAAACTTCCTAAGAAGTGATGTAGTCTTAACACATTCCGAAGCTCCAAACTTTGATTTAATTTTCAGCTCCTCCTCCCTTACTGGTAGACGTTTAGGATCAAGGGAAGAGGGGTTTCAGAATAAGGGTTCTCTTGGTCAGTGATAACTACCAAGATGTTGTCTTGCAAGGCATTCACTTTATCTTTTGACATGGGATCGTTTGAACCTGCAAAGTGTGCCAAGCAATCTCATGAGTTGGGAAGTTCAGCTGAGTGTGACTTATTTTTCACATTGTAGCTTGTGATGATCTGCCTAAGGAATTCATCATCTTTAAAAGTAGCCGAATGTATGCTCTCTTCCTCCAGTCCTGCATAGACAGATTGAAAATCAATAGGGGAAGCATCGATGTGATCACTTTGTTCATTGAGACTACTCAATCGAGGCGTTGAATTGTCAAATGTGTACAACTCAGATGGTGGCCTCAATCGATTGGTTTTAAATTCCAGGGTCGTAGTGAGCAATTTATCCTTCTCCTGAATCATATCATCATTCGATTTAGAGGAGTGGTCTAAACATATCTCATAAGAGTTAGAAGAGTCAGTTGTAAGGAGTTCATTCTTCATATTTAAATCAGGCATATCAGATGAGTGGAGTAGATCCTCCTGACTGATCACTTCGTGCACTTCTTGATCACTGACCTGGACCATACTTGAGATGGGTTCCAAGGGAACTATGGCTGCGCATTTAGGATCACAGTCATATTCTAGTTCATTGTAGTGTACATTTGGGATGGGATCACTTTCCTCACATTCTACACCTATAATGGGTTGAGGTTCTCATAAACTAACCTCTTCTTCATCATTAGAATCTAGTATGTCCTGTGAGGGAAGTGTGTCATCATCATTATATTTAAAAGACACCCATGTATCTTCACCATTCTTTTAAACAGTCATCGAGATCGACTCATCCGAAAATTGAATCGTATGCTCATTAATGGAATCCAACTCCTCATTCTAAAGTCCATATTTCTTCAAAAGTGAGTGCCGATCACTTTCTTCATATTGTGCTTCTAGATTGAGATGAGACTGGGATAACCTAGCCTCTTCCTTCTCCATAAGATGTGACTGAATTATTAGACTTGAGGATTTAAGCAATTCGCATGATTGTATGACAAGCTGATTGAACTGCTCTTGTGCTTTCATGAGCTTCTGAAATGAATCCTCTTGGATTGTTTCTGATTGGGTTTCAAAGGTAGAGGACCCAAGAGAATTATCACTATGATATATAGCTGGTTTAGCTTCCCGACATTGATGTTTCCACTGGTTATAGATATATGGATCATAGGTGGGAGAATCTGATGATTGGTAATACTTATTATCACTCATAATATAATCACGCATTGTTTTCTTTTTATCAGATGAGTGATAATAATTCACACTCCCATAGTTATGATAACTCCAACACTCACGTACTGTTTTGTTAATCCGTGGGGTGTAATTGCTCTCTTACATATAATCATGTAAGGACTTCTTAACCAGTGGATCTTTATATTCTAATCGGTTCTCAATGAAGTTTACGAAAAGTTTTGAGACAGGTGGATTTATATCATCATCATCCCAAAATAGGTTATTTTTCTCAGCATACTGACGTTGCCACTCATGCATATACATAATGAAACTCTTAATCTGAATTTAATCCTAAGAAAAATAGAAGAATAGATCCTACAGTAGTGTGGAAAGTAAGATGGGGAGAAGTTAGAAAGTAGTTACCAAGTTAGAGATTCCTAAGTTAAAACCTACAAAAGGAAATAAAAGAAATTAGTTCTACAAATAGAAATCCTAAAATTAGAAAGTTAATAATAAAAATAAAAATGAAAATAAAGGAAAGATGAGTTAGTTTCTAAGAAAAAGGAAAAATTCCTAAAAAACCCTATTTCTAAAAATAGAAAAAGTAGAGAATTTAGAAAGGGATTACCAAATTAGATGTCTATGTCAAGATCCTACAAAATAAGAAAATAGGTTAGTTTCTATAAATCAGAAAAACCTAAACCTAAAGTTAGTAAAATCCTAATCTTACAATAATCTTAAAACTAGTTAATTTTATAAAAACATAGCCGTCAGTCCCCGGCAACGGCGCCAAAAACTTGTTCATTCTCCAAGTGCAGGGTTGTGATGTAGTAATAAACTCGGTAAGACCGAGGTCGAATCCCAAGGGACTGAAACTTCTATGCTATCTGAAACTAAGTAGAACTAGAACTAGACTAAGATGAATTCTAAATCAAGTCAATTGAGGAATAATTAATCTAAAACTTAAGAAAATTCAGAGAAAGGGAACTAGGGATTCAGAGGATTCACTTATAGAGATCAAGGAGATCTTACGCCAGCTTCAAAAATCATGGAAGTTAATTGAACTGCTATTGATATAGTTTTTAAGAGATGAAAGGTATATGAATTAGAAGAGATTCCATCACCAAACCATGCCCAAGAGACTATGGTAAACAATAGAATTAAACTAATTACCAATCAATCAATATGCCATGAAGGTTAGGAAGGGTACCGTCATCCGACCATGCCCAGGAGACGATGGTGAACAACAGGGCTTCTTGGCGTCATAAACATCAAAAGGGAAAGGACATGCTCAAAGCCATTGCAGACCCATTGTAATTTCAGTCACAACAGATCATTAAAGACTAAAAACATTCTCCTTAATTAAACTATAATCAACATCAAATCAGTCTTAAACAAAAGGCATAAGCAACAAGACCCCCATCACGCTACAAGCTTCACCTCCTAGCCCTAGATAAGAGGTTCAGCCCACCATGATGGGCCTAGATCTCATAAAATTAAAAAGAAAAAGAAAGAGAAAAGAAAAAACAACAAATAAAGCAAATAAAAAATACAAACTTTCCCTGTCTCTCTCTCTCCCTTTGATCCATGTCCAAACCGAGCCTTCAAGCCGAGCTTTTTCTTTTTTTCAGATCTTCACATCCTTTCTCTTTATAGGTAGAGAAGTCGGTCACTACGTCGTGCGTAAGTCTTACGCAGTGAAAAAAAATGCAACTTCCTTACGTTTATAACAGGATTTTCGGATGCTGATTGCTCGTTGGGGCCCCTAATCGATGCTGTCTTGGAAATCCAGTCCATCCATTGTCTTCTCCTCAAAATTTCAGTTAGAATAGGGTACTCCTGGACGTTCCATGCTGCGGCCCACGAAACTTGTAAAGTTACCGTCCTTCTTCTGTTTGGATGATCAAAATTCTATCTCTATGGTTCTTTGAAATTATTCACCTAGGCTGGGGTGAGAGGGCCCTTTGGCTCCTAATAAACGGTTCAGATCAGACCCTTGATCCATGATGGTGGCCCACAAGAGTTGACCACAAGCTCTGTTGTGAAACAGAGCTTTCGCGTCAACGTTGTGACATTTGGTGGACCTCACAGTGAAGTCAGCGGCGAAATCTGGTTCGTCCAATGAACTGCTCTAAAAAAAATCATTCTGAAAGGACTGTTTTTTTGGAATAAATCAGAGTGGTCCATAGGATTTTCTCCTCCGCCGTCCGTCTTGTGTTTGACAGTTGTTAACACACATCGGCTTGCTTGGGATAAAAAGATCACCTTGGTGAGGTTGATACCCCCCCTCTGGACACCTTGGATGGTCCAGATTCATGCTTTGAATAAGGGGTGGGCCCCACTAAAATCGTCTGTGCGGATGCTGGCGAAGAAGGGAAAACGGATATTTTCATTTTTGAAGATGACACGGGTCAAAGGCCCCTTGACCAAGAACGTGGTCTGGTGTGTGGCGGGATCTCTTATACACGGTGCACACGCACTGTAGTGTGGGTCCCATGGTGATGTATTCATGAGATCCGCTTCGTCCTACCTGTTTGCCATATAATTTAAGGGGTTGAGGCCAAAATTGAAGCATATCCAAATCTTAGGCGAGCCCCAATTCAAGATTTTATAGGCTGATCTGTCAGTTTAAGAACTTCTATAGGGATCCGGGAGCTAAAATTCGACGTGTACGATTAATTTATGGTCCTCAAGTTACATATGAAGTTTTAAGCCGAACTAATGGTGGGAACCCTGTGATCTTGCATTTTTGATGATTTTTGGGCCCGTTGAACATGCATGGCCTGATTTTCTTAGATCTCTAGCATGTAATTCCATCGCTTGTGGTTCCCTGGAGTCTGTCCCTTGCCTTTGGTGTCATCAGAGCATTAAATCCATGCTTTAAGCACACTTTTTTAGTCCATGCTCATAATTACGCCCTAATCACAAACGCGATAAAATCGGACCATTAAACAGTATCATGCTCATAAATCCAGGTAATAAATGGGGTTGATATGCAATATTTGACCCTCAACATGCACCTTCACTTCACGATAATTTTCATGCATTTTGCAGTCCAATCTCTTCACTTCATGGTCATTTCCATGCATATTACGGTCATTCCCGCCTATTCCGTGTTGATTCATGGTCATTTCGGTGCATCTCACATTCATGCCCCTTCACTTTCACAGTCATTTTCATGCATTTCGCGGTCCAATCTCTTCACTTCATGGTCATTTCCATGCATACCACGGTCATTCCCACCTATTCCGTGTTGATTCACGGTCATTTCTGCGCATTTCACGGTCATGGCCCATTACTTCACGGTCATTTTTACACATTTTATGGTCCAATCGATTCACTTCTCGGTCATTTTCATGCATATCATGGTCATTTCTTCCTATTTTGTGTTGATTCACGGTCCTTTCAGCACATTTAACGATCATGCCCCTTCACTTCAAGGTCATTTTCATGCATTTCCCTGTCCAATCACTTCACTTCACGGTCATTTCCATGCATATCACAGTCATTTTTTCCAATTCTATGTTGATTCACTGTCCTTTCAGCGCATTTCACGGTCATGCCCCTTCACTTCATGGTCATTTCTGCGCATTTCACGGTACAATCGCTTCACTTCACGTTCATTTCCATACATATCATTGTCATTCCCACGTATTTTGTGTTAATTCACGGTCATTTCGGTGCATTTCACGGTCATTCCCCTGCACTTCATGGTCATTTTCATGCATTTCACCGTCCAATCGCTTCACTTCACGGTTATTTCCATACATATTACGGTCATTCCTGCCTATTCCGTGTTGATTCGTGGTCCTTTCGACACGTTTCACCTTTTGCCCTCTAACTTCACAGACATTTTCGTGCATTTCGTGGTCCAATCGCCTCACTTCACGGTCATTTCCATGCATATCACGGTCATTTATGCCTTTTCATGTTGATTTACAGTCATTTCGTCACATTTCATGGTCATGCCACATCACTTCACGATCATTTCCACCCATTTGGCTGTCCAATCGCTTCACTTCACGGTCATTTCCATGCATACCAAGGTCATTCTCGCTTATTCTGTGTTGATTCAAGGTCATTTCAGCGCATTTCAGGGTCATGCCCCTTCACTTCAAGGTCATTTCGACGCATTTCATGGTCCAATCACCTAACTTCATGGTCATTTCCATGCATATCACAGTCATTCCTGCCTATTCCGTGTCGATTCATGGTCTTTTCGGTGCATTTCACGGTCTTGCCCCTTCACTTCAGGGTCATTTTCGTGCATTTCACAGTCCAATCACTTCACTTCACTATCAGTTCCATCCATATCTCAGTCATTCTAGCCTATTCTATGTTGATTCACGGTCCTTTCGTTGCATTTCACGGTCATGCCCCTTCACTTCACGATCATTTCTGCGCTGTAACAGTCCAATCGATTCACTTCACGGTCATTTCCATGCATATCACGGCCATTCCCCCTATTCCGTGTTTATTCACTGTGCTTTCGACGCATTTCGTGGTCAAGCCCCTTCACTTCATGGTCATTTCTTCACATTTCATGGTACAATCGCCTCACTTCACGGTCTTTTCCATACATATCACGGTCATGCCCACCCATTTCGTGTTGATTCACGATCACTTCGGCGCATTTCATGGTCATGCCCCTTCACTTTAACAGTCATTTTCGTACATTTTAAAGTCCAATCTCTTCACTTCACTATCATTTCCATGTATATCACGGTCATTCCCACCTATTCCATGTTGATTCATGGCCCTTTCGGCGCATTTCACGGTCATGCACCTTCACTTCACGGTCATTTCCGCGCATTTCGCGTTATAATAGCCTCACTTCACGGTCATTCCCATGCAAATCACGGTCATTCCCGCCTATTCTGTGTTGATTCACAGTCTTTTCAGTGCATTTCTCCGTCATGCACCTTCACTTCACGGTCATTTCTGCGCATTTCGCAGTCCAATCACTTCACTTCATGGTCATTTCCACGCATATCACGGTCATTTCGGCGCATTTCATGGTTATGCCCCTTCACTTCACTGTCATTTCCGTGCATATCGCGGTACAATCGCTGCACTTCACTGTCATTTCCATGCATAACACGGTAATTCCATCCAATTCTGTATTGATTCACAGTCATTTCTGCGAATTTCACGGTCATGCCCCTTCACTTCACCGTCATTTCCACGCATTTCGCGATCCAATCGCTTCATTTCATAGTCATTTCCACCACAGTCATTCATGCCTATTCCGTGTTGATAAATGGACATTTCGATGCATTTCATGGTCACGCCCTTTCACTTCACAGTCATTTCGGTGCATTTCTCGGTCCAATCGCCTCACTTCACGGTCATTACAATGCAAATCATAGTTATTCCCACCTATTTCGTGTTGATACACAGTCCTTTCAACGCATTTCACGGTCATGCCCCTTCACTTCAAGGTCATTTCTGCGCATTTTCCGGTCCAATCACTTCACTTTATGATCATTTCCATGCATATCATGGTTATTCCTGCCTATTCCGTGTTGATTCACGGTCCTTTAAGCACATTTCACAGTCATGCCCCTTCACTTCATGGTCATTTCTGTGCATTTCGCGTTACAATCGCCTCACTTCACAGTCATTTCCATGCATATCATGGTCATTCCTGCCTATTTTATGTTTATTCACGGTCATTTTGGCACATTTCACGATCATGCCCCATCACTTCACGGTCATTTCCATGCATTTCACGGTCCAAACGCTTCACTTCACGGTCATTTCCATGCATAACACGGTCATTCCCTCCTATTTCGTGTCAATTCACGGTCATTTCGGCTCATTTTATGGTCATGCCACTTCACTTTCACAGTCATTTTTGTGCATTTAACGGTCTAATCGCTTCACTTCACGAACATTTCCATGTATATCACGGTCATTCCCGCCTATTCCGTGTTGATTCACAGTCCTTTCGGTGCATTTCATGTTCATGTCCCTTCACTTCACGGTCATTTCCACGCATTTCACGGTACAATCGCCTCACTTCACGGTCATTTCCATGTACATCACGATCATTCTCGCCTATTTCGTGTTGATTCACGGTCATTTTGACACATTTCACAGTCATGCCACCTCACTTTCACAGTCATTTCCATTCATTTCACTGTCCAATCGCTTCAGTTCACGATCATTTCCATGTATATCATGGTCATTCCCACCAATTTTCTGCTGATTCACGGTCCTTTCCTCGCATTTCACTATCATACCCCTTCACTTCACGGTCATTTCCATGCATATCACGGTCATTCCCTCCTATTCCGTGTTGATTCACGGTCCTTTCGGTGTATTTCACGGTCTTGCCCATTCACTTCACGGTCATTTTCGTGCATTTCACGGTCCAATCACTTCACTTCACGGTCATTTCCATGTATATCACGGTCATTCCCGCCTATTCCGTGTTAATTCACGGTCCTTTCGGCACATTTCGCGGTCAAGCCCCTTCACTTCATGGTGATTTTCGCAACTTACGTGGTACAATCGCCTCACTTCACAGACATTTCCATTCATAACACAGTCATTCCAACCTATTTCGTGTCTATTCATGGTAATTTCGACACATTTCACGGTCATGCCCCTTCACTTTCTCAGTCATTTTCGTGCATTTCACGGTCCAATCGCTTAACTTCACAGTCATTTCCATGCATATCACGATCATTCCCGCCTATTCTGTGTTGAGTCACGGTCATTTTAGCGCATTTCACGGTCAAGCACCTTCACTTCACGGTCATTTCTGCACATTTTACAGTCCAATCACTTCACTTCATGGTAATTTTCATGCATACCACAGTCATTCCCGTCTATTCCATGTTGATTTACGGTTATTTTGTTGCATTTCACAGTCATGCCCCTTCATTTCACAGTCATTTTCGCACATTTCACTGTACAATCGCCTCACTTCACAGTCATTTCCATGCAAATCATGATCATTCCCGCCTATTCCGTGTTGATTCATGGTCATTTTGGTGCATTTCACGGTCGTGCACCTTCACTTCACGGTCATTTCTGTACATTTCATGGTCCAATCTATTCACTTCATGGTCATTTCCATGCATACCACGGTCATTCCCGCCTATTCCATGTTGATTCATGGTCATTTCATCGCATTTCACGGTCATGCCCCTTCACTTTCACAGTCATTTTCGTGCATTACACGGTCCAATCGCTACACTTCACAGTCATTCCCGCCTATTCCGTGTTGATTCATGGTCCTTTCGGTGAAATTCACGGTCATGTCCCTTCACTTCACGGTCATTTCCACTCATTTTTTGGTACAATCGCCTCACTTCATGGTCATTTCCATGCATATCACGGTCATTCCTGCCAATTCTGTGTTGATTCACGGTCATTACGGCGCATGTCATGGTCATGCACCTTCACTTCATGGTGATTTCCACGCATTTCACGGTCTAAGCTCTTCACTTCATGGTCATTTCCATGCATACCACAGTCATTCCCGCCTATTTTGTGTTGATTTAAGGTCATTTTGGCACATTTCACGGTCATGGCCCATCACTTCATGGTCATTTCCACACATTTTATGATCTAATCGATTCACTTCACGGTCATTTCCATGCTTATCACGGTAATTTCTGCCTATTCCGTGTTGATTCACGGTCCTTTCGGCGCATTTAACGATCATGCCCCTTCACTTCAAGGTCATTTTCGTGCATTTTCCGCTCCAATCACTTCACTTCATGGTCATTTGCATTCATATCACGGTCATTCCCACCTATTCTGTGTTGATTCACTGTCCTTTCGGCGCATTTCACGGTCATGCCCCTTCACTTCATGGTCATTTCCATGCATTTCGCGGTACAATCGCTTCACTTCACGGTCATTTCCATGCATATCACTGTCATTCCCACCTATTCCGTGTTGATTTATCGTCATTTTGGCCCATTTCACGGTCATGCCCCTGCACTTCATGGTCATTTCCATGCATTTCACCGTCCAATCGCTTCACTTCACGGTCATTTCCATACATATCACGGTCATTCCTGCCTATTCCGTCCTGATTCGCGGTCCTTTCGACGCATTTCACCGTCATGCCCTTTAACTTCACAGACATTTCTATGCATTTCGTGGTCCAATCGCCTCACTTCACTGTCATTTCCATGCATATCACGGTCATTTATGCCTTTTTCATGTTGATTTACTGTCATTTCATCGCATTTCACGGTCATGCCACATCACTTCACGATCATTTCCGCGCATTTGGTGGTCCGATCGCATCACTCCACGATCATTTCCATGCATACCAAGGTCATTCCCGCCTATTCCGTGTTGATTCACAGTCATTTCCGTGCATTTCACTGTCATGCCCCATCACTTCACAATCATTTCGATGCATTTCATGGTCTAATCGCTTCACTTCACGGTCATTTCCATGCATATCACGGTCATTCCTGCCTATTCCGTGTTGATTCACAGTCCTTTCAGTGCTTTTCACGGTCTTGCCCCTTCACTTCCCGATCATTTCCGCACATTTCACGGTCCAATCGATTCACTTCACGGCCATTTCCATGCATATCACGGTCATTCCCGCCTATTCCGTGTTTATTCACTGTCCTTTCGGCGCATTTCGAGGTCAAGCCCCTTCACTTCATGGTGATTTCCACGCATTTCGTGGTACAATCGCCTCACTTCATGGTCATTTCCATGCATATCACGGTCATTCCCACCTATTTTGTGTTGATTCACGGTCATGTCGGCACATTTCACGGTCATGCCCCTTCACTTTCAGAATTATTTTCGTGCATTTCACTTTCAAATTGCTTCACTTCACAATCATTTCCATTTATATAACGGTCATTCCCGCCTATTCCGTGTTGATTCCAAGTCATTTCGACGTATTTCACGGTCATGCCCCTTCAGTTCAGGGTCATTTCCACGCATTTCACGGTCAATTCCATGCATAACACGGTCATTCCCACCTATTCCGTTTTGATTCACGGTCATTTCGACGCATTTCCTGGTAAGCACCTTCACTTCATGGTCATTCCATGCATTTCATGGTCCGATCGCTTCACTTCATGATCATTTCCATGCAAACTACGATCATTCCCGCCTATTCCGTGTTGATTCACGATCATTTCGGTGCATTTCACGGTCATGCCCCTTCACTTCATGGTCATTTCCTTACATTTTATGGTCCAATCGTTTCACTTCATGGTCATTTCCGTGCTTATCATGGTAATTTTCTCCTATTCCGTGTTGATTCACGGTCCTTTTAGCACATTGCACGTCCCTTCACTTCACGGTCATTTCCACGCATTTCCCTATCCAATCACTTCACTTCATGGTCATTTCCATGCATATCACGGTCATTCCTGCTATTCCGTGTTGATTCACTGTCCTTTTAGTGCATTTTACGGTCATGCCTCTTCACTTCATGGTCATTTCTGTGCATTTTGCGGTACAATCGCTTCACTTCACGATCATGTCCATGCATATCACCGTCATTCCTACCTATTCCGTGTGGATTCACGGTCATTTCGGTGCATTTCACGGTCATGCCCCTTCACTTCATGGTCATTTTCGTGCATTTAACGGTCCAATCACATCACTTCTCGGTCATTTCCAAGCATATCATGGTCATTCCTGCATATTCTGTGTTGATTCACGGTCCTTTTGGCGCATTTCACTGTCATGCCCCTTCACTTCATGGACATTTTCTCGCATTTCGTGTTCTAATCGCCTCACTTCACAGTCATTTCCATGCATATCATGGTCATTTACACCTATTTCGTGTTGATTTACGGTCATTTTGTCGCATTTCACGGTCATGCCACATCACTTCACGATCATTTCCGCGCATTTCATGGTCCGATCGCTTCACATCACGGTCATTTCTATGCATACCACAGTCATTCCCGCCTATTCCGTGTTGATTAACGCTCATTTCGGCTCATTTTACAGTCATGCCCTTTCACTTTACAGTCATTTCGGTGCATTTCATGGTCTAATCACCTCACTTCTCGGTCATTTCCATGCATTTCACAGTCATTCCTGCCTATTCTGTGTTAATTCACCGTCCTTTCAGTGCATTTCATGGTCTCGCCCCTTCACTTCACAGTCATTTTCGCGCATTTTATGGTCCAATCACTTCACTTCACGGTCATTTTCATGCATATGATGGTCATTTTTGCCTATTCCGTGTTGATTCACGGTCCTTTTAGAGCATTTCCCCGTCATGCCCTTCACTTCACGGTCATTTCGGCGCATTTCATGGTGCAATCGCCTGACTTCACGGTCATTTCCATGCATATCACGGTCATTCCTGCCTATTCCATGTTGATTCACGGTCCTTTTGGTGCATTTCACAGTCATGCCCATTCACTTCACGGTCATTTTCGTGCATTTCACGGTCCAATCGCCTCACTTCTCAGACATTTCCATGCATATCACGGTCATTCCTGCCTATTCCGTGTTGATTTACAGTCATTTCGTCGCATTTCACGGTCATGCATTCACTTCACGATCATTTCCCCACATTTCATGGTCCGATCGCTTCACTTCACGGTCACTTCCATGCATTCCATGGTTCTTCTCGCCTATTCCGTGTTGATTCACGGTCATTTCGGCGCATTTCACAGTCATGCCTCTTCACTTCACGGTCATTTCAGCGCATTTCATGGTCCAATCGCCTCACTTCACAATCATTTCAATGCATATCACGGTCATTCTTACCTATTCCATGTTGATTCACGGTCCTTTCGATGCATTTCACGGCCTTTCCCATTCACTTCACTGTAATTTCCACACATTTTATGATCCAATCGATTCACTTCACTGTCATTTCCATGCTTATCACGGTAATTTTCGCCTATTCTGTGTTGATTCACGGTCCTTTCGGCGCATTTAACGATCATGCCCCTTCACTTCAAGGTCATTTTCGCGCATTTCCCGCTCCAATCACTTCACTTCACAGTCATTTGCATGCATATCACAGTCATTCCCGCCTATTCTGTGTTGATTCACTATCCTTTCAACTCATTTCACGGTCATTCCCCTTCACTTCATGGTCATTTCTGCGCATTTTGCGGTACAATCGCTTCACTTCACGGTCATTTCCATGCATATCACTATCATTCCCACCTATTCCGTGTTGATTTACCGTCATTTCGGCGCATTTCACGTTCATGCCCCTGTACTTCATGGTCATTTCCGTGCATTTCACCGTCCAATCGCTTCACTTCACGGTCATTTCCATACATATCACGGTCATTCCTGCCTATTCCGTCTTGATTCGCGGTCCTTTCGACGCATTTTACCGTCATGCCCTTTAACTTCACAGAAATTTCCGCACATTTCGTGGTCCAATCGCCTCACTTCTCTGTCATTTCCATGCATATCACAGTGATTTATGCCTTTTTCGTGTTGATTTACTATCATTTCGTCACATTTCACGGTCATGCCACATCACTTCACGATCATTTTCACGCATTTGGTGGTCCAATTGCTTCACTCCACGGTCATTTCCATGCATACCAAGGTCATTCCCGCCTATTCCCTGTTGATTCACGGTCATTTCAGTGCATTTCACTATCATGCCCCATCACTTCGCAATCATTTCGACGCATTTCATGGTCCAATCGCTTCACTTCACGGTCATTTTCATGCATATCACGGTCATTCCTGCCTATTCCGTGTTGATTCACAGTCCTTTCGGTGCATTTTACGGTCTTGCCCCTTCACTTCCCTGTCATTTTCGTGCATTTCACGGTCCAATCGATTCACTTCACGGCTATTTCCATGCATATCACGGTCATTCCTGCCTATTCCGTGTTTATTCATTATCCTTTCGGCGCATTTCACGTTTAAGCCCCTTCACTTCATGGTGATTTTTGCACATTTCGTGGTACAATCACCGCACTTCACGGTCATTTCCATGCATATCACGGTCATTCCCACCAATTTCGTGTTGATTCACGGTCATTTCGGCACATTTCACGGTCATGCCCCTTCACTTTCAGAGTCATTTTCGTGCATTTCACTTTCCAATCGCTTCACTTCACAGTCATTTCCATGTATATAACGGCCATTCCCGCCTATTCCGTGTTGATTCCCGGTCATTTCGACGCATTTCAGGGTCATGCCCCTTCAGTTCACGGTCATTTCCGCACATTTCGCGGTACAATCGCCGCACTTCATGGTGAATTCCATGCATAACACGGTCATACCCGCCTATTCCATTTTGATTCACGGTCATTTCGGCGCATTTCACAGTAAGCACCTTCACTTCACGGTCATTTCCGCGCATTTCGTGGTCCGATCGCTTCACTTCATGGTCATTTCCATGCAAACCACGGTCATTCCTGCCTATTCCGTGTTGATTCATGATCATTTCGGCTCATTTCACGGTCATGTCCTTTCACTTCACAGTCATTTTCGGACATTTTATGGTCCAATCGTTTCACTTCACGGTCATTTCCATGCTTATCACGGTAATTTCCGCCTATTCCGTGTTGATTCACACTCCTTTTGGCACATTTCACGGTTATGTCCCTTCACATCACGGTCATTTCCACGCATTTCCCTTTCCAATCACTTCACTTCATGGTCATTCCTGCCTATTCCGTGTTGATTCACTGTCCTTTTAGTGCATTTTACAGTCATGCCCCTTCACTTCATGGTCATTTTCGTGCATTTCGCAGTACAATCGCTTCACTTCACTGTCATGTCCATGCATATCACTGTCATTCCCGCCTATTCCATGTGGTTTCACGGCGATTTCGGTGCATTTCACTATCATGCCCCTTCACTTCATGGTCATTTTCGCGCATTTAACGGTCCAATCACATCACTTCTCGGTCATTTCCAAGCATATCGCGGTCAATCCTGCATATTCTGTGTTGATTCACGGTCCTTTTGGCGCATTTCTCAGTCATGCCCCTTCACTTCACGGACATTTTCGCACATTTCGTGTTCTAATCGCCACTCTTCACGGTCATTTCCATGCATATCACGGTCATTTACGCCTATTTCGTGTTGATTTACGATCATTTCCGCGCATTTCATGGTCCGATCGCTTCACATCACGGTCATTTCCATGCATACAACAGTCATTCCCGCCTATTCCGTGTTGATTAACGGTCATTTCAGCTCATTTTACAGTCATGCCCTTTCACTTCACAGTCATTTCGACGCATTTCATGGTCCAATCGCCTCACTTCTCGGTCATTTCCATACATTTCACAGTCATTCCTGCCAATTCTGTGTTGATTCACGGTCTCGCCCCTTCACTTCACGGTCATTTTCGTGCATTTTACGGTCTAATCACTTCACTTCACGGTCATTTCCATGCATATCACGGTCATTTTTGCCTATTTCATGTTCATTCACGGTCCTTTTGGCGCATTTCCCCGTCATGCCCCTTCACTTCACGGTCATTTAGACGCATTTCATAGTCGAATCACCTCACTTCACGGTCATTTCCATGCATATCATGGTCATTCCTGCCTATTCCATGTTGATTCACGGTCCTTTCGGTGCATTTCATGGTCATGCCCATTCACTTCACGGTCATTTCCGTGCATTTCACGGTCTAATCGCCTCACTTCTCGGTCATTTCCATGCATATCACGGTCATTCCCGCCTATTTCGTGTTGATTTACAGTCATTTCGTCGCATTTCACAGTCATGCCCTATCACTTCACGATCATTTCCACGCATTTCATGGTCCGATCGCTTCACTTCACGGTCACTTCCATGCATTCCACGGTTATTCTCGCCTATTCCGGGTTGATTCACGGTCATTTTGGCACATTTCACAGTCATGCCCCTTCACTTCACGGTCATTTCGGTGCATTTCATGGTCCAATCACCTCACTTCACGGTCATTTCCATGCATATCACGGTCATTCCTACCTATTCAGTGTTGATTCACGGTCATTTCCATGCATATCACGGTCATTCCTACCTATTCAGTGTTGATTCACGGTCCTTTCGGTGCATTTCACGGCCCTTTCGGTGCATTTCACGGCCTTTCCCATTCACTTCACGGTCATTTCCGCGCATTTCAAGGTCCAATCACTTCACGGTCATTTCTGTGCATTTTACAGTCCAATCGATTCACTTCACGGTTATTTCCATGCATATCACGGTCATTCCCGCCTATTCCATGTTTATTCACTGTCCTTTTGGTGCATTTTGCAGTCAAGCCCCTTCACTTCATGAGGATTTCTGTGCCTTATGTGGTACAATCGCCTCACTTAACGGTCATTTCCATGCATATCACTGTCATTCCCACCAATTCCGTGTTTATTCACTCTCCTTTCGACACATTTCGCGGTCAAGCCCCTTCACTTCATGGTCATTTCCATGCATATCACGGTCATTTCGACGTATTTCACGGTCGTGCCCCTTCACTTTCACAGTCATTTTCATGCATTTCACGGTCCAATCGCAACACTTCACGGTCATTTCCTTTTATATCACTGTCATTCCCGCCTATTCTGAGTTGATTCACGGTCCTTTCAGCGCATTTCACGGTCATGCCCCTTCACTTCACGGTCGTTTTCACGCATTTCATGGAACAATCGCCTCACTTCACGGTCATTCCCGCCTATTCTGTGTTTATTCACGGTCCAAGCCCCTTCACTTCATGGTGATTTCTGCGCATTACGTGGTACAATCGCCTCACTTAACGGCCATTTCCATGCATATCATAGTCATTCCCACCTATTTCGTGTCGATTCACTGTCATTTCGACGCTTTTCATGGTCATGCCCCTTCAGTTTCATAGTCATTTCCGTGCATTTCACGGTCCAATCACTACTCTTCACGGTCATTTCCAAGTATATCACAGTCATTTCCGCCTATTCTGTGTTGATTCACAGTCCTTTCACTGCATTTCATGGTCATGCCCCTTCACTTCACGGTCATTTTCGCACATTTCGTGGAACAATCACCTCACTTCACAGTCATTTCCATGCATATCACGGTCATTCCCGCCTATTCTGTATTGATTTACGTCATTTTGGCGCATTTCATGGTCCAATCGCTTCACTTCATGGTCATTTCCATGCAAACCACGGTCATTCCCGCCCATTCCGTGTTGATTCACGGTCATTTCGTCGCATTTCACAGTCACGCCTCTTCACTTCATAGTCATTTCCTCGCATTTTGTGGTCCAATCGCTTCACTTCATGGTCATTTCCTAGTATATGACGGTCATTCCCGCCTATTCCGTGTTCATTCACAGTCCTTTCAGCGCATTTCACTTTCATGCCCCTTCACTTCATAGTCATTTCTGAGCATTTCGCGGTACAATCGCCTCATTACATGGTCATTTCCATGCATATCATTGTCATTCCAGCCTATTCTGTGTTGATTCACTGTCATTTTGGCGCATTTCACTATTCTTCCCCTTCACTTCATGGTCATTTTCGCTCATTTAACGGTCCAATCGCTTCACTTCTCGGTCATTTTCATGCATATCACGGTCATTCCTGCCTATTCCGTGTTGATTCACGGCCCTTTTGGCGCATTTCTCCGTCTTGCCCCTTCACTTCACGGACATTTTCGTGCATTTCGCGGTCCAATTGCCTCACTTCTAGGTCATTTTAATGCATATCACGGTCATTCCCGCCTATTTCGTGTTGATTTACGGTCATTTCATTGCATTTCATGGTCATGCCCTATCACTTCACGATCATTTCCACGCATTTCGTGGTCCGATCGCTTCACTTCACGGTCACTTCCATGCATACCACGGTTATTCTCGCCTATTCCGTGTTGATTCACGGTCATTTCGGCATATTTCATAGTCATGCCCCTTCACTTCACGGTCATTTCGGTGCATTTCATGGTCCAATCGCCTCACTTCATGGTCATTTCCATGCATATCACTATCATTCCATCCTAATCTATGTTGATTCACGGTCTTTTCGACGCATTTCACAGTCATGCCCCTTCACTTCATGTTCATTTCTACGCATTTAACAGTCCAATCGCTTCACTTCTCGGTCATTTCCATGCATATCACGATCATTCCTGCCTATTCCGTGTTGATTCACGGTCCTTTCGACGCATTTCTCCGTCTAGCCCCTTCACTTCACAGACATTTTCGCGCATTTCGCGGCCCAATCGCCTCACTTCACGGTCATTTCCAAGCATATCATGGTCATTCACACCTATTCCGTGTTGATTTTCGGTCATTTCATCGCATTTCACCGTCATGCCCTATCTCATCACGGTCATTTCCACGCATTTCAGAGTCCGATCACTTCACTTCATGGTCATTTCCATGCATACCACGGTTATTCTCGCCTATTCCATGTTGATTCATGGTCATTTCGGCGCATCTCACAGTCATGCCCCTTCACTTCACGGTTATTTCAGTGCATTTCATGGTCCAATCGCCTCACTTCACGGTCATTTCCAAGCATATCACGGTCATTCCTACCTATACCGTGTTGAATCGTGGTCCTTTCGGTGCATTTTACGGTCTTGCCCATTCACTTCACGGTCATTTCCGTGCATTTCACGGTCCAATCACTTTACTTCCCGATCATTTCCATGCATATCACGGTCATTTCTGCCTATTCTGTGTTGATTCACGGTCCTTTCAGCGCATTTCACAGCCATGGCCCTTCACGTCACCATCATTTTTGCGCATTTCACAGTCCAATCGATTCACTTCACAGTCATTTCCATGCATATCATGGTCATCCCGCCTATTCTGTGTTTATTCACTGTCCTTTCGATGCATTTCGCGGTCAAGCCCCTTCACTTCATGGTGATTTTCGTGCATTACGTGGTATAATCGCCTCACTTCACGGTCATTTCCATGCATATAATGGTTATTCCCACCTATTTCGTGTCGATTCATGGTCATTTCGACGCATTTCACGGTCATGCCCCTTCACTTTCACAGTCATTTCCATGCATTTCAAGGTCCATTCGCTACACTTCATGGTCATTTCCATATATATCATGGTCATTCCCGCCTATTCCATGTTGATTCACGATCCTTTCAGTGCATTTCACGGTCATGCCCCTTCACTTCACGGTCATTTCCCTGCATTTCACGGTACAATCGCGTCACTTCTCTTCATGATCATTTCCATGCATATCAAGGTCATTCTCGCCTATTCCGTGTTGATTCACTGTCCTTTCAGTGCATTTCACGGTCATGCCCCTTCACTTCATGGTCATTTTCACGTATTTCGTGGTACAATCGCTTCACTTCACGGTCATTTTCATGCATATCACTGTCATTCCCACCTATTCCGTGTTGATTCATGGTCATTTCGGAGCATTTCACGGTCATGTCCCTTCACTTCATGGTCATTTCCGCGCATTTCACGATCCAATCGCTTCACTTCTTGATCATTTCCATGCATATCACGGTCATTCCTGCCTATTCCGTGTTAATTCACGGTCCTTTTGGCGCATTCCATCGTCATCCCCCTTCACTTCACAGACATTTCCCTGCATTTCGTGATCCAATCGCCTCACTTCACGATCATTTCCATGCATATCACGGTCATTAACGCCATTTTCGTGTTGATTTACGGTCATTACGTCACATTTCACGGTCATGCCACATCACTTCACGATCATTTTCGCGCATTTCGTGGTCCGATCGCTTAACTTCACGATCATTTCCATGCATACCACGGTCATACCTGCCTATTCTGTGTCGATTCACGGTCATTTTTGCTTATTTTGCGGTACAATCGCCTCACTTCACGGTCATTTCCATGCACATCACGGTCATTCCCGCCTATTCTATGTTGATTCACGGTCATTTCGATGCATTTCACGATCAGGACACTTCACTTTCACCGTCATTTCTGTGCATTTCATTGTCCAATCGCTTCACTTCACTGTCATTTCCATGTATATCACGGTCATTCCCGCCAATATCGTGTTGATTCATGGTCCTTTCATCGCATTTCATTGTCATACCCCTTCACTTCACGGTCTTTTCCGTGCATTTTGCTGTTCAATCGCCTCACTTCACGGTCATTTCCACGCATTTAACAATCCAATCGCTTCACTTCTCGGTCATTTCCATGTATATCACGGTCATTCTCGCCTATTCCGTGTTGATTCACGGCCCTTTCGGGGCATTTCACGGTCATGCACCTTCACTTCACAATCATTTTCGTGCATTTTGCTGTACAATCACCTCACTTCACGGTCATTTCCATGCATATAATGGACATTCCCGCCTATTCCGTGTTGATACACCGTCTTTTCGACGCATTTCACAGTCATGCACCTTCACTTCTTGTTCATTTCTATGCATTTCGCGGTCCAATCGCTTCACTTCATGGTCATTTCCATGCATATCACGACCATTCACGCCTATTCCGTGTTGATTCATGGTCATTTTTTCCCATTACACTATCATGCCCCTTCACTTCACGATCATTTCCGCGCATTTCATGGTCCAATCGATTCAATTGACGGTCATTTTTGCCTATTCCGTGTTGATTCCCAGCCCTTTCGACACATTTCACCATCACGCCCTGTCACTTAACAGTCATTTCCGTGCATTTCCTGGTCCAATCACTTCACTTTACGATCATTTCCATGCATATCACGGTCATTCCCGCCTATTCCGCATTAATTCACTGTCCTTTCAGTGCCTTTCACAGTCATGCCCTTTCACTTCAAGGTCATTTCCGCGCATTTCGCGGTACCATCGCTTCACTTCACAATCATTTCCATGCATATCACTGTCATTCCCACCTATTCCGTGTTGATTCACGGTCATTTCGCCGCATTTCACAGTCATGCCCCTTCACTTAATGGTCATTTCCACGCATTTAACAGTCCAATCACTTCACTTCTCGATCATTTCCATGCATATCACGGTCATTCCTGCCTATTTCGTGTTGATTCACGGTCCTTTTGGTGCATTTCTCCGCCATGCCCCTTCACTTCACAGTCATTTTGGCTCATTTCATGCTCCAATCTGAAATAGCGGTGAAGACCGCTAAAGTTGAAGTAGGAATATGTCAATATATCCTAGAGGGGGGTGAATAGGACTTTTTAAAGTTTTTATAAGTTATTAAAAATCCTTATTACACTAATCCTATCACAGAGTATTGATTAGGATTACTCAAAATTAACTCTACTGGCTTCCAAGCCTGATAGAGGATCTAATCACAAACTATTTAAAAGATAAACAATATATAGATGAGATTGTGATGGATATGACTGTGTGTGCATAGGATGTGATCATATATAAAGACATGCAAGACAATCACATAAATGAAAGACAATATTAATCTTAAACACAGTCATTTTATAGTGGTTCGACGGCTTGTCTACTCCACTCCCAGCTTCCACACTCAACCCTTGAGTGACGGAATTTCACTAAGGAGGTTTCTCATGGTTCACCTCAAACCTAAGGTTTTAAATCAGGTTCACCTTCAACCTTTACAGAGGTTTCTACTCGGTTCACCTCTAACCCTGGAGTTTTGCTGGCGTACTCCTAACCAGATGTTTATGCCCACACAGGACAAGGGTCCACAACGCACCCTGAGGTTTCTACTCGGTTCACCTCTAACCTTGGAGTTTTTCTGGCGTACTCCTAACCAGATGTTTATGCCCGCACAGGACAAGGGTCCACACAACGCACCCTGAGGTTTCTACTCGGTTCACCTCTAACCCTGGAGTTTTGCTGGCGTACTCCTAACTAGATGTTTATGCTCTCCACAGAGTAAGGGTCCACACAACGCACCCTGCACGTACACTCCCGTCGGAGGCCTCCTTCGAGGACTTCAAATGGTGAGTAGCACTTAAAACCCAATCCTAGAAAGGAATGATCAAAAGTGTCCTCTGGACTCTTAGTACTTACAGATAAGTTGATGAGTCCCTTTTTGGCGCAATGATGAAGATCTCCTTCTTGTTGATGAAGAGTCTTCAGCTCCCTTGATCCGCAATACAAAGATGTATCTATACTAGGCTTAGGTTGGGTCAAGGCTATGATGGAATATCATTCTGTAAAGATTTTCCTATAAGGAAGATAGACTGGTTCCCATCATCTATGCATTCAAGGCATCCCAGCTTAATGATATGTCATTAAGGTAGTAGCTGAAGGATCCTTGAATGCGGAAGTTTATTCCCCAATCCACTCTATGAAATATCAATGATGAGGGTGGATTGGAGGATGAACTTCCTGAGAGAAAGGGCTTAAGGTAAATGATAGGAAGGTTAAAACTCTCAAAAGAACTCTCTACTTTCTCTACCAGCAATGAGGACTACTCTCTCTATTTATAGGCAAAAGGTTCCAACGGATATAAACGGTCATATTTATGACAGAGTTCGATATCATCGAGAAGTCGTCGATATGATCGAGCGTATACTTTCAATTGTATCGGCAAACCTCTCGATGATACAAACTCAATTGTCATCTCGCTTTTGGAAACCTTCCGCCAACTGGTCGATGGGATCGAGACACACATCGCTGTTATCGGATTTCGAACTCTAATTCCATCGAGTGATGGTTCGATCTATCGACAGGTGAAAAACAAGAGAGAAGCCTTGAAGAATTTCAGGATCTATAGATATGATCGGGGAAGCAGTCGATGTCATCGAAATTTGTACATCGATCATATCGGAGACCTTGTCGATGGGATCGATAAATCGTATACACTTACATATAAGCTTACTGGACGATTTATGTCCTGACTCGATCCAATCGACTAGGTCTCGATATATGAATATCGATTTATCGACTGGCACCCCGATCATCATAAAAAACAACCTGAAATTCATGCTGGTGAGAACATGCGTCCATACCCGATATGATCGACTGACTCCCGATATGATCGATATTTGAGTTCAGATTGAATCGGACAGTCATCGATATATCGAAGTATTTGTTAGTTTTCTTTGGAAAAACAGGGGCGCCGGAAAGCAGTCTGTCGATATTATCGATCCACTTCCGATATGATCGATTTTCGAATATCGATGATATCGACTCGAAGGTCGATATATCGATAAATCGTCCAGAAGATTGTTTGATTGTTGGACGCTTTTTGTCCTCACTCGATTGTATCGATTGAGATTTCGAGGATATCGACAGAGCTGGTCAATTATATCGAAGGGGTAATCGATATAATCGATAATGTAAGAAAAACTTTAAAGATTTTCCTTTTGATAAGAAGTTTTCTTACACATAAACAATAAGATGTTCTAGTTCTTTTTAAGGGTTTAATCACCTGGTATTTTGGGACATGGGATGTGAGGCTATGATTTACCTATGGTGAGCTTCCACACATCCAATTGAGGCAGACGCTTGACTTGATCTTCTTGTTAGGTGTTGTTGTCCGACTGACTCAACTTACAACATAATTGACAAACCAGGGCACGTAGTAGGTGTACTTTCACAATTGCCTCAATTCATAGTCATTTCCAGGTATATCACGGTCATTCTAGCCTATTCCGTATTGATTCACGATCATTTCAGCGCATTTCAGGGTCATGCCCCTTCACTTCACGATCATTTCTACACATTTTGCGAAACAATCGCCTCACTTCACAGTCATTTCCATGCATATCACGATCATTCCCGCCTATTCCGTGTTGATTCACGGTCATTTTGGCGCATTTCACGATATGCACCTTCACTTCATGGTCATTTTCGTGCATTTCGCGATCCGATCGCTTCACTTCGTGGTCATTTCCATGCATACCATGGCCATTCCCGCCTATTCCGTGTTGATTCACTGTCATTTCGGCGCATTTCACGGTCATGCCCCTTCACTTCATGGTCATTTTCGCACATTTTATAGTCCAATCGATTCACATCACGGTCATTTCCAAGCTTATCACGGTAATTTCCTCCTATTCTGTGTTGATTGACGGTCCTTTTGGCACATTTCACGGTCATGTCCCTCCACTTCATGGTCATTTTCGCACATTTCCATGTCCAACCACTTCACTTCACGGTGATTTCCATGCATATCACGATCATTACAACCTATTCCTTGTTGATTAACTATCCTTTCAGCGTATTTCACGGTCATGCCCTTCACTTCATGGTTATTTTCGCACATTTCGCGGTCCAATCACTTCACTTCATGGTCATTTCCATGCATATCACCGTCATTCAGGCCTATTCCGTGTTGATTCACGGTCATTTTTTCCCATTTCACAATCATGCCCCTTCACTTAACGATCATTTTTACGCATTTCATGGTCCAATCGATTCACTTGACGGTCATTTTTGCCTATTCCGTGTTGCTTCCCTGCCCTTTCGGCACATTTCACGGTCACACCCCATCACTTAACGGTCATTTCCGCGCATTTCCTGGTCCAATCACTTCACTTCATGATCATTTTCATGCATATCACAGTCATTCTAGCCTATTTCGCGTTGATTCACTATCCTTTCAGTGCATTTCACGGTCATGCCCCTTCACTTCATGGTCATTTCTGCACATTTCGCAGTACAATCGCTTCACTTCACGGTCATTTCCATGCATATCACTGTCATTCTTGCCTATTCCGTGTTTATTCACGGTCATTTTGCCACATTTCACGGTCATGCCCATTCACTTCATGATCATTTCCGTGCATTTAACGATCCAATCGCTTCACTTCTCGGTCATTTCCATGCATATCACGATCATTCCTGCCTATTTCGTGTTGATTCACGCTCCTTTTGTCGCATTTCTCCATCATGCCCCTTCACTTCACGGTCATTTCGGCTCATTTCATGCTCCAATCGCCTCACTTCATGGTCATTTCCATGTATATCACGATCATTCTAGCCTATTTTGTGTTGATTCACGGTCATTTCGGTGCATTTCACGGTCATGCCCCTTCACTTCACAGTCATTTCTATGCATTTTTCAGAACAATCGCCTCACTTCACAGTCATTTCCATGCATATCACGATCTTTCTCGCCTATTCCGTGTTGATTCACGGCCATTTTGGCACATTTCACGATGTAACACCCCAGATTTTTGCATACCTGGAGTTAGACGTCCTTAGGCAATGGGTTTACCATAGCACCTTGGGAGCTTCTCAAAATTCAATTCCAAAGCCAGAGAAATCATTTAGAACCAAATTTCTTAGAATTTAACGTGAATTAGCCAGCGCTACACTAGATTACCTATGAAATAAGTGCCAACCACTTTAAATACGATCTGTGAGACCTAAAACCTCTAGAATCGTTGACGCTACGTTACCCTAAAATCCAGGATCAAACGCTAAACCGGTTTATTCTCAGGAACCCTTTGAAACTTTGTATTGGATCTAGACCGCGTGTCAAAAGTCCGATATCCGTAATCTCAGACCGTTATGACTGCTTAGCTGGACTTGACAATCGTTTCGAAAATCAAGCCCAACCAATGCTTTGAGGCTATTTCATTGAGCCTAGAGCAGGGAGTGTGAGAAAGAGTGAAATTCATTTAAAATTCAATGAGATTTAAATAAATCTGGCACGTTTCGCTTGCGGGATCAGTATAAGCATTCAGATATTCGGAATCTGACCCAAATACACCCTCGGATCAGGGAACATTTCTCACCCAGGTCAGTGTACTTGAAATCCTCGATCGAGTCTCCGTGACCGCTGAATTGAAATTGGTCCGCCACGTGGGATCTGGGAACTCTACTGGTCTGAAAACTTGATGTGAGCAGGATTCAATGTGTATGAGCTTAAGTTTGACCGCGTTCGGCTAGAGGACCTCCCGAAACGCTCTTTTGGATCGTAAGAGACCCGATTTGGTTATAACCCAAGTATACCCTTATCCTAAGTCTATTTAGGTGAGGTTTTAGCCTATATAAGGGCTTTAAACCCTCTCATATCTCTCCCATCTGAATTTGCTATAAACCCTAGAAAGAGAGAGAGAGAGAGAGAGAGAGAGAGAGAAAGAGAGAGTTAGTGAGAGAATTTGTGAGAGAACTTCCTGCTGTTTGCTCCAGCTTTTGCACGTACTAAAGCACCGCCTTCAAATCACTTTTTCGATGATTCCAGCTCACTTCTAGGTATGAAAACCCTAACCACAAGTTGTTTTAGGGATTCCTTTGTTATAAGTAGCGATGTAGCTTATGTATCTTGTGATATAGGTCGCTATAACGCTGTTGACAAAGCATAGACGTTCTATTCGAATCGATACACGTCTAAGGCAAAAGGTGAGGATTTTAGACGCTTTGATTGACTGATTTCAAAGCTTTCAATGTCGTTTAATCGTAGATTATCGACGAGAACGCCGTTTGACATGTAGAACATGCTGACCGTTTTCCTATTCGATTGCGTACGGAAAATATGAGATTTAGGGTATTTTAGTCATTTATAGGAAATACTGTTTACGTCCGTATTTTTGTAACATCCCGAAAATCGGGGGGTCGAGCAAAAATCCAACTCCCGAGTTTCAAAATATTATTTATGCAACATAGATATGTATGATCGAATGTTGTCTGTGATAATGTATTAAACATGAGTGAGATTAAGCCAGAACAGCATATCATACTCCAGAGACAGTTAAATTCGCAAGCGGAAGACTGTGATAGTATGTATAACATATATAAACTGTTGTGTGTCTCTTGAGTGTGAACATATTACCAGGTTAAATATATACATGTATACCTCAAAATATAATGAAAGTATATACATGAGTGCTCTGAAAATATAAAATGACAAGTGTCAAGACATCCAATCAACCTCCCTGTAATCCCGTCAATTAGAACACGTACAGAGGAGGAATCCTCCTCATCATCATCAAATCCAGCTCCGCCTCACAGGCCGCGCCATCATCTGCAATCACAAAAAGGTCTGGTGGGTGTCCAGGAACACCGTCCCGTAACGTGGGAGTGAGTAGCTAACTCAGTGGAATAATAGAGCAAAGATTAACATGTTATCAAATCAATCATGCGATAATAGTAAAGCAGTAATTCAAACATTCCTAATACTGTTGTTAATGCAATTATGACATGACGTGATGTATGCCCTCACCGACAATCACCCTCATGCGGCAACATCTTACGATCGCGGCATGCCACACTCCCTAGAGTGCTCCATATCTTCCAGGCACATGCAATGCTATGGTGATATGAATTCCAAGTTGTTATTAGTCCATTCAAACAGCAGGATTGGGAAACTAAGGTACTTCCCTTGTATCAATCCCAACACAGATCCTGTCTAGGGTCGTCACTCCTAGTAATCTCATACGATGTATATTTCGTAGGTCACTACAAGGGCTGCCAGGGCTGTTGCTCGCACTCGTTGCACCGTTCCCCCATCACCTTATCAATACAGGCCTACCGTACTCTACTGCAACGGAAGGGTCGTCGCCTCCCGTAGACTTAGAATACGCTCGCGGTCACTACAAAGGGCTCGTCGCCTGATCAGTGTAGGCCGACAGCTAGAATATAGTGTCCCATACCACCATAATCTGCTCACGAGTCTAGGTGCTCACTGGTCACTACGGGGAGGTTTGTGGCCCCAGCGTAGGCCGACAGCTCGACCACGGTGTCCCATACCACCATGCCCAGCTCATGAGTCTTTATGGATCAAGGTACCATGGTTAACAGGGTTTACAATGGTAAGTTCAGTACCCTAGGTTCAAGCAATTATGACTCATGCAGGGTGAACATACAATAGCCAGTCGGGTTACTTGACAGGCTCGACTAGCACGATCGCATCTCAAGTTGAACGACATGAAGTGCGTAAAACACTTCGCGTGGCCTAACCACTGCCGTCAACTCCAAACACGACTCGCGTTCATCGACGCGTCGTTCGTGGTGAAGATAAGCTAACCACGAATTCGCTCGGTTACCAATTGCCTGGACTAGGCATAGTCCCAAACAATCATAGAATCACATCAGCAGTTGTGTAAGGGTAATGGAAATGAAATACAACCATGAGAGCATGTTAATACATGTTATTACATACAACTTAAGCAAATCATCGTACACATGTCTTTCACACATATAATGAAATTAAGCATGTCGCTAGCATATAGGAAATCCTCTCCATCAACATATTAATTGAGAATTCAATCTCAAAGTAACTCATAAGGAAATCATCAAGCACATGTTATAACATACAGCTTAAACGAATCGTCAAGCACATGCATTTCATTCATATCATGAAATCATGCATATGGCTAACATGTAGGAAACCATTCACACCAGCATATTAATTGAGAAATCAATCTCAAACTAATTCATAACACCATTTAATTCAATACATACTAATACAAGCATTTATACAAACACATACACTACACACTTAAGTCTACATATAGTATGTCGACCCGAAGTACGCATTTAGGCGAATCTCTTCGCCAAACTAATTATGCACGTATTCCTAACATCCTAATGCGACAACATATCATGTCAATCACATCAGCAAAATATGAATGAAATCTATACTTCCTACAAATGACTAAAATGCCCTAAATCTCATATTCTTCGTTAGTTTACGAAACAGGAAACGGACAGCATGTTGTACATGTCAAACGGCGTTGCCGTCAAGAATCTACTATTAAACGACATTGAAAGCTTTGGAAACAGTCAATCAAAGCGTCTAAAATCCGCACCTTTTCCCCTATACGTGAAGTGATTCGAGCGGAGCGTATACGCTTCGTCTACGGCGACTAAGGAACCTGATTTACGAGATTTATCAAATAACAAACTATGAAACTAAAGGAGCATCAAATCAGCAACTTTCTATGGCGTTTTCTTACCTGCAAATGCGGAGAAATCACCGGCAAAGTGATTGGAATACGCCGCTTAAGCACGTGCAGCAGCAGCAGGGAAAGCTCTCCCACCTTCTCTCACAAACTCTCACCTTTTCTCTCTCCCAATCTAGGGTTTTTGCAAATTCGGATGGGAGAGAGGAGTGAGGGTTTCAAGCCCTTTTATAAGCCCAAACTTGCCCGAAATACACTCGGGAACAAGTTTCACTTGAGGGGTAACCAAATCGGGGCTGTTTCAGTCCAAAAGATGCTTTCTAGTGGTCCCCTGGTCGAATGCGATCGGACTTAAGCTCATGCGTACCAGATATAGCACGTATTAAGTTTTCAGTCCGGCAGGGTTCGCAGATCGCACGTGGCGGACCAGTTTCAGTTCAGCGGTCACCGCACGTAGATCAGGGCTGGAAGTCTCATAATAATAAATAGAAATTTTTCCTGATCCGAGGGTGTAATCTGGATGAATTCTGACGGTCAGAACGCTTAATACTGACGTGTCAAGTCGTGTGCCAGATTTGAATTTGAAATTCCAATTCTGTCCCTATTCGCAGTCTCTTCAGTCCGGGCTCAATGAAATAGTCTGTGATTATCGGTTTGACTTGATTTTCGAAATGATTGTCAAGTCCAGCTGGGCGGTTCTAACGGTCTAAGATAGGAAGTAACGGACTTTCGACGCGCGGTCTAAATCCAATACAAGAATTCAAAGTGGTCCAGAGAACAAACCCGCTTAGAGTTTGATCCGAGGTTATAGAGTATTATGGAGTCATACGTTCTACTCGATTTGGGTCTTGTAGAACGTAATTAAAGTGATCAGGGACTGTTTCCCAGCTACTCCAGTGTTGCGCTAGCTAACTTACGCTAAATTTCCATAGGAATTAATCCTAAGTGGTTTCTTTGGCTATGAAATTGGGTTCTGAGCGATTTTCTAGGTGTTTTAGTTGACCCATTGCCTAAGGACATCAAATCCCAGATTGGCCAAAATCCGGGGTGTTACAATTTTGCTGAAATGATTACAATGGGTATTTATCGTGATATGATATTAGAAATGCCTGCATGATCTGTTTGGCGAAGAGATTCGCCCTAATGCGCACTTTGAGTCGACATACGCTATGTGGACTAAAGTGTGTAGACTAAGTGTTTGTATAAATGTTTGTATTAGTATGTATTGAGTAAATGGTGTTGTGAATTAGTTTTGAGATTGAATTCTCAATTAATATGCTGATGTATATGATTCCCACCATGTTGGCTATATGAATTGATTTCATTATATATATGGAATGCATGTGTTGGTTGATTTGCTTTCGTTGTATGTTATAACATGTGTGAACATGCTTGTATTATTAATATTCATTCCTGTTACTCTCATATGATTACTGATGTTGATTTACAAATGCTTGGGGATATAACTTAGTCCAGGCAGTCGGTAATGGAATGAATTCGTGGTTGGCTTCTATTTACCATGAAGGATGTGTCGATGAACGCGAGTCGTGTTTTGGGTTGGTGGCAGTGGTTAGGCCACACGAAGTGTTTTATGCGCTTTATGTCGCTCAGCTTGAGATGCGCTCGTACTAGTCCAGCTCGTCAAGCAACCCGACTGACCGTTGATTGTTCACCTTGTATGAGTCATATCTGCTTGAACCTAGGGTACTGAACTTACCGTTGGAATCCTTGATAACCATGGTACCTTGATCCATAAAGACTCATGAGCCGGGCATGGTGGTATGGGACACCATGGTCGAGCTGTCGGCCTACGCTAGGGCTACAAACCTCACCGTAGTGACCAGTGAGCACCTTTGACTCGTGAGCTGATTGTGATGGTATGGGACACTACATTCGAGCTGTCGGCCTACACTGATTGGCGATGAGACCTTTGTAGTGACCTCGAGCGTATTCTGAGTCTACGGGAGGCGACGATCTTTCCGTAGCAACAAGAGTACATTAGGCCTGTATTGATAAGGTGATGGGGGAGCGGTGCAACGAGTGTGAGCAACAGCCCTGGCAGCCCTTGCAGTGACCTACAAATATAACATCGTATGAGATTACTAGGAGTGACGACCCTAGACAGGATCTGTGTTAGGATTGATATAAGGAAGGTACCTTAGTTTTCCAATACTGCTATATGAATGGACTAATAACAACTCGGTAATCATTATCCATATCGCACTGCATGTGCTTGGAAGATGTGGAGCACTGAGGAAAGTAAGCATGCCGCGGGCGTAAGATGGTGCCCCATGAGGGAGTATGTCGATGATGGCATCCATCATGTCATTTCATGCTGGCATTAACAAAAGTATTTAGGAATGTTAGATTGTTTATTTTACTATTATCGCGTGATTGATTTGATAATATGCTAATCTTTGTGTAACACCCCGGATTTTGGCTAACCTGGGATTTGACGTCCTTAGGCAGTGGGTCAATTAAAACACCTGAAAAATCGTTCAGAACCCAATTCCATAGCCAAAGAAACCACTTAGGATAAATTTCTTTAGAAATTAAACGTAAGTTAGCTAGCGCAACGCTGGAGTAGCTGGGAAATAGTCCCTGATCACTTTAAATACGTTCTACAAGACCCAAATCGAGTAGAACAGACAACTCTACAATACTCTATAACCTTGGATCAAACTCTAAGCAGGTTTGTCCTCTGGACCATATTGAACTTTTGTATTGGATTTAGACCGCGCGTCGAAGGTCCGATACCTCCTATCTTAGACCGTTAGAATCGCCCCGCTGGACTTGACAATCATCTCGAAAATCAAGTCAAACCGATAATCACAGAGCATTTCGTTGAACCCGGACTGAAGCGACCGCAAATAGGGACGAATTTGGAATTTCAAATCCAAATCTGGCACATGACTTAACGCGTCATCATTGAGCGTTCTGACCGTCAGAATTCATCCAGATTACACCCTCGGATCAGGAAAAATTTCTATTTATTATCATGAGACTTTCAGCCCTGATCTATGTGCGGTGACCGCTGAACTGAAACTGGTCCGTTACGTGCGATCTGCGAACCCTACCAGACTGAAAACTTAATACGAGGTACATCTGGTACCCATGAGCTTAAGTCTGATCGCAATCGACCAGGGGACCACCAGAAAGCAGTTTTTGGACCGAAACAGCCCCGAAATGGATAGGCATTAAGTAAACTTCGTCCCGGAGCCTATTTTCGGCGTTTTCAAGCTTATAAAAGGGGTTGAAACCCTCATTTCTCCTTCACATCCGAATTTCACTAAACCCTAGAAAAGAGAGAGAGAGTTTGAGAGAAAGGGAAGAGGAGATTTTTCCCGCTTCCGAGCCATCAACGGTTGCTGCATTAGCACTTCCTTCCAATCACCTGGCTGGTGATTTCTCCACCTTTTCAGGTATAGAATAATCCCAAAAACTTGCTGATTTAGGGTTTACGTCGATGCACAACATGTTAGCTAACGTAATCCATAAATCAGGTTCTCTTACAGCCGTAGACGAAGCGTACACGCTCCGTTCAAAATCCCGCAACCGTAAGAGACTAGGTGAGGATTTTAGACGCTTTGATTGACGGTTTACAACGCTTTCAATGTCGTTTAATAGTAGATTATTGACGGCATCGCCATTTGACATGTACAACATGCTCTCCGTTTCCTGTTTCGTAAATTAACGAAGAATATGAGATTTAGGGCATTTTAGTCATTTGTAGGAAGTACGGTCTACATGCATATTTTGCTGACGTGATTGACATGGTTTGTCGCCGTATTAGTGAGTTAGGAATGCTTGTATAATCAGTTTGGCGAAGAGATTCGCCAAGTTGCGCACTTTGGGTCGACATACTATATGTGGACTTAAGTGTGTAGTGTATGTGTTTGTATAAATGCTTGTCTTAGTATGTATTGTATTGAATGATGTTATGTAGTAGTTTGAGATTGATTTCATGATTTAAAATGCTGACCTAAATGATTTCCTACATGTTGACCTTATGCATGATTGTATTACATGCATAGGAAGTATGCCTTGAAGATTTGTTTAAGTTGAATATGCATGGAAAGTATGCCTTGAAGATTTGCTTAAGTTGAATGTTATAACATGTGCTAACATGCTCACATGATGTGTTTCAATTCCAATACCTTTGTATATAGCGTTAAGATAATTCCATAGATGTGTGGGACTTGACTTAGTCCAGGTAGTCTGTAACCGAGCGAATTCGTGGCTGACTGGTCATAGCCACGAACGACGCGTCGATGAACGTGATTCGTGTTGAGAGTTGGCGGCAGTGGTTAGGCCACGCGAAGTGTTTTACGCACTTCATGTCGTTCAACTCGAGATGCGATCGCGCTAGTCGAGCCCGTCAAGTAACCCGACTGGCCGATGTTTGTTCACCTTGTATGTATCATAACTGCTTGAACCTAGGGTACTGAACTTACCATTGTAAACCCTATTAACCGTGGTACCTTGATCCACGAAGACTCATGAGCCGGGCATGGTGGTATGGGACACCGTGGTCGAGCTGTCGGCCTACGCTGGGGCCACAAACCTCCCCGCAGTGACCAGTGAGCACCTTGACTCGTGAGCAGATTATGGTAGTATGGGACACTATATTCTAGCTGTCGGCCTACACTGATCAGGCGACGAGCCCTTTGTAGTGACCGCGAGCGTATTCTGAGTCCACGGGAGGCGACGACCCTTCCGTGCAGTAGAGTACAGTAGGCCTGTATTGATAAGGTGATGGGGGAGCGGTGCAACGAGTGCGAGCAACAGCCCTTGCAGCCCTTGCAGTGACCTACGAAATATACATCGTATGAGATTACTAGGAGTGACGACCCTAGACAGGATCCGTGTTGGGATTGATACAAGGGAAGTACCTTAGTTTCCCAATCCTGCTGTTTGAATGGACTAATAACAACTTGGTAATCATATCACCATAGCATTGCATGTGCCTGGAAGATGTGGAGCACTCTAGGGAGTGTGGCATGCCGCGGTCATAAGATGTTGCTGCATGAGGGTGATCGTCGGTGAGGACATACATCACGTCATATCATCTTGCATTAACAATAGTATTAGGATTGTCTGATTTACTGCTTTACTATTATCGCGTGATTGAATTGTGAACATGCTAATCCCTGCTCTCTTATCCCACTGAGTTGATCACTCACTCCCACGTTATGGGATGGTGTTTCCGGACACCCACCAGTCCCTTTTGTGATTGCAGATGATGGCGCGGCCTGCGAGGCGGAGCTGGACTTGATGATGAGAAGGAGGATTCCTCCTTTATGCGTGTTCTGATTGACGGGATTGCAGGGAGGTTGATTAGATACTTGACATTTGTCTTTTTTGAATTTTTAGCGCCCTCATGTATATTCATTTTGTTTACTTTTGAAGTATACATGTATGTGCATAACCTGGTAATCTATTCACACTCTGGAGACATACAACAGTTTATGTACGTTATACATACTATTACAGTCTTCCGCTTGTAAATTTCACTGTCTCTGGAGTATGATATGCTGTTCTGGCTTAATCTCACTCATGTTTAATACATTATCACAGACAACATTCAATCATACATATCCATGTTGCATAAATAACATTTTGGAACTCGGGAGTTGGGTTTTTGCTCGACCCCCCGATTTTCGGGATGTTACACTTTGCTCTATGATTCCACTGAGTTGATCACTCACTCCCACGTTATGGGTTGGTGTTCCGAACACCCACCAGTCCCTATTTTAGTTGCAGATGATGGCGATGCTTGCGAAGCAGAGCCGGACTTGATGATGAGGAGGAGGATCCCTCCTATATGCAGGTTCTGATTGATGGGGTTACAGGGTTACTGATTAGATGCCAGTACACTTGGTATTTTGCCTTTTATCTTCACATTCATGTATATTCTCTTCTTTTTATTTTGGAGTATACATGTATTTAGTTAACCTAGTAACATGTTCACACTCTAGAGACTTACAACAGTTCATATATTTTATATATCTATTACATTCTTCCGCTTGTTAATTTAACTGTCTCTAGAGTATGATATGTTATTTTGGCTTAATCCACTTCATGTTTTATGCACTATTATGGCCAACATTCATCCATCATTGAAAATGTTGCATAAGTGATGTTCTGGAACTCTGGAGTTGAGTTTCTACCCAACCTCCGATTTTTGGGGTGTTACAGATGGTATCAGAGCATGATTTAGATTAAACTGGACTTGGGTTATGGTAACATAATGCACACGGATGCACTGTGACTTAGGAATGGGGCTATGGAAACCTAAAAACCACATTGGAATCCCAAATTTCGCCGACAGGTGAGACTATACGGTAATTTAGGCCATAACATGTCTTCGGTCGCGTGAAGCGACTTAAGTCGCCTCTAGGTCATCAGTCAATGGGTTTGAGTCATTCCCTGAAGGATTCTAAACTCAGAAATGAATGTCCTTAGGTTTTGGGCCAACCACAACCCTTACACTCAATCTCAAGGCCCAAAAATCCCTTTTCATCCAATTCCTTCAGAATCTCTCCTTCCACCATCCCATTCTTCAACTTTTTCTAAGTCCTTTCGTAATAGACATAAATCCTAATATGTAAATAATGGAGAATCATACTTAAACAAATATTTATTATAAATAGTAAATATATGTATAAATTAGACTTTGGGCCATTCCAATTGTGGAATCTTATGGAATAAATGGGTTAGTTGGATGGATTAGCGTCTCCTACCCCAAAATCATATGCTACATGATGCATAAACTCATTCTGACTTTCAAATTGGACTCGAAACGCTTCAAACAAAGTTGTGGGCCTACCCACGCAAATCCAGAATGATCTAAGGTGGGGACCACATGTATTTTGGGCCCTTAGGGCAGGGGGACCCAGCCTAGATGGGAGGCCATCACCGGAAACCAACTTGGCTGGCGAGGTCTCGCCGTACAATGGGCCTGGATCGGGCTGGGTTTCAGGCCGACGTCATTTGGGGGCTAGTGTAGCCCCTGTGCATAGGGGCCATCCCTTAAATCACCCCCAAAACCCTACCTTATTCACAAAAAATGTCCCCCAAGCTCTCCTTTCTTCAAGTTCTGCTGCCTCCTCTCTCAAAACCCATTTCAAATCGCCCCCAATCTCATTTTCTGCTATAACCGATGCCACTCCATCGTCCACAGTAGTAGGCATTCCCTTTCCTCTCCATTTTCATCCGTGGAAGCTGTCCCATCCTCCATTGGAGGCTGAAACTCGTGTGAGCCTCCATCCCAACCTATTTTGCTCTTTTCCCTTTGAAATCCTAGCCTTTGAGGGCCTGTTTCACCCCTCTATAGGACCTAGATTCATGGCAGCCCTTTAGGCCAGCCCTTTCTCTCCCTTTCCTTCATTTTCATGGCCTTTATAGAAGCTATTTTAGCTTTCTTCTCCCTTTCCACCGTCCTCTCTCTCATGTCCCTTTCATTTGAGCCTTTACACTCTCTTTTTTATCTCAAAATCGTGTAAATCTCAAATCCCATTTTCTCCTTCCTAGGAAATTGATTACCTTCATCATTTTATACTTCCAACTGGCCTTCACTGTTGCATGCATCCCCCATCTCCTTCTTTTCCTCACCTTAAGCTCACGAACCCCCTCTTGTGACTCACTACTTCCTAACTTAACAATCCGTCATAAATGGTTTTATGATGGATGAAATTGTAAAGAAATAATAAATGGTCTATGAAATTGATTTGAAACCCAACCCACCAACCTACTAAACATGTCACTCCCATTTCTGAGGTGGGAGTAGGAAAGCAGTCCCATTTAACACAACTTGAGACCATTGGCCATATATGCCCTTAGAGTTTTGGACCTAGAGTTAGTACTCCTAGATTTGAAAGAGCTGACGATATAGGAAGTCTAATTCCAATTAGACAATCTTGACTCTGAGCGATAGAACAATTCTCTGTAGTGGAATGAGCTTAGACTTTGGATTACCGCTAGTGAGTTATAGACTAGTCTACTAGATATATTAAGTAGTGTAAAGCCTGTATATGCTAAGGAATAGTAGGCTAGATTTGGTTGGAGTATAACCTCATTCCTTCGATAGATCCCCTTAATACTTATCGACTTCTGTTATAACCCTTAGGAAAGTGGTTTTAACTTAGAACCATTCACTCTCAGGGAAAACTTATAAATCCCTCAGATTGAACTTAGAATAAATCAACACGCCTTTTAGAATTCCCCTTAGAATTGCCTTCCCAAGGACTTCTTACCATCGGGGACACGGAGTAGAGAAATTTAAATTAACCACAACACCCACCATTTCAGCTCCTTTCTATAGTCATAGGTACCAATGCCATAGAACGCATCATTAGCAAAGGAAGACCAATGTAGTGAGAGGTTGTTTTCCATTTCATGTCAAGGTTAGGTCCTAAGTTACACCTCATTCCGATATACGGATCGAGACATAGATTCTTGAACCTTAAGTAGAACTAAGTTTTAAGGGGGGTAGAACGTATCGAGCCCAATCTACTTAAGATTATCTAATACAACCGTTGGATCAGAGTAGCGTAGCGGAAGCGTGGTTGGCCTCTTCCCCACTAGCCTAGGATCGAAGAAGTTGGTTTAGGTTGGACATAAGGATAGGTCATTAGATAGGACCTGAATCTTCAATAGAATGTCGCTAATGAAGTCATTAAGGAAAAGAAATTAGGGCTTAAGTGTAGAACCCATTCATAGCTTTGACCCATCCTATACGATTAGAAACACTTTTAAGATGATCTATTAAAGTGTCTATTAATCCCTACCTTGGACATAGATTCAGGTGAGAACTCTCCTATATCGAGAATCAAAAGCACAACCTTATAAATAGAACTTTTGAACCTTTTAGTGATTGACATTCCTTAAGCTTTTAGAGTGATCGGACTACGGAGTTACTGAACTGAACAAATGCGAAACATTTGCGACTTGACCCAATTCTCAATCCTGGGTGACTACCAATAGACTCACTACTTAGCCGAGCAGAAGATCAGGATCCATCAGGATTAGGAAGGGATACAACGTTGTCTACCCTGGCCATGCGAACATTTGACGTACCGGGATCAAGCCCACTACAACCGTCTCTCTGTACTGGTCGACCACCGAAAATATATATCTTACTCTAAGCAGATGGGAATTGTCGTCAAGACGTCAAATAGGTAAAGAAATAAATTGTAGCAAACCGTTAGGGTGTAAGGAATGCATAAAGAAGTAAGTTTTAAGGGGGGTAGACCAAAAGGAACCAGACTTATATAGATCATATACACCCTACCACGTATAGAAACATGAAATCAACAAAACTTAGGTAAAGCAAATGACAAATCTTTCCTCATCACCCTTAGCCAATTTCGAGGATGAAATTTTATTTTAAGGGGGGTAGATTGTAACACCCTGAATTTTTGCCTACCTAGAGTTAAACGTCCTTAGGCAATGGGTCTACCATAGCACCTTGGGAGCTTCTCAAAATTCAATTCCAAAGCCAGAGAAATCATTTAGAACCAAATTCTTTAGAATTTAACGTGAATTAGTCAGCGCTACACTAGATTACCTGTGAAATAAGCGCCAACCACTTTAAATACGATCTGTAAGACCCAAAACCTCTAGAATCGTTGACGCTACGTTATCCTAAAATCCAGGATCAAACGCTAAACCGGTTTATTCTCAGGAACCCTTTGAAACTTTGTATTGGATCTAGACCGCGGTCGAAAGTTCGATATTCGCAATCTCAGACCGTTATGACCGCTTAGCTGGACTTGACAATCATTTCAAAAATCAAGCCCAACCGATGCTCTGAGGCTATTTCATTGAGCCTGGAGTAGGGAGTGTGAGAAAGAGTGAAATTCATTTAAAATTAAATGAGATTTAAATAAATCTGGCACGTTTCGCTTGAGGGATTAGTGTAAGCATTCAGACCGTCGGAATCTGACCCAAATACAGCCTCGGATCAGGGAACATTTCTCACCCAGGTCAGTGTACTTGAAATCCTCAATCGAGTCTCCATGACCGCTGAACTGAAACTGGTCCGCCACGTGCGATCTAGGAACTCTACCGGTCTGAAAACTTGATGTGAGCAGGATCCAATGTGCATGAGCTTAAGTCCGACCGCGTTCGGCCAGGGGACCTCCCGAAACGCTCTTTTGGATTGTAAGAGACCCGATTTGGTTATAACCCAAGTATACCCTTGTCCCAAGTCTATTTAGGTGAGGTTTTAGCCTATATAAGGGCTTTAAACCCTCTCATATCTCTCCCATCCGAATTTGCTATAAACCCTAGAAAGAGAGAGAGAGAGAGAAAGAGAGAGTTAGTGAGAGAACTTCCTGCCGTTTGCTCCAGCTTTTGCACGTATTAAAGCACCGCCTTCAAATTACTTTTTTGGTGATTCCAACTCACTTCTACGTAAGAAAACCCTAACCACAAGCTGTTTTAGGGATTCCTTTGTTACAAGTAGCGATGTAGCTTATGTATCTTGTGATATAGGTCGCCATAATGCTGTTGAGGAAGCGTAGACGTTCTATTCGAATCGATATACGTCTAAGGAAAAAGGTGAGGATTTTAGATGCTTTGATTGACTGATTTCAAAGCTTTCAATGTCGTTTAATAGTAGATTATCGACGAGAACGCCGTTTGACATGTAGAACATGCTGACCGTTTTCCATTTCGATTGCGTACGGGAAATATGAGATTTAGGGTATTTTAATCCTTTATAGGAAATACTGTTTACGTCCGTATTTTGCTGAAATGATTGCCATAGGTATTTATCATGATATGATATTAGAAATGCCTGCATGATCTGTTTGGCGAAGAGATTCGCCCTAATGTGCACTTTGAGTCGACATACGCTATGTGGACTAAAGTGTATAGACTAAGTGTTTGTATAAATGTTTGTATTAGTATGTATTGAGTAAATGGTGTTGTGAATTAGTTTTGAGATTGAATTCTCAATTAATATGCTGATGTATATGATTCCCACCATGTTGGCTATATGAATTGATTTCATTATATATATGGAATGCATGTGTTGGTTGATTTTCTTTCGTTGTATGTTATAACATGTGTCAACATGCTTGTATTATTAATATTCATTCCTGTTACTCTCATATGATTACTGATGTTGATTTACAAATGCTTGGGGCTATAACTTAGTCCACGCAGTCGGTAATGGATTGAATTCGTGGTTGGCTTCTATTTACCACGAAGGACGTGTCGATGAACGCGAGTCGTGTTTTGGGTTGGCGACAGTGGTTAGGCCACACGAAGTGTTTTATACGCTTCATGTCGCTCAGCTTGAGATGCACTCATACTAGTCGAGCTCGTCAAGCAACCCGACTGACCGTTGATTGTTCACCTTGTATGAGTCATATCTGCTTGAGCCTAGGGTACTGAACTTACCGGTGGAACCCCTGATAACCATGGCACCTTGATCCATAAAGACTCATGAGCCGGGCATGGTGGTATGGGACACCGTGGTCGAGCTGTCGGCCTACGCTAGGGCTACAAACCTCCCCGTAGTGACCAGTGAGCACCTTTGACTCGTGAGATGATTGTGGTGGTATGGGACACTACATTCGAGCTATCGGCCTACACTGATTAGTGACGAGCCCTTTGTAGTGACCTCGAGCGTATTCTGAGTCTACGGGAGGTGACGACCCTTCCGTAGCAATAAGAGTACATTAGGCCTGTATTGATAAGGTGATGGGGGAGCGGTGCAACGAGTGCGAGCAACAGCCCTGGCAGCCCTTGAAGCGACCTACAAATATAACATCATATGAGATTACTAGGAGTGACGACCCTAAACAAGATCTGTGTTGGGATTAATATAAGGAAGGTACCTTAGTTTCCTAATACTGCTGTATGAATGGACTAATAACAACTCGATAATCATTATCCATAGCACACTGCATGTGCCTGGAAGATGTGGAGCACTGAGGAAAGCAAGCATGCTACGGGCGTAAGATGGTGCCGCATGAGGTAGTATGTCGGTGAGGGCATCCATCATGTCATTTTATGCTAGCATTAACAACTATATTTAGGAATGTTTGATTGTTTGCTTTACTATTATCACGTGATTGATTTGATAACATGCTAATCTTTGCTCTATGATTCCACTGAGTTGATCACTCACTCCCACGTTACGGGATGGTGTTTCGGACACCCACCAATCCTTATTTTAGTTTCAGATGATGACGATGCTTGCGAAGTAGAGCCGAACTTGATGATGATGAGGAGGATCCCTCCTATATGCAGGTTCTGATTGATGGGGTTACGGGGTTACTGATTAGATGCCAGTACACTTGGTATTTTGCCTTTTATCTTCACATCCATGTATATTCTCTTCTTTCTATTTTGGAGTATACATGTATTTAGTTAACTTGGTAACATGTTCACACTCTGGAGACTTACAACTGTTCATATATTTTATATATCTATCACATTCTTTCTCTTGCTAATTTAACTGTCTCTGGAGTATGATATGCTATTTTGGCTTAATCCACTTCATGTTTTATGCACTATTATGGCCAACATTCATCCATCATTAAAAATGTTGCATAAGTGATGTTCTGGAACTCGGGAGTTGGGTTTCTACCCGACCCCCAATTTTTGGAGTGTTACACACGATATGCACCTTCACTTCATGGTCATTTCCGTGCATTTTGCGGTCCGATCGCTTCACTTCGTGGTCATTTCCATGCATACCACGGTCATTCTCGCTTATTCCGTGTTGATTCACTGTCATTTCGGTGCATTTCATGGTCATGCCCCTTCACTTCACGGTCATTTTCGCACATTTTATAGTCCAATCGATTCACATCATGGTCATTTCCAAGCTTATCACAGTAATTTCTTCCTATTCCATGTTGATTCACGGTCCTTTCGGCACATTTCACGGTCATGTCCCTTCACTTCATGGTAATTTCCGCACGTTTTCCTGTCCAACCACTTCACGATCATTTCCATGCATATCACGGTCAGTACAGCCTATTCCTTGTTGATTCACTGTCCTTTCAGTGTATTTCACGATCATGCCCCTTCACTTCATGGTTATTTCCGTGCATTTCACGGTCCAATCGCTTCGCTTCACGGTCATTTCCATGCATATCACGATCATTCTTGCCTATTCCGTGTTAATTCACGGTCCTTTCGGCGTATTTCACCATCATGCCACTTCACTTCACAGACATTTTCGCGTATTTTGTGGACCAATCGCCTCACTTCACGGTCATTTCCATGCATATCATGGTCATTTATGCCTATTTCGTGTTGATTTACAGTCATTACGTCGCATTTCACGCTCATGCCACATCACTTCACGATCATTTCCATGCATTTTGCGGTCAGATCGCTTCACTTCACGGTCATTTCCATGCATACCACGGTCATTCCCGCCTATTTCGTGTTGATTCACAGTCATTTCGGTACATTTCACAGTCATGTCCTTCACTTCATAGTCATTTCGACGCATTTCATGGTCCAATCGCCTCACTTCATGGTCATTTCCATGCATATCACGGTCATTCCTGCCTATTCTGTGTTGATTCACGGTCCTTTCGGTGCATTTCACGGTCTTCCCCCTTCACTTCAGGGTCATATCCGCGCATTTCACGGTCTAATAACTTCACTTCACGGTAATTCCAGCCTATTCCGTGTTGATCCACATTCTGTAACATCCTGAAAATCGGGGGTGAAGCATAAACTCCACTCCTGAGTTTCAGAATATCACTTATGTAACATTTTCAATGATGGATGAATATCGGCTGTATTAGTGCATAAAATATGAAGTGGATTAAGCCGAAACAGCATATCATACTCCAGATACAGTTAAATTTCACAAGCGGAAGACTGTGATATATATATAAAATGTATAATTTATTGTAAGTCTCCGGAGTGTGAACATGTTACCAGGTTAACTAAATACATGTATACTCCAAAAATGAACAAAAAAAATATACGTGGGTATTTTAAAAGTATAAAATGACAAGTGTAATGACATCTAATCAGTAACCCTGTAATCCCCGTCGATCAGAACCTGCATATAGGAGAAATCCTCCTAATCATCATAAAGTCCGGCTCTGCTTCACCAGCAACGCCATCATCTGAAACTAAAATAGGGACTAGTTGGTATGTACAACACCATCCCATAACGTGGGAGTGAGTAGCTAACTCAGTGGAACAATAGAGTAAAGATTAACATGTTATCAAATCAATCAAGCGATAATGATAAAGCAAGCAAATCAAACATTCCTAAATACTGTGATTAATGCAAGGATGAGATGCAATAATGATGTATGCCCTCGCCAACATACTCCCTCATGCGACACTATCTTACGTTCGCGGCATGCTTTCGTCTCTCAGTGCTCCACATCTTCCAGGCACATGCAGTGCGAAATGATCATGATTATCGAGTTATTATTAGTCATTTTCATACAACAGGATTGAGAAGCTAAAGTACCTCCCTTGTATCATTTCTCAACAATGATCCAGTCTAGGGTCATCAATCCTAGCATATCTCATACGTAGTGCGGTTTTAGGTCACTGCAAGGGCTGTTAGGGCTATTACACGCACTCGTTGCACCGCTCCCGCATCACCTTATCAATACAGGCCTAGTTTGTACTCTTGTTGCTACGGAAGGGTCGTCGCCTCCACGTAGACTCAGAGTATGCTCAAGGTCACTACAAAGGGCTGTCAGGGCTGTTACACACACTCGTTACACCATTCCCCCATCACCTTATCAGTGTAGGCCGATAGCTTGAATACAGTGTCCCATATTACCGTATTCGGCTCACGAGCTCTGGTTGCTCACTGGTCACTACGGGGAGGCTGGTGGCCCCAGCGTAGGCCGACAGCTCGACCACGGTGTCCCATACCACCATGCCCGGCTCATGAGTCTTAGCGGATCAAGGTACCATGGTTAATGGAATTTCCACTGGTAAGTTTGGTACTTTAGATTCAAGCAGTAGCGTTCATACATGGTTAACATATATTGGGCTAATCGGGTTGCTTAACGAGTTTAACTAGTACGAACGCCTGTTGAGTTGATCGACATGAAGTGTGTAAGCATCTCATGTGGCTTAAACACTGTTGACAAGCAACGCACAGCTCGGGTTCATCAAACACGTTCTGCGTGGTGAATACAATTAAGCCACGAACTCAAGTCCGATTACCGATTGCCTGGACTATTCAATAGTCCCAAACACTTTCAATCTAAATCAGTAAGCATATGAACAAATAGGATCAAAATAATCAAGTAATCCAAGCATGCTATCGAACATGTTAGAAGATACAACATGTACATGAAACCATACACAAACGTTTCATAAGTAAAGAGATTAAATCAAACACTTGCATGGAGAAAATCATAAACATCATTAAGATTGTTGAGAACCCTATCTCAACACCACTATTAAATTTAGTTCGCCACACAACTTCTCACACAGGCATCTTATCAAACACTTAGACCACACAACTCCAATATACATGACGTATGTTGATTTCAACATAGAATATGACAAATCCTTATATTAAGGAATTGTCTCATACACAACAATCATGTTCTTACATTCAATACATATGGTAGGCATAAATCATAAATTCATATTTATTTGGTCATTTCAATAAACACCTAGACTACACACATTAGCCTACATAAGCTATGTTGGCCAAAATGTGTATTAGGGCGAATCCTTTCGCCAAGGTCATACATCCATAACTAGCATATATACATAGCAAATACTCATGGCAATCATATCTGTAAAATTTATATGGATATGGTATTTTCTACAAATACATAGAATACACAACGGATAGCATGTTCTACCTGTGAAATAGCATCCACATCAGGAATCTATCATTAAACAACATTGAAAGCTTTAAAAAGTGATAACCTAAACATCTATAGTCCGCACCTTATGCCATAGAAGCGTAATGAACTCGTTAGAAACTCTAAGTCTTCGTATACGTGGAATATTAACTTGTAATACAAGCTAGGTTAGCTATTTAGCTATTAGCATCAATGAAAACCCTAAAACAAGTTAGGGCTAGGCTTTTCTTACCTAAGAATGATGCTAAAATTGTTGGCATAAGATTCTAAATACGGTAGATGTGCACGAAGAATGATAGGAACAACTGCCAAGAACAATCCTCACACTCTCCCTCACTTTCTCTCTCTTTTTCCTTCTCTTTCTTTCTTCTCTCTCCCTTAGGTTTAGGAAATTCGTATGGTATATGAGAGAGGGGGTTTAAGCCTCTTATATAGGCTAAAAACTCACCAAATTAGACCCAGGGCCAAGGTATACTTATGTTATAACCAAATCGGGTCTGTTCCGATCCAACGGAGCACTTTTGGAGGTCCTGTTACTAAATGCGGTCGGACATAATCTCACCAACCTTGGATCTAGGTGGAGTTAAGTTTTCATCCCAGTCAGACTTCTAGATCGCACGTGGCGGACCAGTTTCAATTCAACGGTTACTGAACTTTGATCAAGGCTACAAATACTTTGACATGTAAGGGCTACCTATCCTGATCCGAGGGTGAATTTGGGTCAAATTCTAACGGTCAGAATGCTTAAAAATAACGTACAGGTGAAACGTGCCAGATTTCATAAAAATATAATTAATTTTCTAAATATCTTCCTTTTCTCACTCTCTTCACTCCGGACGTAATAAAAATGGTCTCATGACATCGTTTGGACTTAATTTTCGAAGTGATTGTCAAGTCCAGTTAGGCGGTCCTAATTCTATAACTTCGTATTATTCAGACTTTCGATGTGCGGTCCAGATCCGATACGGAGTTTTAAAGTGCTCCCGAGAGCAACTGGGTTTAGATTGGATTCAAGATTTTAGGGTAACATAGCGTTAACAATTCTATAGGTTTTGGGTCTTACAGATAGTATTTAAAGTGGTTGGTGCTACTTTCGCAGGTAATCTAGTGTAGCGCTAGTTAATTCACGTTAAATTTCTAAGGAATTTAGTTCCAAATGATTTCTTTGGCTTTGAATTGAGCTTTAAGAGTGATATGGTTGACCCATTGCCTAAGGATGTCTAACTCCAGGTTGGAAAAATTTTGGGGTGTTACACGTTCCTTTCGTCGCATTTCAAGGTCATGTCACTTCACTCACGGTCATTTCTGCACTGTCACGGTCCAATCGATTCACTTCACGGTCATTTCCATGCATATCTCGATCATTCCCCCTATTCCGTGTTTATTCACTGTCCTTTTGATGCATTTCGTGGTCAAGCCCCTTCACTTAATGGTCATTTCTGCACATTTCATGGTACAATCGCCTCACTTCACGGTCATTTCCATGCATATCATGGTCATTCCCAACCATTTCATTCACGGTCACTTCGGCACATTTCATGGTTATGCCCCTTAACTTCCACAGTTATTTTTATGCATTTCACGGTCCAATCACTTCACTTCACGGTCATTTCCATGTATATCACGGTCATTCCTGCCTATTCCGTGTTGATTCACGGCCCTTTTGGTGCATTTCACGGTCACGCACCTTCACTTCACGGTCATTTCTGCACGTTTTACGGTACAATCGCCTCACTTCATGGTCATTTCCATGCATATCACGGTCATTCCCAACTATTTTGTGTTGATTCACGGTCTTTTTGACGCATTTCACGGTCATGCACCTTCACTTCACGGTCATTTTTCCGTATTTTGTGGTCCTATCTCTTCACTTAATGGTCATTCCCATGCATATCACGGTCATTCCCGCCTATTCTGAATTGATTCATGGTCCTTTCGGCGCATTTCACGGTCATGCCCCTTCACTTCACTGTCATTTTCATGCATTTCGTGGTACAATCGCCGCACTTCACGGTCATTTCCATGCATAACATGGTCATTCCATCCAATTTCGTGTTGATTCACTGTCATTTTTTTGAATTTCACGGTCAGGCCCCTTCACTTCACGTTCATTTCCACGCATTTCTTGATCCAATCGCTTCACTTAATGGTCATTTCCACGGTCATTCCCGCCTATTCCGTGTTGATTAACGGTCATTTCGACGCATTTCATGGTCACGCCCCTTCACTTCACAGTCATTTCATGGTCCAATTGCTTCACTTCACGGTCATTTCCATGCATACCACGGTCATTCCCGCCTATTTCGTGTCAATTCATGATCATTTTGGCACATTTTACGGTCATGCCCCTTCACTTTCATAGCCATTTTCATGCATTTCACGGTCTAATCGCTTCACTTCACGGTCATTTCCATGTATATCACGGTCATTCCCGCCTATTCCATGTTGATTCACGGTCCTTTCGGCACATTTCACGGTCATGTCCCCTCACATCATGGTCAGTTCCCGCATTTCGCGGCACAATCGATTCACTTCACCGTCATTTTCACGCATTTTGTGGTCCAATCGCTTCACTTCACGGTCATTTCTATGCATACCACGGTCATTCCCGCCTATTCCGTGTTGATTTACGGTCATTACGGTGCATTTCACAATCATGCTCCTTCACTTCACAGTCATTTTTGTGCATTTCATGGTCCATTTGCTTCACTTCACATTCACTTCACGATCATTTACGCGCATTTCACGGTCCAATAGCCCCACTTCACGGTCATTTCCATGCGTATCACGGTCATTCCCGCATATTCCTTGTTGATTCACGATCATTTCGACACATTTCATGGTCATGTCACTTCAATTTCACAGTCATTTTCATACATTTCACTATCCAATCGCTTCACTTCACGGTCATTTCCATGTATATCATGGTCATTCTTGCAAATTCTGTGTTGATTCATGGTCCTTTCGGTGCATTTCACTGTCATGCCCCTTCACTTCATGGTCATTTTCACGCATTTCATGGTACAATCGCATTACTTCACGGTCATTTCTATGCATATAATAATCATTCCCGCCTATTCCGTGTTGATTCACGGTCATTTCGGTGCATATTACGGTCAATCACCTTCACTTCACGATCATTTCCGCACATTTTGGGTTCCAATCGGTTCACTTCATGGTCATTTCCATGCATACCACGGTCATTCCTGCCTATTCTGTGTTGATGCACTGTCATTTCATCGTATTTCACGGTCATGCCCATTCACTTCACGGTCATTTCTGCGCAATTCACAGTACAATCGCCTCACTTCACGATCATTTCCATGCACATCATGGTCATTCCCGTCTATTCCATGTTGATTCACGGTCATTTCGGTGCATTTCACGGTCTTGCACCTTCACTTCACGATCATTTTCGTGCATTTCGCGGTCCAATCTCTTCACTTCATGGCCATTTCCATCCATACCACGGTCATTCCCGCCTATTCCGTGTTGATTCACGGTCATTTCGGTGCATTTCAGGTTCATGCCCTTCACTTTCACAGTCATTTTCATGCATTTCGCGGTCCAATCTCTTCACTTCATGGTCATTTCCATGCATACCACGGTCATTCCCGCATATTCCGTGTTGATTCACGGTCATTTCTGCTCATTTCACGGTCATGGCCCATCACTTCATGGTCATTTCTGCACATTTTACGGTCCAATTCATTCACTTCTCATTCATTTCCATGCATATCACGGTCATTGTCGCCTATTCTGTGTTGATTCACGGTCCTTTCGGCACATTTAACGATCATGCCCCTTCACTTCAAGGTCGTTTTCACGCATTTCCCTATCCAATCACTTCACTTCACGGTCATTTCCATGCATATCACGGTCATTCCCACCTATTCTGTGTTGATTCACTGTCCTTTCAGCGCATTTCACAATCATGCCCCTTCACTTCATGGTCATTTCAGCGCATTTTGTGGTGCAATCGCTTCACTTCACGTTCATTTCTAAGCATATCACTGTCATTCCCACGTATTCCGTGTTGATTCACGGTCATTTTGGCGCATTACACGGTCATTCCCCTGCACTTCATGGTCATTTTCACACATTTCACGGTCCAATCACCTAACTTCGAGGTCATTTCCATGCATATCACGGTCATTCCAGCCTATTCTGTGTCGATTCATGGTCCTTTCGGTGCATTTCACGGTCTTGCCCCTTCACTTTAGGGTCATTTTGACCATTTCACAGTCCAATCACTTCACTTCACTGTCAGTTCCATGCATATCACGGTCATTCCAGGCTATTCCGTGTTGATTTACGGTCCTTTCATCGCATTTCACGGTCATGCCCCTTCACTTCACAGTCATTTTTGCTCTGTAACAGTCCAATCAATTCACTTCACGGTCATTTCCATGCATATCACGGTCATTCCCCCCTATTCCATGTTTATTCACTGTGCTTTCGACGCATTTTACAGTCAAGCCTCTTCACTTCATAGTCATTTCTGCACATTTCGTGGTACAATCGCCTCACTTCACGGTCTTTTCCATGCATATCACGGTCATTCCCACCCATTTCGTGTTGATTCACGATCACTTCGACGCATTTCATGTTCATGCCCCTTCACTTTCACAGTCATTTCTGTGCATTTCACGGTCCAATCTCTTAACTTCACTAACATTTCCATGTATATCACGGTCATTCCCGCCTATTCCGTGTTGATTCACAGCCCTTTTGGTGCATTTCACGGTCATGCACCTTCACTTCACGGTCATTTTCACGTATTTTGCAGTATAATCGCCGCACTTCACGGTCAATTCCATGCATAACACAGTCATTCCCTCTTATTCCGTTTTGATTCACGGTCATTTCGTCGCATTTCAAGTTATCCACCTTCACTTCACGGCCATTTCAACGCATTTTGAGGTCCGATCGCTTCACTTCATGGTCATTTCCAAGCAAACCAGGGTCATTCCCGCCTATTCCGTGTTGATTAAAGATCATTTCGCCGTATTTCACCGTCATGCCCCTTCACTTCACGGTCATTTCCGTACATTTAATGGTCCAATCGTTTCACTTCACGGTCATTTCCATGCTTATCACGGTAATTTCTGCCTATTCTGTGTTGATTCACAGTCCTTTCGGCACATTTCACAGTTATATCCCTTCACTTCACGGTCATTTCCACGCATTTCCCTGTCCAATCACCTCACTTCACAGTCATTTTCATGCATATCATGGTCATTCCAGCCTATTCCTTATTGATTCACTGTCCTTTCAGTGCATTTCACGGTCATGTCCCTTCACTTCATGGTTATTTTCACGCATTTCGCAGTACAAACGCTTCACTTCACGGTCATTTCCATGCATATCACTGTTATTCCCGCCTATTTCGTGTTGTTTCATTATTATTTCGGCGCATTTCAAGGTCATGTCCCTTCACTTCATGGTCATTTTCACGCTTTAAACGGTCTAATTGCTTCACTTCACGGTCATTTCCATGCATATCACGGTCATTCTAGCCTCTTCCGTGTTAATTCACGGTCCTTTCAGCGCATTTCATGGTCATGCCCCTTCACTTCATGGTTATTTTCGCGCATTTCGCAGTACAATTGCTTCACTTCACGGTCATTTCCATGCATATCACTGTCATTCCCGCCTATTCCGTGTTGATTCATTATCATTTCAGCGCATTTCACGGTCATGCCCCTTCACTTCACAGTCATGCCCCTTCACTTCACGGTCATTTTGGTGCATTTCATAGTCCAATCGCCTCACTTCACACTCATTTCCATGCATATCACAGTCATTCCCACCTATTTCGTGTTGATTCACGGTCATTTCGGTGCATTTCATGGTCATGCCCATTCACTTTCACAGTCATTTCCATGAATTTCACGGTCCAATCGCTTCACTTCAAGGTCATTTTCATGTATATCACGGTCATTCCCGCCTATTCCGTGTTGATTCACGACCCTTTCGGCGCATTTCACGGTCATGCACCTTCACTTCACGGTCATTTCCATGCATTTTATGGTCCAATCGATTCACTTCACGGTCATTTTCGCATATTCCGTGTTGATTCACGACCCTTTCGGCACATTTCACGGTCATGCCCCTTAACTTTACGGTCATTTCAACGCATTTCCCGGTCCAATCACTTCACTTCACGATCATTTCCATGCATATCTCGGTCATTCCGGCCTATTCCGTGTTGATTCACTATCCTTTTAGTGCATATTACGGTCATGCCCCTTCACTTCATGGTCATTTTCGTGCATTTTGCGGTACAATCACTTCACTTCACGGTCATGTCCATGCATATCACTGTCATTCCCGCCTATTCCGTGTGGATTCACGGTCATTTCGACGCATTTCACGGTCATGCCCCTTCACTTCATGGTCATTTCCACGCATTTAATGGTCCAATCGCATCACTTCTCGGTCATTTCAAAGCATATCACAGTCATTCCTTCCTATTTCATGTTGATTCACTGTCCTTTTGGTGCATTTCTCCGTCATGCCCCTTCACTTCACGGATATTTCCGCGCATTTCATTGTCTAATCGCCTCACTTCACGGTCATTTCCATGCATATCACGGTCATTTACGCCTATTTCGTGTTAATTTAGGGTCATTTCATCGCATTTCACGGTCATGCCACATCACTTCACGATCATTTCCGCGCATTTTATTTTCCGATCGCTTCACATCAGGTCATTTTCATGCATACCACAGTCATTCCCGCATATTCCGTGTTGATTAACGGTCATTTCGGCTCATTTTACAGTCATGCCCTTTCACTTCACTGTCATTTCGTCGCATTTCATGGTCCAATCACCTCACTTCACGGTCATTTCCGTGCATTTCACAGTCATTCCTACCTATTCTATGTTGATGATTAACGGTCCTTTCAGTGCATTTCATGGTCTCGTCCCTTCACTTCACGGTCATTTTCGCTCATTTTATGGTCCAATCAATTCACTTCACAGTCATTTCCAAGCATATCACGGTCATTCCTGCCTATTCTGTGTTGATTCACGGTCCTTTTGGCACATTTCTCCATCATGCCACTTCACTTCACGGTCATTTCGGCGGATTTCATGGTCCAATCGCCTCACTTCACTGTCATTTCCATGCATATAACGGTCATTCCTTCCTATTCCGTGTTGATTCACGGTCCTTTCAGTGCATTTCACGGTCATGCCCATTCACTTCACGGTCCTTTTCGTGCATTTCACGGTCCAATCACTTAACTTCACGGTCATTTCCATGCATATCACGGTCATTCCCACCTATTCCGTGTTGATTCACGGTCCTTTCGGAGCATTTTAAGGTCATGTCCCTTCACTTCACTGTCATTTCCCCGCATTTCATGGTCCGATCGATTCACTTCACGGTCATTTCCATGCAGCACATTTTGCAGTCAAGCCGCTTCACTTCATGGTGATTTTTGCGCATTACATGGTCTAATCGCCTCACTTCACGGTCATTTCCATGCATAACACGGTCATTCCCACCTATTTCGTGTCTATTCACGGTAATTTCGAGGCATTTCACGGTCATGCCCGTTCACTTTCTCAGTCATTTTCGTGCATTTCACGGTCCAATCTCTTCACTTCACTGTCATTTCCATGTATATCACTGTCATTGCCGCCAATTCGATGTTAATTCACGGTCATTGTGGCGCATTTCACTTTTTTGTTGCATCACTTCATGGTCATTTTCGCACATTTTGTGGTACAATCTCTTCACTACATGGTCAATTCCATGCTTATCATTATCATTCCAGCCTATTCCGTGTTGATTCACAGTCATTTCAGCGCATTTCACATCATGCCCCTTAACTTCATGGTCATTTCCGCGTATTTAGCAGTCCAATCGCTTCACTTCTTGGTCGTTTCCATGCATATCATAGTCATTTCTGCTTATTCCGTGTTGATTCACGATCCTTTCGGCTCATTTCTCCATCTTGCCCCTTCACTTAACAGACATTTCCACGCATTTCGGGGTTCAATCGCCTCACTTCTCGGTCATTTCCATGCATATCACGGTCATTCCCGCCTATTCCGTGTTGATTTACGGTCATTTCGTCGCATTTCGCGGTCATGCCCTATCACTTCACGATCATTTCCACTCATTTCGCGGTCCGATCGCTTCACTTCACCGTCATTTCCATGCATACCACGGTTATTCTTGCCTATTCCGTCTTAATTCATGGTCATTTCGACGCATCTCACAATCATGCCCCTTCACTTCACAGTCATTTCGACACATTTCATGGTCCAATCGCCTCACTTCACGGTCATTTCCATGCATCTCACGGTCATTCCTACCAATTCTGTGTTGATTCACGGTCCTTTCGGTGCATTTCACGGTCTTGCCCATTCAGTTCATGGTCATTTCTGCGCCTTTCACGGTCCAATCACTTCAATTCACTGTCATTTCCATACATATCACGGTCATTTCCACCTATTCCATGTTGATTTATGGTCCATTCGGTGCATTTCACGGTCATGCCCCTTCACTTCACCGTCATTTTCGCACATTTCACAGTCTAATTGATTCACTTGTCATTTCCATGCATATCACTGTCATTCCCGCCTATTCCGTGTTTATTCACTGTCCTTTGGCGCATTTCGTGGTCAAGCCCCTTCACTTCATGGTGATTTTCGTGTATTACTCGGTACAACCGTCTCACTTCACGGTCATTTCCATGCAAATCATGGTCATTGCCACCTATTTTGTGTCGATTCACGGTCATTTCGACGCATTTCACGGTCATGTCGCTTCGCTTTTACAGTCATTTCTGTGCATTTCACACTACACTTCATGGTCATTTCCATGTATATCACGGTCATTCCCACCTATTCCGTGTTGATTCAAGGTCCTTTCGGTGCATTTCACGGTCATGCCCCTTCACATCACGATCATTTTTGCGCATTTCGCGGTAAAATCACCTCACTTCACCATCACTTCCATGCATATCACGGCCATTCGTGCCTATTCCGTGTTGATTCACGGTCATTTCGGTGCATGTCGCGGTATGCACCTTCACTTCACGGTCATTTTCACGCATTTTGGGGTCCGATCGCTTCACTTAATGGTCATTTACATGCATTCCACAGTCATTACCGCCTATTCCGTGTTGATTCACAGTCAATTTGGTAGATTTCACGGTCATGCCCTGTCATTTCACGGTCATTTACGCACATTTTATGGTCCAATCGATTCACTTCACGGTCATTTCCATGCTTATCACGATAAATTCTACCTATTCCGTATTGATTCACGGTCCTTTCGACACATTTCACGGTCATGCCCCTTCACTTCACGGTTATTTTTGCACATTTCGCGGTACAATCGCCTCACTCCATGGTCATTTCCATGCATATCACGGTCATTCCCGCCTATTCAGTGTTGATTTACGGTCATTTCGGCTCATTTCACGGTCATGCACCTTCACTTCATGGTCATTTCGGCACATTTCGCGGTCCAATCGCTTCAGTTCATGGTCATTTCCATGCATACCACAGTCATTCCCGCCTATTCCATGTTGATTCACGGTCATTTCATCGCATTTCACAGTCATGCCCCTTCACTTCATGGTCATTTCCTTGCACTTTATGGTCCAATAGCTTCACTTCATGGTCATTTCCATGTATATCACGGTCATTCCCGCTTTTTCCGTGTTGATGCACGGTCCTTTCGGCACATTTCACTTTCATGCCCCTTCACTTCATGGTCATTTCCCCGCATTTCGCAGTACAATCGCTTCACTACATGGTCATTTCCATGCATATCACTGTCATTCCAGCCTATTCTGTGTTGATTCACGGCCATTTCGGCTCATTTCACGGTCATGCCCCTTCACTCATGGTCATTTCCATGCATTTAACAATCCAATCGCTTCACTTCTCGGTCATTTCCATGCATATCACTGTCATTTCTGCCTATTCTGTGTTGATTCACGGTCCTTTCGGCGCATTTCTCCGTCTTGCCCCTTTCGTGTTGATTTACGGTCATTTCGTCACATTTTACGGTAATGCCCTATCACATCACGATCATTTCCATGCATTTCGCGGTCCGATCGGTTCACTACATGGTCATTTCCATGCATACCACAGTAATTCTCGCCTATTCCGTGTTGATTCACGGTCATTTCTGCGCATCTCACACTCATGCCCCTTCACTTCGCGGTCATTTCGCCTCATTTCATGGTCGAATCGCCTCACTTCACGGTCATTTCCATGCATATCACAGTCTTTCCGACCCATTCCGTGTTGATTCACGGTCCTTTCGGTGCATTTCACGATCTTGCCCTTTCACTTCATGGTCATTTTCGCGCATTTCATGGTCCAATCATTTCACTTCACGGTCATTTCCATGCATATCACGGTCATTTCCACCTATTCCGTGTTGATTCACGGTCCTTTCGGCGCATTTCACGGTCATGCCCCTTCACTTCACCGTCATTTCCGCACATTTTACAATCCAATCGATTCACTTCACGGTCATTTCCATGCATATCACGGTCATTCTCGCCTATTCCATGTTTATTCACTGTCCTTTCGGCGCATTTCGCGGTTAAGCCCCTTCAGTTCATGGTGATTTCTGCGGATTACGTGGTACAATCGCCTCACTTAACGGTCATTTCCATGCATATCATGGTCAATCCCACCTATTTCGTGTCAATTCATGGTCATTTCGACGCATTTCACGGTCATGCCCGTTCACTTTCACAGTCATTTCTGTACATATCACGGTCATTCCTGCCTATTCCGTGCTGATTCACGGTCCTTTCGTCGCACTTCACGGTCATTTTTGTGCTGTCACAGTCCAATCGATTCACTTCACGGTCATTTCCATGCATATCACGGTCATTCTCCCCTATTTCGTGTTTATTCACTGTCCTTTCGATGCATTTCGTTGTCAAGCCCCTTCACTTCATGGTCATTTCTGAACATTTCGTGGTACAATCGCCTCACTTCACGGTCATTTCCATGCATATCACGGTCATTCCCACCCATTTCGTTTTGATTCACAGTCACTTCGCCGCATTACATGGTCTTGCCCCTTCACTTTCACAGTGATTTCCGTGCATTTCACGGTCTAATCCCTTCACTTCACTGTCATTTCCATGTATATAACGGTCATTCCCGCCTATTCCGTGTTGATTCACAGCCCTTTTGGTGCATTTCACGGTCATTTCCGCGCATTTCGCATTACAATCGCCTCACTTCACAGTCATTTCCATGTAAATCATGGTCATTCCTGCATATTCCGTGTTGATTCACGGTCTTTTCGGCGCATTTCACGGTCATGCACCTTCACTTCACTGTCATTTCCATGCATATCGCGGTACAATCGCTGCACTTCCCGGTCATTTCCATGCATATCACGGTAATTCCATCCAATTCCATATTGATTCACAATCATTTCTGCGAATTTCACGGTCATGCCCCTTCACTTCACTATCATTTCCATGCATTTCGCGATCCAATCGCTTCATTTCATGGTCATTTCCATGCATACCACGGTCAATCCCGCCGATTCCGTGTTGGTAAATGGTCTTTTCGACGCATTTCATGGCCACGCCCCTTCACTTCACAGTCATTCCAACGCATTTCTCAGTCCAATCGTCTCACTTCACAGTCATTACAATGCAAATCATAGTTATTCCCACCGATTTCGTGTATTTAGACGGTCCTTTAGACGCATTTCACGATCACGCCCCTTCACTTCAAGGTCATTTCCGCGTATTTCCTGGTCCAATCGCTTCACTTCACTATCATTTCCATGCATATCATGGTCATTCCTGCCTATTCTGTGTTGATTCAAGGTCCTTTAAGCGCATTTCATAGTCATGCCCCTTCACTTCATGGTCATTTCTGCGCATTTCGTGTTACAATCGTGTCATTTCACCGTCATTTCCATGCATATCACGGTCATTCCAGCCTATTCTGTGTTTATTCAAGGTCATTTCGGCACATTTCACAGTCATGCCTCATCACTTCACGGTCATTTTCGCATATTTTTGCGGTCCAATCACTTAACTTCACGGTCATTTCCATGCATACCACGGTCATTCCCGCCTATTTCGTGTCAATTCACGGTCATTTCGCCGCATTTTATGGTCATGCCCCTTCACTTTCACAGTCATTTATGTGCATTTAAAAGTGCAATCGCTTCACTTCACGGTCATTTCCATGTATATCACGGTCATTCCTGCCTATTCCGTGTTGATTCACGGTCCTTTTGACGCATTTCACGATCATGCCCCTTCACTTCACGGTCATTTTCGCGCATTTCACTGTACAATCGCCTCACTTCATGATCATTTTCATGTACATCACGGTCATTCTCGCCTATTCCGTGTTGATTCACGGCCAATTCGACACATTTCATGGTCATGCCACTTCACTTTCACAGTCATTTCCATGCATTTCATTGTCCAATCGCTTCACTTTATGGTCATTTCCATGTATATCACGGTCATTCCCGCCAATTCCTTGTTGATCCACGGTCCTTCCGTCGCATTTCACTGTCATACCTCTTCACTTCACAGTCATTTTCGTGCATTTTGCGGTTCAATCGCCTCACTTCACAGTCATTACTATGCATATCACGGTCATTAACGCCTATTCCATGTTGAGTCACAGTCATTTTGCCACATTTCACGGTCAAGCACCTTCACTTCACGGTCATTTCCGCACATTTTGCGTTCCAATCGCTTCACTTCACCGTCATTTTCATGCATACCACAGTCATTCCCGCCTATTCCATGTTGATTCACTGTCATTTCGTTGCATTTCACGGTCATGCCCCTTCACTTCATGGTCATTTCTGCACATTTCACGGTACAATCGCCTCACTTCACGGTCATTTCCATGCACATCATGGTCATTCCCGCCTATTCCGTGTTGATTCACGGTCATTTCGGCGCATTTCACGGTCATGCACCTTCACTTTACGGTCAATTCCGCACATTTCACAGTCCAATCTCTTCACTTCATGGTCATTTCCATGCATACCACGGTCCTTCCCACCTATTCCGTGTTGATTCACGGTCATTTCGACGCATTTCATGGTCATGCCCCTTCACTTTCACAGTCATTTTTGTGCATTTCACGGTCCAATCGCTACACTTCACGGTCATTTCCATGTTTATCACGGTCATTCCCGCTATTCCGTGTTGATTCACGGTCCTTTCGGCGCATTTCACGGTCATATCCCTTCACTTCACGGTCATTTTCGCACATTTCGCGGTACAATCGCCTCACTTCACAGTCATTTCCATGCATATCACGGTCATTCCTGCCTATTCCGTGTTGATTCACGGTCATTTCGGCGCATTTCACGAACATGCACCTTCACTTCATGGTGATTTCAGCACATTTCACGGTCTAAGCTCTTCACTTCACGGTCATTTCCATGCATACCACAGTCATTCCTGCCTATTCTGTGTTGATTAACGGTCATTTCGGCGCATTTCACGATCATGGTCCATCACTTCACGGTCATTTCCACACATTTTATGGTCCAATCGATTCACTTCACGGTCATTTCCATGCTTATTACGGCAATTTCCACCTATTCCGTGTTGATTCACGGTCCTTTCGGCACATTTCACGGTCATGTCCATTCACTTCACGGTCATTTCCACGCATTTCCCTCTCCAAACAATTCACTTCACAGTCATTTCCATGCATATCATAGTCATTCCAACCTATTCCTTATTGATTCACTGTCCTTTCAGCGCATTTCACGGTCATGCCCCTTCACTTCATGGTTATTTTTGCGCATTTCACAGTACAATCGCTTCACTTCACGATCATTTCCATTCATATCACTGTCATTCCCGCCTAATCTGTGTTGATTCATTGTCATTTCGGCACATTTCACGATCATGTCCCTTCACTTCATGGTCATTTCCGTGCTTTTAACGGTCTAATTGCTTCACTTCACGGTCATTTCCATGCATATCACGGTCATTCCAGCCTCTTCTGTGTTGATTCACGGTCCTTTCGGTGCATTTCACCGTCATGCCCCTTCACTTCACGGTCATTTCGGTGCATTTCATAGTCCAATCGCCTCACTTCACGCTCATTTCTATGCATATCACAGTCATTCCCACCTATTTCGTGTTGATTCACGGTCATTTCAGAGCATTTCACGGTCATGCCCATTCACTTTCACAGTCATTTCCATGAATTTAACGGTCCAATCGCTTCACTTCATGGTCATTTTCATGTATATCATGGTCATTCCCGCCTATTTCGGGTTGATTCACGGCCCTTTTGGCGCCTTTCACGGTCATGCACTTTCACTTCACGGTCATTTCCATGCATTTTATGGTCCAATTGATTCACTTCACGGTCATTTTTGCATATTCCGTGTTGATTCATGACCTGTAACACCCCGAAAATCGGGGGGTCGGGTAGAAACCCAACTCCCGAGTTCCAGAACGTCACTTATGCAACAGCATATCATACTCCGGAGACAGTTAAATTAGCAAGCGGAAGACTGATAAATACATAAAATATATAATTGATTGTAAGTCTCCAGAGTGTGAATATGTTACCAGGTTAATTAAATACATGTATACTCCAAAAATGGAAAGAAAAGAATATACATGAGTGCTCCAAAAATATAAAATGACAAGTGTCAAGGCATCTACTCAACCTCCCTGTAATCCCGTCGATCAGAACACGGAGGAGAAGTCCTCCTCATCATCATACAAGTCTGGCTCCGCCTCGCAGGCCGCGCCATCATCTGCAATTACAATAGGGTCTGGTGGGTGTCCGGAACACCATCCCGTAACGTGGGAGTGAGTGTTCAACTCAGTGGGAGAAGATAGCAAAGATTAGCATGTTATCAAATCAGTCACACGTTAATAGTAAAGCAAACAATCAAACATTCCTAGATACTATTGTTAATGCATGCATGAAATGACATGATGGATGCCCTCACCGACGTACTCCCTCATGCGGCACCATCTGCGTCCGCGGCATGCTTACTTCCCGCAGTGCTCCACATCTTCCAGGCACATGTAATGCGATATGGATAATGATTACCGGGTTGTTATTAGTCCTTTTCATACAGTAGGATTGGAAAACTAGGGTACCTTGCTTATATCAATCACAACACAGATCCTGTCTAGGGTCGTCACTCCTAGTAATCTCATATGATGTTATATTTGTAGGTCGCTGCAAGGGCTTTCAGGGCTTTTGCTCGCACTCGTTGCACCGCTCTCCCATCACCTTAACAATACAGACCTATTTATCCTTAAGACTGCATCAGGACTCGTCGCCCCCAACGGTGTCAGGATAAACTCAAGGTCACTACAAAGGGCTCTTCACCAATCAGTGTAGGTCGACAGCAAGAATATAGTGTCCCATACTACCATAATCTGCTTAGAGTAGGGTGCTCACTGGTCACTACGGGGAGGTTTGTGGCCCCAGCATAGGCCGATAGCTCGACCACGGTGTCCCATACCACCATGCCCGGCTCATGAGTCTTTATGGATCAAGTTACCATGGTTAATAGGGTTTTTAATGGTAAGTTCAGTACCCTAGGTTCAAGCAGTTATGACTCATACAGGGTGAACATACAATGGCCAGTCGGGTTACTTGACGGGCTCGACTAGCACGAGCGCATCTCGAGCTGAACGACATGAAGTGCATAAAACACTTCGTGTGGCCTAACCACTGCCGCCAACTCAAAACACGACTCGCGTTCATCGACGCGTCCTTCGTGGCAAATAGAAGCCAACCACGAGTTCAATCCATTACCGACTGCCTGGACTAGGTCATAGCCCCAAATCTAACCTACTATTCCTTAGCATGTACAGGCTTTACACTACTTCAGGTAACTAGTAGACTAGTCTGTAACTCACTGGCTATAAACCAGAGTCTAGGCTCATACGCTAGATGGTTTCATACCATTTCCACTACAGGGGATTGTTCTATCGCTTAGAGTCAGGATTGTCTAAATTAAATTGGATTTTCTATATCGTCAGATCTTTTAAATCTAAGAGTACTAACTCTAGGTCCAAAATGCCTAGGGCCTATATGGCCAGTAGCATTAAGTTGTATTAAATGGAACTGCATTCCTAATCCTGCGTCGGGATTGGGAGTGGCATGCTTGGTAGGAGGGTGGGGTGGGATAAAAACTAATTTTGTAGGCTTAATCCCGGGATTTACAATATAGCAGTGGAAACCATAGGATATACCCAATCTAGGGACACTACCTTACAGCGAACGAAACTGCATGCACTTCTTTTAACAAAATATGTCACAATATATGAAATAAAGTTCCACATGAATTATGACAGGAACGCATTCGGCTATATTAAGCCCAAACCACTAAACACAAACACACTTTCTACCAATGACCTCACTAGACCCAACAACAACAAAACACATAAATCTCTAAAATGGTAAATAAACAATATACAGGACAATGGCATAGATGCTTAATTCTACCACGGTCCCAACTTACCTTCTTTAATACTATCTAGTTTAACACTGTCTGTTGCCCATTAGAGCTCTATTGGCCATGTATTTTCGCTACTCCTCAAGCGAAGAAGATAGAGAAATGGGATTTGAGGTTTGCACGATTTGAGACCAAAAAGAGTGTAAAGGCTCAAATAAAAGGGACATGAGAGGGAAGGTGGTGGAAAAGGAGAAAAAGGCTAAAATAGCCTCAACAATAGCCATGAAAAATGAGGAAAATAGGAAGAAATGGCTGCCCTAATGGACTGAAATGAATCTAGGCCCTGTAGAGGGGTAGATCAGGCTCCCAAAGGCTGGATTTTCAAAGGGAAAGGAGAACAATAAGTGGGAATGGATCTCACCCAACTTTCAGCCTTGAATGGAGGTTGTAAGAGCTCCAAATGATAAAAAATGGAGAGGAAAGGGAGTATGTATTATTGTAAATGGTGGAATGGCATGGGTTGAGATAGAAATGGACGGTGGGAGTGATTGGAACTGGGGTTTAAGAGAGAAATCAATAAAAATGTGAGAAAGGGAGAGCTTGGGGGGCATTTTTGTGAAGGAAGTACTATTTTGGAGGGATTTTAACGAACGCCCCACCTACCAGGGGGCTACCCTAGACCCCAAACACCTCCAGCCCGAAGCCCGGACCCAACCGAGGAATTTGACCGGCGATGCATCGCGGAATCGGCGATGCCATCGCCGACCAAACTCACATCTGGCGATGGCCGCCCTATGGGGATGGTTCCCCTTACCCTAGGGACCCCAAATGTATATTGCTCACACCTTGGTTCATTGTATTTGGGCTTGGATAGGCCCAAAACTCCATTTGGGGCATTTCGGGGCCAGTTTGTAAACTAGAATGAGTTTATGCATCATGTAGCATATTATTTTGGGGTAAGAGAGGCTAATCCATCAAACCTACCCATTTATTTCAAGATATTTCCTAATTGGAATGACCAAAAGTCTAATTTTTACCTATATTTACTATTTATAGTAATTTTTTATCTAAGTATGATTCAGTATCATTCACACATTAAGATTTATGTCTAGTGTGAAAGGACTTAGAAAAAGTTGAAGCATAGGGTGGTGGAAGGAGGGATTCGGAAGGATTTGGATGAAAATGGATTTTAGGCCTTGGAATTGAGTGTAAAGGTGTTGTGGTTGCCCCACAACCCAAGGACATCCGTTTCTAGGTTTGAAATTCTTCAGGGAATGACTCAAACCCTTCGACTGACAGCCTATAGGTGACTTAGGTCGCTTCATGCGACCGAAAATATGTTACGGCCTAAATTACCGTATAGTCTCACCTGTCGGTGAAACTTGGGATCCTAATGTAGTCTCTAAGTTTCCATCGTCCCCTTCCTAAGTCAGAGTGCGTAAGTGTGTGTCGTGTTACTATAACCCAGTTCCGGTTTAATCTAAATCATGCTCTGATACCAACTGTAACACCCCGAAAATCGGGGGGTCGGGTAGAAACCCAACTCTCAAGTTCCAGAACGTCACTTATGCAACATAGATAATGATAAATGCATGTTGTCTGTAGAATGGCATTAAAAAAGATTGAGATTAAGCCAAAACAGCATATCATACTCCAGAGACAGTTAAATTAGCAAGCGAAAGACTGATAAATGCATAAAATATATAATTAATTGTAAGTCTCCAGAGTGTGAACATGTTATGAGGTTAATTAAATGCATTTATACTCAAAAAATGAAAAGAAATGAATATACATGAGTGCTCCAAAAATATAAAATGACAAGTGTCAAGGCATCTACTCAACCTCCTTGTAATCCCGTCGATCAGAACACAGAGGAGAAGTCCTCCTCATCATCATACAAGTCTGGCTTTGCCTCGCAGGCCGCGCCATCATTTGTAATTATAATAAGGTCTGGTGGGTGTCCGGAACACCATCCAGTAACGTGGGAGTGAGTGTTCAACTAGTGGGAGAATAGAGCAAAGATTAGCATGTTATCAAATCAGTCACGCGTTAATAGTAAAACAAACAATCAAACATTCTTAGATACTGTTGTTAATGCATGCATGAAATGACATGATGGATGCCCTCACCGACATACTCCCTCATGCGGCACCATCTGCGTCCGCGACATGCTTTCTTCCCGTAGTGCTCCATATCTTCCAGGCACATGCAATGCGATATGGATAATGATTACCAGGTTGTTATTAGTCCTTTTCATACAGCAGGATTGAGAAACTAGGGTACCTTGCTTATATCAATCCCAACACAGATCCTGTCTAGGGTCGTCATTCCTAGCAATCTCATACGATGTTATATTTTTAGGTCGCTGCAAGGGCTGTCAGGGCTGTTGCTCGCACTCGTTGCACCGCTCCCCCATCACCTTATCAATACAAGCCTATTTATCCTTAAGACTGCATCAGGACTTGTCGCCCCCATGCGGTGTAAGGATAAACTCAAGGTCACTACAAAGGGTTTGTCACCAATCAGTGTAGGCCGACAGCAAGAATATACTGTCCCATTCCACCATAATCTGCTCAGAGTAGGGTGCGTACTGGTCACTACGGGGAGGTTTGTGGCCCCTGCGTAGGCCGATAGCTCGACCATGGTGTCTCATACCACCATGTCCGGCTCATGAGTCTTTATGGATCAAGGTACCATGGTTAACAGGGTTTCCAATGGTAAGTTCAGTACCCTAGGTTCAAGCAGTTATGACTCATACAGGGTGAACATACAATGGCCAGTCGGGTTACTTGACGGGCTCGACTAGCACGAGAGCATCTCGAGCTGAACGACATGAAGTGCATAAAATACTTCGTGTGGCCTAACCACTGCCGCCAACTCGAAACACGACTCGCGTTCATCGACGCGTCCTTCGTGGCAAATAGAAGCCAACCACGATTTCAATCCATTACCGACTGCCTGGACTAGGTCATAGCCCCAAGCATTTTTGTATCAACATCAGTAAGCATATGTCAGTAACATAAATGAAATACAACATTGTAAGCATGTTGACACATGTTATAACATACAACTTAAGAAAATCATCCAACACATGCATTTCATACATATAATGAAATCAATACATATAGCCAACATGATGGAAATCATTTACATCAGCATATTACTTGAGAATTCAATCTCAAAACTCATTCACACCACCATTTACTCAATACATACTAATACAAACATTTATACAAATACTTAGTCTACACACTTTAGTCTACATAGCGTATGTCAACTCAAAGTGCGCTTTTGGGCGAATCTCTTCGCCAAACCGATCATGCACGCATTCCTGATATCATAACATAATAAATAGCCATGGAAAACATTTCAGCAAAATGTGGATGTAAACAATATTTCCTACAAATGACTAAAATGCCCTAAATCTCATATTTTTCGTACGTTTACGAAACGAAAAACGGACAGCATGTTGTACATGTCAAACGGTGTTGCCGTCGATAATCTACTATTAAACGACATTGAAAGCTTTAAAATCAGTCAATCAAAGCGTCTAAAATCCTCACCTTTTGTCGTAGAAGTGTATCGATTCGAATAGAACGAGTACGCTTTGTCAACGGCGTTAAGGTGACATATATCACAAGTTACATAACCTACACCACTACTTGCAACAAAGGATTCCCTAAAACAGCCATAGGTTAGGGTTTTCTTACCTAGGAGTGCGTTGGAATCGTCGGGAAAGTGATTGGAGTGCGGTGCTTCGATACGTGCAATAGCTATAACAAGTGGCAGGAGAATGTCTCCCACACTCTCTCACAATCTCTCACTTCCTCTCTCTCTTTTCCTAGGGCTTCAAGAAAATTCGGATGGGAGGGTTGTGAGAGGGCTTAAAGCTCTTATATAGGCTAAAACTTCACTAAAATTGACTTGGGAACAAAGTATACGAGAGTTATAACCAGATCGGGACTTTTCTGATCCAAAAGAGTGTTTCGGGACGTCCCCTGGCCGAATGCGATCGGACTTAAGCTCATGGTCACTGGATCTTGCTCACACGAAGTTTTTAGAGCGGTAGAGTTCCCAGATCGCACGTGGCGGTCCAGTTTCAGTTCAACGGTCATCGTACCTAAATTAGGTCCACAAGTCTCATGATATGAAAGAGAAATTTTTCCTGATCCGAGGGTGAAATTTGGCTGAATTCTGACGGTCAGAACGCTTAATAATAATGCGCAAAGACTCGTGCCAGATTTGGAATTAATTTCTTAAACCGTTACCCATTACTCACTCTCTTCGCTCCAGGCTCAATGAAATAGCATCAGAACATCGGTTGGGCTTGATTTTTGAAACAATTTTCAAGTCCAACAAAGTAGTCATAATGGTCTAAGATTATAAATATCGGACTTTCGACGCGCGGTCTAGATCCAATACAAAGTTTTAAAGGGTTCCAGAGAATAAACCGGTTTAGAGTTTGATCCTGGATTTTAGGGTACTGTAGCGTCCTTGTTTCTACAAGTTTTGGGTCTTGCAGAACGTATTTAAAGCGATCAGGGACAATTTTGCAGCTAATCCAACGTAGCGCTAGTTAACTTACACTTAATTTCTAAAGGAATTAATCCTAAGTGATTTCTTTGGCTTTCAAATTGGGTTCTGAGAGGTTACCAAGGTGTTATGGTTGACCCATTGCCTAAGGACGTCTAATCCCAGGTTGACAAAAATTCGGGGTGTTACACGACCCTTTCGGCACATTTCATGGTCATGCCCCTTAACTTCACGGTCATTTTCGTGCATTTCCCGGTCCAATCACTTCACTTCACGATCATTTCCATGCATATCTCGGTCATTCCTACCTATTCCGTGTTAATTCACTGTCCTTTTAGTGCATTTTATGGTCATGCCCCTTCACTTCATGGTCATTTACGCGCATTTTGCGGTACAATCGCTTCACTTCACGGTCATGTCCATGCATATCACTGTCATTCCCGCCTATTTCGTGTGGATTCACGGTCATTTTGATGCATTTCACGGTCATGCCCCTTCACTTCATGGTCATTTCCGCACATTTAACGGTCCAATCGCATCACTTCTCGGTCATTACCAAGCATATCACGGTCATTCCTGCCTATTCCATGTTGATTCACGGTCCTTTTGGCGCATTTCTCCTTCATGCCCCTTCACTTCACGGACATTTCCGTGCATTTCATGGCTTAATCGCCTCACTTCACGGTCATTTCCATGCATATCATGGTCATTTACGCCTATTTTGTGTTGATTTAGGCTCATTTCGTCGCATTTCACGGTCATGCCACATCAGTTCATGATCATTTTCGTGCATTTCTTGGTCTAATCACTTCACATCACGGTCATTTCCATGCATACCACAGTCATTCCCACCTATTCCATGTTGATTAACAGTCATTTCAGCTCATTTTACAGTCATGCCCTATCAGTTCACGGTCATTTCTGAGCATTTCATGGTCCAATCGCCTCACTTCATGATCATTTCCATGCATTTCACGGTCATTCCTACCTATTCCATGTTGATTCACAGTCCTTTCGGTGCATATCATGGTCTCGCCCCTTCACTTCACGGTCATTTTCGTGCATTTTACGGTCCAATCACATCACTTCATGGTCATTTCCATGCATATCACGGTCATTCCTGCCTATTCCGTGTTGATTCACGGTCCTTTTGGCGCATTTCTCCGTCATGCCCCTTCACTTCACGGTCATTTTGGCGTATTTCATGGTCCAAGCGCCTCACTTCACTGTCATTTCCATGCATATCACAGTCATTCCTGCCTATTCCGTGTTGATTCACGGTCCTTTCAGTGTATTTCACGGTCATGCCCATTCACTTCACGGTCATTTCTGTGCATTTCACGGTCCAATCACTTCACTTCACTGTCATTTCCATGCATATCACGGTCATTCCCACCTATTCCATGTTGATTCACGATCCTTTTGGAGCATTTCAAGGTCATGCCCCTTTACTTCACTGTCATTTCTGCGCATTTCATGGTCCAATCGATTCACTTCACGGTCATTTGCATACATATCACGGTCATTCCTGCCTGTTCCATGTTTATTCACGGTCCTTTCGGCACATTTAGCGGTCAAGCCACTTCACTTCATGGTGATTTCCGCTCATTACGTGGTACAATCGCCTCACTTCACGGTCATTTCCATGCATAAGACGGTCATTCCCACCTATTTTGTGTCTATTCATGATAATTTTGAGGCATTTCACGGTCATGCCCCTTCACTTTCTCAGTCATTTCCATGCGTTTCACGGTCCAATCGCTTCACTTCACGGTCATTTCCATGTATATCACGGTCATCGCCGCCAATTCGGTGTTGATTCACGGTCGTTGTGGCACATTTCATTTTCATGCCGCTTCACTTCATGGTCATTTCCACGCATTTTGCGGGACAATCGCTTCACTACATGGTCAATTCCATGCATATCACTGTCATTCCAGCCTATTCTGTGTTTATTCACGGTCATTTCTGCGCATTTCACATCATGCTTCTTAACTTCATGGTCATTTTCGTGCATTTAACAGTCCAATCGCTTCACTTCTCGATCATTTTCATGCATATCACAGTCATTCCTGCTTATTCCGTGTTGATTCACGATCCTTTCGGCGCATTTCTCCGTCTTGCCCCTTCACTTAACGGACATTTCCGCGCATCTCGCAGTCCAATCACCTCACTTCTCGATCCTTTACATGCATATCACGGTCATTCCCGCCTATTCCGTGTTGATTTACGGTCATTTCATCGCATTTCACGGTCATGCCCTATCACTTCACGATCATTTCCACGTATTTCGCGGTCCAATCGCTTCACTTCACCATCATTTCCATGCATACCACGGTTATTCTTGCCTATTCCGTGTTAATTCACGGTCATTTCGGCACATCTCACAGTCATGCCCCTTCACTTCACGATCATTTTGACGCATTTCATGGTCCATCCGCCTCACTTCACGGTCATTTCCGCGCATATCACGGTCATTCCTACCAATTCCGTGTTGATTCACGGTCCTTTCGGTGCATTTCACGGTCTTGCCTATTCACTTCACGGTCATTTTCGCACCTTTCACGGTCCAATCACTTCACTTCATGGTCATTTCCATGCATATCACAGTCATTTCCGCCTATTCCATTTTGATTTATGGTCCTTTTGGCGCATTTCACGGTCATGCCCCTTCACTTCACCGTCATTTCCGCACATTTCACAGTCCAATCGATTCACTTCACGGTCATTTCCATGCTTATCACGGTCATTCCCACCTATTCCGTGTTTATTCATTGTCCTTTGGCGCATTTCGCGGTCAAGCCCCTTCACTTTATGGTGATTTCTGTTTATTACTTGGTACAATCGTCTCACTTCACGGTCATTTTCATGTAAATTATGGTCATTCCCACCTATTTCATGTCGATTCACGGTCATTTCGATGCATTTCACGGTCATGTTGCTTCACTTTCACAGTCATTTTCGTGCATTTCACGCTACACTTCACGGTCATTTCCATGTATATCACGGTTATTCCTGCCTATTCCGTGTTGATTCACGATCCTTTCAGTGCAATTCACGGTCATGACCCTTCACATCACGGTCATTTCCACGCATTTCATCATACAATTGCCTCACTTCACCGTCATTTCCATGCATATCACTTTCATTCCTGCCTATTCCGTGTTTATTCACGGTCATTTCGGCGCATGTCACGGTATGCACCTTCACTTCACGGTCATTTCCACGCATTTCAAGGTCTGATCGCTTCACTTAATGGTCATTTACATGCATACCACAGTCATTACCGCCTATTCCGTGTTGTTTCAAGGTCAATTTGGCAGATTTCACGGTCATGTCCCGTCACTTCACGGTCATTTCCGCACATTTTATGGTCCAATCGATTCACTTCATGGTCATTTCCATGCTTACAGCGGTAATTTCCACCTATTCCATGTTGATTCACGGTCCTTTCGACACATTTCACGGTCATGCCCCTTCACTTCACGGTCATTTTTTCACATTTCGCGGTACGATCGCCTCACTTCACGGTCATTTCCATGTATATCACGGTCATTCCCGCCTATTCAGAGTTGATTTACAGTCATTTCGGCTCATTTCATGGTCATGCACCTTCACTTCACGGTCATTTCGGTGCATTTCATGGTCCAATCGCTTCACTTCATGGTCATTTTCATGCATACCACAGTCATTCCCGCCTATTCCGTGTTGATTCACGGTCATTTCATCACATTTCACAGTCATGCCCCTTCACTTCGTGGTCATTTCCTCGCACTTTATGGTCCAATAACTTCACTTCACGATCATTTCCAGGTATATCACCGTCATTCCCGCCTTTTCCGTGTTGATGCACGGTCCTTTCAGCACATTTCACTTTCATGCCCCTTCACTTCATGGTCATTTCCGCGCGTTCTGCGGAACAATCGCTTCACTACATGGTCATTTCCATGCATATCACTGTCATTCCAGCCTATTCTATGTTGATTCACGGCCATTTCGGTGCATTTCACGGTCATGCCCCTTCACTTCATGGTCATTTCCATGCATTTAACAATCCAATTGCTTCACTTCTCGGTCATTTCCATGCATATCACGGTCATTCCTGCCTATTCCGTGTTGATTGACGGTCCTTTCGGCACATTTCTCCGTCTTGCCCCTTCACTTCATGGACATTTCTGTGCATTTCCCAGTCCAATCGCCTCACTTCTCAGTCATTTCCATGCATATCACGGTCATTCCCGCCTATTTCGTGTTGATTTACGGTCTTTTCGTGGCATTTTACGGTCATGCCCTATCACTTCACAATCATTTCCACGCATTTCGCGGTCCGATCACTTCACTTCACGGTCATTTCCATGTATACCACGGTAATTCTCGCCTATTCCATGTTGATTCACGGTCATTTCTGCGCATCTCACAATCATGCCCCTTCGCTTCACAGTCATTTCGCCTATTCCATGTTTATTCACTGTCGTTTCGACGCATTTCGCGGTCAAGCCCCTTCACTTCATGGTGATTTCTGCGGATTACGTGGTACAATTGCCTCACTTCACGGTCATTTCCATGCATATCATGATCAATCCCACCGATTTCATGTCAATTCATGGTCATTTCGATGCATTTCACGGTCATGCCCCTTCACTTTCACAGTCATTTTTGTGCATTTCACGATCCAATCGCTACACTTTACAGTCATTTCCATGTATATCATGGTCATTCCCGCCTATTTCGTGTTGATTCACGGTCCTTTCGGCACATTTCATGGTCATTCCCCTGCACCTCATGGTCATTTCCGTGCATTTCACGGTCCAATTGTTTCACTTCACGGTCATTTCCATACATATCACGGCCATTCCTGCCTATTCCGTGCTGATTCACGGTCCTTTCGTCGCATTTCACGGTCATGCCCCTTCACTTCACGGTCATTTCTACGCTGTCACAGTCCAATCAAATCACTTCATGGTCATTTCCATGCATATCTCGATCATTCTCCCCTCTTTCGTGTTTATTCATTGTCCTTTCGATGCATTTCACCGTCATGCCCTCTAACTTCACGGACATTTTCGCGCATTTCGTGGTCAAATCACCTCACTTCATGTTCATTTCCATGCACATCACGGTCATTCCTGCCTATTCCGTGTTGATTCACGGTCCTTTCGACGCATTTCACGGTCATGTCCCTTCACTTCACGGTCATTTTCACGCATTTCGTGGTACAATCGCCTCACTTCACGGTCATTTCCCTGCATATCACGGTCATTCCCGCCTATTCTGTGTTGATTCACGGTCCTTTCGGCGCATTTCACGGTCATGTCCCTTCACTTCACGGTCATTTTCATGCATTTCGTGGTACAATCGCCTCACTTCATGGTCATTTCCATGCATATCACGGTCATTCCTGCCTATTCCGTGTTGATTCACGGTCATTTCGGTGCATTTCACGGTCATGTACCTTCACTTAACGGTGATTTCAGTGCATTTCACAGTCCAAGCTCTTCACTTCATGGTCATTTCCATGAATACCACAGTCATTCCCGCCTATTCTATGTTGAATTACGGTTATTTCGGCACATTTCACGAACATGGCCATCACTTCACGGTCATTTCTGCACATTTTATGGTCCAATCGATTCACTTCACGGTCATTTCCATGCTTATCATGGTAATTTCTGCCTATTCCGTGTTGATTTACGGTCCTTTCGGCGTATTTAACGATCATGCCCCTTTCTGCCTATTCCGTGCATTTCCCGCTCCAATCACTTCACAATCATTTACATGCATATCACGGTCATTTCCGCCTATTTTGTGTTGATTCATTGTCCTTTCACCGCATTTCACGGTCATGCCCCTTCACTTCATGGTCATTTCTACGCATTTTGCGGTACAATCACTTCGATTCATGGTCATTTTCATGCATATCACTGTCATTCCCACCTATTCCATGTTGATTTATGGTCATTTCGGCGCATTTCATGGTCATGCCCCTGCACTTCATGGTCATTTTCATGCATTTCACGGTCCAATCGCTTCACTTCACGGTCATTTCCATACATATAACGGTCATTCCTGCCTATTTTGTCCTTATTCGCTGTCCTTTCGACGCATTTCACCTCCATGCCCTTTAACTTCACAAACATTTTCACACATTTCGTGGTCCAATGGCCTCACTTCACGTTCATTTCCATGCATATGGTGATCATTTTCGCCTTTTTTCGTGTTGATTTACAGTCATTTCGTCGCATTTCACGGTCATGCCACATCACTTCATGATCATTTTTGCACATTTGGCGGTCTGATCGCTTCACTACACGGTCCTTTCCATGCATACCAAGGTCATTCATGCCTATTCCGTGTTGATTCACGGTCATTTCAGTGCATTTCACTATCATGCCCCATCACTTCACAGTCATTTCGACGCATTTCATCGTCCAATTGCTTCACTTCATGGTCATTTCCATGCATATCACAGTCATTCTTGCATATTCCGTGTTGATTCACAGTCCTTTCGGTGCATTTCACGGTCTTGCCCCTTCACTTCACAGTCATTTCTGCGCATTTCACGGTCCAATTGATTCACTTCACGGCCATTTTCATGCATATCGCGGTCATTCCTGCCTATTTTGTGTTTATTCACTGTCCTTTCGACGCATTTCGCGGTCAAGCCCCTTCACTACATGGTAATTTCTGCGCATTTCGTGGTACAATCGCCTCACGTCACGGTCATTTCCATGCATATCATGGTCATTCCCACCTATTTCGTGTTGATTCACAGTCATTTCAGCGCATTTCATGGTCATGCCCCTTCACTTTCACAGTCATTTTCGTGCATTTCATGGTCCAATCGCTTCACTTCACGGTCATTTCCATGTATATAACGGTCATTTCCCCCTATTCCGTGTTGATTCCCGGTCATTTCAGCGCATTTAACAATCATGCCCCTTCACTTCACGGTCATTTTCGTGCATTTTAAGGTACAATCGCCTCACTTCACGGTATGCACCTTCACTTCACGGTCATTTCCTCCAATCGCTTCACTTCATGGTCATTTCCATGCAAACCACGGTCATTCCCGCCTATTCCGTGTTGATTCATGATCATTTCGGCGCATTTCACGATCATGCCACTTCACTTCACAGTCATTTCCGCACATTCGCGGCTTGACCCAATTCTCAATCCTGGGTGACTACCAATAGACTCACTGCTTAGCCGAGCAGAAGACCAGGATCCACTAGGATTAGGAAGGGATACAACGTTGTCTACCCTGGCGAAGTGGACATTCGACGTTCCGGGATCAAGCCCACTACAACCGTCTCTCTGTACTGGTCGACCACTGAAAATATATATCTTACTCTATGCAGATGGGAATTGTCGTCAAGACGTCAAATAGGTAAAGAAATAAATTGTAGCAAACCGTTAGGGTGTAAGGAATGCATAAAAAAGAAAGTTTTAAGGGGGGTAGACCAAAAGGAACCAGACTTATATAGATCATATACACCCTACCACGTATAGAAACATGAAATCAACAAAACTTAGGTAAAGCAAATGACAAATCTTTCCTCATCACCCTTAGCCAATTTCGGGGATGAAATTTTATTTTAAGGAGGGTAGATTGTAACATCCCGGATTTTTGCCTACCTGGAGTTAGACGTCCTTAGGCAATGGGTTTACCATAGCACCTTGGGAGCTTCTCAAAATTCAATTCCAAAGCCAGAGAAATCATTTAGAACCAAATTCCTTAGAATTTAACGTGAATTAGCCAGCGCTACACTAGATTACTTGTGAAATAAGTGCCAACCACTTTAAATATGCTCTGTAAGACCCAAAACCTCTAGAATCGTTGACGCTATATTACCCTAAAATCCAGGATCAAACGCTAAACCGGTTTATTCTCAGGAACCCTTTGAAACTTTGTATTGGATCTAGACCGCGTGTCGAAAGTCCGATATCCGCAATCTCAGACCGTTATGACCGCTTAGCTGGACTTGACAATCATTTCGAAAATCAAGCCCAACCGATGCTCTGAGGCTATTTCATTGAGCCTGGAGCAGGGAGTGTGAGAAAGAGTGAAATTCATTTAAAATTAAATGAGATTTAAATAAATCTGGCACGTTTCGCTTGAGGGATCAGTATAAGCATTCAGATCGTCAGAATCTGACCCAAATACACCCTCAGATCAAGAAACATTTCTCACCCAGGTCAGTGTACTTGAAATCCTCGATCGAGTCTCCATGACTGCTGAACTAAAATTGGTCCGCCACGTGGGATCTGAGAACTCTACCGGTCTGAAAACTTGATGTGAGCAGGATCCAATGTGCATGAGCTTAAGTTCGATCGCGTTCGGCCAGGGGACCTCCCGAAACGCTCTTTTGGATCGTAAGAGACCCGATTTGGTTATAACCCAAGTATGCCCTTGTCCCAAGTCTATTTAGGTGAGGTTTTAGCCTATATAAGGGCTTTAAACCCTCTCATATCTCTCCCATCCGAATTTGCTATAAACCCTAGAAAGAGAGAGAGAGAGAAAGAGAGAGTTAGGGAGAGAATTTGTGAAGAACTTCCTACCGTTTGCTCCAGCTTTTGCATGTACTAAAGCACCGCCTTCAAATCACTTTTTCGATGATTCCAACTCACTTCTAGGTAGTATTGAGTAAATGTGTTGTGAATTAGTTTTGAGGTTGAATTCTCAATTAATATGCTGATGTATATGATTCCCACCATGTTAGCTATATGAATTGATTTCATTATATATATGGAATGCATGTGTTGGTTGATTTGCTTACGTTGTATGTTATAACATGTGTCAACATGCTTATATTGTTAATATTCATTCCTGTTACTCTCATATGATTACTGATGTTGATTTACAAATGCTTCGGGCTATAACTTAGTCCAGGAAGTCGGTAATGGATTGAATTCGTGGTTGGCTTCTATTTACAACGAAGGACGCGTCGATGAACGCGAGTCGTGTTTTGGGTTGGCGGCAGTGGTTAGGCCACACGAAGTGTTTTATGTGCTTCATGTCGCTCAACTTGAGATGTGCTCGTACTAGTCGAGCTCGTCAAGCAACCCGACTGACCGTTGATTGTTCACCTTGTATGAGTCATATCTGCTTGAACCTAGGGTACTGAACTTACCGGTGGAACCCCTGATAACCATGGTACCTTGATCCATAAAGACTCATGAGCCGGGCATGGTGGTATGCGATACCGTGGTCGAGCTGTCGGCCTACGCTGGGGCCACAAACCTCCCCGTAGTGACCAATGAGCACCTTCGACTCGTGAGCCAATTGTGGTAGTATGGGACACTACATTCGAGCTGTCGGCCTACACTGATTGGTGACGAGCCCTTTATAGTGACCTAAAGCGTATTCTGAGTCTACGGGAGGCGACGACCCTTCTGTAGCAATAAGAGCACATTAGGCTTGTATTGATAAGGTCATGTGGGAGCGGTGCAACGAGTGCGAGCAACGAGTGTGAGCAACAGCCCTGGCAGCCCTTGCAGCTACCTACAAATATAACATCGTATGAGATTACTAGGAGTGATGACCCTAGACAGGATCTGTGTTGGGATTGATATAAGGAAGATACCTTAGTTTCCCAATACTGCTGTATGAATGGACTAGTAACAACTCGATAATCATTATCCATATCGCACTGCATGTGCCTGGAAGATGTGGAGCACTGAGGAAAGCAAGCATGCCGCAGGCGTAAGATGGTGCCTCATGAGGGAGTATGTCGGTGAGGGCATCCATCATGTCATTTCATGCTGGCATTAACAACAGTATTTAGGAATGTTTGATTGTTTGCTTTACTATTATCGCGTGATTGATTTGATAACATGCTAATCTTTTCTCTATGATTCCACTGAGTTGATCACTCACTCCCACGTTACAGGATGGTGTTCCAGACACCCATCAGTCCCTATTTTAGTTTCAGATGATGGCGATGCTTGCGAAGCAAAGCCGAACTTGATGATGATGAGGAGGATCCCTTCTATATGCAAGTTCTGATTGATGGGGTTACAGGGTTACTAATTAAATGCCAGTATACTTGGTATTTTGCCTTTTATCTTCACATCCATGTATATTCTCTTCTTTCTATTTTGGAGTATACATGTATTTAGTTAACCTAGTAACATGTTCACACTCTGGAGACTTACAACAGTTCATATATTTTATATATCTATCGCATTGTTTCGCTTGTTAATTTAACTGTCTCTGGAGTATGATATGTTGTTTGGGCTTAATCCACTTCATGTTTTATGCACTATTATGGCTAACATTCATCCATCAATGAAAATGTTGCAAAAGTGATGTTCTGAAACTCGGGAGTTGGGTTTCTACCCGACCCCCAATTTTCGGGGTCTTACACACGATATGCACCTTCACTTCATGATCATTTTCGCACATTTTGCGGTCCGATCGCTTCACTTCGTGGTCATTTCCATGCATACCACGGTCATTCCCGCCTATTCCGTGTTGATTCACTGTCATTTCGGTGCATTTCACGGTCATGCCCCTTCACTTCACGGTCATTTCCGCACATTTATAGTCCAATCGATTCACATCATGGTCATTTCCAAGCTTATCACAGTAATTTCTTCCTATTCCGTGTTGATTCACGGTCCTTTTGGTACATTCACGGTCATGTCCCTTCACTTCATGGTCATTTCCGCACATTTCCCTGTCCAACCACTTCACTTCACGATCATTTCCATGCATATCACGGTCATTACAGCCTATTCCTTGTTGATTCACTATCCTTTCAGCGTATTTCACGGTCATGCCCCTTTACTTCATGGTTATTTTCGTGCATTTCACGGTCCAATCGCTTCACTTCACGGTCATTTCCATGCATATCACGATCATTCCTGCCTATTTCGTGTAGATTCACGGTCCTTTTGGCGCATTTCACCATCATGCCACTTCACTTCACAGACATTTTCACGCATTTTGTGGACCAATCGCCTAACTTCACGGTCATTTCCATGCATATCATGGTCATTTATGCCTATTCCATGTCGATTTACAATCATTACGTCGTATTTCACGGTCATGCCACATCACTTCACGATCATTTCCACGCATTTTACAGTCCGGTCGCTTCACTTCACGGTCATTTCCATGCATACCACGATCATTCCCACCTATTCTGTGTTGATTCACTATCATTTCGGCGCATTTCACATTCATGTCCTTCACTTCACAGTCATTTCGACGCATTTCATGGTCCAATCGCCTCACTTCATGGTCATTTCCATGCATATCACGGTCATTCCTGCCTATTCTGTATTGATTCACGGTCCTTTCGGTGCATTTCACGGTCTTCCCCCTTCACTTCAGGGTCATATCCGCGCATTTCACGGTCCAATAACTTCACTTCACAGTAATTCCAGCCTATTCCGTGTTGATCCACATTCTGTAACATCCTGAAAATTGGGGGAGGCGCATAAACACCACTCCCGAGTTCCAGAACATCACTTATGTAACATTTTCAATGATGGATGAATATCGGCTGAATTAGTGCATAAAAAATGAAGTGGATTAAGCCGAAACAACATATCATACTCCAGAGACAGTTAAATTTTGCAAGCGGAAGACTGTGATAAATATATAAAATGTATAATTTATTATAAGTCTCCGGAGTGTGAACATGTTACCAGGTTAACTAAATACATTTATACTCCAAAAATGAACAAAAAGAATATACATGAGTATTTTAAAAGTGCAAAATGACAAGGGTAATGACATCTAATCAGTAACCTTGTAATCCCCGTCGATCAAAACCTGCATATAGGAGAAATCCTCCTCATCATCATAAAGTCTGGCTCTGCTTCACAAGCAATGCCATCATCTGAAACTAAAACAGGGACTGGTTGGTGTGTACAACACCGTCCCATAACATGGGAGTGAGTAGCTAACTCAGTGGAACAATAGAGTAAAGATTAACATGTTATCAAATCAATCAAGCGATAATGATAAAGCAAACAAATCAAACATTCCTAAATACTGTGATTAATGCAAGGATGAGATGCAATAATGATGTATGCCCTCGCCAATATACTCCCACATGCGACACCATCTTACGTTCGCGGCATGCTTTCGTCTCTCAGTGCTCCACATCTTCCAGGCACATGCAGTGCGATATGAACATGATTACCGAGTTATTATTAATCATTTTCATACAGTAGGATTGAGAAGCTAAAGTACCTCTCTTGTATCATTTCCCAACAATGATCCAGTCTAGGGTCATCAATCCTAGCATATCTCATATGTAGTGCGGTTCAAGGTCGCTGCAAGGGCTGTCAGGGCTGTTACATGCACTCGTTGCATCTCTCCCTCATCACCTTATCAATATAGGCCTAGTTTGTACTCTTATTGCTACGGAAGGGTCGTCGCCTCCACGTAGACTCAGAGTATGCTCGAGGTCACTACAAAGGGCTGTCAGGGCCGTTACACGCACTTGTTACACCACTCCCCCATCACCTTATCACTGTAGGTCGATAGCCTGAATACAGTGTCCCATACCACCGTATTCGGCTCACGAGCTCTGGTTGCTCACTGGTCACTATGGGGAGGCTGGTGGCCCCAGCGTAGGCCGACAGCTCGACCACGGTGTCCCATACCACCATGCCCGGCTCATGAGTCTTAGCGGATCAAGGTACCATGGTTAACGGGATTTCCACTGGTAAGTTTGGTACTTTAGATTCAAGCAGTAGCGTTCATACATGGTTAACATACATCGGGCTAATCGGGTTACTTAACGAGTTCGAATAGTACGAGCTCCCGTTGAGTTGATCGATATGAAGTGTATAAGCACCTCGTGTGGCTTAACCACTATCGACAAGCAACGCACGACTCGGGTTCGTCAAACACGTTCTGCATGGCGAATACAACTAAGCCACAAACTCAAGTCTGATTACCGATTGCCTGGACTTTTCAATAGTCCCAAACACTTTCAATCTAAATCAGTAAGCATATGAACAAACAGGATCAAAATAATCAAGTAATCCAAGCATGCTATCGAACATGTTAGAAGATACAACATGTACATGAAACCATACACAAACGTTTCATAAGTAAAGAGATTAAATCAAACACTTGCATGCAGGAAATCATAAACATCATTAAGATTGTTGACAACCCTATCTCAACACCACTATTAAATTTAGTTCGCCACACAACTTCTCACACAGGCATCTTATCAAACCCTTAGACCACACAACTCCAACATACATGACGTATGTTGATTTCAACATAGAATATGACAAATCCTTATATCAATGAGTTGTCTCATACACAACAATCATGTTCTTACATTCAATACATATGGTAGGCATAAATTATAAATTCATATTTATTTGGTCATTTCAATAAACACCTAGACTACACACATTAGCCTACATAAGCTATGTTGGCCAAAATGTGTATTAGGACGAATCCTTTCGCCAAACAGGTCATACATCCAAAACTAGCATATATACACAGCAAATACTCATGGCAATCATATCTGCAAAATTTATACGGATATGGTATTTTCTAAAAATACATAGAATATAGAACGGATAGCATGTTTTACATGTGAAATAGCATCCACATCAGGAATCTATCATTAAACAACATTGAAAGCTTTGAAAACTGATAACCTAAACATCTATAGTCCGCACCTTATTCCATAGAAGCGTAACGAACTCGTTAGAAACTCTAAGTCTTCGTATACGTGGAATATTAACCTGTAATACAAGCTAGGTTAGCATCTAGCTACTAGCATCAATTAAAACCCTAAAACAAGTTAGGGCTAGGCTTTTCTTACCTAAGAATGATGCCAAAATTGTTGGCATAAGGATCCAAATACAGTAGATGTGCACGAAGAATGATAGGAACAACTGCCAAGAATAATCCTCACACTCTCCCTCACTTTCTCTCTCTTTTTCCTTCTCTCTCTTTCTTCTCTCTCCCTTAGGTTTAGGAAATTCGTATGGGATATGAGAGAGGGGGTTTAAGCCTCTTATATAGGCTAAAAACTCACCAAATTAGACCCAGGGCCAAGGTATACTTATGTTATAACCAAATCGGGTCTGTTCCGATCCAACGGAGCACTTCTGGAGGTCCTGTTACTAAATGCGGTCGGACATAATCTCACTAATCGGGTCTGTTCAATTCACGATCATTTCTGTGCTTTAAACGGTCTAATTGCTTCACTTCACGGTCATTCCCATGCATATCACGGTCATTCCAGCCTCTTCCGTGTTAATTCATGGTCCTTTCAGCACATTTCACGGTCATGTCCCTTCACTTCATGGTTATTTTCGTGCATTTCACAGTACAATCGCTTCACTTCATGGTCATTTCCATGCATATCACTGTCATTCCCGCCTATTCTGTGTTGATTCATTATCATTTCAGCGCATTTCACGGTCATGCCCCTTCACTTCACGGTCATGCCCCTTCACTTCACGGTCATTTTGGTGCATTTCATAGTCCAATCGCCTCACTTCACGCTCATTTCTATGCATATTACAGTCATTCTCACCTATTTTGTGTTGATTCACGGTCATTTCGGTGCATTTCACGGTCATGCCCATTCACTTTCACAGTCATTTCCATGAATTTCACGGTCCAATCGCTTCACTTCGAGGTAATTTTCATGTATATCACGGTCGTTTCCCCCTATTTCGTGTTGATTCACGGCCCTTTCGGCGCATTTCACGGTCATGCACCTTCACTTCACGGTCATTTCCATGCATTTTATGGTCCGATTGATTCACTTCACGGTCATTTTCGCATATTCCGTGTTGATTCACGACCCTTTTGGCACATTCATGGTCATGCCCCTTAACTTTATGGTCATTTCAGCGCATTTTCCGGTCCAATCACTTCACTTCACGATCATTTCCATGCATATCTCGATCATTTCAGCCTATTCCGTGTTGATTCACTGTCCTTTTAGTGCATATTACGGTCATGCCCCTTCACTTCATGGTCATTTTCGTGCATTTTGCGGTACAATCGCTTCACTTCACGGTCATGTCCATGCATATCACTGTCATTCCCGCCTATTCCGTGTGGATTCGCGGTCATTTCGGCGCATTTCACGGTCATGCCCCTTCACTTCATGGTCATTTCCACACATTTAACGGTCCAATCGCATCACTTCTCGGTCATTTCAAAGCATATCACAGTCATTCCTACCTATTTCATGTTGATTCACTGTCCTTTTGGCGCATTTCTCCGTCATGCCCCTTCACTTCACGGACATTTCCGCGCATTTCATGGTCTAATCGCCTCACTTCACGGTCATTTCCATGCATATCACGGTCATTTACGCCTATTTCGTATTAATTTAGGGTCATTTCGTCGCATTTCACGGTCATGCCACATCACTTCACGATCATTTTCGCACATTTTTTTTCCGATCGCTTCACATCACGGTCATTTTCATGCATACCACAGTCATTCTCGCATATTCCGTGTTGATTAACGGTCATTTCGGCTCATTTTACAGTCATGCCCTTTCACTTCACGGTCATTTTGGCGCATTTCATGGTCCAATCGCCTCACTTCACGGTCATTTCCATGCATTTCACAGTCATTCCTACCTATTCTATGTTGATGATTCACGGTCCTTTCAGTGCATTTCATGGTCTCGCCCCTTCACTTCACGGTCATTTTCGCTCATTTTACGGTCCAATCACTTCACTTCACAGTCATTTCCATGCATATCATGGTCATTCCTGCCTATTCCGTGTTGATTTACGGTCCTTTTGGCACATTTCTCCGTCATGCCCCTTCACTTCACGGTCATTTCGACGGATTTTATGGTCCAATCGCCTCACTTCACGGTCATTTCCATGCATATAACGGTCATTCCTTCCTATTCCGTGTTGATTCACGGTCCTTTCAGTGCATTTCACGGTCATGCCCATTCACTTCACGGTTCTTTTCGTGCATTTCACGGTCCAATTACTTAACTTCACGGTCATTTCCATGCATATCACGGTCATTCCCACCTATTCCGTGTTGATTCACGGTCCTTTCGGAGATTTTTAAGGTCATGCCCCTTCACTTCACTATCATTTTTGTGCATTTCATGGTCCAATCGATTCACTACACGGTCATTGGCATGCATATCAAGGTCATTCCTGCTTGTTCCGTGTTTATTCACGGTCCTTTCGGCATATTTTGCAGTCAAGCCGCTTCACTTCATGGTGATTTTTACGCATTACGTGGTACAATCGCCTCACTTCACGGTCATTTCCATGCAGAACACGGTCATTCCCACCGATTTTGTGTCTATTCACGGTAATTTCGAGGCATTTAACGGTCATACCCCTTCACTTTCTCAGTCATTTTAGTGCATTTCACGGTCCAATCTCTTCACTTCACGGTCATTTCCATGTATATCACTGTCATTGCCGCCAATTCGATGTTAATTCATGGTCGTTGTGGCGCATTTCACTTTTATGCCGCATCACTTCATGGCCATTTCCGCGCATTTTGTGGTACAATCTCTTCACTACATGGTCAATTCCATGCTTGTCACTGTCATTCCAGCCTATTCCGTGTTGATTCACGGTCATTTCGGCGCATTTCACATCATGCCCCTTAACTTCATGGCCATTTTCATACATTTAGTAGTCCAATCGCTTCACTTCTTGGTCATTTTCATGCATATCATAGTCATTCCTGCCTATTCCGTGTTGATTCACGATCCTTTTGGCCCATTTCTCCATCTTGCCCCTTCACTTAACAGACATTTTTGCGCATTTCGGGGTTCAATCGCCTCACTTCTCGGTCATTTCCATGCATATCACGGTCATTCCCGCCTATTCCGTGTTGATTTACGGTCATTTCGTCGCATTTCACAGTCATGCCCTATCACTTCACGATCATTTCCACTCATTTCGCGGTCCAATTGCTTCACTTCACCGTCATTTCCATGCATACCACGGTTATTCTCTCTTATTCCGTCTTAATTCACGGTCATTTCGGCGCATCTCACAGTCATGCCCCTTCACTTCACAGTCATTTCGACGCATTTCATGGTCCAATCGCCTCACTTCACGGTCATTTCCATGCATATCACGGTCATTCCTACCAATTCCGTGTTGATTCATGGTCCTTTCGGTGCATTTCACGGTCTTGCCCATTCACTTCATGGTCATTTCTGCGCCTTTCACGGTCCAATCACTTCACTTCACTGTCATTTCCATGCATATCACGGTCATTTCCACCTATTCCATGTTGATTTATGGTCCATTCGGTGCATTTCACGGTCATGCCCCTTCACTTCACCGTCATTTTCGCACATTTCACAGACTAATCGATTCACTTGTCATTTCCATGCATATCACTGTCATTCCAGCCTATTCCCTGTTTATTCACTGTCCTTTGGCACATTTTGCGGTCAAGCCCCTTCACTTCATGGTATTTTCATGTATTACTCGGTACAATCGTCTCACTTCACGGTCATTTCCATGCAAATCATGGTCATTGCCACCAATTTCGTGTCGATTCACGGTCATTTCGACGCATTTCACGGTCATGTCGCTTCACTTTCACAGTCATTTCCGTCCATTTCACACCACTTCATGGTCATTTGCATGTATATCACGGTCATTCCCGCCTATTCCCTGTTCATTCAAGGTCCTTTCGGTGCATTTCACAGTCATGCCCCTTCACATCATGATCATTTTCGCGCATTTCGCGGCACAATCACCTCACTTCACCATCATTTCCATGCATATCACGGCCATTCGTGCCTATTCCGTGTTGATTCACGGTCATTTCGGTGCATGTCACGGTATGCACCTTCACTTCACGGTCATTTTCGCACATTTCGTGGTCCGATCGCTTCAGTTAATGGTCATTTACATGCATTCCGCAGTCATTACCGCCTATTCCGTGTTGATTCACGGTCAATTCGGCAGATTTCACGGTCATGCCCTGTCACTTCACGGTCATTTACGCACATTTTATGGTCCAATCGATTCACTTCACGGTCATTTCCATGCTTATCACGATAAATACCACCTATTCCGTGTTGATTCACGGTCCTTTCGACACATTTCACAGTCATGCCCCTTCACTTCACGGTTATTTCCGCGCATTGCGCGATACAATCGCCTCACTTCACGGTCCTTTCCATGCATATCACGGTCATTCCCACCTATTCAGTGTTGATTTACAGTCATTTCGTCTCATTTCACGGTCATGCACCTTCACTTCATGGTCATTTTGGAGCATTTCGCGGTCCAATCGCTTCACTTCATGGTCATTTCCATGCATACTACAGTCATTCCCGCCTATTCCATGTTGATTCACGGTCATTTCATCGCATTTCACAGTCATGCGCCTTCACTTCATGGTCATTTCCTTGCACTTTATGGTCCAATAGCTTCACTTCATGGTCATTTCCAGGTATATCACGGTCATTCCCACTTTTTTCGTGTTAATGCACGGTCCTTTTGGTGCATTTCACTTTCATGCCCCTTCACTTCATGGTCATTTCCCCGCATTTCGCAGTACAATCGCTTCACTACATGGTCATTTCCATGCATATCACTATCATTCCAACCTATTCTGTGTTGATTCACGGCCATTTCGACGCATTTCACGGTCATGCTCCTTCACTTCATGGTCATTTTCGCGCATTTAACAATCCAATCGCTGCACTTCTCTGTCATTTCCATGCATATCACTGTCATTTCTGCATATTCCGTGTTGATTCACGGTCCTTTCGGCGCATTTCTCTGTCTTGCCCCTTCACTTCACGGATATTTTCGTGCATTTTGAGGGCCAATCGCCTCACTTCTCGGTCATTTCCATGCATATCATGGTCATTCCCGCTATTCCGTGTTGATTTACGGTCATTTTATCATATTTTACGGTAATGCCCTATCACATCACGATCATTTCCATGCATTTCGCGGTCTGATCGCTTCACTTCATAGTCATTTCCATGCATACCACAGTAATTCTCGCCTATTCCATGTTGATTCACGGTCATTTCTGCGCATCTCACAGTCATGCCCCTTCACTTCACGGTCATTTCGCCGCATTTCATGGTCCAATCGCCTCACTTCACGGTCATTTCCATGCATATCATAGTCTTTCCGACCCATTCCGTGTTGATTCACGGTCCTTTCGGTGCATTTCACGGTCATTCCCTTTCACTTCATGGTCATTTCCGCGCATTTCACGGTCCAATCACTTCACTTCACGGTCATTTCCATGCATATCACGGTCATTTCCACCTATTCCGTGTTGATTCACGGTCATTTCTGCGCATCTCACAGTCATGCCCCTTCACTTCACAGTCATTTCGCCTATTCCATGTTTATTCACTATCGTTTCGGCGCATTTCGCGGTCAAGCCACTTCACTTCATGGTGATTTCCGCTCATTACGTGGTACAATCACCTCACTTCACGGTCATTTCCATGCATAAGACGGTCATTCCCCACCTATTTTGTGTCTATTCATGGTAATTTCGAGGCATTTCACAGTCATGCCCCTTCACTTTCTCAGTCATTTCCATGCATTTCACGGTCCAATCGCTTCACTTCACGGTCATTTCCATGTATATCACGGTCATCGCCGCCAATTCGATGTTGATTCACGGTCATTGTGGCGCATTTCATTTTCATGCCGCTTCACTTCATGGTCATTTTTGCGCATTTCACGGGACAATCGCTTCACTACATGGTCAATTCCATACATATAACTGTCATTCCAGCCTATTCTGTGTTTATTCACGGTCATTTCCTTGCATTTCACATCATGCCTCTTAACTTCATGGTCATTTCCGTGCATTTAGCAGTCCAATCGCTTCACTTCTCGGTCATTTTCATGCATATCACAGTCATTCCTGCTTATTCCGTGTTGATTCACGATCCTTTTGGTGCATTTCTCCGTCTTGCCCCTTCACTTAACGAACATTTCCGCGCATTTCGTGGTCCAATCGCCTCACTTCTCGGTCCTTTACATGCATATCACGGTCATTCCCGCCTATTCCGTGTTGATTTACGGTCATTTTGTCGCATTTCACGGTCATGCTCTATCACTTCACGATCATTTCCACGCATTTCATGGTCCAATCGCTTCACTTCACCGTCATTTCCATGCATACCACGGTTATTCTTGCCTATTCCGTGTTAATTCACGGTCATTTCGGTGCATCTCACAGTCATGCTCCTTCACTTCACGGTCATTTCGATGCATTTCATGGTCCAACCGCCTCACTTCACGGTCATTTTCGCGCATATCACGGTCATTCCTACCAATTCCGTGTTGATTCACGGTCCTTTCGGTGCATTTCACGGTCTTGCCCATTCACTTCATGGTCATTTCCGCGCCTTTCACGATCCAATCACTTCACTTCATGGTCATTTCCATGCATATCACGGTCATTTCTGCCTATTCCATTTTGATTTATGGTCCTTTTGGCGCATTTCACGGTCATGTCCCTTCACTTCACCGTCATTTCCACACATTTCACAGTCCAATCGATTCACTTCATGGTCATTTCCATGCTTATCATGGTCATTCCCGCCTATTCCGTGTTTATTCACTGTCCTTTGGCGCATTTCGCGGTCAAGCCCCTTCACTTCATGGTGATTTTCGTGTATTACTTGGTACAATCGTCTCACTTCACGGTCATTTCCATGCAAATTATGGTCATTCCCACCTATTTCATGTCGATTCACGGTCATTTCGACGCATTTCACGATCATGTCGCTTCACTTTCATAGTCATTTTCGTGCATTTCACGCTACACTTCACGGTCATTTCCATGTATATCACGGTTATTCCTGCCTATTCCGTGTTGATTCACGATCCTTTCAGTGCAATTCACGGTCATGCCCCTTCACATCACGGTCATTTCCGCGCATTTCACGGTACAATCGCCTCACTTCACCATCATTTCCATGCATATCACTTTCATTCCTGCTTATTCCGTGTTGATTCACTGTCATTTCGGCGCATGTCACGGTATGCACCTTCACTTCACGGTCATTTTTGCGCATTTCGAGGTCCGATTACTTCACTTAATGGTCATTTACATGCATACCACAGTCATTACCGCCTATTCCATGTTGTTTCACGGTCAATTTGGTGGATTTCACGGTCATGCCCCGTCACTTCACGGCCATTTCCACACATTTTATGGTCCAATCGATTCACTTCATGGACATTTCCATGCTTACAACGGTAATTTCCACCTATTCCATGTTGATTCACGGTCCTTTCGACACATTTCACGGTCATGCCCCTTCACTTCACGGTCATTTTCCCGCATTTCATGGTACAATCGCCTCACTTCACGGTCATTTCCATGCATATCACGGTCATTCCCGCCTATTCCGAGTTGATTTACAGTCATTTCGGCTCATTTCATGGACATGCACCTTCACTTCACGGTCATTTCGGTGCATTTCGTGGTCCAATCGCTTCACTTCATGGTCATTTCCATGCATACCACGGTCATTCCCGCCTATTTCGTGTTCATTCATGGTCATTTCATCGCATTTCACAGTCATGCCCCTTCACTTCGTGGTCATTTCCTCGCACTTTATGGTCCAATAGCTTCACTTCACGATCATTTCCAGGTATATTACCATCATTCCCGCCTTTTCCGTGTTGATGCACGGTCCTTTCGGCGCATTTCACTTTCATGCCCCTTCACTTCATGGTTATTTCCGCGCGTTCCGTGGAACAATCGCTTCACTACATGGTCATTTCCATGCATATCACTATCATTCCAGCCTATTCTCTGTTGATTCACGGCCATTTCGGTGCATTTCATGGTCATGCCCCTTCACTTCATGGTCATTTCCATGCATTTAACAATCCAATCGCTTCACTTCTCGGTCATTTCCATGCATATCACGGTCATTCCTGCCTATTCCGTGTTGATTCACGGTCCTTTCAGCGCATTTCTCTGTCTTGCCCCTTCACTTCACGGACATTTCTGTGCATTTCGTGGTCCAATCGCCTCACTTGTCAGTCATTTCCATGCATATCACGATCATTCCCGCATATTCCATGTTGATTTACGGTCTTTTCGTCGCATTTTACGGTCATGCCCTATCACTTCACAATCATTTCCACGCATTTCGTGGTCCCATCACTTCACTTCACGGTCATTTCCATGCATACCACGATAATTCTCGCCTATTCCATGTTGATTCACGGTCATTTCTGCGCATCTCACAGTCATGCCCCTTCACTTCACGGTCATTTTGCCGCATTTCATGGTCCAATCGCCTCACTTCACGGTCATTTCCATGCATATCACAGTCTTTCCGACCCATTCCGTGTTGATTCATGGTCCTTTCAGTGCATTTCACGGTCTTGCCCTTTCACTTCATGGTCATTTCCGTGCATTTCATGGTCCAACCATTTCACTTTACGGTCATTTTCATGCATATCACGGTCATTTCCACCTATTCCGTGTTGATTCCCGATCCTTTCGAGGCATTTCACGGTCATGCCCCTTCACTTCACCGTCATTTCCGCACATTTTACAATCCAATCGATTCACTTCACGGTCATTTCCATGCATATCACGGTCATTCTCGCTTATTCCATGTTTATTCACTGTCCTTTCGGCGCATTTCGCGGTCAAGCCCCTTCACTTCATGGTGATATCTGTGGATTTCGTGGTACAATCGCCTCACTTCACGGTCATTTCCATGCATATCATGGTCAATCCCACCTATTTCATGTCAATTCATGGTCATTTCGACGCATTTCACGGTCATGCCCCTTCACTTTCACACTCATTTTCATGCATTTCACGATCCAATCGCTACACTTTACGGTCATTTCCATGTATATCATGGTCATTCCCGCCTATTCCGTGTTGATTCACGGTCCTTTCGACACATTTCATGGTCATTCCCCTGCACCTCATGGTCATTTCCGCACATTTCACGGTCCAATTGTTTCACTTCACGGTCATTTCCATACATATCAGGGTCATTCTTGCCTATTCCGTGCTGATTCACGGTCCTTTCGTCTTATTTCATGGTCATGCCCCTTCACTTCACGATCATTTCTACGCTGTCACAGTCCAATCGATTCACTTCACGGTCATTTCCATGCATATCTCGATTATTCTCCCCTATTTTGTGTTTATTCACTGTCCTTTCGATGCATTTCACCGTCATGCCCTCTAACTTCACAGACATTTTCGCGCATTTCGTGGTCAAATCGCCTCACTTCACGTTCATTTCCATGCATATCACGGTCATTCCTGCCTATTCCGTGTTGATTCACGGTCCTTTCGGTGCAATTCACGGTCATGTCCCTTCACTTCACGGTCATTTTCACGCATTTCGTGGTACAATCGCCTGACTTCACGGTCATTTTCATGCATATCACGGTCATTCCTGCCTATTCCGTGTTGATTCACGGTCATTTCGGCGCATTTCACGGTCATGTACCTTCACGTAACGGTGATTTCAGCGCATTTCACAGTCCAAGCTCTTCACTTCATGGTCATTTCCATGCATACCACAGTCATTCCCGCCTATTCTATGTTGAATTACTGTCATTTCGGCACATTTCACGAACATGGCCATCACTTCACGGTCATTTCTGCACATTTTATGGTCCAATCGATTCACTTCACGGTCATTTCCATGCTTATCACGGTAATTTCTGCCTATTCCGTGTTGATTTACGGCCCTTTCGGCGTATTTAACGATCATGCCCCTTCACTTCAAGGTTATTTCCGTGCATTTCCCACTCCAATCACTTCACTTCACAATCATTTGCATGCATATCACGGTCATTCCCGCCCATTTTGTGTTGATTCATTGTCCTTTCACCACATTTCACGGTCATGCCCCTTCACTTCATGGTCATTTCTGCGCATTTCGCGGTACAATCACTTCGATTCATGGTCATTTCCATGCATATCACTGTCATTCCCACCTATTCCGTGTTGATTTACGGTCATTTCGGTGCATTTCACGGTCATGCCCCTGCACTTCATGGTCATTTTCGTGCATTTCACAGTCCAATCGCTTCACTTCACGGTCATTTCCATACATATAACGGTCATTCCTGCCTATTTTGTCCTTATTCGCTGTCCTTTCGACGCATTTCACCTCCATGCCCTTTAACTTCACAAACATTTTTACGCATTTCGTGGTCCAATCGCCTCACTTCACGGTCATTTCCATGCATATCGTAGTCATTTACGCCTTTTTCGTGTTAATTTACGGTCATTTCGTCGCATTTCACGGTCATGCCACATCACTTCATTATCATTTTCGCGCATTTGGCGGTCCAATCGCTTCACTACACGGTCCTTTCCATGCATACCAAGGTCATTCCCGCCTATTCCGTGTTGATTCACTGTCATTTCAGCGCATTTCACTATCATGCCCCATCACGTCACAGTCATTTCGACGCATTTCAACGTCCAATTGCTTCACTTCACGGTCATTTTCATGCATATCACGGTCATTCCTGCATATTCCGTGTTGATTCACAGTCCTTTCGGTGCATTTCACGGTCTTGCCCCTTCACTTCACAGTCATTTCTGTACATTTCACGGTCCAATTGATTCACTTCACGGCCATTTTCATGCATATCGCGGTCATTCCTGCCTATTTAGTGTTTATTCACTGTCCTTTCAACGCATTTCGCGGTCAAGCCCCTTCACTACATGGTAATTTCTGCACATTTCGTGGTACAATCGCCTCACGTCACGGTCATTTCGTGGCATATCACGGTCATTCCCACCTATTTCATGTTGATTCACGGTCATTTCAGCGCATTTCATGGTCATGCCCCTTCACTTTCACAGTCATTTTCGTGCATTTCACGGTCCAATCGCTTCACTTCACGGTCATTTCCATGTATATAACGGTCATTTCCGCCTATTCCGTGTTGATTCCCGGTCATTTCGGTGCATTTCACAGTCATGCCCCTTCACTTCACGGTCATTTTCATGCATTTCGCGGTACAATCGCCTCACTTCACAGTATGCACCTTCACTTCACGGTCATTTCCTCCGATCGCTTCAGTTCATGGTCATTTCCATGCAAACCATAGTCATTCCCACCTATTCCGTGTTGATTCATGATCATTTCGGCGCATTTCACGATCATGCCACTCACTTCACGGTCATTTCCGCACATTTTCGGCTTAACCCAATTCTTAATCCTGGGTGACTACCAATAGACTCACTGCTTAGCCGAGCAGAAGACTAGGATCCACCTGGATTAGGAAGGGATATAACATTGTCTACCCTGGTGTAACACCCTGGAAAAATCCGTACTTGGACTCGAGTACCAACTCGACCAGAAATCGCGTAGGATTAATTCCTTTGGAAAATATGTGTAAGTTAGCTAGCGCAACGCTAGAGTAGCTGGGAAATAGACCCTGATCACTTTAAATACGTTCTGCAAGACCCAAAGTGAGTAGAGCCAATGACGCTATAATACTCTAAAACCTCGGATCAAACTCTAAACCGGTTTGTTCTCAGGACCTCTTTGAAGCTTTGTATTGGATCTAGACTGCGCATCTAAAGTCCGATACCTACAATCTTAGACCGTTATAACCGCCTAGCTGGACTTGACAATCATTTCAAAAATCAAGTCCAACTGACATTCAGAGGCTATTTCATTGAGCCTGGAGTGAAGAGAGTGAGAATAGGGTTAGATTTGGAATTTAAAATTCAAATCTGGCACACGACTTGACGCATTATTATTAAGCGTTCTGACCGTCGGAATTCAGCCAAATTACACCCTTGGATCAGGAAAAATTTCTATTTCATATCATGAGACTTGTAGGCCTGATCTACGTGCGATGACTGCTGAACTGAAACTGGACCGCCATGTACGATCTACGAACATTACTGGTCTGAAAATGGGATGTGAGCGACATCCGACGTGCATGAACTTAAGTCCGATCGCGTTCGGCCAGGGGACCACCAGAAATGTCTTTTTGGATCGAAACAACCCCGATTTGGTTAGGCATCAAGTAAACATTGTTCCCAAGCCTATTTCGGGCATGTTTTAGGTTATAAAAGGGGCTTAAACCCTCACTTCTCTCACCCATCCGAATTTGCTAGAAACCCTAGCTGGTGGGAGAGAAAAGGTGAGAGATTGTGAGAGAGAGTGGGAGAGAATTTCTTGCCGCTTGCACTACGTGTTGCACATGCTTAAGCCACGCACCTCAATCACTTTCCTGGTGATTACACCGCATTTCTAGGTAAGAAAAGACCCTAAATACTTGCTGATTTGAGGTTCCGTCATTTCCATAGCGAAGTAGCTTACAGATCTTGTATGTTAGGTTTCCAGTTCGCCGTAGCCGAAGCGTACACGCTCCGTTCGAATCAATACACCTATAGGAGAAAAGGTGCAGATTTTAGACGCTTTGATTGACTGTTTCTAACGCTTTCAATGTCGTTTAATAGTAGATTATGGACGGCAATGCCGTTTGACATGTACAACATGCTGTCAGTTTCCTATTTCGTAAACAGACGAAAAATATGAGATTTAGGGTATTTTAGTCATTTGTAGGAAATACTGTTTTCATCCATATTTTTCTGATGTGATTGACATGGCTTCTTGTCGCATTATGATATTAGGAATGCGTGCATAATCAGTTTGGCGAAGAGATTCGCCCAAATGCGCACTTTGAGTCGACATACTATATGTAGACTTAAGTGTGTAGACTAAGTGTTTGTATAAATGTTTGTATTAGTATGTATTGAATTAAATGGTGTTATGAATTAGTTTGAGAGTGAATTCTCAAATAATATGGTGATGTACATGATTTCCTATATGTTAGCTATATGCATGATTTCGTTATATGTATGAAATGCATGTGTTGGAAGATTTACTTAAGTGGTATATTATAACATGTGTTAACATGTTCACATTGTTGTATTTCATTTCCATTACTCTCATATGATTGCTGATGTGAATTCATATATGTTTGGGACTATACCTAGTCTAGGCAGTCGGCAACCAAGCAAGTTCGTGGTTGGCCTATCTTTGCCACGAACGACGCGTCGATGAACGCGAGCCGTGTTTTGGAGTTGGCGGCAGTGGTTAGGCCACACGAGGTGTCTTGTGCACTTCATGTCGTTCGACTTGAGATGCGCTCGTGCTAGTCGAGCCCATCAAGTAACCCGACTGGCCATTGTATGTTCACCCTGTATGAGTCATAACTGCTTGAACCTAGGGTACTGAACTTACCATTGTAAACCCTGTCAACCATGGTACCTTGATCCATAAAGACTCATGAGCCGGGAATGGTGGTATGGGACACCGTGGTCAAGCTGTCGGCCTACGCTGGGGCCACAAACCTCCCCGTAATGACCAGTGAGCACCTATGACTCGTGAGCAGATTATGGTGGTATGGGACACTATATTCTTGTTGTCGGCCTACACTGATTAGGCGACGAGTCCTTTGTAGTAACCGTGAGCGTATTCTGAGTCTACGGGAGACGACGACCCTTCCGTAGCAATGAGAGTACAGTAGGCCTGTATTGATAAGGTGATGGGGGAACGGTGCAATGAGTGCGAGCAACAACCCTGGCAGCCCTTGCAGCGACCTACAAAATATACATCGTATGAGATTACTAGGAGTGACGACCCTAGACAGGATCTGTATTGGGAGTGACGACCCTAGACAAGATCTATTTTGTTTTTCATACAGTGATATGTATATCTTTTAGTCTTCCGCTTGCTTTTATCACTGAATCTGAAGTATGAATTGCAGTTTTGGTATACTTTTACTCATGTGAATGCTTTAACTCAGACAACATTGAATCATAATCATTTTTGTTGTATAAGTGACGGTATGGAACTCGGGAATTGAGTTTATACACGACCCCCGATTTTCAGGGTGTTACAAGTTAGTATCAGATCATGAATGAGATTATACTGAGCCTGGGTTATGGTTATGCGACGTACGCAGTCACTTCCTTTGAATTAGGAGGGTGCGAGAAAGGTTTAGAAACACTTATAGGATCGCATATTCGCCATTAGGCGAAGTCTATTCGTATCGATTGCGCAATCGAGTCCGTAACGCATCTAGGGTCACGTGAAGCGACCTAAGTAGCTCCTAGGCTGTAAGTAGGTGGGTTGAGACGTTCTTTGAATGGTACTAAACCTGTAAATATGAATCCTTGGGCTGTGGGGCAACCACAACCCTTACATTCAATCGCTAGGGCTTAAAAAACCCCATTTCACCTAATTTCTTCAAAATTCTTCCTCTCACCACTCCATTCTTCAATTATTTCTTATTCTTTTCATGTTAGGCATTGATCCTAATGTAAAAATGATATAAAATCATACTTCGATAAAATTTTACGGTGAATAGTAAAATTTCATGAAAACTGGCCATTAGGCCATTCTAAGTTTACAATCTTTATCAATTAATGGTCTATATGGATGTATTAGCTCCTTCTATCCCAAAATCATATGCTACATGATAGGAGATTGCATTCAGGTTTACAAATTGACCCCGAAAAGCCCCGAATGGAAGTTTGAGCCTCCCTAGGCCAATCTGCAATGAACTAGGGTGGGGCCCATATATATCTGGGACCTCCAGGGCAGGGGGACCTAGCCCACCAGGCCAGACCGGCCGGATGCACCACCGGTCGGCGATGCATCGCCAATGGGTGGGACCCACTTGCAATGAAACTCGGGCGCAGGCCCTTATGTGGCTAGGGCACCCCTACCACATGTGGTCCATCCGTAGAAAACCCCTAAATGGGGTACTTCCTTCACAAACAGCCCCTCCCAAGCCTCCATTTACGTTTTTCTTGCTGCCCATCTCAAAACTTCGACCCCAAATCACTCTCAAATCCTCTCATTGCTAAAAACGACCCTATCCCATACCTCCAACGTGATTAGCAACCCTCTCCCTCTCCGATCTCGTCCGTTGGAGCTCCTACAACCCCCAAAACGTGCTGAAATCGTGTGGAGCTCCATTCCCCTTTTTCCTTCTCTTTTCTTTTTAAAAATCTTGCCTAGGGGAGCTTGAAGCATCCCTCTACAACACCTAGATCTCCTTTTTTCAGTTTGGGCAGCCATTTCTCTACATTTTCCACACTTTCCATGGTTTTGTTGAAGCCATTTTGAGTTTTTTCTCTCTCTCCACCATCCTCTCTTTGATGGGAAAGAGAAAGACCGCAGCGGATGAGGCTGGGCCTAGTTGCCCTGCGCAATTCAGAAGACCGAGGGGTGGCGCCGGTAGCTCAAGCACGCTCAAGCACCGCTGCAAGTCCAAGCACAGCCCGAGAGTTCCATACAAAGCAGGATTTGGATCCCCATGCTCAACTTGGGCGAGTGATATTAGCAGAGATGCCTCACGGTGAATATACTGACCGTAAGGTGTTGTTTGAGGCGGACGTAGAAGGATGACTCTTCGGCGAATTCTTATTATTCGAGCGCATTGAAGATGCACATTGGGGTCTGCTATTTGAAGCTCATTCTCGTGCTAATGTGAGCACCATTCGTGCCTTCTACGCTCGTATCCAGAGTCCTACATTGGAGCCATTGCAGTTCAAGATTCCCTTTGGTAGAGACCGGATGGCTACGATCGATGTTCGGTTGATAGCGCGACTTCTGAACGTGCCCCTTGGTGATGTTCATCCCAGTGCGAAGAATTTGAGGAGTAGGCGTGAGCGAGATCGCCGTACCAGGTTCCTGTGCGGTAGTCTGGTTCCATGGCAGCCTAACAATAGCCTCAAGGCGTCTCATATGTCTGATGATTTACGCCTGCTGCACCACATTTACACGTTTAACGTGTATCCCAGGTCGACAAACCGCATTGAGTGTATGTGCCTTATGGTTGATTTCTTGTATCAGGTGGCCCAGGGAGAAAATGTGTGTATGGATACTTTCGTGTTGCGACAGATTATCCTTATAGCGAAATCAAGGAGAACGTCTGAGTCGCTTCCTTTTGGCCGGCTTATATGCAAGATCGTGCTTGAGTTTTCTTACAGACTTGGGCCGGAGTTGCCAGTTCCGATTCACTGCATTGATGAGTCTACCATGGTCAAGATGAAGATCGGGTCTCAGTACCGTGAGACTCAGCTTGATGAGGAGTTGAGGATGCAGATTGATGGTTTGCTGGAGCTTGGCCTTATACGGCCTAATGTGTCTCCTTGGGGAGCACCAGTCCTGTTCGTAAGGAAGAAGGATGGTTCGATGCGATTGTGTATTGATTATGACAGACTGAACCAGATCACGGTGAAGAACAAGTACTCAAGTACCCTTTATCTAGGATCGATGACTTGTTTGATCAGTTGAGAGGAGCGCAGTACTTCTCGAAGATTGATCTTCAGTCAGGTTATCATCAGCTGCGCGTCAGGGATGAGGACGTGCAGAAGACAGCATTCAGGACCAGCTTTGGCCACTACGAGTTCCTTGTGATGTCGTTCGGTCTCACAAACGCACCAGCCGTGTTCATGGATCTGATGAACCGGGTATTTTGGCCTTTCCTCTATCGATTCGTCGTTGTGTTCATTGACGACATTTTGGTATACTCCAGGAGTCGAGAGGAGCATGAGGAGCACTTGCGCTTGGTAAATATATAAAATATATAATTTATTATAAGTCTCCGAAGTGTGAACATGTTACCAAGTTAACTAAATACATGTATACTCCAAAAATGAACAAAAAGAATATACATGGGTATTTTAAAAGTGCAAAATGACAAGTATAATGACATCTAATCAGTAACCCTGTAATCCCCGTCGATCAGAACCTGCATATAGGAGAAATCCTCCTCATCATCATAAAGTCCGGCTCTTCTTCACAAGCAACGCCATCAGCTGAAACTAAAACAGGGACTGATTGGTGTGTACAACACCGTCCCATAACATGGGAGTGAGTAGCTAACTCAGTGGAACAATAGAGTAAAGATTAACATGTTATCAAATCAATCAAGCGATAATGATAAAGCAAGCAAATCAAACATTCCTAAATACTGTGATTAATGCAAGGATGAGATGCAATAATGATGCATGCCCTCGCCAACATACTCCCACATGCGACACCATCTTACGTTCGCGGCATGCTTTCGTCTCTCAGTGCTCCACATCTTCTAGGCACATGCAGTACGATATGAACATGATTACCGAGTTATTATTAGTCATTTTCATACAGTAGGATTGAGAAGCTAAAGTACCTCCCTTGTATCATTTCCCAACAATGATCCAGTCTAGAGTCATCAATCCTAGCATATCTCATACGTAGTACGGTTCTAGGTCACTGCAAGGGCTGTCAGGGCTGTTACACGCACTCGTTGCATCGCTCCCCCATCACCTTATCAATATAGGCCTAGTTTGTACTCTTGTTGCTACGGAAGGGTCGTCGCCTCCACGTAGACTCAGAGTATGCTCGAGATCACTACAAAGGGCTGCCAGGGCTGTTACACGCACTCGTTACACCACTCCCCCATCACCTTATCACTATAGGCCGATAGCTTGAATACAGTGTCCCATACCACCGTATTCGGCTCACGAGCTCTGGTTGCTCACTGGTCACTACGGGGAGGCTGGTGGCCCCAGCGTAGGCTGACAGCTCGACTACGGTGTCCCATACCACCATGCCCAGCTCATGAGTCTTAGCGGATCAAGGTACCATGGTTAACGGAATTTTCACTGGTAAGTTTGGTACTTTAGATTCAAGTAGTAGCGTTCATACATGGTTAACCTACATCAGGCTAATCGGCTTACTTAACGAGTTCGACTAGTACGAGCACCTGTTGAGTTAATCGACATGAAGTGAATAAGCACCTCGTGTGGCTTAACCACTCTCGACAAGCAACGCACGACTCGGGTTCGTCAAACACGTTCTGCGTGGAGAATATAACTAAGCCACAAACTCAAGTCCGATTACCGATTGCCTGGACTATTCAATAGTCCCAAACACTTTCAATCTAAATCAATAAGCATATGAACAAATAGGATCAAAATAATCAAGTAATCCAAGCATGCTATCAAACATGTTAGAAGATACAACATGTACATGAAACCATATACAAACGTTTCATAAGTAAAGAGATTAAATCAAACACTTGCATGGAGGAAATCATAAACATCATTAAGATTGTTGACAACCCTATCATAACACCACTATTAAATTTAGTTCGCCACACAACTTCTCACACAGGCATCTTTTCAAACACTTAGACCACACAACTCCAACATACATGACGTATGTTGATTTCAACATAGAATATGACAAATCCTTATATCAAGGAGTTGTCTCATACACAACAATCATGTTCTTACATTCAATACATATGGTAGGCATAAATCATAAATTCATATTTATTTGGTCATTTCAATAAACACCTAGACTACACACATTAGCCTACATAAGCTATGTTGGCTAAAATGTGTATTAGGGCGAATCCTTTCGCCAAACAGGTCATACATCCATAAGTAGTATATATACACAACAAATACTCATGGAAATCATATCTACAAAATTTATACGGATATGGTATTTTCTACAAATACATAGAATACACAACGGATAGCATGTTATACATGTGAAATAGCATCCACATCAGGAATCTATCATTAAACAACATTGAAAGCTTTGAAAAATGATAACCTAAACATCTATAGTCCGCACCTTATGCCATAGAAGCGTAACGAACTCGTCAGAAACTCTAAGTCTTCGTATACATTGAATATTAACCTGTAATACAAGCTAGGTTAGCTATCTAGCTACTAGCATCAATGAAAACCCTAAAATAAGTTAGGGCAAGGCTTTTCTTACCTAAGAATGACGCCAAAATTGTTGGCATAAGGATCCAAATACGGTAGATGTGCACGAAGAATGATAGGAACAACTGCCAAGAATAATCCTCACACTCTCCCTCACTTTCTCTCTCTTTTTCCTTCTCTCTCTTTCTTCTCTCTCCCTTAGGTTTAGGAAATTCGTATGGGATATGAGAGAGGGGGTTTAAGCCTCTTATATAGGCTAAAAAATCACCAAATTAGACCCAGGGCCAAGGTATACTTATGTTATAACCAAATCGGGTCTGTTCTGATCCAACGGAGCACTTCTGGAGGTCCTGTTACTAAATGCGGTCGGACATAATCTCACCAATTTTGGATCTAGGTGGAGTTAAGTTTTCATCCCAGTCGAACTTCTAGATCGCACGTGGCGGACCAGTTTCAATTCAACGGTTACTGAACTTCGATCAAGGTCACAAATACTTTGACATGTAAGGGCCACCTATCTTAATCCGAGGGTGAATTTGGGTCAAATTCTAACGGTTAGAACGCTTAAAAATAACGTGTAAGTGAAACGTGCTAGATTTCATAAAAATATAATTAATTTTCTAAATATCTTCCTTTTCTCACTCTCTTCACTCCGGACGTAATAAAATGGTCTCAGGACATCATTTGGATTTAATTTTTGAAGTGATTGTCAAGTCCAGTTAGGCGGTCCTAATTCTATAACTTCGTATTATTCAGACTTTCGATGTGCGGTCCAGATCCGATACGAAGTTTTAAAGTGCTCCCGAGAGCAACTGGGTTTAGAGTTGGATTCTAGATTTTAGGGTAACATAGCGTTAACAATTCTATAGGTTTTGGATCTTACAGATAGTATTTAAAGTGGTTGGTGCTACTTTCGCAGGTAATCTAGCGTAGCGCTAGTTAATTCACGTTAAATTTTTAAGGAATTTAGTTCCAAATGATTTCTTTGGCTTTGAAATTGAGCTTTAAGAGTGATATGGTTGACCCATTACCTAAGGATGTCTAACTCCAGGTTGGCAAAAATTCAGGGTGTTACAGGTTCCTTTCGTCGCATTTCAAGGTCATGCCACTTCACTCATGGTCATTTCTGCACTGTCACGGTCCAATCGATTCACTTCACGGTCATTTCCATGCATATCTTGATCATTCCCACTATTCTGTGTTTATTCACTGTCCTTTTGATGCATTTCGGGGTCAAGCCCCTTCACTTCATGGTCATTTCTGCACATTTCATGGTACAATCGCCTCACTTCACGGTCATTTCCATGCATATCACGGTCATTCCCAACCATTTCATGTTGATTCACGGTTACTTCGACGCATTTCATGGTTATGCCCCTTAACTTTCACAGTTATTTTCGTGCATTTCACGGTCCAATCACTTCACTTCACGTTCATTTCCATGTATATCACGGTCATTCCCGCCTATTCCGTGTTGATTCACGGCCCTTTTGGTGCATTTCACGGTCATGCACCTTCACTTCACGGTCATTTCTGTGCATTTTACGGTACAATCGCCTCACTTCACGGTCATTTCCATGCATATCACGGTCATTCCCGACTATTCTATGTTGATTCACGGTCTTTTCGACGCATTTCATGGTCATGCACCTTCACTTCACGGTCATTTCCCCGTATTTTGTGGTCCTATCTCTTCACTTAATGCTCATTTCCATGCATATCACGGTCATTTCTGCCTATTCTGAGTTGATTCATGGTCCTTTTGGCCCATTTCACGGTCATGCCCCTTCACTTCACTGTCATTTTCATGCATTTCGTGGTACAATCGCCGCACTTCACGGTCATTTCCATGCATAACACAGTCATTCCATCCAATTTCATGTTGATTCACAGTCATTTCTGTGAATTTCACGGTCAGGCCCCTTCATTTCACGTTCATTTCCACGCATTTCGTGATCCAATCGCTTCATTTAATGGTCATTTCCACGGTCATTCCCGCCTATTCCGTGTTGATTAACGGTCATTTCGACGCATTTTATGGTCATGCCCCTTCACTTCATAGTCATTTCGGTGCATTTCTCGGTCCAATCGCCTCACTTCACGGTCATTACAATGCAAATCACAGTCATTCCTGCTTATTTTGTGTTGATTCACGGTCCTTTTGACGCATTTCACGGTCATGCCCCTTCACTTCAAGGACATTTCCATGCATTTCTCGGTCTAATCGCTTCACTTCACGGTCATTTTCATGCATATCATGGTCATTCCTGCCAATTCCGTGTTGATTCACATTCCTTTAAGCGCATTTCATAGTCATGCCCCTTCATGGTCATTTCTGCACATTTCGGGATACAATCGCCCCACTTCACGGTCATTTCCATGCATATCACGGTCATTTCCTCCTATTCCGTTTGATTCGCGGTCATTTCAGCACACTTCTCGGTCATGCCCCATCACTTCATGGTCATTTCTGTGCATTTTGTAGTCCAATTGCTTCACTTCACGGTCATTTTTGTACATTTTGTGGTCCAATTGCTTCACCTCACGGTCATTTCCATACATACCACGGTCATTCCCGCCTATTTCGTGTCAATTCATGGTCATTTTGACACATTTTACGGTCATGCCCCTTCACTTTCATAGCCATTTTCATGCATTTCACGGTCTAATCGCTTCACTTCACGGTCATTTCCATGTATATCACGGTCATTCCCGCCTATTCCATGTTGATTCACGGTCCTTTCGGCACATTTCACGGTCATGTCCCCTCACATCATGGTCAGTTCCCCGCATTTCACGGCACAATCGCTTCACTTCACGGTCATTTTTGCGCATTTCGCGGTCCAACCGCTTCACTTCACGGTCATTTTCATGCATACCACGATCATTCCCGCCTATTTCGTGTTGATTTATGGTCATTACAGTGCATTTCACATCATGCTCCTTCACTTCACAGTCATTTTTGTGCATTTCATAGTCCATTTGCTTCACTTCACAGTCAGTTCCATGCATATCACGGTCACTCCCGCCCATTCCGTGTTGACACACGGTCATGCCCCTTCACTTCACGATCATTTGCGCGCATTTCACGGTCCAATAGCCCCACTTCACGGTCATTTTCATGCGTATCACGGTCATTCCCGCCTATTCCTTGTTGATTCACGGTCATTTCGAAACATTTCACGGTCATGTCACTTCAATTTCACAATCATTTCCGTGCATTTCACTATCCAATCGCTTCACTTCACGGTCATTTCCATGTATATCATGGTCATTCTTGCAAATTCTGTATTGATTCATGGTCCTTTTAGTGCATTTCACTGTCATGCCCCTTCACTTCACGGTCATTTTCAGGCATTTCGCGGTACAATCACCTTACTTCACGGTCATTTCTATGCTTATCAAAATTATTCCCGCCTATTCCGTGTTGATTCACGATCATTTGGGTGCATATTACGGTCAAGCACCTTCACTTCACGATCATTTCCGCACATTTTGGGTTCTAATCGGTTCACTTCATGGTCATTTCCATGCATACCATGTCATTCCTGCCTATTCTGTGTTGATGCACTGTCATTTCATCGTATTTCACAGTCATGCCCATTCACTTCACGGTCATTTTCGCGCAATTCACGGTACAATCGCCTCACTTCACGATCATTTCCATGCACATCATGGTCATTCCCGTCTATTCCATGTTGAATCACGGTCATTTCGGTGCATTTCACGGTCTTGCACCTTCACTTCATGATCATTTTTGCACATTTCGCAGTCCAATCTCTTCACTTCATGGCCATTTCCATGCATACCACGGTCATTCCCGCCTATTCTGTGTTGATTCACGGTCATTTCTGCGCATTTCACGGTCATGGCCCATCACTTCACGGGCATTTTTGCACATTTTACGGTCCAATCCATTCACTTCTCATTCATTTCCATGCATATCACGATCATTTTTTCCTATTCTGTGTTGATTCACGGTCCTTTCGGCACATTTAACGATCATGCCCCTTCACTTCAAGGTCGTTTCCATGCATTTTCCTGTCCAATCACTTCACTTCACGGTCATTTCCATGCATATTGCGGTCATTCCCACCTATTATGTGTTGATTCACTATCCTTTTAGTGCATTTCACAATCATGCCCCTTCACTTTATGGTCATTTCAGCGCATTTTGCGGTACAATCGCTTCACTTCACGTTCATTTCCAAGCATATCACTGTCATTCCCACGTATTCCGTGTTGATTCAGGGTCATTTTGGCGCATTACGCGGTCATTCCCCTGCACTTCATGGTCATTTCCGCGCATTTCACAGTCCAATCGCCTAACTTCACGGTCATTTCCATGCATATCAGGGTCATTCCAGCTTATTCTGTGTTGATTCATGGTCCTTTCGGTGAATTTCATGATCTTGCCCCTTCACTTTAGGGTCATTTTCGTGCATTTCACAGTCCAATCACTTCACTTCACTGTCAGTTCCATGCATATCACGGTCATTCTAGCCTATTCCTTGTTGATTCACGGTCCTTTCATAGCATTTTACAGTCATGCCCCTTCACTTCACAGTCATTTTTACGCTGTAACAGTCCAATGGATTCACTTCACGGTCATTTCACGGTCTTGCCTCTTCACTTTAGGGTCATTTTCGTGTATTTCACAGTCCAATCACTTCACTTCATTGTCAGTTCCATGCATATCACGGTCATTCCCCCCTATTCCGTGTTTATTCACTGTGCTTTCAACGCATTTTATAGTCAAGCCCCTTCACTTCATGGTCATTTCTGCACATTTTGTGGTATAATCGCCTCACTTCACGGTCTTTTCCATGCATATCACGATCATTCCCACCCATTTCATGTTGATTCACGATCACTTCGGTGCATTTCATGGTCATGCCCCTTCACTTTCACAGTCATTTCTGTGCATTTCACCGTCCAATCTCTTAACTTCACTAACATTTCCATGTATATCACGGACATTCTCGCCTATTCCGTGTTGATTCACAGCCCTTTTGGCGCATTTCACGGTCATGCACCTTCACTTCATGGTCATTTTCGCGCATTTCACGGTACAATCGCCGCACTTCATGGTCAATTCCATGCATAACACGGTCATTCCCTCATATTCCGTTTTGATTCACGGTCATTTCGGCGCATTTCACGGTATGCACCTTCACTTCACGGTCATTTCAGCGCATTTTGCGGTCCGATTGCTTCACTTCATGGTCATTTCCAAGCAAACCAGGGTCATTCCCGCCTATTCCGTGTTGATTAACGATCATTTCGGCGCATTTCACCATCATGCCCCTTCACTTCATGGTCATTTCCGCACATTTAATGGTCCAATCGTTTCACTTCACGGTCATTTCCATTCTTATCATGGTAATTTTCACCTATTCCGTGTTGATTCACGGTCCTTTCGGCACATTTCACAGTTATATCCCTTCACTTCACGGTCATTTCCACGCATTTCCCTGTCCAATCACCTCACTTCACAGTCATTTCCATGCATATCATGGTCATTCCAGCCTATTCCTTATTGATTCACTGTCCTTTCAGCGTATTTCACGGTCATGTCCCTTCACTTCATGGTTATTTTTGCGCATTTCGCAGTACAAATGCTTCACTTCACGGTCATTTCCATGCATATCACTGTCATTCCTGCCTATTCCATGTTGTTTCATTGTCATTTCGGCGCATTTCAAGGTCATGTAGCTTCAATTCATGATCATTTCCGTGCTTTAAACGGTCTAATTGCTTCACTTCACGGTCATTACCATGCATATCACGGTCATTCGAGCCTCTTCCGTGGTAATTCACGGTCCTTTTAGTGCATTTCACGGGCATGCCCCTTCACTTCATGGTTATTTTCGCACATTTCACAGTACAATCGCTTCACTTCACGGCCATTTCCATGCATATCACTGTCATTCCCGCCTATTCCGTGTTGATTCATTATCATTTCAGTGCATTTCACGGTCATGCCCCTTCACTTCACGGTCATTTTGGTGCATTTCATAGTCCAATCGCCTCACTTCACGCTCATTTCCATGCATATCACAGTCATTCCCACCTATTTCATGTTGATTCACGGTCATTTCGATGCATTTCACGGTCATGGTCATTCACTTTCACAGTCATTTCCATGAATTTCACGATCCAATCGCTTCAGTTCATGGTCATTTTCATGTATATCACGGTCATTCCCGCCTATTCCGTGTTAATTCACGGCCCTTTCGACGCATTTCACGGTCATGCACCTTCACTTCACGGTCATTTCCATGCATTTTATGGTCCAATCGATTCACTTCACGGTCATTTTCGCATATTCCGTGTTGATTCACGACCCTTTCGGCACATTTCACGGTCATGCCCCTTAACTTTATGGTCATTCAGCGCATTTCCCGGTCCAATCACTTCACTTCACGATCATTTTCATGCATATCTCGATCATTCCGGCCTATTCTGTGTTGATTCACTGTCCTTTTAGTGCATATTACTGTCATGCCCCTTCACTTCATGGTCATTTTCGTGCATTTCACGGTACAATCGCTTCACGTCACAGTCATGTCCATGCATATCACCGTCATTCCCGCCTATTCCGTGTGGATTCACGGTCATTTTGGCGCATTTCACGGTCATGCCCCTTCACTTCATGGTCATTTTCACGCATTTAACGGTCCAATCGCATCACTTCTCGGTCATTTCAAAGCATATCACAGTCATTCCTGCCTATTTCGTGTTGATTCACTGTCCTTTTGGCGCATTTCTTCGTCATGCCCCTTCACTTCACAGACATTTCCGAGCATTTCATGGTCTAATCGCCTCACTTCATGGTCATTTCCATGCATATCACGGTCATTTACGCCTATTTCGTGTTAATTTAGGGTCATTTCGTCGCATTTCACGGTCATGCCACATCACTTCACGATCATTTCCGCACGTTTTGTTTTCCGATCGTTTCACATCACGGTCATTTTCATGCATACCACAGTCATTTTTGCATATTCCGTGTTGATTAACGGTCATTTTGGCTCATTTTACAGTCATGCCCTTTCACTTCACGGTCATTTTGACGCATTTCATGGTCCAATCGCCTCACTTCACGGTCATTTCCATGCATTTCACAGTCATTCCTACTATTCTGTGTTGATGATTCACGGTCCTTTCAGTGCATTTCATGGTCTCGCCCCTTCACTTCACGGTCATTTCAGTGCATTTCATGGTCTGGCCCCTTCACTTCACGGTCATTTGCGCTCATTTTACGGTCCAATCACTTCACTTCACAGTCATTTCCATGCATATCACGGTCATTCCTACCAATTCCGTGTTGATTCACGATCCTTTAGGCACATTTCTCCGTCATGCCCCTTCACTTCACTGTCATTTCGGCGGATTTCATGGTCCAATCGCCTCACTTCACTGTCATTTCCATGCATATAACGCTCATTCCTTCCTATTCCGTGTTGATTCACAGTCCTTTCAGTGCATTTCACGGTCATGCCCATTCACTTCATAGTCCTTTTCGTGCATTTCACGGTCCAATCACTTAACTTCACGGTCATTTCCATGCATATCACGGTCATTCCCACCTATTCCGTGTTGATTCACGGTCCTTTTGGAGCATTTTAAGGTCATGCCCCTTCATTTCACTGTCATTTCCGCGCATTTCATGGTCCAATCGATTCACTTCATGGTCATTGACATGCATATCACGGTCATTCCTACCTGTTCCGTGTTTAATAACGGTCCTTTCGGCACATTTCGCAGTCAAGCCGCTTCACTTCATGGTGATTTTTACGCATTACGTGGTGCAATCGCCTCACTTCACAGTCATTTCCATGCATAACATGGTCATTCCCACCTATTTCGTGTCTATTCATGGTAATTTTAAGGCATTTCACGGTCATGCCCCTTCACTTTCTCAGTCATTTTCGTGCATTTCACGGTCCAATCTCTTCACTTCATGGTCATTTCCATGTATATCACTATCATTACCGCCAATTCAATGTTAATTCACGGTCGTTGTGGCGCATTTCACTTTTATGCCGCATCACTTCATGGTCATTTCCGCGCATTTTGTGGTACAATCTCTTCATTACATGGTGAATTCCATGCTTATCACTGTCATTCCAGCCTATTCCGTGTTGATTCACGGTCATTTCGACGCATTTCACATCATGCCCCTTAACTTCATGGTCATTTCCGTGCATTTAGCAGTCCAATCGCTTCACTTCTTGGCCATTTCCATGCATATCATAGTCATTCCTACCTATTCCGTGTTGATTCATGATCCTTTCGGCCCATTTCTCCATCTTGCCCCTTCACTTAACAGACATTTTTATGCATTTCGGGGTTCAATTGCCTCACTTCTCGGTCATTTCCATGCATATCACGGTCATTCCCGCCTATTCCGTGTTGATTTACGGTCATTTCGTCGCATTTCACGGTCATGCCCTATCATTTCACGATCATTTCCACTCATTTCGAGGTCCGATCGCTTCACTTCACCGTCATTTCCATGCATACCACGATTATTCTCGCCTATTCCGTCTTAATTCACGGTCATTTCGACGCATCTCACAGTCATGCCCCTTCACTTCACAGTCATTTCGACGCATTTCATGGTCCAATCGCCTCACTTCACGGTCATTTCCATGCATATCACGGTCATTCCTACCAATTTCGTGTTGATTCACGGTCCATTCAGTGCATTTCATGGTCTTGCCCATTCACTTCATGGTCATTTCTGCGCCTTTCACAGTCCAATCACTTCATTTCACTGTCATTTTCATGCATATCACAGTCATTTCCACCTATTCCATGTTGATTTATGGTCCATTCGGTGCATTTCACGGTCATGCCCCTTCACTTCACCGTCATTTCCGCACATTTCATAGTCTAATCAATTCACTTGTCATTTCCATGCATATCACTGTAATTCCCGCCTATTCCGTGTTTATTCACTGTCCTTTGGCGCATTTCGTGGTCAAGCCCCTTCACTTCATGGTGATTTTCGTGTATTACTCGGTACAATCGTCTCACTTCACGGTCATTCCCATGCAAATCATGGTCATTGCCACCTATTTCGTGTCGATTCACGGTCATTTCAACGCATTTCACGGTCATGTCGCTTCACTTTCACAGTCATTTCCGTGCATTTCACACTACACTTCATTGTCATTTCCATGTATATCACGGTCATTCCCGCCTATTCCGTGTTGATTCAAGGTCCTTTCGGTGCATTTCACGGTCATGCCCCTTCACTTCACGGTCATTTTCCCACATTTCGCGGTACAATCACCTCACTTCACCATCATTTCCATGCATATCACGGCTATTCGTGCCTATTCCGTGTTGATTCACGATCATTTCGGTGCATGTCACGGTATGCACCTTCACTTCACGGTCATTTTCACGCATTTCGAGGTCCGATCGCTTCACTTAATGGTCATTTACATGCATTCCACAGTCATTACCGCCTATTCCATGTTGATTCACGGTCAATTTGGTAGATTTTCCGGTCATGCCCTGTCACTTCACGGTCATTTACGCACATTTTATGGTCCAATCGATTCACTTCACGGTCATTTCCATGCTTATCACCATAAATTTCACCTATTCTGTGTTGATTCACGGTCCTTTCGACACATTTCACGGTCATGCCCCTTCACTTCATGGTTATTTTAACGCATTTCACGGTACAATCGCCTCACTTCATGGTCATTTCCATGCATATCACGGTCATTCCCGCCTATTCAGTGTTGATTTACGGTCATTTCGGCTCATTTCACGGTCATGCACCTTCACTTCATGGTCATTTCGGCACATTTCGCGGTCCAATCACTTCAGTTCATGGTCATTTCCATGCATACCACAGTCATTCCCGCCTATTCCATGTTGATTCACGGTCATTTCATCGCATTTCACAGTCATGCCCCTTCACTTCATGGTCATTTCCTTGCACTTTATGGTCCAATAGCTTCACTTCATGGTCATTTCCATGTATATCACGGTCATTCCCGCTTTTTCCGTGTTGATGCACGGTCCTTTCGGCGCATTTAACTTTCATGCCCCTTCACTTCATGGTCATTTTCCCGCATTTCGCAGTACAATCGCTTCACTACATGGTCATTTCCATGCATATCACTGTCATTCCAGCCTATTCTGTGTTGATTCACGGCCATTTCGGCGCATTTCACGGTCATGCCCCTTCACTTCATGGTCATTTCCATGCATTCAACAATCCAATCGCTTCACTTCTCGGTCATTTCCATGCATATCACTGTCATTTCTGCCTATTCCGTGTTGATCATGGTCCTTTCGACGCATTTCTCCATCTTGCCCCCGAACTTCACGGACATTTTCGTGCATTTCGAGGGCCAATCGCCTCACTTCTCGGTCATTTCCATGCATATCATGGTCATTCCTGCCTATTCCATGCTGATTTACGGTCATTTCGTCACATTTTACGATAATGCCCTATCACATCACGATCATTTCCATGCATTTCGCGGTCCGATCGCTTCACTTCACGGTCATTTCCATGCATACCACAATAATTCTCGCCTATTCCGTGTTGATTCACGGTCATTTCTGCGCATCTCACAGTCATGTCCCTTCACTTCACGGTCATTTCGCCGCATTTCATGGTCCAATCGCCTCACTTCACGGTCATTTCCATGCATATCACAGTCTTTCCGACCCATTCCGTGTTGATTACGGTCCTTTCGGTGCATTTCACGGTCTTGCCCTTTCACTTCATGGCCCTTTTCGCGCATTTCACGGTCCAATCACTTCACTTCACAGTCATTTCCATGCATATCACGGCCATTTCTGCCTATTTCGTGTTGATTCACGGTCCTTTCGGCGCATTTCACGGTCATGCCCCTTCACTTCACCGTCATTTTCGCACATTTTACAATCCAATCGATTCACTTCACGGTCATTTCCATGCATATCACGGTCATTCTCGCCTATTCCGTGTTGATTCACGGTCCTTTCGGTGCATTTCACGGTCATGTCCCTTCACTTCACGGTCAATTTCACGCATTTCGTGGTACAATCGCCTCACTTCACGGTCATTTCCATGCATATCATGGTCAATCCCACCTATTTCATGTCAATTCATGGTCATTTCGACGCATTTCACGGTCATGCCCCTTCACTTTCACAGTCATTTCCGTACATATCACGGTCATTCCTGCCTATTCCGTGCTGATTCACGGTCCTTTCGTCTCACTTCACAGTCATTTTTGTGTTGTCACAGTCCAATCGATTCACTTCACGGTCATTTCCATGCATATCACGGTCATTCTCCCCTATTTCGTGTTTATTCACTGTCCTTTCGACACATTTCGTTGTCAAGCCCCTTCACTTCATGGTCATTTCTGCACATTTCGTGGTACAATCGCCTCACTTCACGGTCATTTCCATGCATATCACGGTCATTCCCACCCATTTCATTTTGATTCACAGTCACTTCGCCGCATTACATGGTCTTGCCCCTTCACTTTCACAGTGATTTTCGTGCATTTCACGGTCCAATCTCTTCACTTCACTGTCATTTCCATTTATATCACGATCATTCCCGCCTATTCCGTGTTGATTCACCGCCCTTTCGGTGCATTTCACAGTCATTTCCGCGCATTTCGCATTACAAACGCCTCACTTCACGGTCATTTCCATGTAAATCATGGTCATTCCGGCATATTCCGTGTTGATTCACGGTCTTTTCGGCGCATTTCACGGTCATGCACCTTCACTTCACAGTCATTTCCACGCATTTTGCGGTCCAATCTCTTCACTTCATGGTCATTTCCATGCATATCACGGTCATTCCCGCTTATTCCGTGTTGATTCATGGTCCTTTCGACGCATTTCACGGTCATGCCCCTTCACGTCACTGTCATTTCCATGCATATCGCGGTACAATCGCTGCACTTCACGGTCATTTCCATGCATATCACGGTAATTTCATCAAATTCCGTATTGATTCACAGTCATTTCTGTGAATTTCACGGTCATGCCCCTTCACTTCACTGTCATTTTCATGCATTTCGCGATCCAATCGCTTCATTTCATGGTCATTTCCATGCATACCACGGTCAATCCCGCCGATTTCGTGTTGGTAAACGGTCTTTTTGACGCATTTCATGGCCACGCCCCTTCACTTCACAGTCATTCCAGCGCATTTCTCGGTCTAATCGCCTCACTTCACAGTCATTACAATGCAAATCATAGTTATTCCCACCTATTTCGTGTATTTAGACTGTCCTTTAGACACATTTCACGGTCACGCCCCTTCACTTCAAGGTCATTTCCACACATTTCCCGGTCCAATCGCTTCACTTCACTGTCATTTCCATGCATATAATGGTCATTCCTGCCTATTCTGTGTTGATTCACGGTCCTTTAACCACATTTCATAGTCATGCCCCTTCACTTCATGGTCATTTCTGCGCATTTCGTGTTACAATCGCATCACTTCGCGGTCATTTCCATGCATATCACGGTCATTCCAACCTATTCCGTGTTTATTCAAGGTCATTTCGGCACATTTCACGGTCATGCCCCATCACTTCACGGTCATTTTCGCGTATTTTTACGGTCAAATCACTTAACTTCACGGTCATTTCCATCCATACCACGGTCATTCCCGCCTATTCCGTGTTAATTCACGGTCATTTCGCCGCATTTTATGGTCATGCCCCTTCACTTTCACAGTCATTTATGTGCATTTAATAGTGCAATCGCTTCACTTCACGGTCATTTCCATGTATATCACAGTCATTCCCGCCTATTCCGTGTTGATTCACGGTCCTTTCGACGCATTTCACGGTCACGCCCCTTCACTTCACGGTCATTTTCGCGCATTTCACGGTACAATTGCCTCACTTCACGATCATTTCCATGTACATCACGGTCATTCCCGCCTATTCCGTGTTGATTCACGGCCATTTCGACACATTTCTTGGTCATGCCACTTCACTTTCACAGTCATTTCCATGCATTTCATTGTCCAATCGCTTCACTTTACGGTCATTTCTATGTATATCACGGTCATTCCTGCCAATTCCGTGTTGATCCACGGTCCTTCCGTTGCATTTCACTGTCATACCTCTTCACTTCACGGTCATTTTCGTGCATTTTGCGGTTCAATCGCCTCACTTCATAGTCATTTCCATGCATATCACGGTCATTACTGCCTATTCCGTGTTGAGTCACGGTCATTTTGCCACATTTCACAGTCAAGCACCTTCACTTCACGGTCATTTCCGCACATTTTGCGTTCCAATCGCTTCACTTCACCATCATTTTCATGCATACCACAGTCATTCCCGCCTATTCCATGTTGATTCACTGTCATTTCGTTGCATTCCACGGTCATGCCCCTTCACTTCATGGTAATTTCTGCGCATTTCGCGGTACAATTGCCTCACTTCATGGTCCTTTCCATGCACATCACGGTCATTCCCGCCTATTCCGTGTTGATTTACGGTCATTTCGGCGCATTTCATGGTCGTGCACCTTCACTTCACGGTCAATTCCTCACATTTCACAGTCCAATCTCTTCACTTCATGGTCATTTCCATGCATACCATGGTCCTTCCCGCCTATTCTGTGTTGATTCACGCTCATTTCGGCGCATTTCATGGTCATGCCCCTTCACTTTCACAGTCATTTTTGTGCATTTCACGGTCCAATCGCTACACTTCACGATCATTTCCATGTATATCACAGTCATTCCCACTATTTCGTGTTGATTCACGGTCCTTTCGGCGCATTTCACGGTCATATCCCTTCACTTCACGGTCATTTTCACACATTTCACGGTACAATCGCCTCACTTCACAGTCATTTTCATGCATATCACGGTCATTCCTGCATATTCCGTATTGATTCACGGTCATTTCGGTGCATTTTACGATCATGCACCTTCACTTCACGGTGATTTCAGCACATTTCATGGTCCAAGCTCTTCACTTCACGGTCATTTCCATGCATACCACAGTCATTCCCGCCTATTCGGTGTTGATTAACGGTCATTTCGGCGCATTTCACGGTCACGTTCCATCACTTCATGGTCATTTCCGCACATTTTATGGTCCAATCGATTCACTTCACGGTCATTTCCATGCTTATTATGGTAATTTCTGCCTATTCCGTGTTGATTCACGGTCCTTTCGGCACATTTCACGGTCATGTCCCTTCACTTCACGGTCATTTCCACGCATTTCCCTGTCCAAACAATTCACTTCATAGTCATTTCCATGCATATCATGGTCATTCCAACCTATTCCTTATTGATTCACTGTCCTTTCAGCACATTTCACGGTCATGCCCCTTCACTTCATGGTTATTTTTGAGCATTTCGTAGTACAATTGCTTCACTTCACGGTCATTTCCATTCATATCACTGTCATTCCCGCCTAATCCGTGTTGATTCATTGTCATTTCGGCGCATTTCACGATCATGTCCCTTCACTTCATGGTCATTTCCGCACTTTTAACGGTCTAATTGCTTCACTTCACGGTCATTTCCATGCATATCATGATCATTCCAGCCTCTTCTGTGTTGATTCACGGTCCTTTAGACGCATTTCACCATCATGCCCCTTCACTTCACGGTCATTCGGTGCATTTCATAGTCCAATCGCCTCACTTCACGCTCAGTTCCATGCATATCACAGTCATTCCCACCTATTTCGTGTTGATTCACGGTCATTTCGACGCATTTCACGGTCATGCCCATTCACTTTCACAGTCATTTCCATGAATTTCACGGTCCAATCGCTTCACTTCATGGTCATTTTCATGTATATCACGGTCATTCCCGCCTATTCCGTGTTGATTCACGGTCCTTTTGGCGCCTTTCACGGTCATGCACCTTCACTTCACTGTCATTTCCATGCATTTTATGGTCCAATCGATTCAGTTCACAGGCATTTTCGCATATTCCGTGTTGACTCACGACCTTTTCGCCACATTTCACGGTCATGCCCCTTAACTTCACGGTCATTTCCGTGCATTTCCCGGTCCAATCACTTCACTTCACGATCATTTCCATGCATATCTCGGTCATTCCTACCTATTCCGTGTTGATTCACTGTCCTTTTAGTGCATTTTACGGTCATGCCCCTTCACTTCATGGTCATTTACGCGCATTTCGCGGTACAATCGCTTCACTTCACGGTCATGTCCATGCATATCACTGTCATTCCTGCCTATTCCGTGTGGATTCACGGTCATTTTGGCGCATTTCACGGTCATGCCCCTTCACTTCATGGTCATTTCCGCACATTTAACAGTCCAATCGCATCACTTCTTGGTTATTACCAAGCATATCACGGTCATTCCTGCCTATTCCGTGTTGATTCACAGTCCTTTTGGCGCATTTCTCCTTCATGCCCCTTCACTTCATGGACATTTCTGTGCATTTCATGGTCTAATCGCCTCACTTCACGGTCATTTCCATGCATATCACGGTCATTTAAGCCTATTTCGTGTTGATTTAGGGTCATTTTGTCGCATGTCACGTTCATGCCACATCACTTCACGATCATTTTCGTGCATTTCGTTGTCTGATCACTTCACATCATGGTCATTTCCATGCATACCACAGTCATTCCCGCCTATTCCATGTTGATTAACGGTCATTTTGGCTCATTTTACAGTCATGCCCTTTCAGTTCACGGTCATTTCCGAGCATTTCATGGTCCAATCGCCTCACTTCACGGTCATTTCCATGCATTTCACGGTCATTCCTACCTATTCCATATTGATTCACGGTCCTTTCGGTGCATATCATGGTCTCGCCCCTTCACTTCACGGTCATTTTCGTGCATTTTACGGTCCAATCACTTCACTTCACGGTCATTTCCATGCATATCACGGTCATTCCTTCCTATTCCGTGTTGATCACGGTCCTTTTGGAGCATTTCTCCGTCATGCCCCTTCACTTCACGGTCATTTTGGCGTATTTCATGGTCCAAGCGCCTCACTTCACTGTCATTTCCATGCATATCACGGTCATTCCTGCCTATTCCGTGTTGATTCACGGTCCTTTCAGTGCATTTCACGGTCATGCCCATTCACTTCACGATCATTTTCGTGCATTTCACGGTCCAACCACTTCACTTCACTGTCATTTCCATGCATATCACGGTCATTCCCACCTATTCCGTGTTGATTCACGGTCCTTTCGGAGCATTTTAAGGTCATGCCCCTTCACTTCACTATCATTTCCGCGCATTTCATGGTCCAATTGATTCACTTCACGATCATTTGCATGCATATCACGGTCATTCCTGCCTGTTCCGTGTTTATTCACGGTCCTTTTGGCACATTTCGTGATCAAGCCACTTCACTTCATGGTGATTTCCGCTCATTACGTGGTACAATCGCCTCACTTCACGGTCATTTCCATGCATAAGACGGTCATTCCCACCTATTTTGTGTCTATTCATGGTAATTTCGAGGCATTTCACGGTCATGCCCCTTCACTTTCTCAGTCATTTCCATGCATTTCACAGTCCAATCGCTTCACTTCACGGTCATTTCCATGTATATCACGTTCATCGCCGCCAATTCGGTGTTGATTCACGGTCGTTGTGGCGCATTTCATTTTCATGCCACTTCACTTCATGTTCATTTTCGCATAATTTGCGGGACAATCGCTTCACTACATGGTCAATTCCATGCATATCACTGTCATTCCAGCCTATTCTGTATTTATTCACGGTCATTTCACATCATGCCTCTTAACTTCATGGTCATTTTCGTGCATTTAGCAGTCCAATCGCTTCACTTCTCAATCATTTCCATGCATATCGCAGTCATTCCTGCTTAATCCGTGTTGATTCACGATCCTTTCAGCGCATTTCTCCATCTTGCCCCTTCACTTAAGGGACATTTCCGCGCATGTCGCGGTCCAATCCCCTCACTTCTAGGTCCTTTCCATGCATATCACGGTCATTCCCGCCTATTCCATGTTGATTTACGGTCATTTCGTCGCATTTCACGGTCATGCCCTATCACTTCACGATCATTTCCACGCATTTCACGGTCCGATCGCTTCACTTCACTGTCATTTCCATGCATACCATGGTTATTCTCGCCTATTCCGTGTTAATTCACGGTCATTTCGGCGCATCTCACAGTCATGCCCCTTCACTTCACGGTCATTTCGACGCATGTCATGGTCCAACCGCCTCACTTCACGGTCATTTCCGTGCATATCATAGTCATTCCTACCAATTTCGTGTTGATTCATGGTTCTTTCGGTGCATTTCACGGTCTTGCCCATTCACTTCACGGTCATTTCCATGCCTTTCACGGTCCAATCACTTCACTTCATGGTCATTTCCATGCATATCATGGTCATTTCCACCTATTCCATTTTGATTTATTGTCCTTTCGGCGCATTTCACGGTCATGCCCCTTCATTTCACCGTCATTTCCACACATTTCACAGTCCAATCAATTCACTTCATAGTCGTTTTCATGGTTATCACGGTCATTCCCGCCTATTCCGTGTTTATTCACTGTCCTTTAGTGCATTTCGCGGTCAAGCCCCTTCACTTCATAGTGATTTTCGTGTATTACTTGGTACAATCGTCTCACTTCACGGTCATTTCCATGCAAATTATGGTCATTCCCACCTATTTCATGTCGATTCACGGTCATTTCGACGCATTTCACGATCATGTCGCTTCACTTTCACAGTCATTTTCGTGCATTTCACGCTACACTTCACGGTCATTTCCATGTATATCACGGTTATTCCTGCCTATTCCGTGTTGATTCACGATCCTTTCAGTGCAATTCACGGTCATGCCCCTTCACATCACGGTCATTTCCGCGCATTTCACGGTACAATCGCCTCACTTCACCATCATTTCCATGCATATCACTTTCATTCCTGCTTATTCCGTGTTGATTCACTGTCATTTCGGCGCATGTCACGGTATGCACCTTCACTTCACGGTCATTTTTGAGCATTTCGAGGTCCGATTACTTCACTTAATAGTCATTTACATGCATACCACAGTCATTACCGCCTATTCCGTGTTGTTTCACGGTCAATTTGGTGGATTTCACCGTCATGCCCCGTCACTTCACAGTCATTTCTGCACATTTTATGGTCCAATCGATTCACTTCACGGTCATTTCCATGCTTACAACGGTAATTTCCACCTATTCCATGTTGATTCACGGTCCTTTCGACACATTTCACAGTCATGCCCCTTCACTTCACGGTCATTTTCCCGCATTTCATGGTACAATCGCCTCACTTCACAGTCATTTCCATGCATATCACGGTCATTCCCGCCTATTCCGAGTTGATTTACAGTCATTTCGGCTCATTTCATGGTCATGCACCTTCACTTCGCGGTCATTTCGGTGCATTTCGTGGTCCAATCGCTTCACTTCATGGTCATTTCCATGCATACCACGGTCATTCCCGCCTATTTCGTGTTCATTCATGGTCATTTCATCGCATTTCACAGTCATGCCCCTTCACTTCGTGGTCATTTCCTCGCACTTTATGGTCCAATAGCTTCACTTCACGGTCATTTCTAGGTATATCACCGTTATTCCCGCCTTTTCCGTGTTGATGCACGGTCCTTTCGACGCATTTCACTTTCATGCCCCTTCACTTCATGGTCATTTCCGCGCGTTCCGCGGAACAATCGCTTCACTACATGGTCATTTCCATGCATATCACTGTCATTCCAGCCTATTCTATGTTGATTTACGGCCATTTCGGTACATTTCACGGTCATGCCCCTTCACTTCATGGTCATTTCCAGGCATTTAACAATCCAATCGGTTCACTTCTCGGTCATTTCCATGCATATCACGGTCATTCCTGCCTATTCCGTGTTGATTAACGGTCCTTTCGGCGCATTTCTCCGTCTTGCCCCTTCACTTCACGGACATTTCTGTGCATTTCGCGGTCCAATCGCCTCACTTCTCAGTCATTTCCATGCATATCACGGTCATTCCCGCATATTCCGTGTTGATTTACGGTCTTTTCGTCGCATTTTACGATCATGCCCTATCACTTCACAATCATTTCCACGCATTTCGCGGTCCGATCACTTCACTTCACGGTCATTTCCATGCATACCACGATAATTCTCGCCTATTCCATGTTGATTCACGGTCATTTCTACGCATCTCATAGTCATGCCCCTTCACTTCACGGTCATTTCGCCGCATTTCATGGTCCAATCGCCTCATTTCACGTTCATTTCCATGCATATCACAGTCTTTCCGACCCATTCCGTGTTGATTCACGGTCCTTTTAGTGCATTTCACGGTCTTGCCCTTTCACTTCATGGTCATTTCCGTGCATTTCATGGTCCAATCATTTCACTTCACGGTCATTTTCATGCATATCACGGTCATTTCCACCTATTCCGTGTTGATTCACGATCCTTTCGAGGCATTTCACGGTCATGCCCCTTCACTTCACCGTCATTTCCGCACATTTTACAATCCAATCGATTCACTTCACGGTCAATTCCATGCATATCACGGTCATTCCCGCCTATTCCATGTTTATTCACTGTCCTTTCGGTGCATTTCGCGGTCAAGCCCCTTCACTTCATGGTGATATCCGTGGATTTCATGGTACAATCGCCTCACTTCACGGTCATTTCCATGCATATCATGGTCAATCCCACCTATTTCATGTCAATTCATGGTCATTTCGACGCATTTCACGGTCATGCCCCTTCACTTTCACACTCATTTTCATGCATTTCACGATCCAATCGCTACACTTTACGGTCATTTCCATGTATATCATGGTCATTACCGCCTATTCCGTGTTGATTCACGGTCCTTTCGGCACATTTCATGGTCATTCCCCTGCACCTCATGGTCATTTCCACGCATTTCACGGTCCAATTGTTTCACTTCATGGTCATTTCCATACATATCACGGTCATTCCTGCCTATTCCATGCTGATTCACGGTCCTTTCGTCGCATTTCATGGTCATGCCCCTTCACTTCACGATCATTTCTACACTGTCACAGTCCAATCGATTCACTTCACGGTCATTTCCATGCATATCTCGGTCATTCTCCCCTATTTCGTGTTTATTCATTGTCCTTTCGATGCATTTCACCGTCATGCCCTTTAACTTCACGGACATTTTCACGCATTTCGTGGTCAAATCGCCTCACTTCACGTTCATTTCCATGCATATCACGGTCATTCCTGCCCATTCCGTGTTGATTCACGGTCCTTTCGGTGCAATTCACGGTCATGTCCCTTCACTTCACGGTCATTTTCACGCATTTCATGGTACAATCGCCTCACTTCACGGTCATTTCCATGCATATCACGGTCATTCCCGCCTATTCCGTGTTGATTCACGGTCCTTTCGGTGCATTTCACGGTCATGTCCCTTCACTTCACGGTCAATTTCACGCATTTCGTGGTACAATCGCCTCACTTTACGGTCATTTCCATGCATATCACGGTCATTCCTGCCTATTCCGTGTTGATTCACAGTCATTTCGGTGCATTTCACGGTCATGTACCTTCACTTAACGGTGATTTCAGCGCATTTCACAGTCCAAGCTCTTCACTTCATGGTCATTTCCATGCATACCACAGTCATTCCCGCCTATTCTGTGTTGAATTACGGTCATTTCGACACAATTCACGAACATGGCCATCACTTCACGGTCATTTCTGCACATTTTATGGTCCAATCGATTCACTTCACGGTCATTTCCATGCTTATCATGGTAATTTCTGCCTATTCCGTGTTGATTTACGGTCCTTTCGGCGTATTTAACGATCATGCCCCTTCACTTCAAGGTCATTTCCGTGCATTTCCCGCTCCAATCACTTCACTTCACAATCATTTGCATGCATATCACGGTCATTCCTGCCTATTTTGTGTTGATTCATTGTCCTTTCACCGCATTTCACGATCATGCCCCTTCACTTTATGGTCATTTCTGCGCATTTCGCGGTACAATCACTTCGATTCATGGTCATTTCCATGCATATCACTATCATTCCCACCTATTCCGTGTTGATTTATGGTCATTTCGGCGCATTTTACGGTCATGCCCCTGCACTTCATGGTCATTTTCGTGCATTTCACGGTCCAATCGCTTCACTTCACGGTCATTTCCAAACATATAACGGTCATTCCTGCCTATTTTGTCCTTATTTGTTGTCCTTTCGACGCATTTCACCTCCATGCCCTTTAACTTCACAAACATTTTCGTGCATTTCGTGGTCCAATCGCCTCACTTCACGGTCATTTCCATGCATATCACAGTCATTTACGCCTTTTTTGTGTTGATTTACGGTCATTTCGTCGCATTTCACGGTCATGCCACATCACTTCATGATCATTTTCGCGCATTTGGCGGTCCAATCGCTTCACTACACGGTCCTTTCCATGCATACCAAGGTCATTCCCGCCTATTCCATGTTGATTCACGGTCATTTCAGCGCATTTCACTATCATGCCCCATCACTTCACAGTCATTTCGACGCATTTCATTGTCCAATTGCTTCACTTCACGGTCATTTCCTTGCATATCACGGTCATTCCTGCATATTCCGTGTTGATTCACAGTCCTTTCGGTGCATTTCACGGTCTTGTCCCTTCACTTCACAGTCATTTCTGTGCATTTCACGGTCCAATTGATTCACTTCACGGCCATTTTCATGCATATCGCGGTCATTCCTGCCTATTCCGTGTTTATTCACTGTCCTTTCGATGCATTTCGCGGTCAAGCCCCTTCACTACATGGTAATTTCTACACATTTCGTGGTACAATCGCCTCACGTCACGATCATTTCCATGCATATCACGGTCATTCCCACCTATTTCGTGTTGATTCACGGTCATTTCATGGTCATGCCCCTTCACTTTCACAGTCATTTTCGTGCATTTCACGGTCCAATCACTTCACTTCACGGTCATTCCCGCTTATTCCGTGTTGATTCCCGGTCATTTCAGCGCATTTCACAGTCATGCCCCTTCACTCCACGGTCATTTTCATGCATTTCGCGGTACAATCGCCTCACTTCACGGTATGCACCTTCACTTCACGGTCATTTCCTCTGATCGCTTCACTTCATGGTCATTTCCATGCAAGCTATAGTCATTCCCACCTATTCCGTGTTGATTCATGATCATTTCGGCGCATTTCACGATCATGCCACTTCACTTCACAGTCATTTCCGCACATTCGCGGCTTGACCCAATTCTCAATCCTGGGTGACTACCAATTGACTCACTGCTTAGCCGAGCAGAAGACCAGGATCCACCAGGATTAGGAAGGGATACAACGTTGTCTACCCTGTCCAGGCGGACATTCGATGTACCGGGATCAAGCCCACTACAACCGTCTCTCTGTACTGGTCGACCACTGAAAATATATATCTTACTCTAAGCAGATGGGAATTGTCGTCAAGACATCAAATAGGTAAAGAAATAAATTGTAGCAAACCGTTAGGGTGTAAGGAATGCATAAAGAAGTAAGTTTTAAGGGGGGTGGACCAAAAGGAACCAGACTTATATAGATCATATAGACCCTACCACGTATAGAAACATGAAATCAACAAAACTTAGGTAAAGCAAATGACAAATCTTTCCTCATCACCCTTAGCCAATTTCGGGGATGAAATTTTATTTTAAGGGGGGTAGATTGTAACACCCCAGATTTTTTTCTACCTGGAGTTAGACGACCTTAGGCAATGGGTCTACCATAGCACCTTGGGAGCTTCTCAAAATTCAATTCCAAAGCCAGAGAAATCATTTAGAACCAAATTCCTTAGAATTTAATGTGATTTAGCTAGCACTACACTAGATTACCTGTGAAATAAGCACCAACCACTTTAAATACGATCTGTAAGACCCAAAACCTCTAGAATCGTTGACGCTACGTTACCCTAAAATTCAGGATCAAACGCTAAACCGGTTTATTCTCAGGAATCCTTTGAAACTTTGTATTGGATCTAGACCGCATGGTGAAAGTCCAATATCCGCAATCTCTGACCGTTATGACCGCTTAGCTCGACTTGACAATCATTTCAAAAATCAAGCTCAACCGATGCTCTGAGGCTATTTCATTGAGCCTGGAGCAGGGAGTGTGAGAAAGAATGAAATTCATTTAAAATTAAATGAGATTTAAATAAATCTAGCACGTTCCGCTTGCGGGATCAGTATAAGCATTCAGACCGTCGGAATCTGACCCAAATACACCCTCGAATCACGGAACATTTCTCACCCAGGTCAGTGTACTTGAAATCCTCGATCGAGTCTCCGTGACCGCTGAACTGAAACTAGTCCACCACGTGCGATCTGGGAACTCTACCGGTCTGAAAACTTGATGTGAGCAGGATCCAATGTACATGAGCTTAAGGCCGACCACGTTCGGCCAGGGGACCTCCGGAAACGCTCTTTTGGATCGTAAGAGACCCGATTTGGTTATAACCCAAGTATACCCTTGTCCCAAGTCTATTTAGGTGAGGTTTTAGCCTATATAAGGGCTTTAAACCCTCTCATATCTCTCTCATCCGAATTTGCTATAAACCCTAGAAAGAGAGAGAGAGAAAGAGAGAGTTAGTGAGAGAATTTGTGAGAGAACTTCCTGCCGTTTGCTCCAGCTTTTGCACGTACTAAAGCACCACCTTCAAATCACTTTTCCAATGATTCCAACTCACTTCTAGGTAAGAAAACCCTAACCACAAGCTGTTTTAGGGATTCCTTTGTTACAAGTAGCGATGTAACTTATGTATCTTGTGATATAGGTCGCCATAACGCTGTTGACGAAGCGTGGACGTTCTATTCGAATCGATACACGTCTAAGGCAAAAGGTGAGGATTTTAGATGTTTTGATTGACTGATTTCAAAGCTTTCAATGTCGTTTAATAGTAGATTATCGACGAGAGCGTCGTTTGACATGTAGAACATGCTGACCGTTTTTCATTTCGATTGCATACGGGAAATATGAGATTTAGGGTATTTTAGTCATTTATAGGAAATACTGTTTACGTCCGTATTTTGCTGAAATGATTACCATGGGTATTTATCGTGATATGATATTAGAAATGCATGCATGATCTGTTCGGCGAAGAGATTCGCCCTAATGCGCACTTTGAGTCGACATACGCTATGTGGACTAAAGTGTGTAGACTAAGTGTTTGTATTAGTATGTATTGAGTAAATGGTGTTGTGAATTAGTTTTGAGATTGAATTCTCAATTAATATGCTGATGTATATGATTCCCACCTTGTTGGCTATATGAATTGATTTCATTATATATATGGAATGCATGTGTTGGTTGATTTGCTTACGTTGTATGTTATAACATGTGTCAACATGTTTGTATTGTTAATATTCATTCCTGTTACTCTCATATGATTACTGATGTTGATTTACAAATGCTTGGGGCTATAACTTAGTCCAGGCAGTCGGTAATGGATTGAATTCGTAGTTGGCTTCTATTTACCACGAAGGACTCGTCGATGAACGCGAGTCGTGTTTTGGGTTGGCGGCAGTGGTTAGGCCACACGAAGTGTTTTATACGCTTCATGTTGCTCAACTTGAGATGCGCTCGTACTAGTCGAGCTCGTCAAGTAACCTGACTGACCGTTGATTGTTCACCTTGTAAGAGTCATATCTGCTTGAACCTAGGGTACTGAACTTACCGGTGGAACCCCTGATAACCATGGTACCTTGATCCATAAAGACTGATGAGCCGGGCATGGTGGTATGAGACACCGTGGTCGAGCTGTAGTCCTACGCTGGGGCCACAAACCTCCCCGTAGTGACCAGTGAGCACCTTTGACTCGTGAGCCGATTGTGGTGGTATGGGACACTACATTCGAGCTGTCGGCCTACACTGATTGGTGACGAGCCCTTTGTAGTGACCTCGAGCGTATTCTGAGTCTACGGGAGGCGACGACCCTTCCGTAGTAACAAGAGTACATTAGGCCTATATTGATAAGGTGATGGGGGAGCAGTGCAACGAGTGCGAGCAACAGCCCTGGCAGCCCTTGCAGCGACCTACAAATATAACATCGTATGAGATTACTAGGAGTGACGACCCTAGACAGGATCTGTGTTAGGATTGATATAAGGAAGGTACCTTAGTTTCCCAATACTACTGTATGAATGGACTAATAACAACTCGATAATCATTATCCATATCGCACTGCATGTGCCTGAAAGATGTGGAGCAGTGAGGAAAGCAAGCATGCCGCGGGCGTAAGATGGTGCCGCATGAGGGAGTATGTCGGTGAGGGCATCCATCATGTCATTTCATGCTGGTATTAACAACAGTATTTAGGAATGTTTGATTATTAGCTTTACTATTATCGCGTGATTGATTTGATAACATGCTAATCTTTGCTCTATGATTCCACTGAGTTGATCACTCACTCCCACATTACGGGATGGTGTTTCGGACACCCATCAGTCCCTATTTTAGTTTCAGATGATGGCGATGCTTGCGAAGCAGAGCCGGACTTGATGAGGAGGAGGAGGATCCCTCCTATATGCAGGTTCTGATTGATGGGGTTACAGGGTTACTGATTAGATGCTAGTACACTTGGTATTTTGCCTTTTATCTTCACATCCATATATATTCTCTTCTTTCTATTTTGGAGTATACATGTAATTAGTTAACCTGGTAACATGTTCACACTCTGGAGACTTACAACAGTTCATATATTTTATATATCTATCACATTTTTTCGCTTGCTAATTTAACTGTCTCTGGAGTATGATATACTATTTTGGCTTAATCCACTTCATGTTTTATGCACTATTATGGCCAACATTCATCCATCATCGAAAATGTTGCATAAGTGATGTTCTAGAACTCGGGAGTTGGATTTCTACCCGACCTCTAATTTTTGAGGTGTTACACACGATATACACCTTCACTTCATGGTCATTTTCGTGCATTTCTCGGTCCGATCGCTTCACTTCGTGGTCATTTCCATGCATACCACAGTCATTCCCGCCTATTCCGTGTTAATTCACTGTCATTTCGGTGCATTTCACAGTCATGCCCCTTCACTTCACGGTCATTTCCGCACATTTTATAGTCCAATCGATTCACATCATGGTCATTTCCAAGCTTATCACAGTAATTTCTTCCTATTCCGTGTTGATTCACGGTCCTTTCGGCACATTTCACGGTCATGTCCCTTCACTTCATGGTCATTTCCGCACATTTCCCTGTCCAACCACTTCACTTCATGATCATTTCCATGCATATCATGGTCATTACAGCCTATTCCTTATTGATTCACTGTCCTTTCAGCGTATTTCACGGTCATGCCCCTTTACTTCATGGTTATTTTCGTGCATTTCACGGTCCAATCGCTTCACTTCACGGTCATTTCCATGCATATCACGAGCATTCCTGCCTATTCCGTGTTGATTCACGGTCCTTTTGGCGCATTTCACCATCATGCCACTTCACTTCACAGACATTTTCGCGCATTTTGTGGACCAATCGCCTCACTTCATGGACATTTCCATGCATATCATGGTCAATTACGCCTATTCCGTGTTGATTTACAGTCATTACGTCGCATTTCACGGTCATGCCACATCACTTCACGATCATTTCCACGCATTTTGCGGTCCGATCGCTTCACTTCACGGTCATTTCCATGCATACCACGGTCATTCCCGCCTATTCCGTGTTGATTCACAGTCATTTCGGCACATTTCACAGTCATGCCCTTCACTTCACAGTCATGTCAACGCATTTCATGGTCCAATCGCCTCACTTCATGGTCATTTCCATGCATATCACGGTCATTCCTGCCTATTCTGTGTTGATTCACGGTCCTTTCAGTGCATTTCACGGTCTTCCCCCTTCGCTTCAGGGTCATATCCGCGCATTTCACAGTCCAATAACTTCACTTCACGGTAATTCCAGCCTATTCCGTGTTGATCCACATTCTGTAACATCCTGAAAATCGGAGGTGGTGCATAAACTCCACTCCCAAGTTCTAGAACATCACTTATGTTACATTTTCAATGATGGATGAATATCGGCTGTATTAGTGCATAAAACATGAAGTGGATTAAGCCGAAACAGCATATCATACTCCAGAGACAGTTAAATTTCGCAAGCGAAAGACTATGATAAATATATAAAATGTATAATTTATTATAAGTCTCCAGAGTGTGAACATGTTACCAAGTTAACTAAATACATGTATACTCCAAAAATGAACAAAAAGAATATACATGCGTATTTTAAAAGTGCAAAATGACAAGTGTAATGACATCTAATCAGTAACCCTGTAATCCCCGTCGATCAGAACCTGCATATAGGAGAAATCCTCCTCATCATCATAAAGTCCGGCTCTGCTTCACAAGCAACGCCATCATCTGAAAGTAAAACAGGGACTGGTTGGTGTGTACAACACCGTCCCATAAATGGGAGTGAGTAGCTAACTCAGTGGAACAATAGAGTAAAGATTAACATGTTATCAAATCAATCAAGCGATAATGATAAAGCAAGCAAATCAAACATTCCTAAATACTGTGATTAATGCAAGGATGAGATGCAATAATGATGCATGCCCTCGCCAACATACTCCCACATGCGACACCATCTTACGTTCGCGGCATGCTTTCGTCTCTCAGTGCTCCACATCTTCCAGGCACATGCAGTGCGATATGAACATGATTACCGAGTTATTATTAATCATTTTCATACAGTAGGATTGAGAAGCTAAAGTACCTCCCTTGTATCATTTCCCAACAATGATCCCGTCTAGGGTCATCAATCCTAGCATATCTCATACGTAGTGTGGTTCTAGGTCGCTGCAAGGGCTGTCAGGGCTGTTACACGCACTCGTTGCATCGCTCCCCCATCACCTTATCAATATAGGCCTAGTTTGTACTCTTGTTGCTACGGAAGGGTCGTCGCCTCCACGTAGACTCAGAGTATGCTCGAGGTCACTACAAAGGGCTGTCAGGGCTGTTACATGCACTTGTTACACCACTCCCCCATCACCTTATCACTGTAGGTCGATAGCTTGAATACAGTGTCCCATACCACTGTATTCGGCTCACGAGCTCTGGTTGCTCACTGGTCACTACGGGGAGGCTGGTGGCCCCAGTGTAGGCCGACAGCTTGACCACGGTGTCCCATACCACCATGCCCAGCTCATGAGTCTTAGCGGATCAAGGTACCATGGTTAACGAGATTTCCACTGGTAAGTTTGGTACTTTAGATTCAAGCAGTAGCGTTCATACATGGTTAACATACATCGGGCTAATCGGGTTACTAACGAGTTCGACTAGTACGAGCACCCATTGAGTTGATCGACATGAAGTGTATAAGCACCTCGTGTGGCATAACCACTATCGACAAGCAACGCACGACTCGGGTTCGTCAAACACGTTCTGCGTGGCGAATACAACTAAGCCACAAACTCAAGTCTGATTACCGATTGCCTGGACTTTTCAATAGTCCCAAACACTTTCAATCTAAATCAGTAAGCATATGAACAAACAGGATCAAAATAATCAAGTAATCCAAGCATGCTATCGAACATGTTAGAAGATACGACATGTACATGAAACCATTCACAAACGTTTCATAAGTAAAGAGATTAAATCAAACACTTGCATGGAGGAAATCATAAACATCATTAAGATTGTTGACAACCCTATCTCAACACCACTATTAAATTTAGTTCGCCACACAACTTCTCACACAGGCATCTTATCAAACACTTAGACCACACAACTCCAACATACATGACGTATGTTGATTTCAACATAGAATATGACAAATCCTTATATCAAGGAGTTGTCTCATACACAACAATCATGTTCTTACATTCAATACATATGGTAGGCATAAATCATAAATTCATATTTATTTGGTCATTTCAATAAACACCTAGACTACACACATTAGCCTACATAAGCTATGTTGGCCAAAATGTGTATTAGGGCGAATCCTTTCGCCAAACAGGTCATACATCCAAAACTTGCATATATACACAGCAAATACTCATGGCAATCATATCTGCAAAATTTATACGGTTATGGTATTTTCTACAAATACATAGAATACAGAACGGATAGCATGTTCTACATGTGAAATAGCATCCACATCAAGAATCTATCATTAAACAACATTGAAAGTTTGAAAAATGATAACCTAAACATCTATAGTCCGCACCTTATGCCATAGAAGTGTAACGAACTCGTTAGAAACTCTAAGTCTTCGTATACATGGAATATTAACCTGTAATACAAGCTAGGTTAGCATCTAGCTACTAGCATCAATTAAAACCCTAAAGCAAGTTAGGGCTAGGCTTTTCTTACCTAAGAATGATGCCAAAATTGTTGGCATAAGGATCCAAATACAGTAGATGTGCACGAAGAATGATAGGAACAACTGCCAAGAACAATCCTCACACTCTCTCTCACTTTCTCTCTCTTTTTCCTTCTCTCTCTTTCTTCTCTCTCCCTTAGGTTTAGGAAATTCGTATGGGATATGAGAGAGGGGGTTTAAGCCTCTTATATAGGCTAAAAACTCACCAAATTAGACCCAGGGCCAAGGTATACTTATGTTATAACCAAATCGGGTCTGTTCCGATCCAACGGAGCACTTCTGGAGGTCTTGTTACTAAATGCGGTCGGACATAATCTCACCAACCTTGGATCTAGGTGGAGTTAAGTTTTCATCCCAGTCAGACTTCTAGATCGCACGTGGCAGACCAGTTTCAATTCAACGGTTACTGAACTTCGATCAAGGCCACAAATACTTTGACATGTAAGGGCCACCTATCCTAATTCGAGGGTGAATTTGGGTCAAATTCTAACGGCCAGAACGCTTAAAAATAATGCGCAAGTGAAACGTGCCAGATTTCATAAAAATATAATTAATTTTCTAAATATCTTCCTTTTCTCACTCTCTTCACTCCGGACGTAATAAAATGGTCTCAGGACATCGTTTGGACTTGATTTTCGAAGTGATTGTCAAGTCCAGTTAGGCGGTCCTAATTCTATAACTTCATATTATTCAGACTTTCGATGTGCGGTCCAGATCCGATACGGAGTTTTACAGTGCTCCCGAGAGCAACTGGGTTTAGAGTTGGATTCTAGATTTTAGGGTAACATAGCATTAATAATTCTATAGGTTTTGGGTCTTACAGAAAGTATTTAAAGTGGTTGGTGCTACTTTCGCAGGTAATCTAGTGTAGCGCTAGTTAATTCACGTTAAATTTCTAAGGAATTTAGTTTCAAATGATTTCTTTGGCTTTGAAATTGAGCTTTAAGAGTGATATGGTTGACCCATTGCCTAAGAATGTCTAACTCCAGGTTAGTAAAAATTCGGGGTGTTACACATTCCTTTCGTCGCATTTCAAGGTCATGCCAGTTCACTCACGGTCATTTCTGCACTATCACGGTCCAATTGATTCACTTCACGGTCATTTCCATGCATATCTCGATCATTCCCACTATTCCGTACTTATTCACTGTCCTTTTGATGCATTTCGTGGTCAAGCCCCTTCACTTCATGGTCATTTCTGCACATTTCATGGTACAATCGCCTCACTTCACGGTCATTTCCATGCATATCACGGTCATTCCCAACCATTTCATGTTGATTCACGGTTACTTCGACGCATTTCATGGTTATGCCCCTTAACTTTCACAGTTATTTTCGTGCATTTCACGGTCCAATCACTTCACTTCACGGTCATTTCCATATATATCACGGTCATTCCCGCCTATTCCGTGTTGACTCATGGCCCTTTTGGTGCATTTCACGGTCATGCACCTTCACTTCACGGTCATTTCTGTGCATTTTACGGTACAATCGCCTCACTTCACGGTCATTTCCATGCATATCACGGTCATTCCCGACTATTCTGTGTTGATTCACGATCTTTTCGACGCATTTCACGGTCATGCACCTTCACTTCATGATCATTTCCCCATATTTCGTGGTCCTATCACTTCACTTAATGGTCATTTCCATGCATATCACGGTCATTCCCGCCTATTCTGAGTTGATTCATGGTCCTTTCGGCGCATTTCACTGTCCTGCCCCTTCACTTCACTTTCATTTTCGTGCCTTTCGTGGTACAATCGCCGCACTTCACGGTCATTTCCATGCATAACACAGTCATTCCATCCAATTTTGTGTTGATTCACAGTCATTTCTGTGAATTTCACAGTCAGGCCCCTTCACTTCACGTTCATTTCCACGCATTTCGTGATCCAATCGCTTCATTTAATGGTCATTTCCATGGTCATTCCCGCCTATTCCGTGTTGATTAACGGTCATTTCGACGCATTTTATGGTCACACCCCTTCACTTCACAGTCATTTCGGTGCATTTCTCGGTCCAATCACCTGACTTCACGGTCATTACAATGCAAATCACAGTCATTCCTGCTAATTTTGTGTTAATTCACGGTCCTTTTGACGCATTTCACGGTCATGCCCCTTCACTTCAAGGACATTTTCGTGCATTTCTCGGTCCAATCGCTTCACTTCACGGTCATTTTCATGCATATCATGGTCATTCCTGCCAATTCCGTGTTGATTCACATTCCTTTAAGCGCATTTCATAGTCATGCCCCTTCATGGTCATTTCTGCGCATTTTGTGTTACAATCGCCCCACTTCACGGTCATTTCCATGCATATCACGGTCATTTTCTCCTATTCCGTTTGATTCGCGGTCATTTCAGCACATTTCTCAGTCATGCCCCATCACTTCATGGTCATTTCTGCGCATTTCGCGGTCCAATTGCTTCACTTCACGGTCATTTTCGAGCATTTTGCGATCCAATTGCTTCACCTCACGGTCATTTCCATGCATACCACGGTCATTCCTGCCTATTTCGTGTCAATTCACGGTCATTTTGGCACATTTTATGGTCTGCCCCTTCACTTTCATAGCCATTTTCATGCATTTCACGGTCTAATCGCTTCACTTCACGGTCATTTTGGCACATTTTACGGTCATGCCCCTTCACTTTCATAGCCATTTTCATGCATTTCATGGTCTAATCGCTTCACTTCACAGTCATTTCCATGTATATCACGGTCATTCCCGCCTATTCCATGTTGATTCACGGTCCTTTACGCACATTTCACGGTCATGTCCCCTCACATCAGGGTCAGTTCCCCGCATTTCACGGCGCAATTGCTTCACTTCACGGTCATTTTCGCGCATTTCGCGGTCCAATCGCTTCACTTCACGGTCATTTCCATGCATACCACGATCATTCCCTCCTATTCCGTGTTGATTTACGGTCATTATAGTGCATTTCACAGTCATGCTCCTTCACTTCACAGTCATTTTTGTGCATTTCATGGTCCATTTGCTTCACTTCACAGTCAGTTCCATGCATATTACGGTCATTCCTGCCCATTCCGTGTTGATACACGGTCATGCCCCTTCACTTCACGATCATTTGCGCGCATTTTACGGTCAAATTGCCCCACTTCACGGTCATTTTCATGCGTATCACGTTCATTCCTGCCTATTCCTTGTTGATTCACGGTCATTTCGACACATTTCACGGTCATGTCACTTCAATTTCACAGTCATTTCTGTGCATTTCACTATCCAATTGCTTCACTTCACGGTCATTTCCATGTATATCATGGTCATTCCTGTAAATTCTGTGTTGATTCATGGTCCTTTCGATGCATTTCATTGTCATGCCCCTTCACTTCACGGTCATTTTCAGGCATTTCGCGGTACAATCGCCTTACTTCACGGTCATTTCTATGCATATCACAATTATTCCCGCCTATTCCGTGTTGATTCACGGTCATTTGGGTGCATATTACGGTCAAGCACCTTCACTTCACGATCATTTCCGCACATTTTGGGTTCCAATCGGTTCACTTCATGGTCATTTCCATGCATACCACGGTCATTCCTGCCTATTCTGTGTTGATGCACTGTCATTTCATCGTATTTCACGGTCATGCCCATTCACTTCACGGTCATTTCCGCGCAATTCACGGTACAATCGCCTCACTTCACGATCATTTCCATGCACATCATGGTCATTCCCGTCTATTCCATGTTGATTCACGGTCATTTCGGCTCATTTCACGGTCTTGGACCTTCACTTCACGATCAGTTTTGCACATTTTGCGGTCCAATCTCTTCACTTCATGGCCATTTCCATGCATACCACGGTCATTCCCGCCTATTCCGTGTTGATTCACGGTCATTTCGGTGCATTTCAAGTTCATGTCGTTCACTTTCACAGTCATTTTCATTCATTTCGCGGTCCAATCTCTTCACTTCATGGTCATTTTCATGCATACCACGGTCATTCCCGCCTATTCCGTGTTGATTCACGGTCATTTCTGCGCATTTCACGGTCATGGCCCACCACTTCACGGGCATTTCTACACATTTTACGGTCCAATCCATTCACTTCTCATTCATTTCCATGCATATCACGGTCATTTTCACCTATTCTGTGTTGATTCACGGTCCTTTCGGCACATTTAACGATCATGCACCTTCACTTCAAGGTCGTTTCCACGCATTTCCCTGTCCAATCACTTCACTTCACGGTCATTTCCATGCATATCACGGTCATTCCCACCTATTCTGTGTTGATTCACTATCCTTTCAGTGCATTTCACAATCATGCCCCTTCACTTCATGGTCATTTCAGCGCATTTTTCGGTACAATCGCTTCACTTCACGTTCATTTCCAAGCATATCACTGTCATTCCCACGTATTCTGTGTTGATTTAGGGTCATTTCGGCGCATTTCACGGTCATTCCCCTGCACTTCATGGTCATTTTTGTGCATTTCACGGTCCAATTGCCTAACTTCACGATCATTTCCATGCATATCATGGTCATTCCAGCTTATTCTGTGTCGATTCACGGTCCTTTCGGTGCATTTCACGGTCTTGCCCCTTCACTTTAGGGTCATTTTCGTGCATTTCACAGTCCAATCACTTCACTTCACTGTCAGTTCCATGCATATCACGGTCATTCCAGCCTATTCCGTGTTGATTCACGGTCCTTTCATCGCATTTCACGGTCATGCCCCTTCACTTCACAGTCATTTTTACGCTGTAACAGTCCAATCGATTCACTTCACGGTCATTTCCATGCATATAACGGTCATTCCCCCCTATTCAGTGTTTATTCACTGTGCTTTCGACGCATTTTACAGTCAAGCCCCTTCACTTCATGGTCATTTCTGCACATTTTGTAGTACAATTGCCTCACTTCACGATCTTTTCCATGCATATCACGGTCATTCCCACCCATTTCGTGTTAATTCATGATCACTTCGGCGCATTTCATGGTCATGCCCCTTCACTTTCACAGTCATTTCTGTGCATTTCACGGTCCAATCTCTTAACTTCATTAACATTTCCATGTATATCACGGACATTCTCGCCTATTCCGTGTTGATTCACAGCCCTTTCGGCGCATTTCACGGTCATGCACCTTCACTTCACGGTCATTTTTGCGCATTTCGCAGTACAATCGCCGCACTTCACGTTCAATTCCATGCAAACACGGTCATTCCCTCCTATTCCATTTTGATTCACGGCCATTTCGGCGCATTTCACGGTATGCACCTTCACTTCACGGTCATTTCAGTGCATTTTGCGGTCCGATTGCTTCACTTCATGGTCATTTTCAAACAAACCAGGGTCATTCCCGCCTATTTCGTGTTGATTAACGATCATTTCGGCGCATTTCACCGTCATGTCCCTTCACTTCATGGTCATTTTCGTACATTTAATGGTCCAATCGTTTCACTTCACGGTCATTTCCATGCTTATCACGGTAATTTTTGCCTATTCCGTGTTGATTCACGGTCCTTTCGGCACATTTCACAATTATATCCCTTCACTTCACGGTCATTTTCACGCATTTCCTTGTCCAATCACCTCACTTCACAATCATTTCCAAGCATATCATGGTCATTCCAGCCTATTCCTTATTGATTCACTGTCCTTTCAGCGCATTTCACGGTCATGTCCCTTCACTTCATGGTTATTTTCGTGCATTTCGCAGTACAAACGCTTCACTTCACGGTCATTTCCATGCATATCACAGTCATTCCTGCCTATTCCATGTTGTTTCATTGTCATTTTGGCTCATTTCAAGGTCATGTCCCTTCAATTCATGATTATTTCCGCGCTTTAAACGGTCTAATTGCTTCACTTCACGGTCATTCCCATGCATATCATGGTCATTCCAGCCTCTTCCATGTTAATTCACGGTCCTTTCAGCGCATTTCACGGTCATGCCCCTTCACTTCATGGTTATTTTTGCGCATTTCGCAGTACAATCGCTTCACTTCACGGTCATTTCCATGCATATCACTGTCATTCCCGCCTATTCCGTGTTGATTTATTATCATTTCAGCGCATTTCACGATCATGCCCCTTCACTTCACGGTCATTTTGGTGCATTTCATAGTCCAATCGCCTCACTTCACGCTCATTTCCATGCATATCACAGTCATTCCCACCTATTTCGTGTTGATTCACGGTCATTTCGGTGCATTTCATGGTCATGCCCATTCACTTTCACAGTCATTTCCATGAATTTCACGGTCCAATCGCTTCACTTCATGGTCATTTTCATGCATATCACGGTCTTTCCCACCTATTCCGTGTTGATTCACGGCCCTTTCGACGCATTTCACGGTCATGCACCATCACTTCACGGTCATTTCCATGCATTTTATGGTCCAATCGATTCACTTCACGGTCATTTTCGCATATTCCGTGTTGATTCACGACCCTTTCGGCACATTTCACGGTCATGCCCCTTAACTTTATGGTCATTCAGCGCATTTCCCGGTCCAATCACTTCACTTCACGTTCATTTTCATGCATATCTCGATCATTCCGGCCTATTCTGTGTTGATTCACTGTCCTTTTAGTGCATATTACGGTCATGCCCCTTCACTTCATGGTCATTTTCGTGCATTTCGCGGTACAATCGCTTCACTTCACAGTCATGTCCATGCATATCACCGTCATTCCCGCCTATTTCGTGTGGATTCACGGTCATTTCGGCGCATTTCACGGTCATGCACCTTCACTTCATGGTCATTTCCACACATTTAACGGTCCAATCGCATCACTTCTCGGTCATTTCAAAGCATATCACAGTCATTCCTGCCTATTTCGTGTTGATTCACTGTCCTTTTGACGCATTTCTCCGTCATGCCCCTTCACTTCACGGACATTTCCGTGCATTTCATGGTCTAATCGCGTCACTTCACGGTCATTTCCATGCATATCACGGTCATTTACGCCTATTTTGTGTTAATTTAAGGTCATTTCGTCGCATTTCACGGTCATGCCACATCACTTCACAATCATTTTCGCGCATTTTATTTTCCGATCGCTTCACATCACGGTCATTTTCATGCATACCACAGTCATTCCTGCATATTCCGTGTTGATTAACGGTCATTTTGGCTCATTTTACAGTCATGCCCTTTCACTTCACGGTCATTTCGGCGCATTTCATGGTCCAATCGCCTCACTTCACGGTCATTTCCATGCATTTCACAGTCATTCCTACTATTCTGTGTTGATGATTCACGGTCCTTTCAGTGAATTTCATGGTCTTGCCCCTTCACTGCATGGTCCTTTCAGTGCATTTCATGGTCTCGCCCCTTCACTTCACGGTCATTTCCGCTCATTTTACGGTCCAATCACTTCACTTCACAGTCATTTCCATGCATATCATGGTCATTCCTGCCTATTCCATGTTGATTCACGGTCCTTTAGGCACATTTCTCCGTCATGCCCCTTCACTTCACGGTCATTTCGGCGGATTTCATGGTCCAATCGCCTCACTTCACGGTCATTTCCATGCATATAACGGTCATTCCTTCCTATTCCGTGTTGATTCACAGTCCTTTCAGTGCATTTCACGGTCATGCCCATTCACTTCACAGTCCTTTTCGTGCATTTCACTGTCCAATCACTTAACTTCACGGTCATTTCCATGCATATCTTGGTCATTCCCACCTATTCCGTGTTGATTCACGGTCCTTTCGAAGCATTTTAAGGTCATGCCCCTTCACTTCATTGTCATTTCTGTGCATTTCATGGTCCAATCGATTCACTTCACGGTCATTGGCATGCATATCACGGTCATTCCTGCCTGTTCTGTGTTTATTCACAGTCCTTTCGGCACGTTTCGCAGTCAAGCCGCTTCACTTCATGGTGATTTTTACGCATTACGTGGTACAATCGCCTCACTTCACGGTCATTTCCATGCATAACACGGTCATTCCCACCTATTTCATGTCTATTCACGGTAATTTCAAGGCATTTCACGATCATGCCCCTTCACTTTCTCAGTCATTTTCGTGTATTTCACGGTCCAATCTCTTCACTTCACGGTCATTTCCATGTATATCACTGTCATTGCCGCCAATTCAATGTTAATTCACGGTCGTTGTGGTGCATTTCACTTTTATGCCACATCACTTCATGGTCATTTCCGTGCATTTTGTGGTACAATCTCTTCACTACATGGTCAATTCCATGCTTATCACTGTCATTCCAGCCTATTCCGTGTTGATTCACGGTCATTTCGGTGCATTTCACATCATGCCCCTTAACTTCATGGTCATTTTCGTGCATTTAACAGTCCAATCGCTTCACTTCTTGGTCATTTCCATGCATATCATAGTCATTCCTGCCTATTCCGTGTTGATTCACAATCCTTTCGGCCCATTTCTCCATCTTGCCCCTTCACTTAACAGACATTTTGGCGCATTTCGGGGTTCAATCGCCTTACTTCTCGGTCATTTCCATGCATATCACGGTCATTCCCGCCTATTCCGTGTTGATTTACGGTCATTTCGTCGCATTTCACGGTCATGCCCTATCACTTCACGATCATTTCCACTCATTTCGCGGTCCGATCGCTTCACTTCACCGTCATTTCCATGCATACCATGGTTATTCTCGCCTATTCCGTCTTAATTCATGGTCATTTCGGCGCATCTCACAGTCATGCCCCTTCACTTCACAGTCATTTCGACGCATTTCATGGTCCAATCGCCTCACTTCACGGTCATTTCCATGCATATCACGGTCATTCCTACCAATTTCGTGTTGATTCACGGTCCATTCGGTGCATTTCACGGTCTTGCCCATTCACTTCATGGTCATTTCTGTGCCTTTCACGGTCCAATCACTTCACTTCACTGTCATTTCCATGCATATCACGGTCATTTCCACCTATTCCATGTTGATTTATGGTCCATTCGGTGCATTTCACGGTCATGCCCCTTGTAACACCCTGACAATCGGGGGTCGTGTATAAACTCAACTCCCGAGTTCCAGACCGTCACTTATGCAACAAAAATGATTAGCATGTTCTCAAATCATTCATGCGATAATAGTAAAGCAGTAAATCAAACATTCCCAATACTGTTGTTAATGCAGTATGACATGACATGATGGATGCCCTCACTGACGATCTCCCTCATACGGCACCATCTTCGTCCGCGGCATGCTTGCGTACTGCTCAGTGCTCCACATCTTCCAGGCACATGCAATGTGATGGTGATATGATTACCGAGTTATTATTAGTCCATTCAAACAGCAGGATTGGGAAACTAAGGTACTTCCCTTATATCAATCCCAACACAGATCCTGTCTAGGGTCGTCATTCCTAGTAATCTCATACGATATATATTTTGTAGGTCGCTGTAAAGGTTGCCAGGGCTGTTGCTCCCCCATCACCTTATCAATACAGGCCTACTGTACTCTCACTGCTACGGAAGGGTCGTCGCCTCCCGTAGACTCAGAATACGCTCGCGGTCACTACAAAGGACTCATCGCCTGATCAGTGTAGGCCGACAGTAAGAATATAGTGTCCCATACCACCATAATCTGCTCACGAGTCATAGGTGCTCACTGGTCACTATGGGGAGGTTTGTGGCCCCAGCGTAGGCCGACAGCTCGACCACGGTGTCCCATACCACCATGCCCGGCTCATGAGTCTTTGTGGATCAAGGTACCATGGTTGACAGGGTTTACAATGGTAAGTTCAGTACCCTAGGTTCAAGCAGTTATGACTCATACAGGGTGAACATACAATGGCCAGTCGGGTTACTTGACGGGCTCGACTAGCACGAGCGCATCTCAAGTCGAATGACATGAAGTGCACAAGACACCTCGTGTGGCCTAACCACTGCCGCCAACTCCAAAACACGACTCGCGTTCATTGACGCGTCGTTCGTGGCAAAGATAGGCCAACCACGAACTTGCTCGGTTGCCGACTGCCTGGACTAGGTATAGTCCCAAACATATATGAATTCACATAAGCAATCATATGAGAGTAATGGAAATGAAATACAACAATGTGAACATGTTAACACATGTTATAACATACCACTTAAGTAAATCTTCCAACACATGCATTTCATACATATAACGAAATCATGCATATAGCTAACATATAGGAAATCATGTACATCAGCATTTTATTTGAGAATTCACTCTCAAACTAATTCATAACACCATTTAATTCAATACATACAAATACAAACATTTATACAAACACTTAGTCTACACACTTAAGTCTACATATAGTATGTCGACTCTAAGTGTGCATTTGGGCGAATCTCTTCGCCAAACTGATTATGCACGCATTCTTAATATCCTAATGTAACAAGAAGCCATGTCAATCACATCAACAAAATATAGATGAAAACAGTATTTCCTACAAATGACTAAAATGCCCTAAATCTCATATTTTTCGTCTGTTTACAAAACAGGAAACTGACAGCATGTTGTACATGTCAAACGGCATTGCCGTAGATAATCTACTATTAAATGACATTGAAATCGTTGGAAACAGTCAATCAAAGCGTCTAAAATCCGCACCTTTTATCCTAGGAGCGTATTGATTCGAACGGAGCGTATACGCTTCGTCTACGGCGAACAAACAACTTAATTCAAGTTATATAAGCTGCATCGCTTATGAAATCGACGGAATGCTAAATCAGCAAATGGTTAGGATTTTCCTTACCTCAAAGTGCGTTGGAATCGCCAGGAAAGTGATTGGAGTGCGTCGCTTAAGCACGTGTAACACGTAGTGCAAGCAGCAGGAAATTCTCTCCCACTCTTTCTCACAATCTCTCACCTTTTCTCTCACACCAGCTAGGTTTTCTAGCAAATTCGGATGGGTGAGAGAAGTGAGGGTTTAAGCCCCTTTTATAACCTAAAACATGCCCGAAATAGGCTTGGGAATAGTGTTTACTTGATGCCTAACCAAATCGGGGCTGTTTCGGCCCCAAAAGACATTTCTGGTGGTCCCCTGGCCGAACACGATCGGACTTAAGTTCATGCACATCGGATGTCGCTCACATCCCATTTTCAGACCAGTAGCGTTCGTAGATCGCACGTGGCGGTCCAGTTTCAGTTCAGCGGTCACCGCATGTAGATCAGGCCTACAAGTCTCATGATATGAAATAGAAATTTTTCCTGATCCGAGGGTGTAATTTGACTGAATTCTGACAGTCAGAATGCTTAATACTGACGCGTCAAGTCGTGTGCCAGATTTGAATTTCAAATTCCAATTCTAACCCTATTCTCACTCTCTTCACTCCAGGCTCAATGAAATAGCCTGTGAATGTCGGTTGGACTTGATTTTTGAAATGATTGTCAAGTCCAGCTAGGCGGTTATAACGGTCTAAGATGGTAGGTATCGGACTTTCGACGCGCGGTCTAGATCCAATACAGAGTTTCAAAGAGGTCCTGAGAACAAACCGGTTTAGAGTTTGATTCGAGGTTTTAGAGTATTATAACGTCATTGGTTCTGGCCTATTCCCGCCTATTCCGTGTTTATTCACTGTCCTTTGGCGCATTTCGTGGTCAAGCCCCTTCACTTCATGGTGATTTTCGTGTATTACTCGGTACAATCGTCTCACTTCACGGTCATTCCCATGCAAATCATGGTCATTGCCACCTATTTCGTGTCGATTCACGGTCATTTCAATGCATTTCACGGTCATGTCTCTTCACTTTCACAGTCATTTCCGTGCATTTCACACTACACTTCATGGTCATTTCCATGTATATCACAGTCATTCCCGCCTATTCCGTGTTGATTCAAGGTCCTTTCGGTGCATTTCACGGTCATGCCCCTTCACATCACGATCATTTTTGCACATTTCGCGGTACAATCACCTCACTTCACCATCATTTCCATGCATATCACGGCTATTCATGCCTATTCCGTGTTGATTCACGATCATTTCGGTGCATGTCAAGGTATGCACCTTCACTTCACGGTCACTTCCGCGCATTTTGGGGTCCGATCGCTTCACTTAATGGTCATTTACATGCATTCCACAGTCATTACCGCCTATTCCATGTTGATTCACGGTCAATTTGGCAGATTTCACGATCATGCCCTGTCACTTCACGGTCATTTACGCACATTTTATGGTCCAATCGATTCACTTCACGGTCATTTCCATGCTTATCACGATAAATTTCACCTATTCCGTGTCGACACATTTCACGATCATGCCCCTTCACTTCATGGTTATTTTAGCGCATTTCACGGTACAATCACCTCACTTCACGGTCATTTCCATGAATATCACGGTCATTCCCACCTATTCAGTGTTGATTTACGGTCATTTCGGCTCATTTCACGGTCATGCACCTTCACTTCATGGTCATTTCGGCACATTTTGCGGTCCAATTGCTTCAGTTCATGGTCATTTCCATGCATACCACAGTCATTCCCGCCTATTCCATGTTGATTCACGGTCATTTCATCACATTTCACAGTCATGCCCCTTCACTTCATGGTCATTTCCTTGCACTTTATGGTCCAATAGCTTCACTTCATGGTCATTTCCATGTATATCACGGTCATTCCCGCTTTTTCCGTGTTGATGCACGGTCGTTTCGGCACATTTCACTTTCATGCCCCTTCACTTCATGGTCATTTCCCCGCATTTTGCAGTACAATCGCTTCACTACATGGTCATTTCCATGCATATCACTGTCATTTCAGCCTATTCTGTGTTGATTCACGGCCATTTCGGCGCATTTCACGGTCATGCCCCTTCACTTCATGGTCATTTCCATGCATTCAACAATCCAATCGCTTCACTTCTCGGTCATTTTCATGCATATCACTGTCATTTCTGCCTATTCCGTGTTGATTCACGGTCCTTTTGGCGCATTTCTCCATCTTGCCCCCCGAACTTCACGGACATTTTCGTGCATTTCGAGGGCTAATCGCCTCACTTCTCAGTCATTTCCATGCATATCATGGTCATTCCCGCCTATTCTGTGTTGATTTACAGTCATTTCGTTACATTTTACGGTAATGCCCTATCACATCACGATCATTTCCATGCATTTCGCGGTCCGATCGCTTCACTTCACGGTCATTTCCATGCATACCACAATAATTCTCGCCTATTCCGTGTTGATTCACGGTCATTTCTGCACATCTCACAGTCATGCCCCTTCACTTCACGATCATTTCACCGCATTTCATGGTCCAATCGCCTCACTTCACGGTCATTTCCATGCATATCACAGTCTTTCCGACCCATTCCGTGTTGATTCACGGTCCTTTCGGTGCATTTCACGGTCTTGCCCTTTCACTTCATGGTCATTTTCGTGCATTTCACGGTCCAATCACTTCACTTCACAGTCATTTCCATGCATATCACGGCCACTTCCACCTATTCCGTGTTGATTCACGGTCCTTTCGGCGCATTTCACGGTCATGCCCCTTCACTTCACCATCATTTCCGCACATTTTACAATCCAATTGATTCACTTCATGGTCATTTCCATGCATATCACGATCATTCTCGCCTATTCCATGTTTATTCACTGTCCTTTCGGCGCATTTCGCAGTTAAGCCCCTTCAGTTCATGGTGATTTCTGCGGATTACGTGGTACGATCGCCTCACTTAACGGTCATTTCCATGCATATCATGGTCAATCCCACCTATTTCGCGTCAATTCATGGTCATTTCACGATCATGCCCCTTCACTTTCACAGTCATTTCTGTACATATCACAGTCATTCCTGCCTATTCCGTGCTGATTCACGGTCCTTTCGTCGCACTTCACGGTCATTTTTATGCTGTCACAGTCCAATCGATTCACTTCACGGTCATTTCCATGCATATCACGGTCATTCTCCCCTATTTCGTGTTTATTCACTGTCCTTTCGACGCATTTCGTTGTCAAGCTCCTTCACTTCATGGTCATTTCTGCACATTTCGTGGTACAATTGCCTCGCTTCACGGTCATTTCCATGCATATCACGGTCATTCCCACCTATTTTGTTTTGATTCACAGTCACTTCGCCGCATTACATGGTCTTGCCCCTTCACTTTCACAGTGATTTTCGTGCATTTCACGGTCCAATCTCTTCACTTCACTGTCATTTCCATTTATATCGCGGTCATTCCCGCCTATTCCGTGTTGATTCACGGGCCTTTCAGTGCATTTCACGATCATTTTCGCGCATTTCGCGTTACATACGCCTCACTTCACAGTCATTTCCATGTAAATCATGGTCATTCCTGCATATTCCGTGTTGATTCACGGTCTTTTCGGTGCATTTCACGGTCATGCACCTTCACTTCACGGTCATTTCCACGCATTTCGCGGTCCAATCTCTTCACTTCATGGTCATTTCCATGCATATCACGGTCATTCCCCCCTATTCTGTGTTGATTCATGGTCCTTTCGACGCATTTCACGGTCATGCCCCTTCACTTCACTGTCATTTCCATGCATATCGCAGTACAATCGCTGCACTTCACGGTCATTTCCATGCATATCACGGTAATTTCATCCAATTCCGTATTGATTCACAGTCATTTCTGCGAATTTCACGGTCATGCCCCTTCACTTCACTGTCATTTCCATGCATTTCGCGATCCAATCGCTTCATTTCATGGTCATTTCCATGCATACCACGGTCAATCCCACCGATTCCGTGTTGGTAAATGGTCTTTTCGACGCATTTCATAGCCACGCCCCTTCACTTCACAGTCATTCCAGCGCATTTCTCAGTCTAATCGCCTCACTTCACAATCATTACAATGCAAATCATAGTTATTCCCACCTATTTCGTGTATTTAGACTGTCCTTTAGACACATTTCACGGTCACGCCCCTTCACTTCAAGGTCATTTCCGCACATTTTTCGGTCCAATCGCTTCACTTCACTGTCATTTCCATGCATATAATGGTCATTCCTGCCTATTCTGTGTTGATTCACGGTCCTTTAAGCGCATTTCATAGTCATGCCCCTTCACTTCATGGTCATTTCTGCGCATTTCGTGTTACAATCGTGTCACTTCACAGTCATTTCCATGCATATCACGGTCATTCCAGCCTATTCCGTGTTTATTCAAGGTCGTTTCAGCACATTTCACGGTCATGCCCCATCACTTCACGGTCATTTTCGTGTATTTTTGTGGTCAAATCACTTAACTTCATGGTCATTTCCATGCATACCACGGTCATTCCCGCCTATTCCATGTCAATTCACGGTCATTTCGCCACATTTTATGGTCATGCCCCTTCACTTTCACAGTCATTTATGTGCATTTAATAGTGCAATCGCTTCACTTCACGGTCATTTCCATGTATATCATGGTCATTCCCGCCTATTCCGTGTTGATTCACGGTCCTTTCGACGCATTTCACGGTCATGCCCCTTCACTTCACGGTCATTTTCGCGCATTTCACGGTGCAATTACCTCACTTCACGATCATTTCCATGTACATCACGGTCATTCCCGCCTATTCCGTGTTGATTCACGGCCATTTCGACACATTTCATGGTCATGCCACTTCACTTTCACAGTCATTTCCATGCATTTCATTGTCCAATCGCTTCACGTTACGGTCATTTCCATGTATATCACGGTCATTCCTACCAATTCTGTGTTGATCCACGGTCCTTCCGTCTCATTTCACTGTCATACCTCTTCACTTCACGGTCATTTTTGTGCATTTTGCGGTTCAATCGCCTCACTTCACAGTCATTTCAATGCATATCACGGTCATTACCGCCTATTCCGTGTTGAGTCACGGTCATTTTGCCACATTTCACGGTAAGCACCTTCACTTCACGGTCATTTTCGCACATTTCGCGTTCCAATCGCTTCACTTCACCATCATTTTCATGCATACCACAGTCATTCCCGCCTATTCCATGTTGATTCACTGCCATTTCGTTGCATTCCACGGTCATGCCCCTTCACTTCATGGTCATTTCTGCACATTTCGCGCTACAATCGCCTCACTTCACGGTCATTTCCATGCACATCATGGTCATTCCCGCCTATTCCATGTTGATTCACGGTCATTTTGACGCATTTCACGGTCGCGCACCTTCACTTCACGGCCAATTCTGCACATTTCACAGTCCAATCTCTTCACCTCATGGTCATTTCCATGCATACCACGGACCTTCCCGCCTATTTCGTGTTGATTCACAGTCATTTCGGCGCATTTCATGGTCATGCCCCTTCACTTTCATAGTCATTTTTGTGCATTTCACTGTCCAATCGCTACACTTCATAGTCATTTCCATGTATATCACAGTCATTCCCGCTATTCCGTGTTGATTCACGGTCCTTTCGGCGCATTTCACGGTCATATCCCTTCACTTCATGGTCATTTCCGCACTTTTAACGGTCTAATTGCTTCACTTCACGGTCATTTCCATGCATATCACGATCATTCCAGCCTCTTCTGTGTTGATTCACGGTCCTTTTGGCGCATTTCACCGTCATGCCCCTTCACTTCACGGTCATTCGGTGCATTTCATAGTCCAATCGCCTCACTTCACGCTCATTTCCATGCATATCACAGTCATTCCCACCTATTTCGTGTTGATTCACAGTCATTTTGGTGCATTTCACAGTCATGCCCATTCACTTTCACAGTCATTTCCATGAATTTCACGGTCCAATCGCTTCACTTCATGGTCATTTTCATGTATATCACTGTCATTCCCGCCTATTCTGTGTTGATTCACGGTCCTTTTGGCGCCTTTCACGGTCATGCACCTTCACTTCACGGTTATTTCCATGCATTTTATGGTCCAATCGATTCACTTCACGGTCATTCCCGCCTATTCCGTGTTGATTTACGGTCTTTTCGTCGCATTTTACGGTCATGCCCTATCACTTCACAATCATTTCCACGCATTTCGTGGTCCGATCACTTCACTTCACGGTCATTTCCATGCATATCTCGGTCATTCCTACCTATTCCATGTTGATTCACTGTCCTTTTAGTGCATTTTACGGTCATGCCCCTTCACTTCATGGTCATTTACACGTTTCGCGGTACAATCGCTTCACTTCACGGTCATGTCCATGCATATCACTATCATTCCTGCCTATTCCGTGTGGATTCACGGTCATTTCGGCGCATTTCACGGTCATGCCCCTTCACTTCATGGTCATTTTCGCACATTTAACAGTCCAATCGCATCACTTCTCGGTCATTACTAAGCATATCACGGTCGTTCCTGCCTATTCCGTGTTGATTCACGGTCCTTTTGGCGCATTTCTCCTTCATGCCCCTTCACTTCATGGACATTTCCGCGCATTTCATGGTCTAATCGCCTCACTTCACGGTCATTTCCATGCATATCACGGTCATTTACGCCTATTTCATGTTGATTTAGGGTCATTTCGTCGCATTTCACGGTCATGCCACATCACTTCACGATCATTTCCGTGCATTTCGTGGTCTGATCACTTCTCATCACAGTCATTTCCATGCATACCACAGTCATTCCCGCCTATTCCATGTTGATTAACGGTCATTTCGGCTCATTTTACAGTCATGCCCTTTCAGTTCACGGTCATTTTCGAGCATTTCATGGTCCAATCGCCTCACTTCACGGTCATTTCCATGCATTTCATCGTCATTCCTACCTATTCCATGTTGATTCACGGTCCTTTCGGTGCATATCATGGTCTCGCCCCTTCACCTCACGGTCATTTTCGTGCATTTTACGATCCAATCACTTCACTTCACGGTCATTTCCATGCATATCACGGTCATTCATGCCTAATCCGTGTTGATTCACGGTCCTTTTAGTGCATTTCTCCGTCATGCCCCTTCACTTCACGGTCATTTTGGCGTATTTCATGGTCCAAGCGCCTCACTTCACTGTCATTTCCATGCATATCACGGTCATTCCTGCCTATTCCGTGTTGATTCACAGTCCTTTCAGTGCATTTCACGGTCATGCCCATTCACTTCACGGTCATTTCCGTGCATTTCACGGTCCAATCACTTCACTTCACTGTCATTTCCATGCATATCACGGTCATTCCCACCTATTCCGTGTTGATTCACGGTCCTTTCGGAGCATTTCAAGGTCATGCCCCTTCACTTCACTGTCATTTCCGCGCATTTCATGGTCCAATCGATTCACTTCACGATCATTTGCATGCATATCACGATCATTCCGGCCTGTTCCGTGTTTATTCACGGTCCTTTCGGCACATTTCGCGGTCAAGCCACTTCACTTCATGGTGATTTCCTCTCATTACGTGGTACAATCGCCTCACTTCACTGTCATTTCCATGCATAAGATGGTCATTCCCACCTATTTTGTGTCTATTCATGGTAATTTCGAGGCATTTCACGGTCATGCCCCATCACTTTCTCAGTCATTTCCATGCATTTCACGGTCCAATCGCTTCACTTCACGGTCATTTCCATGTATATCACGGTCATCGCCGCCAATTCGGTGTTGATTCACGGTCGTTGTGGTGCATTTCATTTTCATGCCGCTTCACTTCATGGTCATTTCCGCACAATTTGCGGGACAATCGCTTCACTACATGGTCAATTCCATGCATATCACTGTCATTCCATCCTATTCTGTGTTTATTCACAGTCATTTCCGTGCATTTCACATCATGCCTCTTAACTTCATGGTCATTTCCGTGCATTTAGCAGTCCAATCGCTTCACTTCTCGGTCATTTCCATGCATATCGCAGTCATTCCTGCTTATTCCATGTTGATTCACGATCCTTTCAGTGCATTTCTCCATCTTGCCCTATAACGCCCGTGAAAAATCCGTACTTGGGCTCGAGTACCAACTCGACCCGAAATCGCGTAGAATTAAATTCCATGGAAATTAAGCGTAAGTTAGCTAGCGCAACGCTAGAGTAGCTGGGAAATAGTCCCTAATCACTTTAAATACGTTCTACAAGACCCAAATCGAGTAAAACAAACAACTCTACAATACTCTATAACCTCGGATCAAACTCTAAGCAGGTTTGTTCTCTGGACCACTTTGAATTCTTGTATTGGATTTAGACCGCGCGTCGAAGGTCCGATACCTCCTATCTTAGACCGTTAGAACCGCCCAGCTGGACTTGACAATCATCTCGAAAATCAAGTCAAACCGATAATCACAGACTATTTCGTTGAACCCGGACTGAAGAGACCGCGAATAGGGACAGATTTGGAATTTCAAATTCAAATCTGGCACACGACTTGACGCGTCAGTATTAAGCGTTCTGACCGTCGGAATTCATCCAGATTACACCCTCGGATCAGGAAAAATTTCTATTTATTATCATGAGACTTTCAGCCCTGATCTACGTGCGGTGACCGCTGAACTGAAACTGGTCCGTCACGTGCGATCTGCGAACCCTGCCAGACTAAAAACTTAATACGTGCTACATCTGGTACGCATGAGCTTAAGTCCGATTGCAATCGACCAGGGGACCACCAGAAAGCAGCTTTTGGACCGAAACAGCCCCGAAATGTATAGGCACCAAGTAAACTTTGTTCCGGAGCCTGTTTCCGGCATTTTTAAGCTTATAAAAGGGGTTAAAACCCTCATTTCCCTCTCCCATCCGAAAATTGCAAACCCTAGGATAAAGGAGAGAGAGTTTGAGAGAAAGAGTAGAAGGGATTTTTCCCGCTTTCGAGTCACCGATTGCTGCTGTTTAAGCAATTCTTCCCAATCACCTGGACGGTGATTTCTCCGCTTTTTCAGGTATGAAACGACCCTAAAAGTTGCTGATTTAGGGATTACTTGGATTCGTAGCGTGTTAGCTAATGTATTTCGTAAAACAGGTTCTCCTACTGTCGTAGACGAAGCATACACGCTCCGTTCAAAATCTCGCATCCGTAAGAGACTAGGTGAGGATTTTAGATGCTTTGATTGACGGTTTACAACGCTTTCAATGTCGTTTAATAGTAGATTATCGACGGCACCACCGTTTGACATGTACAACATGCTCTCCGTTTCCTGTTTCGTAAATTAACGAAGAATATGAGATTTAGGGTATTTTAGTCATTTGTAGGAAGTACGGTCTACATTCATATTTTGCTGACATGATTGACATGGTTTGTTGTCGCATTAGGGAGTTAGGAATGCTTGCATAATTAGTTTGGCGAAGAGATTCGCCTAGTTGCGCACTTTGGGTCGACATACTATATGTAGACTTAAGTGTGTAGTGTATGTGTTTGTATAAATGCTTGTATTAGTATGTACTGAATTAAATGATGTTATGTAGTAGTTTGAGATTGATTTCTTAGTTAATATGCTGACCTAAATGATTTCCTACATGTTGACCATGTGCATGATTCCATTACATGCATGGAATGTATGTGTTTGAAGATTTGCTTAAGTTGAATGTTATAACATGTGTTAACATGCGCACATGATTGTATCTAAATTTCAATACCTTTACATATATTGCTAATGTGATTCCATAGATGTGTGGGACTAAACTTAGTCCAGGCAGACGGTAACCGAACGAATTCGTGGCTGACTGGTCATAGCCACGAATGACGCGTCGATGAATGTGATTCATACTTGGAGTTGGCGGCAGTGGTTAGGCCACGCGAAGTGTTTTACGCACTTCATGTCGTTCAACTTGAGATGCGATCGCGCTAGTCGAGCCCGTCAAGTAACCCGACTGGCCGATGTATGTTCACCTTGTATGTGTCATAACTGCTTGAACCTAGGATACTGAACTTACCATTGTAAACCCTGTTAACCATGGTACCTTGATCCACGAAGACTCATGAGCCGGGCATGGTGGTATGGGACACCGTGGTCGAGCTGTCGGCCTATGCTCGGGCCACAAACCTCCCTGTAGTGACCAGTGAGCACCTAGACTCGTGAGCATATTATGGTGGTATGGGACACTATATTCTAGCTGTCAGCCTACACTGATCAGGCGACGAGTCCTTTGTAGTGACCGCGAGCGTATTCTGAGTCCACGGGAGGCGACGACCCTTCCGTTGCAGTAGAGTACAGTAGGCCTGTATTGATAAGGTGATGGGGGAGCGGTGCAACGAGTGCGAGCAACAGCCCTGGCAGCCCTTGCAGTGACCTACGAAATATACATCGTATGAGATTACTAGGAGTGACGACCCTAGACAAGATCTGTGTTGGGATTGATACAAGGGAAGTACCTTAGTTTCCCAATCTTGCTGCTTGAATGGACTAATAACAACTTAAAAATCATATCACCATAGCATTGCATGTGCCTGGAAGATGTGGAGCACTCTAGGGAGTGTGGCATGCCGCGGTCGTAAGATGTTGCCGTATGAGGGAGATCGTCGGTGAGGGCATACATCACGTCATATCATCTTGCATTAACAACAGTATTAGGATTGTCTGATTTACTGCTTTACTATTATCGCATGATTGAATTGTGAATATGCTAATCCTTGCTCTATGATTCCACTGAGTTGATCACTCACTCCCACGTTACGGGATGGTGTTTGCAACACCCACCAGACCCTGTTGTAGATGCAGGTGAGGCCGAGATCCAGGAGGTAGAGCCAGAGATCGACGAGGACCAGGATGAGTTCTCGTATATGCAGTATCACGACGGCTTCCCGTAGGCGACCTGGATCGATGGGGTTTCAGTGGGACTATTTGGAATATTACCTTTTTTTTGTTCATGTATATGTATTTGAGACTCAGAGATGTATTCATACTTTAGAGAAAGATGAGATTTACTTTATTTTCCATACAGTGATATACATATTGTTTAGTCTTCCGCTTGCTTTTATCACTGGATCTGAAGTATGAATTGCAGTTTTGGTATACGTTTACTCATGTGAATGCTTTAAATCTGACAACATTGAATCATAATCATTTTTGTTGCATAAGTGACGGTCTGGAACTCAAGAGTTGAGTTTATACACGACCCCCGATTTTCAGGGTGTTACAAGCCCCTTCACTTAACGGACATTTTCGCGCATTTTGTGGTCCAATCGCCTCACTTCTCGGTCCTTTCCATGCATATCACAGTCATTACCGCCTATTCCGTGTTGATTTACGGTCATTTCGTCGCATTTCACGGTCATGCCCTATCACTTCACGATCATTTCCACGCATTTCGCAGTCCGATCGCTTCACTTCACCGTCATTTCCATGCATACCACGGTTATTCTCGCCTATTCCGTGTTAATTCACGGTCATTTCGATGCATCTCACAGTCATGCCCCTTCACTTCACGGTCATTTCGACGCATTTCATGGTCCAACCGCCTCACTTCACGGTCATTTTCGTGCATATCATGGTCATTCCTACCAATTTCGTGTTGATTCACGGTCCTTTCGGTGCATTTCGCGGTCTTGTCCATTCACTTCATGGTCATTTCCGCGCCTTTCACGGTCCAATCACTTCACTTCATGGTCATTTCAATGCATATCACGGTCATTTTTGCCTATTCCATTTTGATTTATGGTCCTTTCGGCGCATTTCACAGTCATGCCCCTTCACTTCACCGTCATTTCCACACATTTCACAGTCCAATCGATTCACTTCACGGTCATTTCCATGCTTATCACTGTCATTCCCGCCTATTCCGTGTTTATTCACTGTCCTTTGGCGCATTTCGCGGTCAAGCCTCTTCACTTCATAGTGATTTCCGTGTATTACTTGGTACAATCGTCTCACGTCACGGTCATTTCCATGCAAATTATGGTCATTCCCACCTATTTCATGTCGATTCACGGTCATTTCGATGCATTTCACGATTATGTCGCTTCACTTTCACAGTCATTTTCGTGCATTTCACGCTACACTTCACGGTCATTTCCATGTATATCACGGTTATTCCTGCCTATTTCGTGTTGATTCACGATCCTTTCAGTGCAATTCACGGTCATGCCCCTTCCCATCACGGTCATTTCCGCGCATTTCACAGTACAATCGCCTCACTTCACCATCATTTCCATGCATATCTCTTTCATTCCTGCCTACTCCATGTTGATTCACGGTCATTTCGGCGCATGTCACGGTATGCACCTTCACTTCACGATCATTTTCCCGCATTTCACGGTATAATCACCTCACTTCACGGTCATTTCCATGCATATCACGGTCATTCCCGCCTATTCAAAGTTGATTTACGGTCATTTTGGCTCATTTCATGGTCATGCACCTTCACTTCACGGTCATTTCGATGCATTTCGTGGTCCAATCGCTTCACTTCATGGTCATTTCCATGCATACCACGGTCATTCCCGCCTATTCCGTGTTGATTCACGGTCATTTCATCGCATTTCACAGTCATGCCCCTTCACTTCGTGGTCATTTTCTCGCACTTTATGGTCCAATAGCTTCACTTCACGGTTATTTCCAGGTATATCACCGTCATTCCCGCCTTTTCCATGTTGATGCACGGTCCTTTCGACGCATTTCACTTTCATGCCCCTTCACTTCATGGTCATTTCCGCGAGTTCCGCGGAACAATCGCTTCACTACATGGTCATTTCCATGCATATCACTGTCATTCCAGCCTATTCTATGTTGATTCACGGCCATTTCGGTACATTTCACGGTCATGCCCCTTCACTTCATGGTCATTTCCATGCATTAACAATCCAATCGGTTCACTTCTCGGTCATTTCCATGCATATCACGGTCATTCCTGCCTATTCCGTGTTGATTCACGGTCCTTTCGGCGCATTTCTCCGTCTTGCCCCTTCACTTCACGGACATTTCTGTGCATTTCGCGGTCCAATCGCCTCACTTCTCGGTCATTTCCATGCATATCACGGTCATTCCCGCCTATTCCGTGTTGATTTACGGTCTTTTCGTCGCATTTTACGGTCATGCCCTATCACTTCACAATCATTTCCACGCATTTTGCGGTCCGATCACTTCACTTCATGGTCATTTCCATGCATACCACGGTAATTCTCGCGAATTCCATGTTGATTCACGGTCATTTCTGCGCATCTTACAGTCATGCCCCTTCACTTCACAGTCATTTTGCCGCATTGCATGGTCCAATAGCCTCACTTCACGGTCATTTCCATGCATATCACAGTCTTTTCGACCCATTCCGTGTTGATTCACGGTCCTTTCAGTGCATTCCACGGTCTTGCCCTTTCATGTCATGGTCATTTCCGTGCATTTCATGGTCCAATCACTTCATTTCACGGTCATTTTCATGCATATCACGGTCATTTCCACCTATTCCGTGTTGATTCACGATCTTTCGGGGCATTTCACGGTCATGCCCCTTCACTTCACCGTCATTTCCGTACATTTTACAATCCAATCGATTCACTTCACGGTCATTTCCATGTATATCACGATCATTCTTGCCTATTCCATGTTTATTCACTGTCCTTTCGGCGCATTTTGCGGTCAAGCCCCTTCACTTCATGGTGATTTTTGCAGATTACGTTGTACAATCGCCTCACTTCACGGTCATTTCCATGCATATCATGGTCAATCCCACCTATTTCAAGTCAATTCATGGCCATTTCGACGCATTTCACGGTCACGCCCCTTCACTTTCACAGTCATTTTTGTGCATTTCACGATCCAATCGCTACACTTTACGGTCATTTCCATGTATATAATGGTGATTCCCGCCTATTCTGTGTTGATTCACGGTCCTTTCGGCACATTTCATGGTCATTCCCCTGCACCTCATGGTCATTTCCACGCATTTCACGGTCCAATTGTTTCACTTCACGGTCATTTCCATACATATCACGGTCATTCCTGCCTATTTCGTGCTGATTCACGGTCCTTTCGTTGCATTTCACGGTCATGCCCCTTCACTTCACGGTCATTTCTACGCTGTCACAATCCAATCGATTCACTTCACGGTCATTTCCATGCATATCTCGGTCATTCTCCCCTAATTTGTGTTTATTCACTGTCCTTTCGATGCATTTCACCGTCATGCCCTCTAACTTCACGGACATTTTCACGCATTTCGTGGTCAAATCGCCTCACTTCACGTTCATTTCCATGCATATCACGGTCATTCCCGCCTATTTCGTGTTGATTCACTGTCCTTTCGGCGCATTTCACGGTCATGTCTTTTCACTTCATGGTCATTTTCACGCATTTCGTGGTACAATCGCCTCACTTCAGGGTCATTTCCATGCATATCACGGTCATTCCCGCCTATTCCGTGTTGATTCACGGTCCTTTCGGCGCATTTCACGGTCATGTCCCTTCACTTCAGAGTCATTTTCACGCATTTCCTGGTACAATCGCCTCACTTCACGGTCATTTCCATGCATATCACGGTCATTCATGCCTATTCCGTGTTGATTCACGGTCATTTCGGCACATTTCATGGTCATGTACCTTCACCTAACAGGGATTTCAGTGCATTTCACAGTCCAAGCTCTTCACTTCATGGTCATTTCCATGCATACCACAGTCATTCCCGCCAATTCTGTGTTGAATTACGGTCATTTCGGCACATTTCACGAACATGGCCATCACTTCACGGTCATTTCTGCACATTTTATGGTCCAATCGATTCACTTCACGGTCATTTCCATGCTTATCACGATAATTTCTGCCTATTCCGTGTTGATTTACGGTCCTTTCGGCGTATTTAACGATCATGCCCCTTCACTTCAAGGTCATTTCCGTGCATTTCCTGCTCCAATCACTTCACTTCACAATCATTTGCATGCATATCACGGTCATTCCCGCCAATTTTGTGTTGATTCATTGTCCTTTCACCGCATTTCACAGTCATGCCCCTTCACTTCATGGTCATTTCTGGGCATTTCGCGGTACAATCAGTTCGATTCACGGTCATTTCCATGCATATCACTGTCATTCCCACCTATTCTGTGTTGATTTACAGTCATTTCGGCGCATTTCACGGTCATGCCCCTGCACTTTATGGTCATTTTCGTGCATTTCACGGTCCAATCGCTTCACTTCACGGTCATTTCCATGCATATAACGGTCATTCCTGCCTATTTTGTCCTTATTCGCTGTCCTTTCGACGCATTTCACCTCCATGCCCTTTAACTTCACAAACATTTCCGCGCATTTCGTGGTCCAATCGCCTCACTTAACGATCATTTCCATGCATATCACGGTCATTTACTCCTTTTTCGTGTTGATTTATGGTCATTTCGTCGCATTTCACGGTCATGCCACATCACTTCATGATCATTTTCGTGCATTTGACAGTCCAATCACTTCACTACACGGTCCTTTCCATGCATACCAAGGTCATTCCCGCCTATTCAGTGTTGATTCACGATCATTTCAGCGCATTTCACTATCATGCCCCATCACTTCACAGTCATTTCGACGCATTTCATCATCCAATTGCTTCACTTCACGGTCATTTCCATACATATCACGGTCATTCCTGCATATTCTGTGTTGATTCACAGTCCTTTCGGTGCATTTCACGGTCTTGCCCCTTCACTTCACAGTCATTTCTGCGTATTTCACGGTCCAATTGATTCACTTCACGGCCATTTTCATGCATATCGAGGTCATTCCTGCTTATTCCGTGTTTATTCACTGTCCTTTCGACGCATTTCGCGGTCAAGCCCCTTCACTACATGGTAATTTCTGCGCATTTCGTGGTACAATCGCCTCACGTCACGGTCATTTCCATGCATATCACGGTCATTCTCACCTATTTCTTGTTGATTCACGGTCATTTCAACGCATTTCATGGTCATGCCCCTTCACTTTCACAGTCATTTTCGTGCATTTCACGGTCCAATCGCTTCACTTCACTGTCATTTCCATATATATAACGGTCATTCCAGCCTATTCCGTGTTGATTCCCGGTCATTTCGGCGCATTTCACAGTCATGCCCCTTCACTTCAGGGTCATTTTCGTGCATTTCGCGGTACAATTGCCTCACTTCATGGTATGCACCTTCACTTCACGGTCATTTCCTCCGATCACTTCACTTCATGGTCATTTCCGTGCAAACCACAGTCATTCCTTCCTATTCCGTGTTGATTCATGATCATTTCGGTGCATTTCACGATCATGCAACTTCACCTCACAGTCATTTCTGCACATTTTATGGTCCAATCGTTTCACTTCACGGTCATTTCCATGCTTATCACGGTAATTTCTGCCTATTCCGTGTTGATTCACGGTCCTTTCGACACATTTCATGGTCATGCCCCTTCACTTCACGGTCATTTCCACGCATTTCCCTGGCCAATCACTTCACTTCACTGTCATTTCCATGCATATCACGGTCATTCCAGCCTATTCCTTATTGATTCACTGTCCATTCAGCGCATTTCACAGTCATGCCCCTTCACTTCATGGTTATTTCCATGCATTTCGTTGTATAATCGCTTCACAACACGGTCATTTCCGTGAATATCACTGTCATTCCCGCCTATTCCGTGTTGATTCCCTGTCATTTCGGCACATTTCACGGTCATGTCCCTTCACTTCATGGTCATTTCTGTGCATTTAACGGTCTGATCGCTTCACTTCACGGTCATTTCCATGCATATCACGATCATTTCAGCCTATTCCGTGTTGATTCACGGTCCTTTCGACACATTTCACCGTCATGCCCCTTCACTTCATGGTCATTTTGGTACATTTCATGGTCCAATCACCTCACTTCACGGTCATTTCCATGCATGTCACAGTCATTCCCATCTATTTCGTGTTGATTCACGGTCATTTTTGCGCATTTCACTGTCATGCCCCTTTAGATTCACAGTCATTTCCATGAATTTCATGGTCCAATCGCTTCACTTTATGGTCATTTTCATGTATATCATGGTCATTCCCACCTATTCCGTGTTGATCCACGGCCCTTTCGGCGCATTTCACGGTCAAGCACCTTCACTTCACGGTCATTTCCAAGCATTTTGTGGTCCAATCGATTCACTTCACTGTCATTTTCGCATATTCCGTGTTGATTCAAGGCCCTTTCGGCACATTTCACGGTCATGCCCCTTAACTTCACGGTCATTTCCATGCGTTTCCTGGTCCATCATTTCCAAGCATATCACGGTCATTCCCACCTATTCCGTGTTGATTCACTGTCCTTTTAGTGCATTTTACGGTCATGTCCCTTCACCTCATGGTCATTTTCGCGCATTTCGCGGTACAATCGCTTTACTTCACGGTCATTTCCATGCTTATCACTGTCATTCTTGCCTATTCCATGTTGATTCGCGGTCATTTCGGCGCATTTCACGGTCATGCCCCTTCACTTCATGGTCATTTCGACGCATTTCATGGTCCGATCGCTTCACATCATGGTCATTTCCATTCATACCACAGTCATTCCCGCCAATTCGTGTTGATTAACGGTCATTTCGGCTCATTTTACAGTCATGCCCTTTCACTTCACGGTCATTTCGGCGCATTTCATGGTCCAATCACCTCACTTCACGGTAATTTCCATACATATCACGGTCATTCCTACCTATTCCATGTTGATTCACGGTCCTTTCGGTGCATATCATGGTCTCGCCCCTTCACTTCACGGTCATTTCCACTCATTTTACGGTCCAATCACTTCACTTCACGGTCATTTCCATGCATATCACGGTCATTCCTGCCTATTCCGTGTTGATTCACGTTCATTTGGGCGCATTTCTCCATCATGCCCCTTCACTTCACGATCATTTCGGCGCATTTCATGGTCCAATCGCCTCACTTCACGGTCATTCCTGCCTTTTCCGTGTTGATTCACGATCCTTTCGGTGCATTTCACGGTCATGCCCATTCATTTCACTGTCATTTTCGTGCATTTCACAGTCCAATCACTTCACTTCACGGTCATTTCCATGCATATCACGGTCATTCCCACCTATTCCGTGTTGATTCACGGTCCTTTCAGCGCATTACAAGGTGATGCCCCTTCACTTCACTGTCATTTCCGCGCGTTTCACGGTCCAATCGATTCACTTCACGGTCATTTGCATGCATATCACAGTCATTCCTGCCTGTTTCGTGTTTATTCACGGTCCTTTCGGCACATTTAGCATTCAAGCTCCTTCACTTCATGATGATTTCCGCGCATTACGTGGTACAATCGTTTCACTACATGGTCAATTCCATGAATATCACTGTCATTCCAGCCTGTTCCATGTTGATTCACGGTCATTTCAGAGCAATTCACGTCATGCCCCTTCACTTCATGGTCATTTCCGCGCATTTAGCTGTCCAATCGCTTCACTTCTCGGTCATTTCCATGCATATCACGGTCATTCCTGCCTATTTCGTGTTAATTCACCATCCTTTCGGCGCATTTCTCCGTCTTGCCCCTTCACTACACGGACATTTCCGCACATTTTGCAGTCCAATCGCCTCACTTCTTGGTCATTTCCATGCATATCACGGTCATTCCCCCCTATTCCGTGTTGATTTACAGTCATTTCGTTGCATTTCACGATCATGCCCATTCATTTCACGGGCATTTCCGTGCCTTTCACGGTCATGCCCCTTCACTTCATGGTGATTTCTGTGCATTACTTGGTACAATTGTCTCACTTCACAGTCATTTCCATGAAAATCATGGTCATTCCCACCTATTTCGTGTCGATTCATGGTCATTTCGATGCATTTCACGGTCATGCCGCTTCACTTTCACAGCCATTTCCGTGCATTTCAAGCTACACTTCACTGTCATTTCCATGTAAATCACGGTCATTCCCGCCTATTCCGTGTTGATTCACGGTCCTTTCGGTGCATTTCACGGTCATGCCCCTTCACATCATGGTCATTTCTGCGCATTTCGTGGTACAATCGCCTCACTTCACCTTCATTTCCATGCATATCACGGTCATTCCTGCCTATTCCTTATTGATTCACTGTCCATTCAGCACATTTCACGGTCATGCCCCTTCAATTCATGGTTATTTTCGTGCATTTCGCAGTATAATCGCTTCACTTCACGGTCATTTCCGTGAATATCACTGTCATTCCTGCCTATTCCGTGTTGATTCCCATTCATTTCGGCGCATTTCATGGTCATGTCCCTTCACTTCATGGTCATTTCTGCACATTTAACGGTCTAATCGCTTCACTTCACGGTCATTTCCATACATATCTCAGTCATTCCAGCCTATTCTGTGCTGATTCACGGTCCTTTAGGTGCATTTCACCGTCATGCCCCTTCACTTCATGGTCATTTCGGTGCATTTCATGGTCCAATCACCTCACTTCACGCTCATTTCCATGCATATCACAGTCATTCCCACCTATTTCGTGTTGATTCACGGTCATTCCGGTGCATTTCACGGTCATGCCCATTTACTTTCACAGTCATTTCCATGAATTTCACAGTCCAATCGCTTCACTTCATGGTCATTTTCATGTATATCACGGTCATTCCCGCCTATTCCGTGTTGATTCACGGCCCTTTCGACGCATTTCACGGTCATGCACCTTCACTTCACGGTCATTTCCAAGCATTTTATGGTCCAATCGATTCACTTCACTGTCATTTTCGCATATTTCGTGTTGATTCACGGTCATTTCGGCGCATCGAACGGTATGCACCTGCACTTCACTGTCATTTCCGCGCATTTCGCGGTCCAATCGCTTCACTTAATGGTCATTTCCATGCATACCACAGTCATTATAGCCTATTCCGTGTTGATTCATAGTCAATTTGGCAGATTTCCCGGTCATGCCCCATCACTTCACGGTTATTTCCATGCTTATCACGGTAATTTTTGCCTATTCCGTGTTGATTCACGGTCCTTTCGGCACATTTCATGGTCATGCCCCTTCACTTCATGGTCATTCCCGTGCATTTCGCGGTACAATCGCCTCACTTCACGATCATTTCCATGCATATCATGGTCATTCCCGCCTATTCAGTGTTGATTTACGGTCATTTCGGCTCATTTCACGGTCATGCACCTTCTCTTCACGGTCATTTCATCGCATTTCGCGGTCCAATCGCTTCACTTCATGGTCATTTCCATGCATACCACGGTCATTCCCACCTATTCCATGTTGATTCACGGTCATTTCGTCGCATTTCACAGTCATGCCCCTTCACTTCATGGTCATTTCCTCGCACTTTATGGTCCAATAGCTTCACTTCACGGTCATTTTCATGTATATCACGGTCATTCCCGCCTATTCCGTGTTGATGCACAATCCTTTCGATGCATTTCACTTTCATGCCCCTTCACTTCATGGTCATTTCCATGCATTTCGCGGTATAATCGCTTCACTACATGGTCATTTCCATGCATATCACTGTCATTCCAGCCTATTCTGTGTTGATTCACGGCCATTTCGGCGCATTTCACGGTCATGCCCCTTCACTTCATGGTCATTTTGACACATTTAACAATCCAATCGCTTTACTTCTCGGTCATTTCCATGCATATCACGGTCATTCCCGCCTCTTCCGTGTTGATTCACAGTCCTTTCGGCGCATTTCTCCGTCTTGCCCCTTCACTTCACAGAAATTTTTGCGCATTTTGTCGTCCAATCACCTCACTTCTTGCTCATTTCCATGCATATCACGGTCATTCCCGCCTATTCCGTGTTGATTTACAGTTTTTTCGTCGCACTTTACGGTCATGCCCTATCACTTCACGATCATTTCCACGCATTTCGTGGTCCGATTGCTTCACTTCACGGTCATTTCCATGCATCCAACGATAATTCTCGCCTATTTCGTGTTGATTCACGATCATTTCTGCACATCTCACAGTCATGCCCCTTCACATCATGGTCATTTCGGTGCATTTCATGGTCCAATCGCCTCACTTCACGATCATTTCCATGCATATCACGGTCTTTCTGACCTATTCCGTGTTGATTCACGGTCCTTTCGATGCATTTCACGGTCTTGCCGATTCACTTCACGGTCATTTCCACACATTTCACGGTCCAATCACTTCACTTCACGGTCAATTCCATGCATATCACGGTCATTCCTGCCTATTCCAGGTTTATTCATTGTCCTTTCGGCGCATTTCGCGGTCAAGCCCCTTCACTTAATGGTGATTTCCGCGGATTATGTGGTACAATCACCTCACTTCATGGTTATTTTTATGCATATCATGGTCATTCCCACCTATTTCGTGTCGATTCACAGTCATTTCGACACATTTCACGGTCATGCCCCTTCACTTTCACCATCATTTCCGTGCATTTCACGGTTCAATCGCTACACTTTACGGTCATTTCCATGTATATCATGGTCATTCCCGCCTATTCCGTGCTCATTCACGGTCCATTCGGCGCATTTCATGGTCATGCCCCGTCACTTCACGGTCATTTCTGTGTATTTCGCCATACAATCGCCTCACTTCATGGTCATTTCCATGCATATCACGGTCATTCCTGACTATTTTGTGTTTATTCAGTCCTTTCGACGCATTTCGCGGTCAAGCCTCTTCACTTCATGGTGATTTTTGCACATTACGTGGTACAATCGCCTCACTTCACGGACATTTCCATTCATATCATGTTCATTCACACCTATTTCCTGTTGATTCATGGTCATTTCGACGCATTTCACGGTCATGCCCCTTCACTTTCACAGTCATTTTCGAGCATTACACGGTCCAATCGCTACGCTTCACAGCCATTTCCATGTATATCACGGTCATTCCCGCCTATTCCGTGTCGATTCATGGTCCTTTCGGTGCAATTCACAGTCATGCCCCTTCACTTCACGGTCATTTCTGCTCATTTCCCGGTACAATCGCCTCACTTCACGGTCATTTCCATGCATATCACGGTCACTCCCGCCTATTCCGTGTTGATTCACGGTCATTTCGGCACATTTCACGGTATGAACATTCACTTCACGGTCATTTCTGCGCATTTCGCGGTCCGATCGTTTCACTTCTTGGTCATTTCTATGCATACCACGGTCATTCCCGCCTATTCTGTGTTGATTCATCTTCATTTCGACGCATTTCACGGTCATGCTCCCTCACTTCACAATCATTTCCGCACAATTTAGGGCCCAATAGATTCACTTCACGGTCTTTTCCATGCTTATCACGGTAATTTTCGCCTACTCCGTGTTGATTCACGGTCCTTTCGGCACATTTCACAGTCATTTTCCTTCACTTCACGGTCATTTTCGCGTATTTCACAGTCCAATCGATTCAGTTCACAGTCATTTTCATGCATATCACGGTCATTCCCGCCTAGTCCGTGTTTGTTCACTGTCCTGTTGGCGCATTTCGTGGTCAAGCCCCTTCACTTCATGGTGATTTCCGCACATTACGTGGTATAATCGCCTCACTTCACGGTCATTTCCATGCATATCACGGTCATTCCTGCCTATTCAGTGTTAATTTATGGTCATTTTGGCTCATTTCAAGGTTATGCACCTTCATTACACGGTCATTTCGGCGTATTTCACGGTCCGATCACTTCACTTCATGGTCATTTCCATGCATACCTCGGTCATTCCCGCCTATTCCATATTGATTCACGGTCATTTCGTCGCATTTCTCAATCATGCCCCTTCACTTCATGGTCATTTCCTCGCATTTTATGGTCCAATCGCTTCACTTCACAGTCATTTCCATGTATATCAAGGTCATTCCCGCCTATTCCGTGTTGATTCACGGTCCTTTCGGCGCATTTCACTTTCATGCCCCTTCACTTATGGTCATTTCTGTGCATTTCGCAGTACAATCGCTTCACTACATGGTCATTTCCACGCATATCACTGTCATTCCAGCCTATTGTGTTGATTCACGGTCATTTCGGCACATTTCACGGTCATACCCCTTCACTTCATGGTCAATTCCGCGCATTTAACGGTCCAATCACTTCACTTCTGGGTCATTTCCATGCATATCACGGTCATTCCTACCTATTCTGTGTTGATTCACGATCCTTTCGGTGCATTTCTCCGTCTTGCCCCTTCACTTCATGGACATTTCAACGCATTTCGCAGTCCAATCGCCTCACTTCTCGGTCATTTCCATTCATATCATGGTCATTCCCACCTATTCCGTGTTGATTTACGGTCATTTCGTCACATTTCACGGTCATGCCCTATCACTACACCATCATTTCCACGCACTTCGGGGTCGGATCGCTTCACTTCACGATCATTTCCATGGATACCACGATTATTCTCGCCTATTCCGGGTTGATTCACGGTCATTTCGGCAGATTTCATGGTCTAATCGCCTCACGTCACCGTCATTTCCATGCATATCACAATCATTCCTACCTATTCTGAGTTTATTCACGGTCCTTTCGGTGCATTTCACGATCTTGCCCATTTACTTCACTTCACGGTCTTTTCCGCGCATTTCACAGTCCAATCACTTCACGGTCATTTCCATGTATATCACGGTCAGTTTCGCCGATTCCGTATTGATTCACGGTCCTTTCGGCGTATTTCACGGTCATGCCCCTTCACGTCACTGTCATTTCCACGCATTTTACGGTCCAATCGATTCACTTCATGGTCATTTCCATGCATATCACGGTCATTCCAGCCTATTCCGTGTTGATTCACGGTCCTTTCGGCGCATTTCACCGTCATGCCCCTTCACTTCACTGTCATTTCGGTGCATTTCATGGTCCAATCGCCTCACTTCACGCTCATTTCCATGCATATCACAGTCATTCCCACCTATTTCGTGTTGATTCACGGTCATTTCTGCGCATTTCACAGTCATGCCCCTTCACTTTCACAGTCATTTCCATGAATTTCACGGTCCAATCGCTTCACTTCATGGTCATTTTCATGTATATCACGGTCATTCCCGCCTATTCCGTGTTGATTCACGGCCCTTTCGGCGCATTTCACGGTCATGCACCTTCACTTCACGGTCATTTCCAAGCATTTTATGGTCCAATCGATTCACTTCACTGTCATTTTCGCATATTTCGTGTTGATTCACGGTCATTTCGGCGCATCTCACGGTATGCACCTGCACTTCATGGTCATTTTCGCGCATTTCGCGGTCCGATCGCTTCACTTAATGGTCATTTCCATGCATACCACAGTCATTACAGCCTATTCCGTGTTGATTCACGGTCAATTTGGCGGATTTCCCGGTCATGCCCTGTTTTGACAAAGAAACAAATGCATTTTGATTTGGGAGAATTGTCTTATTCAACCCTAACAGAGAGAGAGTACTATGAACATTCATCACATTATATTAATACTGAGTTCGTTTACACCCTCTTTACATCCCTTGATTCTAAGATAAATCATTTAAAAGTAAAAGATTTGTGCTTTAAGCATCAAGAGTTCATTTCGGCAGCCTTCCGGCGCCTGATTTGATCATCTCTTAGGACTTAGGAGGAATGGCGATCCGATCGACGGGTCATTTCGACAGCCTTCCGGCGCCTGATTTGATCATCTCCTAGGACTTGGAGGAATGTCGATCCGATCGACGGGCCTTCAATGAAATAGAGATTTCGGCAGCATAACAGTGCCTGTTTCAACCATCCTCGGGGACTTAGCAGTAATGTCGATTAAATCGACTGATCTTTCTCCTTAGAACCCATGAAGAGGAGAAAACCCTGAGAAAGGAAGCCTAGGCCACGGACTTCAGCAACACAACGGCTCTTGGGCTTTATAGACTACAGGGCAGTCCGGTTGCGCGGACCCGCGCACCTGATATTGGTTGTGCAGTCTTGCGCAACTCCCAGGAGACTTCGCTCCTACCTTCTGTCTTCTGCTCTGCTTTGTTCCTCTTGAAAATCTTCAATCCTACTCAATGAAGGAAGGGAGGGGGTATTTATAGACCCTCGCACGTGTGAAAATCCTGATCTTAGCGATGTGGGACTATTTTTCAGTGCTTTGGATCATTTTGAACGGATCCCTTTTGTGAAATTCATTCCGAGGTACGCGCAACTGATACTTTCATTGCGCGATCTCGCGCAACAGAGATTGATTGCGCGGACCTACGCAACATATTCGGGCTGCGCGGTTCTGCGCAACTACCATGAAAATTACCTCTATCTTCTTCTTTCTGAAAGTTCTTCTCTTCTTTTTTTAACTTTACTTGCTTGATTCCTTTCACCATTTTTTTGCCTCAACAGATTGCCCCCTTGATCCTTTATTTGTTCTTTCGGAGGAACAAGTAAAGGATCAAATATTCCATTTGGTTTACGCGGACCCGCGTAACTGGCCGCGTATATACTCGGCCGCAGTAACCTATAAATATCGCACCCTTCGTCACTTTCTACAGTCTCTGCTTCCTCTGGTGAATTTTTTTCTCTTGGCAATTTTCCATGCAACGAACATTGTCTGAGCGGAGCCGCGCAACGAATCTTTCGTTCGCGTAATTCTTCTAAGTGTCGCAACACGCTGCGCAACTTCTTTTGATTGCGCGGACCCGCACAACCAAGACTTTGCCATTTTCTGTACCTTTTCCTCAACGACCTTCCTTAGGTCTTCAACCCCCCTCGCTTTATGGCTCACATCAAGAGGACCCTCCGTCCTGTAGACCCTCAAGTGGAGCATCCTTCTCATTCCGACGCTCCTGATACTTCTCATCGCCCATCTCCTTCCGCTGACCAACCACCGACCAAGCGTACCAAAACCACCACTCAGACCCCATCATACTTCAAGAGCCAGTACTCCCAACCTTTGATTTCACTGGTCGCATCGAAGCACTTTCCTCACCCATTCATCGTGCCATAATCATGGAAAACGTAGAACGGCCTCCCAAGCACGGTCGTGAATATGATTGGGAAGAATGGTTGAAGATAACCGCCCACATTCGCACAGATAGCGATAGACCCCCTGTCAGAGAAGGTACCCCGCCTGCTTCTCGCTCCAAGAAAACTCGTCGGAATAAGGTGCAGGAGTTTGAAGAAAAGATTAAAGAGCACAATAAAAAGAAGCTTCAGAACTCTTGGGAATCTGTTTGAGTGATTGAGGGCGTCATGAAATTTGACAATCCTCATTCGGAAGGCATGACGGTAATTCCCATTAGCGTGCATCGTCACCAATCCATCCTTGAATGCGAACCCACAAACTATATGGACGGAGAAAAGCTGATGTATACTGAATCGTGGGCGACGCGAGACCCCCAGATTCTTGAAGGGAGAATACAAGCGCAGAAACCCCGGCAAATCGTCGGAGAGGCCCACCCCATGATCTTCCTCGCTCCCTTTCACAGTCCGCACAGTCTTTTCCCGACCTATTTTTATGAGACTGTCAAACAACGCTACAAGGACTGTGATCCTCTCTGGGGATCAGAAGATTTTCGCACAAGAGGCCTACTGACTTCTCGTCATTATTACTCTGATTGGGCAGAGGCAATCCTGAAGAAACACGTAAGTACCCTTACTAAAGTAGGCCTTTACGATGCGATAGAGGTCACATCCCAATATTTTTATAAGGAACCCTGCATACTGAAAGGATTTCTCGAATATTGGTCTCCCACCACCAATTCCCTTCACCTGCCGTTCGGAGAAATGAGCATATCACTATGGGATCTACACCGCATAACAAGTCTCCCACATACAGGAAGATTTTATGACGAGTTCATACTGACAAATGCAGAATTGGCATTTATATCCTCTCCCGATCGTAGACCTTCCATCTCAGAAACTACCATTGAACTTTTCAGAGAGATGGGAAATTTTTTGAATATTCACAAACTATCTCCTCTGCAATGGCTGGCCCACTTTTCTAGAATACTCAGGTATTCTATACCCAGAGACTAGTGTATTCCTCTTCACCACATATTCCTGCATATTAATTCCTTTCTTGTTCTGCAGATTTCGCGACAGTCGTTGTAAGGAACTGACGACCCTTTGTGACAACATGAAAGAACGACCAGCTTATAGCTCATTTGGGGAACTGGCAGCCTTCCTTGCTTACTGGTTGAGCATAGTTGTTCTTCCTAGTTCCAAGTGGGCAGATGCTATTCGCCCCACCACTTTTGTGGTCGCCGGAGCTCTAGTAGAAGGTCAGAAGTATTCTATTGCACCCCCTGTGCTATGCTCCATTTATCGGGCTTTTGGAGAGATCTCTACACACGTCAAAAATCCCACCCTGGGATCTTCATCAGCGTATACCGCGTGGCATTATTTCACCAGATGGCTAGGAGTCTATTTCCCCTGGACTTTTGAAGCATCGAAAAAATCTTACGTCAGTCCTTCTCATCTTCCTCTTTGGTTCTTTCAACAAAGGGCCATGGCCAGAAGATCGTACGAGTGGGTGATCAATAAGATCCAGAACTTTAATCAAGTGGACTTCTTCTAGTTCCGGCTTCATCATTACATTCAAGATACAGATATGGTGGACCAAGGGGCACTAACTGTAGCAGAAAGGGCCTTTTTTCTTTCCATTCGTTCTTGCAGTTTGCCACTCAGGGAAGGAATGGAATTCTGGAGAGAACCTTACTATCCTAGCCATTTTGCTCGCCAATTCAGTTACGACCAAGCCGTGCCAGAAGATTGTGGGCTGGTTACTAAGAGAATGCACTGCTATGGAATAGGTCCCTTGAACTGGGCCATGATATGAAAACAACTATTAGGCGGCTGTGTCAACTCTTCTTTTATCATTCCTAGCTGTGATCAGATAGTCCGTACTTCTTACAGCTGGATGAGGTGGTGGGACCACCAATCATTTCTGATCAACAAACGTCTACCGGTGGACTCTCTTCTCTTTCTCCATCCACCTCGGCTTAGGGGCAAAAAAATTGATAACGGAATCGGCTTCATTCCAAAGAAAATTTGCGCTCCTCATCATGGTGAAATTTGCAGAAAGATTTCGACGGAAGAGCCAATCCGTGAGAGAAAACCAATTAACACTTTAGATGGTTGGTTTGCCCATGGAGTCCTAGCGGAATTTGAACATATTCCTCACGACCTTGGTGGCCGAGCTCCAGAAGATGTTGCAGGAGCATCCTCTCCTATTCATGAAGAGATTGCTACAGCTGAAGAAAATATAGCTCAAGACAAACCTGCCCCTTCTACACAAAATCTTCCCCCTAGCTCATCGTCCCCGATGACTAGATCACGAGCATGTCAGCAAACGTCGTCACCCACTCCTCAAGAAGAAGCAAGACAGGTCTCTTCATCTCCTTTGATTCCAGTTGGTAGGAGATCTCCAAGGGAAAGCAACCAGCCTATTTCCTATAAAGGGAAACAAGTCGCGGTTGCAGAAGTGGATGAGGGAGATCTGGCAAGTGAAAGTTCATCTTCTAGCGAAGATTCATCTTCTACATCAAGAAATTTCACTCCCCTGGGGTTTGACAATGATGATGATGGAAACGATGGAGTTCAAGATGATGATTATGAAGAAAGGGAGGTCAATATAGATGACGAGGAAGATATGGCCACCGAAAATGTAGTAGAAGAACATCTCCCCATAGCCCCTGAAACTTCCCCTGCCACTTCCATCCCTGGCAAGCCACATGTGGTAATCGAAGAGGATGAAGAACTCTTGGACTACGGGGAGTATGGGTATTCACCTGGTAAGGGAGCTCGAATTCCTTAAACATTTATGTGCTTGTCAAGTGATCACTATCTTAACACCACTATCATTCTCTCTTCTTTTTTTTATTTATTTTTTATTTTTTTTTATTTTTAGGTACTCATGTGGCTTGCATTGAAACGAGCGCTGCCCCCTCTGCAGAACTTCATCCAGCTACACCAATGGCCTCCTCACAGGTTTCTTTGGCCCCTCTGGTGGCGCCGAAAAACGTGGCCCGTGAAATTATATTTCCTGTCAAGGCTACTGATTTACTAACTCCTACTACTAGAGATTCCAGCATAGAAGTGAGAGCGCCCTCTCTTGCTGATATGTTAGAAGCTGGTACTTCTGCAGCCCCAGAAGTTCCCTTACTTGCTGGTCATATCTCTATGGCAGGTGTATATATTAATTTGAAGAGCTATGAATCCTTCATTTTGTATTTCTCACTCTGACTTGACCCTCTTATTCATTTTACAGGAATTCTCCCCTGTAGTGGGGCGGCCAGTTCTGAATCTGTGGCCACTGTCTCTGAATTACCATTTCCTTCGAAGATTCCTGCTCACAAAATGCTTTTAATGAAGAACTCTTTGTCAACAGTAATTCATATCTTCAAGGACCCTGAACAATGGTCAGATCTGGACATTGCCATCGAAATTCTGGAGAACTCTGAAAAGATGTCGAGCATTAATATTTCTGTTTTGCGTAGTTCCCTCCTTAGATTTCGTGATTCAATAGCTTCTCTAGCATCAGCAAAGACTATTACAATTGCTCCAGAAGTCCTTGAATACGGGAAGCGGTTAACTTTGTCTAAGGAGAGGGCTTCACTCATTGCTTCCACGATATCTGAATTAGATCAGGAGCAATTATTGTTGCAAGAACACTTAAAGACCCTTACTGGTGACAAAGAGCTTATTCAAGATCGTATAGCAGCTTTAAGAGAAGAGATTTTGCAGATGGAACTGCAAGGTCATGAGAAGGAGCTATCTATACAGGAGGTTAAGGAGAAGCTCGAAGTCAATATTCGGTCTGCCGATACTGAGAAGTTGGAATTACTCAGGAGCAACGAAACAATCACATCTCTAGAAGACAAATTAGCTGGCCTTCCTGATCAGACAAAGATTATTCTTGAAGAAAAATCAAAGCATGACGCAGCTCAGCTTCAATTAAAAGAGGACTTGCGGCAATTTATGAATGTAATAGGCATCACTGAGGAATTATAAACATGTAATCTTTCCCTCTCTTTTTCATTTTTGAATGTATGTTCTCTTTTGGTTTTCCTCAGTAAATTTAACTTTTCATGCACTTCTATATTATGCGTTGTTTCAGGCATACTATCGTTGTCATGATTTCAACATGAATTTGCTGCATTTTGAACATGGTACATAGTTTATCATGACATTCTATGAAACTAATCATAAAACAGCAATATTTAATGCTTTGTTAGTACGGAGTTTCCTATATGACCTCATCCGTTTATATTTTATTGGCAGTGCTAAGTTTCAATTCAGTTAGTTGCACACAGTTTAAGCTCATGAGTAGTGGAGCGGCGTTACTTCGGGTCTTATGTGATGGTCTCTGTAACTCTCTAGAGTTCGCGGGACTTCTCACTGCCTAGGGAGTTCACAAACCGCGATCCATCAGAGGGACCTAGTGAAGCTACCGGGGCCGTGAACTCGGTTGGATTTACAGCACAGGGTTGGCCACGGTAACTCTCTAGAGTTCATAGGGCTCACAAGGCTACCTTTGGGGGTACCAAATCCATGATTACCGATCAATCGATGAGTAGGTTTAAGCCCTTCCTCATGAGTACGTACCGGAATCGAACCACAAATCTGGGGGGTCTTATGCATGATTGACTTGTCAATGCTGCACTACGGCCCTCATTTTTTTCGCCTGCAAGGTCGGGCCCATTCACTGGAGGGCTTGTCCTCCGTTCCCCGTGACGCTGCCGGAAAGCTATACAGATGGCATGGGTGTTACGCTTGAATGGTCATTTAGGGACTTTTAGCACTTGGCTTTGAGTCGACTTTTTGGCCCTTTGCTTTTGATCTTTCGGCTGACTTTTGGCTCTTGGCTTTTGGTCTTTGAAGACTTTGAGTTCTTTCGGCCTTTGGTCATTTAAAGATTTTGAGCTTTTGGCTTTTAGTCAACTTTTGGCCTCTTACTTTTGGTCATTGACTCTGTCAGCTGCCCGCATGGGTATGCGTACGATGGCCTTCATGGGCTTTTTAGGGCCACTGGCTTCTCGCCGCTGCCCGAATGGCGTTCATAAGTCTTACGCGTAGCTGGTCCCTTTTGAGCTTTGGTCCTTTTAGGACTTTGTCTTTTCTTTCTTTTTCTTTTTTGGGACTTGACTAGGCTACCTTTTTATGATGAGTAGCCATTGCTATTGCCAATTCATATGTACAGTTAACTATATAATTCATTCTACTGTGATCATATGGTTGACATTTCGCCGCTGCAGACAATGTCACAAGGACTTTCGTATTATATTTATGTCAGCTTAGCGATGATGGCAACCTTGATGAGCGATTGATCGACAATAGCGATAGTTGTTCTCTTTTTTTTTTTAATGATTATTGATACCTGATAATTTGATTTCGATGGAGAATGGAGATTTCTTATCGGCAATGAGCGTCGATGCTTGATAGCGATCATCGGCACCTTTTATGTCACTACTTGCTTGATAGCGATCACTGGTACTTTCTTCTTCTCTTTTTTTTTAATGCCAATGTTTGCTTGATAGCGATCGTTTAATCACTTGATCTTCTAATTGCTCGATAGCGATAGCTGCTAATTTTGGCGATTAGCTTTTCATTTGGCTTTACTTTTGGTAATTGTCCTTGGTATTTCGCGTTTGGCGATGACTTGTTATGCTTGAAAGCCTGTCTTTCATTCAAATATACAAAAGAAATGCATTCTATGGTGATAAATATATTTCATAGCTTTTACTCACCTGTCTCAATTAATTATAGGTCTTAAGCGTAGCTGACCGCATAGGCTTGGGTAGGCTGCTTTATTTATATTTTGTCATTGTTGAACGGTGAATCCATAGCTGATATTTCGCCATTGCCAATATATTCTGAGAATATCCATGTTGTATTTGAAATAGTTTATCAGCTTGGTGATGATAGCAATTTTGATAAGATAAGCTTGCGTGAGCCATTGATGACGACAGTGATAGTTGCTTATCTTGGCGACGATCATTGGCACTTGCTTATTCTGACAACAATCATCGATGCTTTTATTCAGCGATTGTCATTGATGCTTTGTTTTTGGCGATGACTTAGAAGCATCAAAATTGCAATCTATCTTCAAGGATAACGAATTTCTCATGCCTTTGTCTGCCCCCTTTTGATACAGAATTATTATCTTGATAATGTTCCGTATCAAAATCAGTATCACCTTCGGAAGCAGTTTCCCTTTTGCCAGCGCGAGTATAGGCTAATATAGGCTTTTATTTACTTCCTTGAAGGGTTTTGCCTTTATTGATCACGCTTTATCTCATTTAGCTTTGAATTTGCCCCCTAGATATGATAGTGACCATTAGTGGGGATACATTTTTTTTTTTGTTCTTGGAGATATGGAGGAAGCATATTTCTGTGGGAGGCTATAAGACTGTAATCGTATTCATTAACTAGCTTGCCCCCAACCCTTGAAATTTTCTACGCTTCTCCTGATTGACTCCAATGGGGACCTGAATTCCCTTCCCGTGATTTAGGCCAATGGGTTCTTCATAATCAAAGCCCATGCTTTTCATAATTTTTTTACTTGCCGGACTATACCTTTGAAGGTCTTGCGGCGTCATCCTACCATGGTATTCATTATTTTAAGCCACTTCTCTCGTCCTTACTGCTTCTGAAACGTAGAATTCAATTGGCTCAGAATATTTTTGATTGGCTTAAACTTGAAATCTTGTCGGAGCGGCCGAAAACGGCTTATTTCTTTTAGCATACGGTAGCGGCACCGTATAATTTGACTGTAAAATCTTCAACTGTTCAGATGATAGTAAAGTTAACGGCGGTTGTCCCGGTCGTCTTAAATGTTTCGGCACAAAATAGAACTTCTTGCTGATCTCTGCTGTTTCGGACGGCACTGTTTTTTCTGCCATTTCTGTGATTGCGCTCTCTTGATCATTCTTCAGGACGTCACTTTCATCCTTATCTATTTTTCCGGTGGCAAATTCTTTGTAATAACTTGCATCTGCAAAGAAGGACTCAGCTTCTGTATAAGGTCTCGCATCGGCCATTACTTTATGTTGTACCCCGTCTTTACAGTATTTGAAACACTGATGGAGGGTGGAGGGTATGATATTGTACTGGTGTATCCATGGCCTTCCTAGGAGAAGGTTGTATGTCGTCACGCAGACCCATTGTCCATCATAATCCTCTTGACTTTCTTCCCGCGAACATGGCCTTCTATCATTAGTGGCCTATTATGGACTTCCTCACAGATCATATCATCATCAGAAAAAGAAATGACTGAGAAGCAGTCCTCATGCTCATTGGGTTCTTCATGTTTTACCTCTACCAGTAAGGTTTCCCTGATGTCATGATCAGACAGGGCCTAAATCAAACTTTCCCGGAATTCTTCTGATAGCTTCAGCACGTCATAAACGCTTAATCGGGCCAGTATTCCCTTTAAATGATTTACCACATCATAATTTACTTTCGTCGTTTCATTATTTCCCTTCATCTTGCCGCTGTTATTTTCTTTTGCACTCGCTTCTCCTGTTTTCTATTTTGTAGGGCTTACTATCTTCTTGCCCGACCGTAGTGTTATTACTGCAACCTTCTTTACAGCTTTACTGCTTCCTACTTTATTCGTTTCTTGTTCCTCTTCTTGGACCATAAGCGTGTTTACGGTTGCCATGGAGCCTCTTTCTCTTTCTTTCCCCAATACTATCTCGCCTCTATTGATTAGTCGTTGTATTATACATTTTAGTGTATAGCAATTTTCTGTGGGGTGCCCCACTAGGCGATGATAACGACAGAAATTCTTTTCTCTTGTCCTTGTTATATCTTCTGGGCGCTTAGACTCCGACAGTACTATCGTGCCAGCTTTCAATAACTGCTCCATCATAGGGGTGACATCTTCTTTTTCAAATGCGAACCCTTCATGAGAGTTCAACATTCTAGGTCGCTTCCCGTCGTACCTGTTTCTTGACCTATCACCCTCTTCGCGTCGGTTCGGCCTTCTTTCTCTCGAATCCTTTGTATCTTTTCCTTTTCTGTTGTGATCGAAAGTGTTTACAGCTGTTCTGCTGGACGCTCTTCTAGTCGTATCATGGTGAAATGCCGATATTTTATGAGTCATCAGTTCCAATGCGTGGGCTTTGGTAGCCAAGTCACGAAAGGTCCTGATGTCGGCGCTAGTCAGTCCGAACGCAATCCCCGTGCCCATAGAATTTAGACACATCTTAACCTGTTCTTTTTCCTTCGGTAGTTGTCTACACGAAGCCCCTAACGTTTTTCACCTATCTATAAACTTCTCTACCGGCTCTCCTTCCCTTTGTCGAATAGAGGCCAGTTCCGTAATACTGACGTCACGTTCCGAGGAGAAGAAGTTCGACATGAAAACCTCCTGCATTTGTTCCCATGTGCGTATCAATCCAAGTGTCAAATTAGAATACCATCGGAATGCTTTGTGTGTTAGCGACGAACCAAACAGTCGCAAGCAGTACTGTGGTATCGTGAAAAAATTTTCCATGCTTGTGATAAAGTGCATCAAATGCTCCTCTGGAGATCCTTCCCCATTGAACTTTTAAAAATCTGAATGCTTGAAATTGGCTGAAAAAGGGATATCTTCTACTTCCCTTGGATACGGTGTTCGATATCTAAAGCGCCCGGTATTTTCGCATTCTCTTTCGGCTCTAACCGCCTCTTCAACCACTTGACTCACCTCTTCTTGCGTCACAGTTCTTGCTGCCGGAATGGACCATAGTGACCCTGCCCCCTGTGGTGGAAGAACGTCGGGCTGATTTTCTTGCCCTTCTGTTGCATTCTGGGGGATTGTCATTCGGGCTACATTGTGTGCGAGGGTTGCCAATGCTTCTCTAAGATTTTTGCATTCTTCCATCAATGGATTCTGTGCTTCTGCCATTGTGTTGAAACGATCCTCTGCAGTTGCTCTATAATCCAGGTTTGTCCCAGTCATGAATACTGCAGCCTCTCCACTGTTCGTCGAAGCAGTAATCGGAGGAGAACAAGAGAATGCCGATGTGACAGGGCTTGTAGAAAAGGGAGGAGATATAGTCTCACCGAGCTTTTTCACACTCTCTGTGGCATCAGTCGACTGAGATGACTCCAATACTGGTGAATCATTTTGGGATGGCGTTGGTGATCTAATTACCAATGCTTTTCCCTTTTGTTCCTTTGTTCGTTTAGTTATTGAGGCATTTAAAACTGGGAAATCGCGTACCGTCAATTGAGAAACTGTTCGTACCGAAAATTGAGGAACTATTTGCACTGTGTGCGCTAGGTAAATTGCCGGAGGAGCAAGTTCAGGATTTCTTCTGACTGTGCTTCATGTGATGGGCCCTCTGATCTTTAATGAAGGCTGACTCATTCCATAATTTTTGAAGTCTTGTGTTCGTACCTTACGAGAGGTCACAACAGTCCATCCTGCATTGTCTTCTAATGATTGGGGTGAAGCAGAAATGACCCCAGCTGTTACTTGAGCACTGCTACTTTTACGCACGTGACTTGGTGCGTATTCTATCACAAACCCTGTCGAGATGAATCGGAAGTTCACTCTTCTTACGGGGATAGCCATGGATGTTGAGTTGTAATCAGATTTTGGAAACCTTCAATCACGAAACATATTTATAGTTAGTAACTGAATGATTAGGGTGATTTATCTTAGAGATGAAGGGGAGGACTTCCCACTAAGAGTTGCCATTTTGGCTTCCATAGGATGCCAAACCCTGACGAATGTTCGTAACAACCTTACTGTTAATACTTTCATTGCGCGGTCTCGCGCAACAGAGATTGATTGCGTGGATCCGCGCAACATATTCGAGCTGCGCGGTTCTTCGCAATTACCATGAAAACTACCTCTATCTTCTTCTTTTCGAAAGTTATTCTCTTCTTTTTTACCTTTACTTGCTTGATTCCTTTCACCATTTTTATGCCTCAACATGCCCCATCACTTCACGGTCATTTTTGCACATTTTTTTGGTCCAATCGATTCACTTCACGGTCATTTCCATGCTTATCACGGTAATTTCTGCCTATTCCGTGTTGATTCATGGTCCTTTCGGCACATTTCATGGTCATGCCCCTTCACTTCATGGTCATTTCCATGCATTTTACGGTACAATCGCCTCACTTCGCACTCATTTCCATGCATATCACGGTCATTCCTGCCTATTCAGTGTTGATTTACGGTCATTTTGGCTCATTTCACGGTCATGCACCTTCACTTCACGGTCATTTCATTGCATTTCGCGGTCTAATCGCTTCACTTCATGGTCATTTCCATGCATACAACGGTCATTCCCGCCTATTTCGTGTTGATTCACGGTCATTTCGTCGCATTTCACAGTCATGCCCCTTCGCTTCATGGTCAATTCCTCGCACTTTATAGTCCAATAGCTTCACTTCAAGGTCATTTCCATGTATATCACGGTGATTCCCGCCTATTCCGTGTTGATGCACAGTCCTTTCGACGCATTTCACTTTCATGCCCCTTCACTTCATGGTCATTTCCATGCATATCACTGTCATTCCAGCCTATTTTGTGTTGATTCACCGCCATTTCGGTGCATTTCACGGTCATGCCCTTTCACTTCATGGTCATTTCCACGCATTTAACAATCCAATCGCTTCACTTCTCGATCATTTCCATGCATATCACGGTCATTCCCGCCTCTTCCGTGTTGACTCACAGTCCTTTCGGTGCATTTCTCCGTCTTGCCCCTTCACTTCACGGACATTTCCACGCATTTTGTCGTCCAATCACCTCACTTCTCGCTTATTTCCATGCATATCACGGTCATTCCCGCCTATTCCGTGTTGATTTACAGTCATTTCGTCAAACTTTATGGTCATGCCCTATCACTTCACGATCATTTCCACGCATTTCGCGGTCCGATCGCTTCACTTCATGGTCATTTCCATGCATCCAACGATAATTCTCGCCTATTCCGTGTTGATTCATGGTCATTTCTGCGCATCTCACAGTCATGCCCCTTCACATCACGGTCATTTTGGCGCATTTCATGGTCCAATCGCCTCACTTCACGATCATTTCCATGCATATCACAGTCTTTCTGACCTATTCCGTGTTGATTCAAGGTCCTTTTGGTGCATTTCACGGTCTTGCCGAATCACTTCACGGTCATTTCCGCGCATTTCACGATCCAATCACTTCACTTCACGGTCATTTCCATGCATATCATGGTCATTTTGACCTATTCCATGTTTATTCATTGTCCTTTCGACGCATTTCGCGGTCAAGCCCCTTCACTTAATGGTGATTTTCACAGATTATGTGGTACAATTGGCTCACTTCATGGTTATTTCTATGCATATCATGGTCATTCCCACCTATTTCGTGTCGATTCACAGTCATTTCGACACATTTCACGGTCATGCCCCTTCACTTTCACCATCATTTTCGTGCATTTCACGGTTCAATCGCTACACTTTACGGTCATTTCCATGTATATCACGGTCATTCCCGCCTATTCCGTGCTCATTCATGGTCCATTCGGCGCATTTCATGGTCATGCCCCGTCACTTCACGGTCATTTCTGCGTATTTCGCGTTCATGCCCCTTCACTTTCATCATCATTTTCGTGCATTTCATGGTCATGCCCCGTCACTTCACGGTCATTTCTGCGTATTTCGCAATACAATCGCCTCACTTCATGGTCATTTCCATGCATATCACGGTCATTCCTGCCTATTCTGTGTTTATTCAGTCCTTTTGACGCATTTCGCGGTCAAGCCTCTTCACTTCATGGTGATTTTCACGCATTACGTGGTATAATCGCCTCACTTCACAGACATTTCCATTCATATCATGTTCATTCCCACCTATCAAGGTCATTCCCGTCTATTCCGTGTTGGTTCACCGTCCTTTCGGTGCATTTCACTTTCATGCCCCTTCACTTATGGTCATTTCTGTGCATTTCGCAGTACAATCACTTCACTACATGGTCATTTCCACGCATATCACTGTCATTCCAGCCTATTCTGTGTTGATTCACGGTCATTTCGGCACATTTTACGGTCATACCCCATTACTTCATGGTCAATTCCGCGCATTTAACGGTCCAATCACTTCACTTCTGGGTCATTTCCATGCATGTCACTGTCATTCCTACCTATTCTGTGTTGATTCACGGTCCTTTCGGTGCATTTCTCCCTCTTGCCCCTTCACTTCACGGACATTTCAACGCATTTAGCGGTCCAATCGCCTCACTTCTCAGTCATTTCCATTCATATCATGGTCATTCCCACCTATTCCGTGTTGATTTACAGTCATTTCGTTACATTTCACGGTCATGCCCTATCACTACACCATCATTTCCATGCACTTTGGGGTCGGATCGCTTCACTTCACGATCATTTCCATGGATACCACGATTATTCTCGCCTATTCTGGGTTGATACACGGTCATTTCGACGCATTTCATGGTCCAATCGCCTCACGTCACCGCCATTTCCATGCATATCACAGTCATTCCTACCTATTCTGAGTTGATTCACGGTCCTTTCGGTGCATTTCACGGTCTTGCCCATTCACTTCACTTCACAGTCTTTTTCGCGCATTTCACAGTCCAATCACTTCACTTCACGGTCATTTCCATGCATATCACGGTCAGTTTCGCCGATTCCGTATTGATTCACGGTCCTTTCGGTATATTTCACAGTCATGCCCCTTCACATCACCGTCATTTCCACGCATTTTACAGTCCAATCGATTCACTTCACGGTCATTTCCATGCATATCACGGTCATTCCAGCCTATTCCGTGTTGATTCAAGGTCCTTTCGGCGCATTTCACCGTCATGCCCCTTCACTTCAAGATCATTTCGGTGCATTTCATGGTCCAATTGCCTCACTTCACGCTCATTTCCATGCATATCACAGTCATTCCCACCTATTTCGTGTTGATTCACGGTCATTTCTGCACATTTCACGGTCATGCCCCTTCACTTTCACAGTCATTTCCATGAATTTCACGGTCCAATCGCTTCACTTCATGGTCATTTTCATGTATATCACGGTCATTCCCACCTATTCCGTGTTGATTCAAGGCCCTTTCGGCGCATTTCACGGTCATGGACCTTCACTTCACGGTCATTTCCAAGCATTTTATGGTCCAATCGATTCACTTCACTGTCATTTTTGGATATTTCGTGTTGATTCACGGTCATTTCGGCGCATCTTACGGTATGCACCTGCACTTCACGGTCATTTTCACGCATTTCGCGGTCCGATCGCTTCACTTAATGGTCATTTCCATGCATACCACAGTCATTACAGCCTATTCCGTGTTGATTCACGGTCAATTTGGCGAATTTCCCGGTCATGTCCCATCACTTCACGGTCATTTTCACACATTTTTTTGGTCCAATCGATTCACTTCACGGTCATTTCCATGCTTATCACGGTAAATTTCACCTATTCCGTGTTGATTCACGGTCCTTTCGACACATTTCACGGTCATGCCCCTTCACTTCATGGTTATTTTAGCGCATTTCACGGTACAATCGCCTCACTTCACGGTCATTTCCATGCATATCACGGTCATTCCCACCTATTCAGTGTTGATTTACGGTCATTTTGGCTCATTTCACGATCATGCACCTTCACTTCACGGTCATTTCATCGCATTTCGCGGTCCAATCGCTTCACTTCGTGGTCATTTGCATGCATACAACGGTCATTCCCGCCTATTTCGTGTTGATTCACGGTCATTTCGTCGCATTTCACAGTCATGCCCCTTCACTTTATGGTCATTTCCTCGCACTTTATGGTCTAATAGATTCACTTCATGGTCATTCCCGCCTATTCCGTGTTGATGCACAGTCCTTTCGACGCATTTCACTTTCATGCCCCTTCACTTCATGGTCATTTCCATGCATTTCGCAGTATGATTGCTTCACTACATGGTCATTTCCATGCATTTCGCGGTATAATTGCTTCACTACATGGTCATTTCCATGCATATCACTGTCATTCCAGCCTATTCTGTGTTGATTCACGGCCATTTCGCCGCATTTCACGGTCATGCCCCTTCACTTCATGGTCATTTCAACGCATTTAACAATCCAATCGCTTCACTTCTCAGTCATTTCCATGCATATCACGGTCATTCCCGCCTCTTCCGTGTTGACTCACAGTCCTTTCGGCGCATTTCTCCGTCTTGCCCCTTCACTTCACGGACATTTCCACGCATTTTGCCGTCCAATCACCTCACTTCTCGCTCATTTCCATGCATATAATGGTCATTCCCACCTATTCCGTGTTGATTTACAATCATTTCGTCGCACTTTACGGTCATGCCCTATCACTTCACGATCATTTCCACGCATTTCGCGGTCCGATCGCTTCACTTCACGGTCATTTCCATGCATCCAACGATAATTCTCGCCTATTCCGTGTTGATTCACAGTCATTTCTGCGCATCTCACAGTCATGCCCCTTCACATCACGGTCATTTCGGCACATTTCATGGTCCAATCGCCTCACTTCACGATCATTTCCATGCATATCACAGTCTTTCTGACCTATTTCGTGTTGATTCAAGGTCCTTTCGGTGCATTTCACGGTCTTGCCGAATCACTTCACGGTCATTTCTGCACATTTCACGGTCCAATCACTTCACTTCATGGTCATTTCCATGCATATCATGGTCATTCCCTCCTATTCCATGTTTATTCATTGTCCTTTCGGTGCATTTCGCGGTCAAGCCCCTTCACTTAATGGTGATTTCCACAGATTATGTGGTACAATCGCCTCACTTCATGGTTATTTCTATGCATACCATGGTCATTCCCACCTATTTCGTGTCGATTCACTGTCATTTCGACGCATTTCACGGTCATGCCCCATCACTTTCACCATCATTTTCGTGCATTTCACGGTTCAATCGCTACACTTTACGGTCATTTCCATGTATATCACGGTCATTCCCGCCTATTCTGTGCTCATTCACGGTCCATTCGGCGCATTTCATGGTCATGCCCCGTCACTTCACGGTCATTTCTGCGTATTTCGCAATACAATTGCCTCACTTCATGGTCATTTCCATGCATATCATGGTCATTCCTGCCTGTTCTGTGTTTATTCAGTCCTTTCGACGCATTACGCGGTCAAGCCTCTTCACTTCATGGTGATTTTTCCGCATTACGTGGTACAATCGCCTCACTTCACGGACATTTCCATTCATATCATGTTCATTCCCATCTATTTCCTGTCGATTCATGGTCATTTCGACGCATTTCACGGTCATGCCCCTTCACTTTCACATTCATTTTCGCGCATTACACGGTCCAATCGCTACGCTTCACGGCCATTTCCATGTATATCACGGTCATTCCCGCCTATTCCGTGTCGATTCACGGTCCTTTCGGCACAATTCACGGTCATGCCCCTTCACTTCACGGTCATTTCTGCGCATTTCCCGGTACAATCGCCTCACTTCACGGTCATTTCAATGCATATCATGGTCACTCCCGCCTATTCCGTGTTGATTCACGGTCATTTTGGCACATTTCACGGCATGAACATTCACTTCACGGTCATTTCCGCGCATTTTGTGGTCCGATCGCTTCACTTCTTGGTCATTTCTATGCATACCACGGTCATTCCCGCCTATTCTGTGTTGATTCATGGTCATTTCGACGCATTTCACGGTCATGCCCCTTCACTTCATGATCATTTTCGCACAATTTAGGGCCCAATAGATTCACTTCACGGTCTTTTCCATGCTTATCAAGGTAATTTTCTCCTATTCCGTGTTGATTCACGGTCCTTTCGGCACATTTCACAGTCATACCCCTTCACTCACGGTCATTTTCGCGTATTTCACAGTCCAATCGATTCACTTCACGGTCATTTTCATGCATATCACGGTCATTCCCGCCTATTCCGTGTTTGTTCACTGTCCTGTTGGCGCATTTCGTGGTCATGCTCCTTCACTTCATGGTGATTTTTGGACATTACGTGGTACAATCGCCTCACTTCACGGTCATTTCCATGCATATCACGGTCATTCCCGCCTATTCAGTGTTAATTTACGGTCATTTTGGCTCATTTCACGGTCATGCACCTTCATTTCACGGTCATTTCAGCGCATTTCATGGTTCGATCACTTCACTTCATGGTCATTTCCAAGCATACCTCGGTCATTCCCGCCTATTCCATGTTGATTCACGGTCATTTCGTCGCATTTCACAATCATGCCCCTTCACTTCATGGTCATTTCCTCGCATTTTGTGGTCTAATCGCTTCACTTCACAGTCATTTCCATGTATATCAAGGTCATTCCCACCTATTCCTTGTTGATTCATGGTCCTTTCGGCGCATTTCACTTTCATGCCCCTTCACTTATCATCATTTCTGTGCATTTCGCAGTACAATCGCTTCACTACATGGTCATTTCCACGCATATCACTGTCATTCCAGCCTATTCTGTGTTGATTCACGGTCATTTCGGCACATTTCACGGTCATACCCCTTCACTTAATGGTTAATTTCGTGCATTTAACGGTCCAATCACTTCACTTCTGGGTCATTTCCATGCATATCACGGTCATTCCTACCTATTCTATGTTGATTCACGATCCTTTCGCTGCATTTCTCCGTCTTGCCCCTTCACTTCACGGACATTTCAACGCATTTCGCGGTCCAATCGCCTCACTTCTCAGTCATTTCCATTCATATCATGGTCATTCCCACCTATTCCGTGTTGATTTACGGTCATTTCGTCACATTTCACGGTCATGCCCTATCACTACACCATCATTTCCACGCACTTTGGGGTCGGATCGCTTCACTTCACGGTCATTTCCATGGATACCACGATTATTCTTGCCTATTCTGGGTTGATACACGGTCATTTCGGCGCATTTCATGGTCCAATCGCCTCACGTCACCGTCATTTCCATGCATATCAGAGTCATTCCTACCTATTCTGAGTTGATTCACGGTCCTTTCGGTGCATTTCACGGTCTTTCCCATTCACTTCACTTCACGGTCTTTTCCGCGCATTTCACGGTCCTATCACTTCACTTCACGGTCATTTCCATGCATATCACGGTCAGTTTCGCCGATTCCGTATTGATTCACGGTCCTTTCAGCGTATTTCATGGTCATGCCCCTTCACGTCACCGTCATTTCCACGCATTTCACAGTCCAATCGATTCACTTCACGGTCATTTCCATGCATATCACGGTCATTCCCGTCTATTCCGTGTTTCTTCACTGTCCTTTTGGTGCATTTCGCGGTCAAGCCCCTTCACTTTGTGGAGATTTCTGCACATTATGTGGTACAATTGCCTCACTTCACGGTCATTTCCAAGCAAATCATGGTCATTCCCACCTATTTCGTGTCGATTCATGGTCATTTCGACACATTTCACGATCATGCCCCTTCACTTTCACAGTCATTTCCGTGCATTTCATGGTCCATTCGCTACACTTTATGGTCATTTCGATGAATATCATGGTCATTCCCGCCTATTCTGTGTTGATTCACGGTCCTTTTGGCACATTTCACGGTTATGCTCCATCACTTCACATTCATTTCCCCACATTTTGCGGTACAATCGCCTCACTTCACGGTCATTTCCATGCATATCACGGTCATTCCCGCATATTCTGTGTTTATTCATGGTCCAATTACCTCACTTCATGGTGATATCCACGCATTACGTGGTACAATCGCCTCACTTCACGGTCTTTCCATTCATATTGAGGTCATTCACACCTATTTCGTGTCGATTCATGGTCATTTCGACACATTTCACGGTCTTGCCCCTTCACATTCACAGTCATTTTCGTGCATTACACGGTCCAATCGCTACACTTCACTGTCATTTCCGTGTATATCACGGTCATTTCTGCCAATTCTGTGTTGATTCACGGTCCTTTCGGCGCATTTCATGGTCATGCCCCTTCACTTCACGGTCATTTCCGCACATTTCACGGTCCGATCGCTTCACTTCATGGTCATTTCCATGCATACCACGACCATTCCCGCCTATTCCGTGTTGATTCACGGTCATTTTGACGCATTTCATGGTCATGCCCCTTCACTTCACGATCATTTCCGCACAATTTAGTGTCCAATCGATTCACTTCACGGTCATTTCCATGCTTATCTCGATAATTTTTGCCTATTTCGTGTTCATTCACGATTCTTTCGGCACATTTCACGGTCATGCCCCTTCACTTCACGGTCATTTCCGCGTATTTCACAGTCCAATCGATTCACTTCACGGTCATTTCCATGCATATCACGGTCATTCCCGCCTTGTCCGTGTTTGTTCATTGTCCCGTCGGCACATTTCGCGGTCAAGCCCCTTCACTTCATGGTGATTTTTGCGCATTACGTGGTATAATCGCCTCACTTCACGGTCATTTTCATGCATATCTCGGTCATTCCCGCGTATTCGGTGTTGATTTACGGTCATTTCGGCTCATTTCACGGTCATGCACCTTCATTTCACAGTCATTTCATCGCATTTCGCGGTCCGATCGCTTCACTTCATGGTCATTTCCATGCATACCTCGATCATTATCGCCTATTCCGTGTTGATTCACGGTCATTTCGTCGCATTTCACAGTCTAGCCCCTTCACTTCACGATCATTTCCTCACATTTTATTGTCCAATTGCTTCACTTCACGGTCATTTCCATGTATATCACGGTCATTCCCGCCTATTCCGTGTTGATTCACAGTCCTTTCGGAGCATTTCACTTTCATGCCCCTTCATTTCATGGTCCTTTCCGCGCATTTCATGGTACAATCACTTCACTACATGGTCATTTCCATGTATATCACTGTCATTCCAGCCTATTCTGTGTTGATTCATGGTCATTTCGGTGCATTTCACGGTCATGCCCCTTCTCTTCATTGTCAATTCCGCACATTTAACGGTCCAATCGCTTCACTTTTGGGTCATTTCCATGCATATCACAGTCATTCCTGCCTATTCCGTGTTGATTCACGATCTTTTCGCCGCATTTCTCCTATTTACCCCTTCACTTCACGCACATTTCAGCGCATTACGCGGTCTAAAAGCCTCACTTCTCGGTCATTTCCATTCATATCATGGTCATTCCCACCTATTCCGTGTTGATTTACGGTGATTTCGTCGCATTTCGCCGTCATGCCCTATCACTTCACCATCATTTCCACGCATTTCGCGGTCCGATCGCTTTACTTCATGATCATTTCCATGCATACCACGATTTTTCTCGCCTATTCCATGTTGATTCACGGTCATTTTAGCGCATCTCACAGTCATGCCCCTTCACTTCACGGTCATTTCGGCACATTTCATGGTCCAATCGCCTCATGTCACGGTCATTTCCATGCATATCATGGTCATTCCTACCTATTCTGTGTTAATTCAAGGTCCTTTCGGTGCATTTCACGGTCTTGCACATTCACTTCACTTCACAGTTTTTTCCACACATTTCATGGTCCAATCACTTCACTTCACGGTCATTTCCATGCATATCACAGTCATTTCTGCCTATTCCGTGTTGATTCATGGTCCTTTCGGTGCATTTCACGGTCATGCCCCTTCACGTCACCGTCATTTCCTCGCATTTCACAGTCCAATCGATTCACTTCACTGTCATTTCCATGCATATCGCAGTCATTCCTGCCTATTCCGTGTTTATTCACTGTCCTTTCGCGCATTTCATGGTCAAGCCCCTTCACTTCATGGAGATTTTCGCGCATTACATGGTACAATCGTCTCACATCACGGTCATTTCCATGCAAATCATGGTCATTCCCACCTATTTCGTGTCGATTCATGGTCATTTCGATGCGTTTCACGGTCATGCCCCTTCACTTCACGGTCATTTCTGCACATTTTATGGTCCAATCGATTCACTTCACGGTCATTTTCATGCTTATCACTGTAATTTCCACCTATTTCGTGTTGATTCACTGTCCTTTCGGCACATTTCACGGTCATGTCCCTTCACTTCACGGTCATTTCCACGCATTTCCCTGTCCAATCACTTCACTTCACGATCATTTCCATGCATATCACTGTCATTCCAACCTATTGTTGTTGATTCACAGTTCTTTCAACGCATTTCACTGTCATGCCCCTTCACTTCATGGAAATTTCTGGACGTTTCTCGGTACAATCACTTCACTTTACGGTCATTTCCATGCATATCACTGTCATTCCCGCCTATTCCGTGTTGATTCATGGTCATTTCCCCGCATTTCACGGTCCAATCGCTTCACTTTATGGTCATTTCCATGCATATCACGGTCATTCCTACCTATTCCGTGTTGATTCACGGTCCTGTCGACGTACTTCACCATCATGCCCCTTCACTTCACAGACATTTCCGTGCATTTCGTGGTCCAATCGCCTCACTTCAAGGTCATTTCCATGCATATCACGGTCATTTACACCATTTTCGTGTTAATTGACGATCTTTACGTCGCATTTCATGGTCATGCCACATCACTTAACGATCATTTCGGAGCATTTCGCGGTCCGATCGCTTAACTTCACGGTCATTTCCATGCATACCATGGTCATTCCCACCTATTCCATGTTGATTCACGGTCATTTCGACGCATTTCACTGTCATGCCCCTTCATTTCATGGTCTTTTCTGTGCATTTCGCGGTACAATCGCCTCACTTTATGATCATTTCCATGCACATCACGGACAATCCCATCTATTCCATGTTGATTCACGGTCATGCCATATCACTTCACGATCATTTTCGTGCATTTCGTGGTCCGATCGCTTAACTTCACGATCATTTCCATGCATACTACAGTCATACCCAACTATTCCGTGTTGATTCACAGTCATTTTCGCTTATTTTGCGGTATAATCGCCTCACTTCACAGTCATTTCCATGCACATCACGATCATTCCTGCCTATTCTCTGTTGATTCACGGTCATTTCGACACATTTCACGGTCATGCCACTTCACTTTCACAGTCATTTTCGTGCATTTCACTGTCCAATCGCTTCACTTCACGGTCATATCCATGTATATTACGGTCATTCCTGCCAATTCCGAGTTGATTCACTATACTTACGTCGCATTTCACGGTCATGCCCCTTCACTTCACGGTCATTTCTGCGCATGTCACGCTCCAATCGATTCACTTCACGGTCATTTCCATGCATATCATGGTCATTCCCGCCTATTCCGTGTTTATTCAGTGTCCTTTTGGTGCATTTCGCATTCAAGCCCCTTCACTTCATGGTAATTTCTGCACATTTCGTGGTACAATCGCCTCACTTCACAGTCATTGCCATGCATATCACGGTCGTTCCCACCTATTTCGTGTTGATTCATGGTCATTTTGGCGCATTTCACGGTCATGCCCCTTCACTTTCACTGTCATTTCCGTGCATTTCATGGTCATGAACCTTCACTTCACGGACATTTCCGCGCATTTCGCGGTACAATCGCCTCACTTCACAGTCATTTCCATGCATATAACAGCCTTTCTCGACTATTCCATGTTGATTCACCATCATTTCGGCGTATTTTGCGGTCATGCACCTTCACTTCTCGGTCATTTTCGTGCATTTCGCGGACCAATCACTTCACTTAATGGTCGTTTCCATGCATATCAAGGTCATTCTTGTCTATTCCTTGTTGATTCACGGTCATTTCATCCCATTTCAGAGTCATGCCCATTCACTTCATGGTCATTTCTGTGCATTTCATGGTCCAATCGATTCACTTGACGGTCATTTTCGTGTATTCCGTGTTAATTCATGGCCCTTTCGGCACATTTCACGGTCATGCCCCTTCACTTCACGATCATTTCCGCACATTTCCCATTCCAATAACTTCACTTCACGATCATTTCCATGCATAGCACGGCCATTCCCGCCTATTACGTGTTGATTCACGGTCCTTTCAGTGTATTTCACGATCATGCCCCTTCACTTCATGGTCATTTTCAAGCATTTTGCGGTACAATCGCTTCAGTTCATGGTCATTTCCATGCATATCACTATCATTCCCGCCTATTCCGTGTTGATTCACGGTCATCTCGTCGCATATCATGGTCATGCCCCTTCACTTCATGGTCATTTTCGCGCATTTAACGGTCCAATCGCTTCACTTCTCGGTCATTTCCATGCATATCATGGTCATTCCTTCCTATTCCGTGTAGATTCATGGTCCTTTTGGCGCATTTCTATGTCATGCCCCTTCACTTTATGGACATTTTCGTGCATTTCGTGGGCCAATCGCCTCACTTCATGGTCATTTTCATGCATATCACGGTCATTCCTGCCTATTCCGTGTTGATTCACGGTCCTTTCGTTGCATTTCACGGTCTTGACGATTCACTTCATGGTCATTTTCGTGCAGTTCAAAGTCCATTTACTTCACTTCACGGTCATTTCCATGCATATCACGGTCATACCCGCCTATTCTGTGTTGATTCACGGTCCTTTCGTCGCATTTCATGATCATGCCCATTCACTTCACTGTCATTTTTGTGCATTTCATGGTCCAATCGATTCACTTCACGATTATTTGCATGCATATCACGGTCATTCCCACCTAATCCGTGTTTATTCTCGGTCCTTTCGTCGCATTTCGCGGTCTAGCCCCTTCACTTCATGGTGATTTTTGTGCATTACGTGGTACAATCGCCTCACTTCACGGTCATTTACATGCATATCACGGTCATTCTCACCTATTTTGTGTTTATTTACGGTAATTTTGACGCTTTTCACGGTCATGCCCCTTCACTTTCACAGTCATTTCTGTGCAATTCACGGACCCATCGCTTCACTTCACGGTCATTTCCATGTATATCATGGTCATTCCCGCCTATTCCGTGTTGATTCACGGTCCTTTCAGCGCATTTCAGTTTCATGCCCCTTCACTTCATGGTCATTTCCGCACATTTCACGGTACAATTGATTCACTTCATGGTCATTTCCGTGCATATCACTGTCATTCCAGCCTATTCCATGTTCATTCACGATCATTTCGGTGCATTTCACGGTCATGTCCCTTAACTTCATGGTCATTTCCGCGCATTCAACGGTCCAATCGCTTCACTTCATGGTCATTTTCATGCATATCACAGTCATTCCAGCTTATTCTGTGTTGATTCACGGTCCTTTCGGCGCATTTCTCCATCTTGCCCCTTCACTTCACGGACATTTCCACGCATTTCGCCGTCCAATCACCTCACTTCTCGGCCATTTCCATGCATATCACGGTCATTCCTGCCTATTTTGTGTTGAGTCAAGGTCCTTTCGGTGCATTTCTCCATCTTGCCCCTTCACTTCATGGACATTTTCGAGCATTTAGCGGTCCAATTGCCTCACTTCTCGGTCATTTCCATGCATATCACAGTCATTCCTGCCTATTCTGTGTTGATTTACGGTGATTTTTTTGCATTTCACGGTTAGGCCCTATCACTTCACGATCATTTCCATGCATTTCGTAGTCCGATCGCGTCACTTCACGGTCACTTCCATGCATTCTACGGTTATTCTCGCCTATTCCGTGTTGATTCACGGTCATTTCGGTGCATTTCACAGTCATGACCCTTCACTTCACAGTCATTTCGGTGCATTTCATTGTCCAATCTCCTCACTTCACGATCATTTCCATGCATATCACAGTCATTCCTACCTCTTCCGTGTTAATTCATGGACCTTTCGGTGCATTTCACGGCCTTTCTCATTCACTTCACGGTCATTTCCGCGCATTTCATGGTTTAATCACTTTACTTCCCGGTCATTGCCGCCTATTCCATGATGATTCACGGTCCTTTCGGCGCATTTCACGGTCATGTCCCTTCACTTCACGGTCATTTCCGCACATTTCAGAGTTCACTTCGCGGTCATTTCCATGCATATCACGGTCATTCCCGCCTATTCCGTGTTTATTCATTGTCCTTTCGGTGCATTGATTTACGGTCCTTTCGGTGCAGTTCACGGCCATGCCCCTTCACTTCACGGTCGTTTTTGCGCATTTAGTGGAACAACCGCCTCACTTCACGGTCATTTCCATGCATATCACGATCATTCCCGCCTGTTCCGTGTTTATTCACGGTCCTTTCGGCGCAATTCGTGGTTAAGCCCCTTCACTTCATTGTGATTTTTGCACATTACGTGGTACAATCGCCTCACTTAACGGTCATTTACATGCAAATCACGGTCATTCCCACCTATTACATGTCGATTCACAGTCATTTCGACGCATTTCACAGTCATGCCCCTTCAGTTTCATAGTCATTTTCGTGCATTTCACGGTCCAATCGCTACTCTTCACGGTCATTTCCATGTATATCACGTTCATTCCCGCCTATTCTGTGTTGATTCATGGTCCTTTCAGCACATTTCATGGTCATGCCCCATCACTTCATGGTCATTTCCGCACATTTCGCGGAACAATCGCCTCACTTCACGGTCATTTCCATGCATATCATGGTAATTCCCGCCTATTCTGTATTGATTTAAGGTCATTTCAACTCATTTCACGGTCATGCAACTTCACTTCACGGTCATTTCGGTGCATTTTGCGGTCCAATCTCTCCAGTTGGACCGCTCAAGTTCATGGTCATTTCCATGCATATAACAGTCATTCCCGCCTATTCCGTGTTGATTCATGGTCATTTCGTTGCATTTCACAGTCATGCTTATTCACTTCACAGTCATTTCCTCGCATTTTATGCTCCAATCGGTTCACTTCACGGTCATTTCCATGTATATCACGGTCATTCCCGCCTATTCCGTATTCATTCACGGTCCTTTTGGTGCATTTCACTTTCAGGCCCCTTCACTTCATGGTCATTTCCGCGCATTTCACTGTACAAATGCATCACTACATGGTCATTTCCATGCATATCACTATCATTATAGCCTATTCTGTGTTGATTCACTATCTTTTCGGCGCATTTCACGATCATGCCCCTTCACTTCATGGTCATTTTCGCTCATTTAACGGTCCAATAGCTTCACTTCTTGGTCATTTCCATGCATATCACGGTCATTCCTGCCTATTCTGTGTTGATTCACGGTCCTTTCGCCGCATTTCTGTCTTGCCCCTTCACTTCACGGACATTTTCGTGCATTTCGCAGTCCAATCGCCTCACTTCTTGGTCATTTCCATGCATATCATGGTCATTCCCGCCTATTTCGTGTTGATTTACGGTCATTTCGGCGCATTTCACGGTCATGCCCTATCACTTCACGATCATTTCCACGCATTTTGCAGTCCGATCGCTTCACTTCACGGTCACTTCCATGCATATCATGGTTATTCTCACCTATTTCGTATTCATTCATGGTCATTTCGGCGCATTTAAAAGTCATGTCCCTTCACTTCACGGTCATTTCGGTGCATTTCATGGTCCAATCGCCTCACTTCACGGTCATTTCCATGCATATTACGGTCATTCCTACCTATTCCGTGTTGATTCACGGTCCTTTCGGTGCATTTCATGGTCCAATCGCCTCACTTAATGGTCATTTCCATGCTTATCACGGTCATTCCCACCTATTTCATGTCGATTCACGGTCATTTCGACACATTTCACGGTCTTGCCCCTTCACTTTGATAGTCATTTCCGTGCATTTCACAGTCCAAACGCAACACTTCACAGTCATTTCCATGTATATCACGGTCATTCCCTCCTATTCTGTGTTGACTCATGGTCCTTTCGGCGCATTTCACGGTTATGCCCCTTCACTTCACGATCATTTTCGTGCATTTTGCGGAACAATTGCCTCACTTCACACGGTCATTTCCATGCATGTCACAGTCATTCCCGCCTATTCCGTGTTTATTCACAGTTCTTTCGGTGCATTTTGCGGTCAAGCCCCTTCACTTCATGCTGATTTCCGCGTAAACGTGGTATAATCGCATCACTTAACAATCATTTCCATGCATATCACGGTCATTCCCACCTATTTCGTGTCGATTCACGGTCATTTCAACGTATTTCACGGTCATGCCCCTTCAGTTTCACAGTCATTTTCGTGCATTTCACGGTCCAATCGCTACTCTTCACGGTCATTTCCATGTATATCACGGTCATTCCTGCCTATTCTGTGTTGATTCACGGTCCTTTCGGCGCATTCCACGATCATGCCCCTTCACTTCACAGTCATTTCCGCACATTTCGTGGGACAATCACCTCACTTCATGGTCATTTCCATGCATATCACGGTCATTCCCGCCTAGTCTGTATTGATTTACGGACATTTCGGTTCATTTCACAATCATGCAACTTCACTTCACGGTCATTTTAGCGCATTTCGCAGTCCAATCGCTTCACTTCATAGTCATTTCCATGCATACCACGGTCATTCCCGCCTATTCCGTGTTGATTCTCGGTCATTTTGTCGCATTTCACAGTCATGCCTCTTCACTTCACGGTCATTTCCTCGCATTTTATTGTCCAATCGCTTCACTTCACGGTCATTTCCATGTATATCACGGTCATTCCCGCCTATTCTGTGTTCATTCATAGTCCTTTCGGCGTATTTCACTTTCATGCCCGTTCACTTCATGGTCATTTCCGCGCATTTAGCGGTATAATCGCATCACTACATGGTCATTTCCGTGCATATCACTGTCATTCCAGCCTATTCTGTGTTGATTCACGGTCATTTCGGAGCATTTCAGGGTCATGCCCCTTCACTTCATGGTCATTTATGCGCATTTAACGGTTCAATCGCTTCACTTCTCAGTCATTTCCATGCATATCACGATCATTCCTGCCTATTCAGTGTTCATTCATGGTCCTTTCGACACATTTCTCTGTCCGGCCCCTTCACTTCACGGACATTTTCGCGCATTTCGTGTTCCAATCGCCTCACTTCACGGTCATATCCAACCATTTCGCAGTCCAATCGCCTCACTTCCGTGTTGATTTACGGTCATTTCATCGCATTTCACAGTCATGCCCTATCACTTCACCATCATTTCCACGCATTTCGGAGTTTGATCGCTTCACTTCACGGTGATTTCCATGCATTCCATGGTTATTCTCGCCTATTTCGTGTTGATTAATGTCATTTCGGCGCATCTCACAATCATGCCCCTTCACTTCACAGTCATTTTAGCACATTTCATGGTCCAATCGCTTCACTTCACGGACATTTCCATACATATCACGGTCATTCCTACCTATTCCGTGTTGAATCGTGGTCCATTCGGTGCATTTCACGGTCTTTCCCATTCACTTCACGGTCATTTTCACGCATTTCACGGTCCTATCACTTCACTTCACGGTCATTTCTGGGCATTTCACGGTCCAATCACTTCACTTCACGGTCATTTCCATGCATATTATGGTCATTTCTGCCTATTCCGCGTTAATTCACGGTCCTTTTGGCGCATTTCACGGTCATGCCCCTTCACGTCACCGTCATTTTCGTGCATTTCACAGTCCAATCGATACACTTCATGGTCATTTCCATGCATATCACGGTCATTTCCGCCTATTCCGTCTTTATTCATTGTCCTTTCAACGCTTTTCGTGGTCAAGCCCCTTCTCTTCACGGTGATTTTTGCGCATTACATGGTACAATCGCATCACTTCACGATCATTTCCATGCATATCATGGTCATTCCCACCTATTTCGTGTCGATTCATGGTCATTTCGATGCATTTCACGGTCTTGCCCCTTCACTTTCACAGTCATTTTCATGCTTTTCACGATCCAATCGCTACACTTCATGGTCATTTCCATGTATATCACTATCATTCCCGCCTATTCTGTGTTGATTCACAGTCCTTTTAGCGCATTTCACGGTCATACCCCTTCACATCACCGTCATTTCCGCACATTTCACAGTCCAATCGATTTACTTCACGGTCATTTCCATGCATTTCACGGTCATTCCCGCCTATTCTGTGTTGATTCACAGTCATTTTGGCGCATTTCACGGTAGGCACCTTGACTTCACGGTCATTTTCGCACATTTTACGGTCTGATCGCTTCACTTCATGGTCATTTCCATGCATACCACAACCATTCCTGCCTATTCCGTGTTAATTCACGGTCATTTCGGCGCATTTCACGGTCATGCCCCTTCACTTCACGGTCATTTTCGCACATTTTATGGTCCAATCGATTCACTTCACGGTCATTTCCATGCTTATCATAGTAATTTTCGCTTATTCCATGTTGATTCACGGTCATTTCGACACATTTGACGGTCATACCCCTTCACTTCACGGTCTTTTTCGTTCATTTCCCTCTCCAATCACTTCACTTCAACATCATTTCCATGCATATCACGATCATTCCCCCCTATTCCGTGTTGATTCACTGTCCTTTCAGTGCATTTCACGGTCACGCCCCTTCACTTCATGGTTATTTCCGCGCATTTCGTGATACAATCGCTTCACTTCAGGGTCATTTCCATGCATATCACTGTCATTTCGGCCTATTCCGTGTTGATTCATGGTCATTTCGGCGCATTTCACGGTCATGTCCCTTCACTTCATGGTCATTTCCGCGCATTTCATAGTCCAATCGCTTTGCTTCTTGGTCATTTTCATGCATATCATAGTCATTCCTACCTATTCCGTGTTGATTCACGGTCCTTTCAGTGCATTTCACCATCATGCCCTTCACTTCACAGAAATTTCCCCGCAATTCATGGTCCAATTGCCACACTTCATGGTCATTTCCATGCATATCACGGTCATTAATGCCATTTTCGTGTTGATTTACGGTCATTACGTCGCATTTCACGGTCATCCCACATCACTTCATGATCATTTTCGCGCATTTCACGGTCCGATCACTTAACTTCACGATCATTTCCATGCATACCACGGCCATTCCCACCTATTTCATGTTGATTCATGGTCATTTTCGCATATTTCGCGGTACAATCGCCACACTTCACGGTCATTTCCATGCACATCACGGTCATTCCAGCCTATTCTGTGTTGATTCACGGTCATTTTGACCCATTTCACGGTCATGCCACTTCACTTTCACTGTCATTTCTGTGCATTTCACGGTCCAATCACTTCACTTCACATTCATTTCCATGTATATCTTGGTCATTCCCGCCTATTCCGTGTTAATTCACGGCCCTTTCAACGCATTTCACTGTCATTTTTACGCATTTCGCGGTACAATCGCCTCACCTCACGGTCATTTCCATGCATATAACGGTCATTTCCACATATTCCGTGTTGATTCACCATCTTTTCGGCTCATTTCACAGTCATGCAACTTCACTTCTCGTTCATTTTCGCACATTTTGCGGTCCAATCGCTTCACTTTATGGTCATTTCCATGCATATCATGGTCATTCACGCCTATTCCGTGTTGATTCACAGTCATTTTATCCCATTTCACAGTCATGCCCCTTCACTTCACGATCATTTTTACACATTTCATGGTCCAATCGATTCACATGACGGTCATTTTTGCCTATTTCGTGTTGATTTACGGCCCTTTCGGCACATTTCACGGTCACGCCCCTTCAGTTCCCGGTCATTTCCACACATTTCTTGGTCCAATCACTTCACTTCACGATCATTTCCATGCATATCACGGTCATTCCTGCCTATTCCGTGTTGATTCACTGTCCTTTCAGTGCATTTCACGGTCATGCCCCTTCACTTCAAGGTCATTTCCATGCATTTCGCGGTACAACCGCTTCACTTCACGGTCATTTCCATGCAAATCACTATCATTCCCGCCTATTCCGTGTCGATTCAGGGTCATTTCGCCGCATTTCACGGTCATGCTCCTTCACTTCATTGTCATTTCCGCGCATTTAACGGTCCAATTGCTTCACTTCAAGGTCAATTCCATGCATATCACGGTCATTCCTACCTATTTTGTGTTGATTCACGGTCCTTTGACACATTTCTCCGTCATGCCCCTTCACTTCACGGTCATTTCGGTGCATTTCATGGTCCAATTGCCTCACTTCACAGTTATTTCCTTGCATATCATGGTCATTCCTGCCTATTCCGTGTTGATTTAGGGTCCTTTTGGTGCATTTCACGGTCTTGCCCATTCACTTTTTGGTCATTTTTGTGCATTTCACGGTCTAATCACTTCACTTCACGATCAGTTCCATGCATATCACGGTCATTCACGCCTATTCCGTGTTGATTCACAGTCCTTTCGGCACATTTCACGGTCATGCCCCTTCACTTCACTGTCATTTTCATGCATTTCACGGTCGAATCGCTTCACTTCACGGTCATTTGCATGCATATCACGGTCATTCTCGCCTATTCCACGTTTACTCACGATCCTTTCGGCTCATTTTGAAGTCAACCCCCTTCACTTCATGGTGATTTCTGCGCATTACGTGGTTCAATCGCCTCACTTCATGGTCATTTCCATGCATATCACAGTCATTCACACCTATTTCGTGTCTATACACAGTAATTTCGATGCATTTCACAGTCATGCCCCTTCACTTTCACAGTCATTTCCCCGCATTTGTCGCTCCAATCGTTTCACTTCACGGTCATTTCCATGTATATCACGGTTATTCCCGCCTATTCCGTGTTGATTCACGGTCCTTTCGGCGCATTTCACATTCATGCCCCTTCACTTCATGGTCATTTCCACGCATTTCGCGGTACAATCTCTTCACTTCATTGTCTTTTCCATGCATATCACTATCTTTCCAGCCTATTCCATGTTGATTCACGGTCATTTCGGTGCACTTCACGGTCATGCCCCTTCACTTCATGGTCATTTCCGCGCATTTAATGGTCCAATCGCTTCACTTCTTGGTCATTTCCATGCATATCACGGTCATTCTGCCTGTTCCGTGTGGATTCACAGTCCTTTCAGCGCATTTCGTTGTCTTGCCCCTTCACTTTATGGACATTTTCATGCATTTTGTGGTCCAATCGCCTTACTTCTCGGTCATTTCCATGCATATCACGGTCAATCCCGCCTGTTCTATGTTGATTTATGGTCATTTCGTCGCATTTCACGGTCATGCCCTATCACTTCACCATCATTTCCATGCATTTGGAGGTCCGATCGCTTCACTTCACGGTCACTTCCATGCATACCATGGTTATTCTCACCAATTCCGTGTTGATTCACGGTCATTTCGGCGCATTTCTTAGTCATGCCCCTTCACTTCACCTTCATTTCGGCGCATTTCATGGTCCAATTGCCTCACTTCACAGTCATTTCCATGCATATTACGGTCATTCCTACCTATTCCGTATTGATTCACGGTCCTTTCGGTGCATTTCACGGTCATTTTCGCTCATTTCACGGTCCAATCACTTCACTTCACGATCATTTCCATGCATATCACGGTCATATTTGCCTATTCCGTGATGATTCACGGTCCTTTCAGTGCATTTTGCGGTCATGTCCCTTCACTTCACCATCATTTCCACACATTTCACAGTCCAATCGATTCACTTCTTGGTCATTTCCATGCAAATCACGGTCATTCCAGCCTATTCCGTGTTTATTCACTGTCCTTTCGGCGCTTTTTGCGCTCAAGCCCCTTCACTTCATTGTCATTTCCACGCATTACGTGGTACAATCGCCTCACTTCACGGTCATTTCCATGTATATCACGGTCATTCCCACCTATTTCATGTCGATTCACGGTCATTTCGACGCATTTCATGGTCATGCCCCTTCACTTTCACAGTCATTTTCGTGCATTTCACGATCCAATCGCTACACTTCATGGTCATTTCCTTATATATCACGGTCATTCTCACCTATTCTGTGTTGATTCACGGTCCTTTCGGCGCATTTCCCTGTCATGCCCCTTCACTTCACGGTCATTTCCACGCATTTCACGGTCTAATGCTTCACTTCACGGTCATTTCGACGTGTTTCACAGTCTAATCTCTTCATTTCCAGGTATATAACAGTCATTCCTGCCTATTCCGTGTTGATTCAATGGTCCTTTCAGCACATTTCACGGTCATGCCCCTTCACTTCACGGTCATTTCTGCATATTTTGCGGTACCATCGCCTCACTTCATGATCATTTCCACGCATATCACGGTCATTTCGGCTCATTTCACGGTCATGTACCTTCACTTCACGGTCATTTCCACGCATTTTGCGGTCATTTCACGGTCATGTACCTTCACTTCACGGTCACTTCACGATCATTTCCTCGCATTTCCATGTCCAATCACTTCACATCATGGTCATTTCCATGCATATCACGGTCATTCCTACCTATTTTGTTTTGATTCACGGTCCTTTCAGCGCATTTCATGGTCATGCCCCTTCACTTCATGCTCATTTCCACGCATTTTGCGGTACAATTGCTTCACTTCATGGTCATTTTCATGCATATCATTGTCATTCCCACCTATTCCAAGTTAATTCACGGTCATTTCGACGCATTTCACGATCATGTTCACTTCACGGTCATTTCCGCGCATTTCCCGGTGCAATCGCCTCACTTTACGGTCATTCGCATGCATATCACGGTCATTCCCGCCTATTCTGTGCTGATTCACGGTCATTTCTACACATTTCACGGTCATGCACCTTCACTTCACAGTCATTTCCTCGCATTTCTTGGTCCGATCTCTTCACTTCATGGTCAATTCCATGCATACCACGGTCATTCCCACCTATTCCGTGTTGATTCACGGTCATTTCGGCGCATTTCACGGTCATGCCCCTTCACTTCACGGTCATTTCCATGCTTATCATGGTAATTTCCGCTTATTCCGTGTTGATTCATGGTCCTTTCGGCACACTTCACCGTCATTTCCGCACCTTTCCCTATCCAATCACTTCACTTCATGGTCATTTCCATGCATATCACGGTCATTCCAACCTATTTCTTGTTGATTCACTGTCCTTTCAATGCATTTCACGGTCATTCCCCATCATTTCATGGTTATTTCCACGCATTTCATGGTACAATTGCTTCACTTCACGGTCATTTCCATGCATATCACTGCCATTCCCGCCAATTCTGTGTTGATTCACGGTCATTTTGGCGCATTTCACTAGCATGTCCCTTCACTTCATGGTCATTTCCACGCATTTCACGGTCTAATTGCTTCACTTCACAGTCATTTCCATGAATATCATGGTCATTCTTGCCTATTCCGTGTGGATTCATGGTTCTTTCAGCGCATTTCACCGTCATGACCCTTCACTTCACCGCGCATGTCGCGGTCCAATCGCCTCACTTCGCGGTCATTTCCATGCATATCACGGTCATTTACGCATATTCCGTGTTAATTTAAAGTCATTACGTCGCATTTCATGGTCATGCCACATCTCTTCACAATCATTTCTGCCCATTGTACAGTCCGATCACTTCACTTCACGGTCATTTCTATGCATACCACGGTCATTCCCACCTATTCCGTGTTGATTCATGGTCATTTCGGCGCATATCATTGTCCAATCGCCTCACTTCACGGTCATTTTCATGCATATCACTGTCATTCCTGCCTATTTCGTGTTGATTCACGATCCTTTTGGTGCATTTCACGGTCTTGCCCCTTCACTCCAGGGTCATTTCCACACATTTCACTGTCCAATCACTTCACTTCACGGTCATTTCCATGCATATCATGGTCATTCTAGCCTATTCCGTGTTGATTCACGGTCCTTTCGTCGCATTTTACGATCATGCCCCTTCACTTCACGGTCATTTCTGCGCTTGTGACGGTCTAATCGATTTACTTCACGGTCATTTTCACACATATCACAGTCATTCCCCCTATTCCCTGTTTATTCATTGTCCTTTCACCGCATTTTGTGGTCAAGCCCCTTCACTTCATGGTCATTTCTACACATTTAACGGTGCAATCGCTTCACTTCATGGTCATTTCCATGCATACCACGGTCATTCTCGCTTATTCCATTTTGATTCATGGTCATTTCGTCCCATTTAACTGTCATGCCCCTTCACTTCACCGTCATTTCCCACGAATTTTATAGTCCAATCAATTCACTTCAGGGTCATTTCCATGCTTATTACGGTCATTTTTGCCTATTCCGTCTTGATTCACGGCCCTTTCGGCACATTTCACAGTCATGCTCCTTCACTTTGCGGTCATTTCCGCCCATTTCTCGTTCCAATCCCTTCACTTCACGATCATTTCCATGCATATTACGGTCATTCCCACCTATTCCGTGTTGATTCAGTCTTTTCAACACATTTCACGGTCATGCCCCTTCACTTCATGGTCATTTTCGTGCATTTCGAGGTACAATCGCTTCACTTCACGGTTATTTCCATGCATATCACGGCCATTCCTGCCTATTCTATGTTGATTCATGGTCCTTTTGGTGCATTTTATGGTCTTGCCCCTTCACTTTATGGTCATTTCCGAGCATTTCACGTTCCAATCACTTCATTTCACGGTCACTTCCATGCATATCACAGTCATTCCTGCCTATTCAGTGTTGATTCATGCTCCCTTTGGCGCATTTCTCCATCATGCCTCTTCACTTCACGGTCATTTCGGCGCATTTCATGGTCCAATCGCCTCACTTCACGGTCATTTCCATGCATATCACGGTCATTCCTGCCTATTCCGTGTTGATTCATGGTCCTTTCGGTGCATTTCACGGTCTTGCCCATTCACTTCATGGTCATTTCCGTGCATTTCACGGTCCAATCACTACACTTCACAGTCATTTTCATGCAAATCACGGTCATTCACGCCTATTCCGTGTTGATTCACGGTCCTTTTGGTGCATTTCACGGTCATGCCCCTTCACTTCACCGTCGTTTCCGTACATTTCACAGTCTAATCGATTCACTTCATGGTCATTTCCGTGCATATCACGGTCATTCCTGCCTATTCTTTGTTGATTCACGGTCCTTTCGGTGCATTTCACGGTCTTGCCCATTCACTTCATGGTCATTTCCGTGCATTTCACGGTCTAATCACTTCACTTCACGGTCATTTTCATGCATATCACGGTCATTCCCGGCTATTCCGTGTTGATTCATGGTCCTTTCGGCGCATTTCACTCTCATGCCCCTTCACATCATGAACATTTCCGCGCATTTCGCGGTACAATCGCTTCACTTCATGGTCATTTCCGAGCATATCACTGTCATTCTAGCTTATTCCTTGTTGATTCACGGTCATTCCGTTGCATTTCACAGTCATGCCCCATCACTTCATGGTCATTTCGGCACATTTAATGGTCCAATTGCTTCACTTCTCGGTCATTTTCATGCATATCACGGTCATTCCTGCCTATTTCGTGTTGAGTCACGGTCCTTTCGGTGCATTTCTCCGTCTTGCCCCTTCACTTCATGGACATTTCCGCGCATTTCGTGGTCCAATCGTCTCATTTCTCGATCATTTCCATCCATTTCACGGTCATTCCCGCCTATTCCATGTTGATTTACAGTCATTTCGCCCCATTTCACGGTCCTGCCCTATCACATCACTATCATTTTCATGCATTTCGCGGTCCGATCGCTTCACTTCGCGGTCACTTCCATGCATACCACGGTTATTCTCGCCTATTCCGTGTTGATTCATGGTCATTTCGACGCATTTCATAGTCATGCCCCTTCACTTCATTGTGATTTCCACGCATTACGTGGTTCAATCACCTCAGTTCACGGTCATTTCCATGCATATCACGGTCATTCCCACCTATTTCGTGTCTATTCACAGTAATTTCGACGCATTTCACGGTCATGCCCCTTCACTTTCACAGCCATTTCCCTGCATTTGTCACTCCAATCGCTTCACTTCACGGTCATTTCCATGTATATCACAGTTATTCCCGCCTATTCCGTGTTGATTCACAGTCCTTTGAGCGCATTTCACTTTCATGCCCCTTCACTTCATGGTCATTTCCGAGCATTTTACGGTACAATCCCATCACTTCATGGTCTTTTCCATGCATATCACTGTCATTCCAGCCTATTCCATGTTGATTCACGGTCATTTTGGTGCACTTCACGGTCATGCCCGTTAACTTCATGCTCATTTCCGCGCATTTAACGGTCCAATCGCTTCACTTCTCAGTCATTTGCATGCATATCACGGTCATTCCTGCCTATTCCGTGTTGATTCATAGTCCTTTCGGCGCATTTCTCCATCTTGCCCCTTTACTTCATGGACATTTTCATGCATTTTGTGGTCCAATCGCCTCACTTCTCGATCATTTCCATGCATATCACGGTCATTCCCCCCTATTCCTTGTTGATTTACGGTCATTTCGTCGCATTTCACGGTCATGACCTATCACTTCACCATCATTTCCATGCATTTGGCGGTCCGATCGCTTCACTTCACGGTCACTTCCATGAATACCACGGTTATTCTCGCCTATTCCGTGTTGATTCACGGCCATTTCGACGCATTTCATAGTCATGCCCCTTCACTTCACCTTCATTTTGGCGCATTTCATGGTCCAATCGCCTCACTTCATGGTCATTTCCATGCATATCACGGTCATTCCTACCTATTCTGTGTTGATTCATGGTCCTTCCGGTGCATTTCACGGTCTTTTCCATTCACTTCACGGTCATTTCTGCGCATTTCATGGTCCAATCACTTCACTTCACGGTCACTTCCATGCATATCACGGTCATTCCCGCCTATTCCGTGATAATTCACGGTCCTTTCGGTGCATTTCGCGGTCATGCCCCTTCACTTCACCGTCATTTCCGCACATTTCACAGTCCAATCGATTCACTTCATGGTCATTTCCATGCAAATCACGGTCATTCCCGTCTATTTCGTGTTTATTCACTTTCCTTTCGGTGCATTTCACGGTGAAGCCCTTTCACTTCATTGTCATTTTCGCGCATTACGTGGTACAATCGCCTCACTTCATGGTCATTTTCATGCATACCACGGTCATTCCCACCTATTTCGTGTCGATTCACTGTCATTTCGACGCATTTCACGGTCATGCCCCTTCACTTTCACAGTCATTTCCATGCATTTCACGGTCCAATAGCTACACTTCACGGTCATTTCCATATATATCACGGTCATTCCCTCCTATTTTGTGATGATTCACGGTCCTTTCGGCGTGTTTCCCAGTCATGCCTCTTCACTTCACGGTCATTTCCGTGCATTTCACGGTCCAATCGCTTCAATTTATGGTCGTTTCGGCATATTTCATGGTCCAATCTCTTCATTTCCATGTATGTCACGGTCATTCTTGCCTATTCCGTGTAGATTCAACAGTCCTTTCAGCGCATTTCACAGTCATGCCCCTTCACTTCATGGTCATTTCTGCGCATTTCGTGGTACCATCGCCTCACTTCACGATCATTTCGACGCATATCACGGTCATTCCCGCCTATTAAGTGTTGATTTACGGTCATTTCGGCTTATTTCACGGTCATGTACCTTCACTTCATGGTCATTTCGGCGCATTTCGCGGTCATTTCACAGTCATGTACCTTCACTTCATGGTCACTTCACGGTCATTTCCTCACATTTTATGGTCCATTCGATTCACTTCACGGTCATTCCTACCTATTCCGTGTTGATTCACAGTCCTTTAGGCGCATTTCACGGTCATGCCGCTTCACTTCACGGTCATTTCCGCGCATTTCACGGTCCAATCACTTCATTTCACGGTCATGCCGCTTCACTTCAAGGTCATTTCCGCACATTTCATGGTCCAATCACTTCATTTCACTGTCATTTCCATGCATATTATGGTCATTCCTGCCTATTCAGTGTTGATTCATGGTCCTTTTAGCACATTTCTCTGTCATGCCTCTTCACTTCATGGTCATTTTGGCAGATTTCGTGGTCCAATCGCCTCACTTCACAGTCATTTCCATGCATATCACGGCCATTCTTACCTATTCTGTGTTGATTGACGGTCCTTTTGGTGCATTTCATGGTTTTGCCCATTCACTTCATGGTCATTTCCGTGCATTTCATGGTCCAATCACTTCACTTCACAATCATTTTCATGCATATTACGGTCATTCACGTCTATTCCGTGTTGATTCACGGTCCTTTCGGCCCATTTCACGGTCATGCCCCTTTACTTCACTGTCATTTCCACGCATTTCACGGTCCAATCGATTCACTTCACGGTCATTTGCATGCATATCACGGTCATTCCCACCTATTTCGTGTTTACTCACGGTCCTTTCGGTGCATTTCGAAGTCAAGTCCCTTCACTTCATGGTGATTTTTGCGCATTATGTGGTACAATCGCCTCACTTCACGGTCATTTCCATGCGTATCACAGTCATCCCCACCTATTTCGTGTCTATTCACGGTAATTTTGACGCATTTCACGGTCATGCCCCTTCACTTTCACAGTCATTTCTGTGCATTTCACGGTCTAATCGCTTCACTTCACGGTCATTTCCAGGTATATCACGGTCATTCCCGCCCATTCCATGTTGATTTATGGTCCTTTCGGCGCATTTCACTTTCATGCCCCTTCACATAATGGTCATTTCCGCGCATTTTACGGTACAATCGCTTCACTTCATGGTCATTTCCTAGCATATCACTGTCATTCTAGCTTATTCCTTATTGATTCACGGTCATTCCGGTGCATTTCACGGTCATGCCCCATCACTTCATGGTCATTTCCGCACATTTAATGGTCCAATTGCTTCACTTCTCGATCATTTCCATGCATATCACGGTCATTCCTGCCTATTTCATGTTGAGTCATAGTCCTTTCGGTGCATTTCTCCGTCTTGCCCCTTCACTTCACGGACATTTCCGCGCATTTCGTGGTCCAATCGTCTCACTTCTCGATCATTTCCATCCATTTCACGGTCATTCCCGCCTATTCCGTGTTGATTTACAGTCATTTCGTCCCATTTCACGGTCCTACCCTATCACATCACCATCATTTCCATGATTTCGGTCCGATCGCTTCACTTCATGGTCACTTCCATGTATACCACGGTTATTCTTGCCTATTCCGTGTTGATTCACGGTCATTTCGACGCATTTCATAGTCATGCCCCTTCACTTCACGGTCATTTTGACGCATTTCATGGTCCTATCGCCCCACTTCACGGTCATTTCCATGCATATCACGGTCATTCCTACCTATTCCGTGTTGATTCACGATCCTTTCGGTGCATTTCACGGTCTTTCCCATTCACTTCACGGTCATTTTCACGCATTTCACGGTCCAATCACTTCACTTCACAGTCATTTCCATGCATATCATGGTCATTTCCGCCTATTCCGTGTTGATTCACGGTCCTTTCGACGCATTTCACGGTCATGCCCCTTCACTTCACGGTCATTTCCGCGCATTTCACAGTCTAATCGATTCACTTCATGGTCATTTCTATGCATATCACGGTCATTCCCTGTAACGCCTTGGAAAAATCCGTACTGAGACTCGAGTACTAACTCGACCGGAAATCGCTTAGGATTAATTCCTTTAGAAAATAAGCGTAAGTTCGCTAGCGCAACGCTAGAGTAGCTATGAAATTGTCCCTGAACACTTTAAATACGTTCTATAAGACCCAAAACTTGAAGAATCAATGACGCTATAATATCCTGAAACCTTGGATCAAACTCTAAACCCGTTTGCTCTCAGGAACTCTCTGAAACTTTGTATTGGATCTAGACCGCGTGTCGAAAGTCCGATACCTACAATCTTAGACCGTTATGACCGCTTAGCTGGACTTGACAATCATTTCGAAAATCAAACCCAACCAACGTTCAGAGGCTATTTCATTGAGCCTAGCGTGAAGAGAGTGAGAAAAGGGTTAGATTTGGAAATTTAAATCCAAATCTGGCACATGACTTGACGCGTTATTATTAAGCGTTCTGACCGTCAGAATTCAGCCAAATTACACCCTCGGATCAGGAAAAATTTCTCTTTCATATCATGAGACTTGTAGACCTGATCTAGGTGCGATGACCGCTGAACTGAAACTGGACCGCCACATGCAATCTGGGAACTCTACGGGATTGAAAACTGGGCGTGAGCAACATCCAGTGATCATGAGCTTAAGTCCGACCGCGTTCGGCCAAGGGACATCCCGAAACACTCTTTTGGATCAGAAAAGTCCCGTTTTGCTTATAACTTAAGTGTACCTTGTTCCCAAGCCTAATTTGGAAAGGTTTTGGCCTATATAAGGGCCTTAAACCCTCACATATCTCAGCCATCCGAATTTGCTAGAAACCCTAGCTAGAGAGAGAGAGAAAGTGAGAGTTTGTGAGAGTGCCACTTACACTAGCTGTTGCACGTGCTAAAGCATCGCGTTCAAATCACTTTTTCGATGATTCCAACGTACTTCTAGGTAAGGAAAACCCTAACCCCTTGCTGATTTGGGAAATTCTTCGATTCAAATAGCGAAGTAGCTTATGTACTTGTGCATTAGGTCATATTGACGCTGTTGACGGAGCGTATTCGTTCCATTCGAAACAATACACATCTGAAGCGAAAGGTGTAGATTTTAGACGCTTTGATTGGCTGATTTCAAAGCTTTCAATGTCGTTTAATAGTAGATTATCGACAGCAACGCCGTTCGACATGTACAACATACTATCCGTTTTTCATTTTACAAACGCATGGAAAATATGAGATTTAGGGCATTTTAGTCATTTGTAGGAAATACTCTTTCCATCCATATTTTGCTGAAATATTTTCCATGGCTTTTTGTCGTGTTAGGATATTAGGAATGCGTGTATGGTAGGTTTGGAGAAGAGATTCGCCCTAATGCGCACTTTGGGTCGACATACGCTATGTAGACTAAAGTGTGTAGACTAAGTGTTTGTATAAATGTTTATAATAGTATGTATTGAGTAAATGGAGTTGTGAATGAGTTTTGAGATTGAATTCTCAAGTAATATGCTGATGTATATGATTTTCACCATGTTGGCTAAATGTATAGATTTCACTATATGTATGAAATGCATGTGTTGGATGAATTGCTTAAGTTGTATGTTATAACATGTGACAACATGCTTGTATTGTTGTATCGCATTTCTATTACTCTCATATGATTACTGAAGCTGATTTACAAATGTTTGGGGCTATGACCTAGTCCAGGCAGTCGGTAAATGATCAAATTCGTGGTTGGCTTCTATTTGCCACGAAGGACGCGTCGATGAACACGAGTCGTGTTTTGAGTTGGCGGCAGTGGTTAGGCCACACGAAGTGTTTTATGCACTTCATGTCGTTCGACTTGCGATGCGCTCGTACTAGTTGGGCCCGTCAAGTAACCCAACTGGCCGTTGTATGTTCACCCTGTATGAGTCATAACTGCTTGAACCTAGGATACTGAACTTACCATTGGAAACCCTGTTAACCATGGTACCTTGATCCAAAAAGACTCATGAGCTGGGCATGGTGGTATGGGACACCGTGGTCGAGCTGTCGGCCTACGCTGGGGCCACAAGCCTCCCCGTAGTGACCAGTGAGCACCTATGACTCGTGAGCAGATTATGGTGGTATGGGACACTATATTCTTGCTGTCGGCCTACACTGATTGGTGACGAGCCCTTTGTAGTGACCGCGAGCGTATTCTGAGTCTACGGGAGGCGACGACCCTTCTGTAGCAATGAGAGTACATTAGGCCTGTATTGATAAGGTGATGGGGGAGCGGTGCAACGAGTGCGAGCAACAGCCCTGGTAGCCCTTGCAGCGACCTACAATTGTAACATCGTATGTGAATGCTAGGAGTGACGACCCTTGACCGGATCTGTGTTGGGATTGATATAAGCAAAGTACCTTAGTTTCCCAATACGGCTGTATGAAAGGACTAATAACCACCTGGTAATCATTATCCATATCGCATTGCATGTGCCTGGAAGATGTGGATCACTGTGGGAAGAAAGCATGCCGCAGACGCAGATGGTGCTGCATGAGGGAGTATGTCTGTGAGGGCATCCATCATGTCATTTCATGCATACATTAACAAAAGAATCTAGGAATGATTGTTTTATTGCTTTACTATTATCGCGTGATTGATTTGAGAACATGCTAATCTTTGTTCTATTATTCCACTGAGTTGATCACTCACTCCCACATTACGGGATGGAGTTTGCAACACCCACCAGACCCTGTCTTAGATGCAGGTGATGCGACGATTCAGGATGCAGAGCCAGACTACGACGAGGACCAGGACGAGTTCTCGTATATGCAGTTCGCTGACGACTTTGCATAGGTGGCCTGGATTGGCGGGACTTCATAGTTGGACCTTATAACATTTTAATTTTTTGTTCTATTACATGTATATGTGACTCAGAGATGTATTCATACTTTGGAGACAGTTTGAGAGTATTTTATTTTCCATACAGTGATATATATATTCTTTAGTCTTTCGCTTGCGTTTTATCACTGAATCTGGAGTATGAATTGCAGTTTTGGTATAATCTTACTCATGTGAATGTTCTAACTCAGTCAACCTTGAATCATACTCATATTTGTTGCATAAGTGATGGTTTGGAACTCGGGAGTCGGGTTTATACAAGACTCCCAATTTTTAGGGTCTTACGAGTTAGTATCAGAGCATGAATGAGATTAAACTGGACCTGGTTTATGGACACGCGACGTACGCTGTCGCCCATTTGACTTAGGTGGTTGCGAAAGGAACCTAGAAACACTTATAGGATCGCAGTTTCGCCAATAGGCGAAGTTTACTCAAATCGATCGTTCGATCGAGTCCATGATGTATCTTAGGTCGCATGGAGCAACCTAAGTTACCTCTAGGTTGTTAGTTGGCGGGTTTGGGAGGATTCTAGGAGGAATTCCAACCCAAAAATGTAAGTCCTTTGGTTGTGGGGCAACCACAACCCTTACACTCAATCTCAGGGCTTAAAAACCCCGTTTCATCCAATTCCTTAAGAATCCTTCCTCGTACCATCCCATTCTTCAACTTTTTCTAAGTCTTTTCACACTAGGCATAAATCCTAATGTGTTGATGATAGAAAATCATGCTTCAACAAAAATTTACTATAAATAGTAAATATAGGTAAGAATTGGACTTTTGGCCATTTCAATTATGAAATCTCTTATAACAAATGAGTTAATTGGAGGGATTAGCTTCTCCTACCCCAAAATCATATGCTACATGATGCATAAGCTCATTCTGGTTTACAAATTGGCCCCAAAATGCCCCAAACGGAGTCTTGGGCCTATCTAGGCTAATATGCAATGAACCAGGGTGGGACCCATGTACAATTGGGGCCTACAGGACAGGGGGAACAGATTTGGGGGGTGCCCATTGCCGAATTTCAAGTCGGTCGGCGATGGCATCGCCGGTTCGGCGATGCATCGCCGACTGGTGGGCCCCATTTGAGCCGTGCGTCGGGCGGACGCCCTAAATGGGGTAGGGCATGCCTCCCATGTGCGGTTCGCACCTCAAAACCCCCAATATGCCCTACTTCCTTCATAACAGCCCCTCTCAAGCCCTCTATTTTCAAGTTCTTGCTGCTACCCTCTCAAAACGTAGTGCCTAACCACTCCCAATCCCTTTTTCTGTCAAAACCGATGCATACCCACCCGTTTACAGCTGTTCGCAGCTCTCTCTCCCTCCATTCTCAGCCGTGGGAGCTCCCACAACCTCCAACCAAGGCTGAAATCATGTGGAGCTCTATTTCCATTTAGTTTTCTCTTTTCTCTTTGAGAATCCAGCCTTTTGGAGCTTGATTCATCCCTCTATAACGCGTAGATTTGCTTCAATCCATTTGGGTAGCCGTTTCTCCTTATTTCCCTCATTTTCCATGGCTTTTGTTAAAGCCATTTTGACTTTTTTCTCTTTCTCCACCTCCTCTCTCTGATGGGAAAGAGGAAGACTGCCTCAGATGAAGCTGGGCCTAGTCACCCTTCACGATCAAGAAAGCCGAGGGGTGGCGCCGCTAGCTCAAGCGCCGCCGCAGGTCCAAGTACAGCTCGTGAGTTTCACACAAAGCGGGATTTGGATCCTCAGGCTCACATAGGGCGAGTATTGTTAGCAGAGTTTCCTCATGGCTCTTATACAGATCGCAAGGTCCTGTTTGAAGCACATGTGGATGAGCGGTTCTTCGGTGAATTTCTATTGTTTGAGCGAATTGAAGCTGCCAATTGGGGTCCACTCTTTGAAGCCTACTCTCGTGCGAACGTGAGCACCGTTCGTGCCTTTTATGCTCATATCCGGGATCTTACGTTGGAGCTATTACAGTTTAGGATTCCCTTTGATGGAGACTGGATGGCTACGATCGATGTCCGGTTGATAGCTCGCATTCTGAAGGTACCTTTTGGTGAAGTTCATCCAAGTGCTATGAATCTGAAGAATGTTCGTGAGCGAGATCGCCGCACCAGGTTCCTATCTGGTGGTTTGGTTCCGTGGCAGCCTAATAATAGCCTCCTAGCGTCCCATATGTCGGATGATTTTCACCTGCTGCACCACATTTGCACGTTCAATGTGTATCCCAGGTCGACCAACCGCTATGAATGTATGCGTCTCATGGTCGATTTCTTGTATCAAGTGGGCCAGGGAGAGAATGTATGCATGGCCACCTATGTGTTGCGACAGATCGTCCTCGTAGTGAAGTCGAGACGAACGTCTGAGTCACTTCCTTTTGGCCGGCTCATATGCAAGATCGCGCTTGAGTTTTCTTACAGACTTGGGCTAGAGTTACCTGTGCCGATCGACTTCATTGATGAGACTGCCATGGACAAGATGAAGATCGGGCCTCGGCAGCATGAGGCTCAGCTTGATGAGGATAGCGAGGGCGATTATGATAGCGAAAAGGATGCAAGTGAAGAAGAGGCTGGGGCAGAAATAGAGGAAGAAGCCCAGGGAGAAGAAGAAGAGGAGGCTCAGGATACTGATGAGAGCCCTCCTCCAGCGACTCAGGCTACTAGAGATGCTCACATTGCCCGACTTGAGGAGAGTCAGGTTGCCTTGCGACAGGAAGTTCAGGAACTTTGGGCCGAGGTTGAGGATACCAAGGCCGTCATGAAGAGAAAATTTGGTAAGGTGACTCGCACCTTGAAGGCGATCCTGTGTTGCTTGCAGGATAAGGGTGCTCCTCCTACATCCCTAGACTCGGACTAGTGATCTAGATCCAGATGTTGTTCATTGTAGTTAGTTGTTTCCTGCTTTATGTGTGTAAGCCTGATAAGGCTAGTAGTTTGCTTATGTTGCTGTAGTAGCTTATTGGCTTAGTTCCCATGTGTTTCTGGTCATGATGCATGTAAGGATATATCTCTTGTATTGTGACAATTTTGATTAAATGAAATGCATGGAATGTTTTTGGCTTATTATGTGAATGACTGTGTGGTGGTGTGTTTGTGCTATTGCTGTGACTGACAAGGTTGCGCCCTATTTTGAATATAGGGAATGCTGCCTAAGGCTACGCGGAGCACAACACGACTTACATTGGGAGAGTCTATGGATCAGGCTCCTCTCCAGACTGATGAGCATACGGACTCTGTTGTGGGCCCGATTCCTGAGACTGCACGTGAGTCTCAGCCTTCCACAGGTCCTGCAGCTGGACCACCGCCTTTCACACCACCTGTCAAGGAGCAGTACCGTGCGTCTTCCTCGACACAGTATGTGCCACAACCTGCTCCACCTCCAGATAGATTTGAGCAGTTGATGGCCATGATCCATCAGCAGCACTAGCAGCTCTTGACTACGATAGCAGGGGATCTAGCCTAAGGTGGGAGTGCGACTCCACCTGCACCCCCTGTGCATCCAGCTGAGGATGCCGGTACTTCTACTCAGGATGAGGGCATGGCTCATCCTGCACCGCCTGCTTACCCTATGGGGAATGTCGCTAATACACGGGGCCTACTCGAGCGATTCCAGCGCTTGTGGCCTCCTACCTTTACAGGTTCTCATAGACCCGAGGAGGCTGAGTATTAGCTCGACCGTGTGTCAAAGATTCTACGGATGCTGCACTGCTCAGAGTCCGAGCAGGTAGAGTTGGATACGTTCATGTTCGAGCGAGAGGCCAGCTTATGGTGGGATAGCGTCTTGCAGACTGTTGCTGCTTATTATATCTGGACTTGGGCAGCGTTCGAGTTCCGTTTCCATGAGAAATACTATCCCCAGACTTACAGGCATGAGCAGAAGAATGAGTTTCTACGCCTCAGACAGGGAGGCATGTCTGTGACAGAGTATGAGCATCAGTTTACCGAGTTGGGCAGATACGTCCCGACTATACTTGCAGACAAGCAGATGCGCATACGGCTGTTCTCTGAGGGTTTGCGACCGGATATTCAATCGAAGATGTGTTGCGTCAGCATTCCCTCCTACGCTGAGCTAATTCACATGTCTATGCGGGCAGAGTAGGATGTGGATCAACTTCGCGATCTCGTGACCCTATTGCTCCTAGGCCACGACCGGACATGCAGGACAGGCCCTTTGCGGGCAAGAGGCCTCTCATCGACCCTCCTCCTAGGGCTTCAGAGACAGTACCCCCGTTGCGGTGCCCTGATGTCTCATGTACTTATTGTGGCAGACTGGGTCATGCAGTAGGGAGTTGTTTCGCTCGGATGCGGGATAGCGGGTTCTCGCCGCCGCAGAAGATCGACCGTCCACACCCCCAGGCATTATATGCTCCGCCTCTACGATGGGCTCCTGCACATCCTTCCTTTAGACCTCCCACATCTCAGTTTCAGCTGCCTCTACGGCCTATGATATCGCGGCCGAACTGGCCACAGCAGGCTCGGGTACATGCCTTGATATCAGAGGCAGCTGAGATAGAGGCTACTCAGCCCTTGGCCTTTGAGGTCACCGCCTATATTGGAGGTACTCCTATGCTCGTGATGGTGGATACTAGATCCACGATTTCATTGATATCGCATTCCATAGTTAGGCGTCTTAGGTTACCGACTGTTCGGATGGATGGAGTGTGAGTCCTTTCAGCTCACGGAGATTTTTCTGATGCCACCCTGATGTGTGAGGGTTGCTTGATAGATCTAGGAGGCAGGACCATATTTATTGATCTTGTCGTCGACCCTTCTTTCGTTTATCTCGACGTCATTCTTGGCATGGATTGGTTGACTGCAGCGAGGGCTGAGATTGACTGCGAGACCCGTGTAGTGACGGTATACGAGCCAGATGGCACGCCTTTTACATTTTCAGTGCGGGTAAATCTCCCCTTCCGCATACTTAGCTACACTTCTTTACTATGGGACGCTGATGCCCAGACACTTGAGCATACGCCAGTCGTCCGTGATTTTGGGGATCTGTTCAGGAAGATCCCTGGTTTGTCGCCTCAGCGAGAGATTAATTTTACTATCGATCTGGTGCCTGGTTCCACGCTCGTCTCACTGCCGACGTATCGAATGGTACCGTGTGAGATGGAGGAGTTGAGGAAATAGATTGACGATCTGTTTGAGGTTGGCTTCATTCGACCGAGTGTGTCTCCTTGGGGAGCACCTGTTCTGTTCATGAAGAAGAAGGATGGTTTTATGCAATTGTGTATTGATTATCGCAGGCTGAACCAGATCACGGTGAAGAACAAGTACCCTTTACCCAGGATCGATGACTTGTTTGATCAGTTGAGAGGGGCGCAGTACTTCTCAAAGATTGATCTTCAGTCAAGATATCATCAGTTGTGCGTCAGGGATGAGGACGTGTAGAAGACAGCATTCAGGACCAGCTTTGGCCACTACGAGTTCCTTGTGATGTCGTTCGGTCTCATGAACACACCAGCCGTGTTCATGGATCTGATGAACAGGGTATTTCGGCCTTTCCTCTATCGATTCGTCATTGTGTTCATAGACGATATTTTGGTATACTCCAGGAGTCGAGAGGAGCATGAGGAGCACTTGCGCTTGGTCCTGGATACACTCAGACAACATCAGTTGTTCATACAGTACAAGAAGTGCGACTTCTGGAAGCAGGAAGTGAAGTTCCTGGGACACGTGGTGTCCAAGGATGGGATGGCAGTTGACCTGTCTAAGGTAACTGCGGTTCAGGACTGGGAGAAGCCTGGTTCTGTCACTGAGGTAAGGAGTTTCTTGGGTCTGGCTGGCTATTATAGACGCTTCATTCAGGATTTCTCGAAGATCGCTAGACCTTTATCTCAGTTGATACTGAAGGACGTGAAGTTCGCCTGAAATGATAAGGCGGAGTCAGCTTTTCAGGAACTGAAGGATAGGCTTACGTTCGCCCCTGTGCTAGTATTGCCAGAGCAAGGGGTTAGATACAGAATATACACTGACGCATCTAGCGTTGGTCTAGGTTGTGTTCTTATGTAGAAGGACAGGGTAATTTCGTATGCCTCGAGACAATTAAGGAAGCACAAGGATAATTACCCTACACACGACCTGGAGTTGGCAGCCGTCATATTCGCATTGAAGCTCTGGAGACATTACCTCTATAGAGAGGAGTTTGAGCTCTTTTTCGACCACAAGAGCCTCAAGTACATATTCACGCAGTGAGACTTGAATATGAGGCGGAGGCGATGGATGGAGACTTTGAAGGACTTCAAGTTCGAAGTCTTCTACCATCCTGGGAAGGTGAACCTTATGGCTGACGCGTTGAGCCGCAAGAAGGCGATAGAGTTTGTGGCTCTGCTGATGGTTGCTGAGTGGGACATGGTTGAGTTTTTGTGAGACTTTGAGCAGAAACTCACTATGGAGGAGCCGTATGAGTTTATCACACATGTCCAGGTGTGATCTTTTATCGATGACAGAGTCATCGCGGCGCAGAGGGATGATGCGCATCTGACTGAGCTTCGAGAGCAGGCCAGTGATGATGCAGACGCTGAGTGGTGAGTTGGCACGGATGGGGGCTTACGTTATCGTGGCCGCCTATGTGTCCCAGACATTCCCGACTTGAGATGAGAGATTCTCGAGGCTGCGCATTGTACCAGACTTGCGATGCATCCGGGCAGCACAAAGATGTATCGCGACATGAAGAGGACGTATTGGTGGGAAGGTATGAAGACCCACATCGCAGAGTTCATGTCCCGTTGTCTCACTTGCCAGCAGGTGAAGGCAGAGCATCGCCGACCACCTGGACTCCTTTAGCCTATGCCTATAGCTGAGTGGAAGTGGGACTTCATTTCCATGGATTTTATCTCAGGGCTGCCGAAGACGAGGAAGGGACATGATTCTATTTGGGTGATTGTCGACCGTCTGACGAAGTCGGCACACTTCCTACCGATCAGAGTTACGAACTCTGCAGACGAGCTGGCTAGATTGTATATCAGAGAGATCGTGCGTCTGCATGGAGTTTCGTTAGAGATCGTGTCGGACAGAGACACGCGTTTCACTTCTATTTTCTGGATTCGCATTCAGGAGGCTATGGGTGTGAAGTTGAAGTTCAGTACTGCCTTCTACCCACAGATAGACGGACAGAAAGAGCGGGTGAACCAGATTCTAGAGGACATGTTGCGGGCTTGCGCATTAGACTTCAAGGACAGTTGGGATGATTGTCTTGCATATGCGGAGTTTGCGTACAACAACAGTTTCCAGACAAGTATCGGTATGACACCTTATGAGGCGTTGTATGGGCAACCTTGTCGAGTACCGCATTGCTGGGCAGAGGTTGATGAGTGTAGATTGATTGGCCCAGAGTTAGTGCAGGCGATGTCAGAGAAGATTGATATTATTAGACGTCGGCTTCTCACAGCGCAGAGTAGACAGAAGAGTTATGCCGATACGAGACGGTGCCCGCTAGAGTTCACGGTTGGGGATCATGTATTTTTACGAGTTTTCCTTATGAAGGGAGTCCTTCGGTTCGGGAAGAAGAGGAAGCTGGCACCGTGATTCATTGGACTATTTTAGATTCTAAATCGTGTGGGTGCAATGGCTTATCGTCTGGCTTTGCCTATGCCTCTCGCGAGTGTTCGCAACGTATTTCATGTTTCTATGCTGAAAAAATACATTTCTGATCCTTCCCATATCATCAGATGGGAGTAGGTGCAGTTAGGAGAGGATGTTACATATATACTACGACCGACGTGTATACTATACAGGAAGGAGCAGGTACTGCGTAGCAAGGTGATCCCCCTTGTGACGGTGTTGTGGACGCATCACTCTGAGGAAGAGGCTACCTGGGAGACAGAAGCCGAGATCAGAAAGAACTACCCACAGCTTCTCGAGAAGTACAAAAAGGTACAAATTTTGAGGATAAAATTTTTTGTTAAGGGGGGTAGATTGTAACGCCTTGGAAAAATCCGTACTGAGACTCGAGTACTAACTCGACCGGAAATCGCTTAGGATTAATTCCTTTAGAAAATAAGCGTAAGTTCGCTAGCGCAACGCTAGAGTAGCTATGAAATTATCCCTGAACACTTTAAATACGTTCTATAAGACCCAAAACTTGAAGAATCAATGACGCTATAATATCCTGAAACCTTGGATCAAACTCTAAACCCGTTTGCTCTCAGGAACTCTCTGAAACTTTGTATTAGATCTAGACCGCGTGTCGAAAGTCCGATACCTACAATCTTAAACCGTTATGACCGCTTAGCTGGACTTGACAATCATTTCGAAAATCAAGCCCAACCAACGTTCAGAGGCTATTTCATTGAGCCTGGAGTGAAGAGAGTGAGAAAAGGGTTAGATTTGAAAATTTAAATCCAAATCTAGCACATGACTTAGCGCGTTATTATTAAGCGTTCTGACCGTCAGAATTCAGCTAAATTACACCCTCAGATCAGGAAAAATTTCTCTTTCATATCATGAGACTTGTAGACCTGATCTAGGTGCGATGACCGCTGAACTGAAACTGGACCGCCACGTGCGATCTGCGAACTCTACCGGACTGACAACTGGGTGTGAGCAACATCCAGTGACCATGAGCTTAAGTCCGACCGCGTTCGGCCAGGGGACCTCCCGAAACACTCTTTTGGATTGGAAAAGTCCCGTTTTGGTTATAACTTAAGTGTACCTTGTTCCCAAGCCTAATTTGGAAAGGTTTTGGCCTATATAAGGGCCTTAAACCCTCACATATCTCACCCATCCGAATTTACTAGAAACCCTAGCTAGAGAGAGAGAGAGAAAGTGAGAGTTTGTGAGAGTGCCACTTACACTAGCTGTTGCACGTGCTAAAGCATCGCGTTCAAATCACTTTCTCGGTGATTCCAACGCACTTCTAGGTAAGGAAAACCCTAACCCCTTGCTAATTTGGGAAATTCTTCGATTCAAATAGCGAAGTAGCTTATGTACTTGTGCATTAGGTCTTATTGACGCTGTTGACGAAGCATATTCGTTCTGTTCGAAACGATACACATCTGAAGCGAAAGTGTGGATTTTAAACGCTTTGATTAGCTGATTTCAAAGCTTTCAATGTCATTTAATAGTAGATTATCGACGGCAACGCCGTTTGACATGTACAACATACTATCCATTTTCTGTTTTGCAAACGTATGGAAAATATGAGATTTAGGGCATTTTAGTCATTTGTAGGAAATACTGTTTCCATCCATATTTTGTTGAAATGTTTGCCATGGCTTTTTGTCGTGTTAGGATATTAGGAATGCGTGCATGGTAGGTTTGGCGAAGAGATTTGCCCTAATGCGCACTTTGGGTCGACATACGCTATGTAGACTAAAGTGTGTAGACTAAGTGTTTGTATAAATGTTTGTACTAGTATGTATTGAGTAAATGGAGTTGTGAATGAGTTTTGAGATTGAATTCTCAAGTAATATGCTGATGTATATGATCTTCACCATGTTGGCTAAATGTATAGATTTCACTATATGTATGAAATGCATGTGTTGGATGAATTGCTTAAGTTGTACGTTATAACATGTGACAACATGCTTGTATTGTTGTATCGCATTTCTATTACTCTCATATGATTACTGATGCTGATTTACAAATGTTTGGGGCTATGACCTAGTCCAAGCAGTCGGTAAATGATCAAATTCGTGGTTGGCTTCTATTTACCACGAAGGACGCGTCGATGAACGCGAGTCGTGTTTTGAGTTGGCGGCAGTGGTTAGGCCACACGAAGTGTTTTATGCACTTCATGTCGTTCGACTTGCGATGCGCTCGTACTAGTCGAGCCCGTCAAGTAACCCGACTGGCCGTTGTATGTTCACCCTATATGAGTCATAACTGCTTGAACCTAGGGTACTGAACTTACCATTGGAAACCCTGTTAACTATGGTACCTTGATCCATAAAGACTCATGAGCCGAGCATGGTGGTATGGGACACCGTGGTCGAGCTGTCGGCCTACGCTGGGGCCACAAGCCTCCCCGTAGTGACCAGTGAGCACCTATGACTCGTGAGCAGATTATGGTGGTATGGGACACTATATTCTTGCTATCGGCCTACACTAATTGGTGAAGAGCCCTTTGTAGTGACCGCAAGCGTATTCTGAGTCTACGGGAGGTGATAACCCTTCCGTAGCAATGAGAGTACATTAGGCCTGTAATGATAAGGTGATGGGGGAGCGGTGCAACGAGTGCGAGCAACAGCCTTGACAGCCCTTGCAGCGACCTACAAATGTAACATTGTATGTGAATGCTAGGAGTGACGACCCTAGATCGGATCTGTGTTGGGATTGATATAAGAAAAGTACCTTAGTTTTCCAATACGGCTGTATGAAAGGACTAATAACCACCCAGTAATCATTATCCATATCGAATTGCATGTGCCTGGAAGATGTGGAGCACTGCGGGAAGAAAGCATGCCGCAGATGCAGATGGTGCCGCATGAGGGAGTATGTCGGTGAGGGCATCCATCATGTCATTTCATACATACATTAACAACAGAATCTAGAAATGATTGTTTTATTGCTTTACTATTATCATGTGATTGATTTGAGAACATGTTAATCTTTGCTCTATTGTTCCACTGAGTTGTCATTTCCATGCATACCATGGTCATTCCTGCCTATTCCGTATTGATTAACGGTCATTTCGGCGCATTTCACAGTCATGCCCATTCACATCACGGTCATTTCCACGCATTTTATGGTACAATCGATTCACTTCATGGTCATTTCCATGCTTATCACAGTAATTTTTGCCTATTCACGGTCCTTTCGGCACACTTCACGGTCATTTTCACGCCTTTCCCTGTCCATTCACTTAACTTCACGATCATTTCCATGCATATCACGGTCATTCCAACCTATTCCTTGTTGATTCACTGTCCTTTCAGCGCATTTCACGGTCATGCCCCTTCACTTCATGGTTATTTTCGTGCATTTCGCAGTACAATCGCTTCACTTCACGGTCATTTCCATGCATATCACTATCATTCCTGCCTATTCTGTGTTGATTCACGGTCATCTCGACGCATTTCATGAGCATTTCCATTCACTTCATGGTCATTTCTGCGCATTTCACAGTCCAATTGCTTGACTTCACGATCATTTCCATGCATATCATGGTCATTCTTGCCTATTCAGTGTGCATTCATGGTCCTTTCGGCGCATTTCACCGTCATGACCCTTCACTTCACAGCGCATTTCGTGGTCCAATCGCCTCACTTCATGGTCATTTCCATGTATATCACGGTCATTCTTGCTATTCCATGTTGATTCACGGTCCTTTCTGCGCATTTCACGGTCATGCCCGTTCACTTCATGGTCATTTCCGCATATTTCGTGGTATAATCGCCTCACTTCACGGTCATTTCCTGTAACACCTTGAAAATCGGGGGTCGTGTATAAACTCAACTCCTGAGTTCCAGACCGTCACTTATGCAACAAAAATGATTATGATTCAAATGTTGTCTGAGTTAAAGCATTCACATGAGTAAAAGTATACTAAAACTGCAATTCATACTCCAGATCCAGCGATAAAAGCAAGCGGAAGACTAAAGAATATATGTATCACTGTATGAAAAACAAAATATATCTCAACTGTCTCCAAAGTATGAATACATCTCTGAGTCTCATATACGTGTAAATATACAGAATCAAATGACCAAAAAGAGTCCCACTGAGAAGTCCCGTCAATCCAGGCCACCTAAGTAAAGCCGTTGTGGTACTGCATATATGAGAACTCGTCCTGGTCCTCATCATAGTCCGGCTCTGCCTCCTGAATCGCTGTCTCACCTGCATCTAAGACAGGGTCTGGTGGGTGTTGCAAACACCATCCCGTAACGTGGGAGTGAGTAGCTAACTCAGTGGAATAATAGAGCAAGGGTTAGCATGTTCTCAAATCAATCATGTGATAATAGTAAAGCAGTAAATCAAACATTCCTAATACTGTTGTTAATGCGATATGACATGACATGATGGATGCCCTCACCGACGATCTCCCTCATACGGCATCATCTTACGCTCGCGGCATGCTTGCGTACCGCTCAGTGCTCCACATCTTCCAGGCACATGCAATGTGATGGTGATATGATTGCCGAGTTATTATTAGTCCATTCAAACAGCAGGATTAGAAAACTAAGGTACTTCCCTTATATTAATCCCAACACAGATCCTGTCTAGGGTCGTCACTCCTAGTAATCTCATACAATGTATATTTTGTAGGTCGCTGCAAGGGCTGCCAAGGCTGTTGCTCCCACTCGTTGCACCGCTCCCCCATCACCTTATCAATACAAGCCTACTATACTCTCACTGCTACGGAAGGGTCGTCGCCTCCCGTAGGCTCAGAATACCCTCACGGTCACTACAAAGGACTCGTCGCCTGATCAGTGTAGGCCGACAGTAAGAATATAGTGTCTCATACCACCATAATCTGATCACGAGTCATAAGTGCTCACTGGTCACTACGGGGAGGTTTGTGGCCCCAGCGTAAGCCAACAGCTCGACCACGGTGTCCCATACCACCATGTCCGGCTCATGAGTATTTATGGATCAAGGTACCATGGTTAATAGGGTTTACAGTGGTAAGTTCAGTACCCTAGGTTCAAGCAGATATGACTCATACAGGGTGAACATACAAAGGCCAGTCGGGTTACTTGACAGGCTTGACTAGCACGAGCGCATCTCAAGTCGAACGACATGAAGTGCATAAGACACCTCGTGTGGCCTAACTACTTTCGCCACTCCAAAACACGACTCGCGTTCATCGACACGTCGCTCGTGGCAAAGATAAGCCAACCACGGATTTACTCGGTTACCGACTGCCTGGACTAGGTATAGTCCCAAATAATTATGAATCCACATCAGCAATCATATAAGAGTAATGGAAATGAAATACAACAATGTGAGCATGTTAACACATGTTATAACATACAACTTAAGTAAATCATCTAACACATGCATTTCAAACATATAATGAAATCATGCATACAGCCAACATGTAAGAAATCATTTACATCAGCATATTAATTGAGAATTCAATCTCAAACTAATTCATAACACCATTTAATTCAATACATACTAGTACAAGCATTTATACAAACACTTAAACTACACACTTAAGTCTACATATAGTATGTCGACTCAAAGTGCGCATTTAGGCGAATCTCTTTGCCAAACTAATTATGCACGCATTCCTAGTATCCTAATGCGACAAGAAGCCATGTCAATCACATCAGCAAAATATGGATGAAAATAGTATTTCCTACAAATGACTAAAATGCCCTAAATCTCATATTCTTCGTCTGCTTACGAAATAGGAAACGGACAGCATGTTGTACATGTCAAACGGCGTTGCCGTCGATAATCTACTATTAATCGACATTGAAAGCATTGGAAACAGTCAATCAAAGCGTCTAAAATCCATACCTTTTCTCCTATAAGGGTATTGATTCGAACGGAGCGTGTACGCTTCGTCTATGGCGAACCGGGAACCTATTTTACAAGACGTATCAGCTATCAGGCTAAGGAAACTAAGGAACCTTAAATCAACAAGTATTTGGGGTATTTGCTTACCTAGAATCGCCGCAAAATCATCGGGAAAGTGATTGAGGTGCGTTGCTTAGGCACGTGCAACATGTAGTGTAAGCAGTAGAAAATTCTCTCCCACTCTCTCTCACAATCTCTCACCTTTTCTCTCCCACCAGCTAGGGTTTCTAGCAAATTCGGATGGGTGAGAGAAGTGAGGGTTTAAGCCCCTTTTATAACCTAAAACATGCCCAAAATAGGCTTGGGAACAATGTTTACTTGATGCCTAACAAAATTGGGGCTGTTTCGGTCTAAAAAGACATTTCTGGTGGTCCCCTGGCCGAACGCGGTCAGACTTAAGTTCATGCATGTCGGATGTCGCTCACATCCCATTTTCAGACCAGCAGTGTTCGTAGATCGCACGTGGCGATCCAGTTTCAGTTCAGCGGTCACCGCACTTAGATCAAGCCTACAAGTCTCATGATATGAAATAGAATGCTTAATACTGACGCGTCAAGTCGTGTGCCAGATTTAAATTTCAAATTCCAATTCTAACCCTATTCTCGCTCTCTTCACTCCAGGCTCAATGAAATAGCCTGTGAATGTCGGTTGGACTTGATTTTTGAAATGATTGTCAAGTCCAGCTAGGCGGTTATAACGGTCTAAGATTGTAGGTATCGGACTTTCGAGCGCGGTCTAGATCCAATACAGAGTTTCAAAGAGGTCCTGAGAACAAACCGGTTTAGAGTTTGATTCGAGGTTTTAGAGTATTATAGCGTCATTGGTTCTACTCGCTTTGGGTCTTGTAGAACGTATTTAAAGTGATCATGGACTATTTCCCAGCTACTCTAGCGTTGCACTAGCTAACTTATACTTATTTTCTAAAGGAATTAATCTTACGTGATTTCTGGTCGAGTTGGTACTCGAGTCCAAGTATGGATTTTTTCAGGGCGTTACATTTCCATGCATATCACGGTCATTCCTGCCTATTCAAGGTATATTCACGGTCTTTTCGGCGCATTTCACGGTCATGCACCTTCACTTCATGGTCATTTCGACGCATTTCGTGGTCCGATCGCTTCACTTCATTGTCATTTCCATGCATACCACGGTCATTCCCGCCTATTTCGTGCTGATTCACGGTCATTTTGGCGCTTTTCACGGTCATGCCCATTCACATCATGGTCATTTTCGTGCATTTTATGGTACAATCGATTCACTTCATGGTCATTTCTATGCTTTTCACGGTAATTTTTGCCTATTTCGTGTTGATTCACGGTCCTTTCGACACACTTCATAGTCATTTCCATGCCTTTCCCTGTCTAATCACTTAACTTCACGCTCATTTCCATGCATATCACGGTCATTCCATCCTATTCCTTGTTGATTCACTGTCCTTTCAGCGCATTTCATGGTCATCTCCTTCACTTCATGGTTATTTCCGTGCATTTCGCAGTACAATTGCTTCACTTCACGATTATTTTCATGCATATCACTGTCATTCCTGCCTATTCTGTATTGATTCACGGTCATTTCGACGCATTTCACGGGCATGTCCCTTCACTTCATGGTCATTTTCGTGCATTTCACATTCCAATCACTTCACTTCACGATCATTTCCATGCATATCACGGTCATTCCTGCCTATTCAGTGTGCATTCATGGTCCTTTCGATGCATTTCACCATCATGACCCTTCACTTCACTACGCATTTCGTGGTCCAATCGCCTCACTTCACGGTCATTTCCATGCATTTCACCGTCATTTACGCCTATTCCATGTTGATTTACTATCATTACGTCAAATTTCACGATCATGCCACATCTCTTCACGATCATATCTGTGCATTTCACAGTACGATCGCTTCACTTCATGGTCATTTCCATGCATACCACGGTCATTCCCTCCTATTTGGTGTTGATTTATGGCCATTTCGGCGCATTTCACAGTCATGCCCCTTCACTTCACGGTCATTTCGGCGCATTTCATTGTCCAATCACCTCACTTCACGGTCATTTCCATGAATATCACTGTCATTCCTGCCTATTCCGTGTTGATTCATGGTCCTTTCGGTGCATTTCACGGTCTTACCCCTTCACTTCAGGGTCATTTTCGTGCATTTCATGGTCCAACAACTTCACTTCATGGTCATTTCCATACATATCAAAGTCATTCCTGCCTATTTCATGTTGATTCACGGTCCTTTCATCGCATTTTGCGGTCAAGCCCCTTCACTTCATGGTCATTTATGCTCATTTCACAGTGCAATTGCTTCACTTCATGGTGCAATTGCTTCACTTCATGGTCATTTCCATGCATACCACGATCATTCCCGCTTATTCCGTTTTGATTCACGGTCATTTCGTCCTATTTCACAGTCATGCCCCTTCACTTCACGGTCATTTCCCGTGCATTTTATGGTCCAATCGATTCACTTCACGGTCATTTCCATGCTTATCACGGTCATTTTCTCCTATTCCGTGTTGATTTACGGTCATTTCGTCGCATTTTAGGGTCATGCCCTATCACTTCACTATCATTTCCACGCATTTCGCGGTCCGATCGCTTTACCTCACGGTCATTTTCATGCATACAATGATAATTCTTGCCTATTCCGTGTTGATTCACGGTCATTTCTGTGCATCTCACAGTCATGCCCCTTCACTTCACACTCATTTCGGCGCATTTCATGGTCCAATCGCCTCACTTCACGGTCATTTCCATGCATATCACGGTCTTTCTGACCTATTCTGTGTTGATTCACGGTCATTTCTGCGCATTTCCCGATCCAATCCCTTCACTTGACGATCATTTTCATTCATATCACGGTCATTCCCGCCAATTCCATGTTGATTCACTGTCCTTTCAGTGCATTTCACGGTCATGCCCCTTCATTTCATGGTCATTTCCACGCATTTCGCGGTACAATCGCTTCACTTCACGGTCTTTTCCTTGCATTTCGCTGTCATTCTCACCTATTTCGTCTTGATTCACGGTCATTTTGGTGCATTTCACAATCATGCCCCTTCACTTCATGGTCATTTCCGCGTATTTAACGGTCCAATCACTTCACTTCTTAGTCATTTCCGTGCATATCACGGTCATTCCTGCCTATTTCGTGTTAATTCACGGTCCTTTTGGCACATTTCTCCGTCATGCCCCTTCACTTCAAGGACATTTCCGCACATTTTGTGGTCCAATCGCCTCACTTCACGGTCATTTCCATGCATATCACGGTCATTCCTAATTATTCAGTGTTGATTCATGGTCATTTTCATGCATTTCGTTGTCCAATCGCTTCACTTCAGGGTCATTTCCATGCATACCACTGTCATTCCTGCGTATTCCGTGTTGATTCACGGTCCTTTTGGCACATTTCACGGTCATGCCCCTTCACTTCACGGTCATTTCCGTGCATGTCACGGTCCAATCGATTCACTTCAGGGTCATTTCGATGCATATCACGGTCATTCCCGCCTATTCCGTGTTTATTCACTTTCATTTCGGTGCACTTCGCTGTCAAGCCCCTTCACTTCATGGTGATTTTTATGCATTATGGGGTACAATAGCCTCACTTCACGGTCATTTCCATGCATATCACGGTCACTCCCACTTATTTCGTGTCGATTCACAGTCATTTTGGTGCATTTCACGGTTATGCCCCTTCACTTCATGGTCATTTCCGCACATTTAATGGTCCAATCACTTCACTTCTTAGTCATTTCGATGATATCACGGTCATTCCTACCTATTCCGTGTTGATTCACGATCCTTTTGGCGCATTTCTCCATCATGCCCCTTCACTTCAAGGACATTTCAGCACATTTTGTGGTCCAATCGCCTCACTTCACGGTCATTTCCATGCATATCACTTTCATTTATGCCTATTCCGTATTGATTTAGGGTCATTTTATCGCATTTCACGGTCATGCCATATCACTTCACGATCATTTCCGAGCATTTCGCGGTCCTATCACTTCACTTCACAGTCATTTCCATGCATACCACGGTCATTCCCGCCTATTTTGTGTTGATTCACGATCATTTCGACGCATTTCAGGTTCCAAACGCCTCACTTCACGGTCATTTCCATGCATATCACGGTCATTCCTGCCTAATCCGTGTTGATTCATGGTCCTTTTGGTGCATTTCACGGTCATGCCCCTTCACTTCACGGTCATTTCCACGCATATCATTGTCAAATCACTTCACTTCACGGTCATTTCCTACCATATCAAGGTCTTTCCCTCCTATTCCGTGTTGATTCACGGTCCTTTCGGCGCATTTCACGGTCATGCCCCTTCACTTCATGGTCTTTTCCACGCATTTAACGGTCCAATCACTTCACTTCTTAGTCGTTTCCATGCATATCACGGTCATTCCTGCCTATTCCGTGTTGATTCACGGTCCTTTTGGCGCATTTCTCCGTCATGCACCTTCACTTCAAGGACATTTCCACACATTTTGTGGTCCAATCGCCTCACTTCACGGTCATTTCCATGCATATCGCGGTCATTTCCATGCATACCATGGTGATTCTTGCCTATTCCATGTTGATTAACGGTCCTTTTGGCGCATTTCAAGGTCATGCCCCTTCACTTCATAGTCATTTCTGAGCAAGTCACAGTCCAATCGATTTACTTCACGGTCATTTCCATGCATATCACGGTCATTCCCGCCTATTCCATGTTGATTCACTGTCCTTTCGGTGCATTTCACGGTCATGCCCCTTCACTTCATGGGCATTTCCGTGCATTTCGTGGTACAATCGCTTCACTTCACAGTCTTTTCCTTGCATATCGCTATCATTCCTGCCTATTTTGTCTTGATTCACGGTCATTTCGGTGCATTTCACGGTCAAGCCCCTTCACTTCATGGTCATTTCCACGCATTTAACGGTCCAATTACTTCCCTTCTTAGTCATTTCCATGCATATCATGATCATTCCTGCCTATTATGTGTTGATTCACGGTCCTTTTGGCGCATTTCTCCGCCATGCCCCTTCACTTCAAGGACATTTCCGCACATTTTTTGGTCCAATCGCCTCACTTCACGGTCATTTATGCCTATTCCGTGTTGATTTAGGGTCATTTTGTCGCATTTCATGGTCATGCCATATCACTTCACGATCATTTTTGAGCATTTCACGGTCCGATCACTTCACTTCACGGTCATTTCCATGCATACCATGGACATTCACGCCTATTCCGTGTTGATTCACGGTCATTTCGGTGCATTTCAGAGTCATGCCCCATCACTGCATGGTCATTTTGGCGCATTTCAGGGTCCAAACGCCTCACTTCATGATCATTTTCACGCATATCACGGTCATTCCTGCCTAAACCGTGTTGATTCACGGTCCTTTCGGAGCATTTCACGGTCATGCCCCTTCACTTCACGGTCATTTCCACGCATTTCATTGTCCAATCACTTCACTTCACGGTCATTTCCTTGCATATCACGGTCTTTCCCGCCTATTCCGTGTTGATTCACGGTCCTTCGGCGCATGTCACGGTCATGCCCCTTCACTTCACGGTCATTTTCGCACATTTCACGGTCCAATCGATTCACTTCACGGTCATTTCCATGCATATCATGGTCATTCCTGCCTATTCCGTGTTTATTCACGATCCTTTCGGCGCATTTCGCGGTCAAGCCCCTTCACTTCATGGTGATTTCAACGCATTACATGCACAATCGCCTCACTTCACGGTCATTTCCATGCATATCACGGTCATTCCCACCTATTTCATGTCGATTCACGGTAATTTCGACGCATTACATGGTCATGCCCCTTCACTTTCACAATCATTTCCATGCATTTCGCGGTCCAATCGCTTCACTTCACGGTCATTTTCTTGTATATCACGGTCATTCCTGCATATTCCGTGCTGATTCACGGTCCTTTCGGCGCATTTCACAGTCATGCCCCTTCACTTCATGGTCATTTTCCCGCATTTTGTTGTACAATTGCCTCACTTCACGGTCATTTCCATGCATATCACGGTCATTCCTGCCTATTCAGTGTTTATTCACGGTCTTTTCGGTGCATTTCACGGTCATGCACCTTCACTTCATGGTCATTTTCGCGCATTTCGCGGTCCAATCGCTTCACTTTGTTATCATTTCCATGCTTACCACGGTGATTCTTGCCTATTTCGTGTTGATTAACGATCCTTTCAGCGCATTTCAAGGTCATGGCCCTTCACTTCATAGTCATTTCCACGCAAGTCACGGTCCAATCGATTCACTTCACGGTCATTTCCATGCATATCACGGTCATTCCCACCTATTCCATGTTGATTCACTGTCCTTTCAGCGCATTTCACGGTCATGCCACTTCACTTCATGGTCATTTCCGTGCATTTTGCGGTACAATCGCTCCACTTCACGGTCTTTTCCTTGCATATCGTTGTCATTCCCGCCTATTTCGTCTTGATTCACGGTCATTTCGGTGCATTTCACGGTCATGCCCCTTCACTTCATGGTCATTTTTGCGCATTTAACGGTCCATTCACTTCACTTGTTAGTCATTTTCATGCATATCACGGTCATTTTGCCTATTCCGTGTTGATTCACGGTCCTTTTGGCTCATTTCTCCGTCATGGCCCTTCACTTCAAGGACATTTTTGCACATTTTGTGGTTCAATCGCCTCACTTCACGGTCATTTCCATGCATATCACAGTTATTTATACCTATTCCGTGTTGATTTAGGGTCATTTTGTCGCATTTCACGGTCATGCCATATCACTTCACGATCATTTTCGAGCATTTCACGATCCAATCACTTCACTTCACAGTCATTTCCATGCATACCACGGTCATTCCCGCCTATTCTGTGTTGATTCACGGTCATTTCAGTGCATTTCAGAGTCATGCCTCATCACTTCATGGTCATTTCGGCGCATTTCAGGTTCCAAATGCCTCACTTCACGGTCATTTCCATGCATATCACGGTCATTCCTGCCTAATCCGTGTTGATTCACGGTCCTTTCGGTGCATTTCAGGGTCATGCCCCTTCACTACATAGTCATTTTCATGCATTTCATTGTCAAATCACTTCACTTCACAGTCATTTCCTTGCATATCACGGTCTTTCCCGCCTATTCCGTGTTGATTCACGGTCCTTTCGGCGCATTTCACGGTCATTTTCGCGCATTTTACGGTCCAATCGATTCACTTCACGGTCATTTCCATGCATATCATGGTCATTCCCGCCTATTCCGTGTTTATTCATGATCCTTTCGGCGCATTTCACGATCAAGCTCCTTCACTTCATGGTGATTTTCACGCATTACATGCACAATCGCCTCACTTCACGGTCATTTGCATGCATATCACGGTCATTCCCACCTATTTCGTGTCGATTCACGGTAATTTCGACACATTACACGGTCATGCCCCTTCACTTTCATAATCATTTCCGTGCATTTCGCAGTCCAATCGCTTCACTTCACGGTCATTTCCTTGTATATCACGGTCATTCCCGCATATTCCGTGCTGATTCACGGTCCTTTCGACGCATTTCACAGTCATGCCCCTTCACTTCACGGTCATTTCCATGCATATCACGGTCATTCCTGTCTATTCAATGTTTATTCACGGTCTTTTCGACGCATTTGTCATGCACCTTCACTTCATGGTCATTTCCATGTATTTCGCGGTCCAATTGCTTCACTTCATTATCATTTCCATGCATACCACGGTGATTCTTGCCTATTCCGTGTTGATTAATGGTCCTTTTGGCGCATTTCAAGGTCATGCCCCTTCACTTCATAGTCATTTCCGCGCAAGTCACGGTCCAATCGATTCACATCATCGTCATTTCCATGCATATCACGGTCATTCCCGCCTATTCCGTTTTTATTCACTGTCCTTTCGGCGCATTTCGCTGTCAAGCCTCTTCACTTCATGGTGATTCCCGCACATTACGTGGTAAAATCGCCTCACTTCACGGTCATTTCCATGCATATCACGATCATTCCCGCCTATTCCGTGTTGATTCACGGTCATTTCCTCGCATTTCAAAGTCATGCCCCTTCACTTCACGGTCATTACCGAGCATTTTATGGTCCTATCGATTCACTTCACGCTCATTTCCATGCTTATCCCGGTCATTCCCCCCTATTTTGTCTTGATTCACGGTCATTTCCGCGCATTTCGCGGTCTGATGGCTTCACTTCATTGTCATTTCCATGCATACCACGGTCATTCCCGCCTATTCCGTGTTGCTTCACGGTCATTTCGGCGCATTTCACGGTCATGCCCCTTCACTTCACGGTCATTTCTGCGCATTTGCCTATCCAATCACTTCACATCACGGTCATTTCCATGCATCTCATGGTCATTCCCACATATTCCATGTTGGTTCATGGTCCTTTCAGCACATTTCACGGTCATGCCCCTTCACTTCATTGTCATTTCCGCTCATTTCGGGGTAGAATCGCTTCACTTCACGGTCATTTTCATGCATATCACTGTCATTCCTGCCTATTCTATGTTGATTCACTGTCATTTTGGAGCATTTCATGGACATGCCCCATCACTTCACGGTCATTTCCACACATTTCGTGGTCCAATCGCCTCACTTCACGGTCATTTCCATGCATACCACGGTCATTCCTGCCTATTCCATGTTGATTCACTGTCATTTTGGCGCATTTCACAGTCATGCCCCTTCGCTTCACGGTCATTTCCATGCATTTTATGGTCTAATCGATTCTCTTCATTGTCATTTCAATGCTTAACACGGTCATTTCCGCCTATTCCTTGTTGATTCACAGTCCTTTCGGCACATTTCATGGTCATGCCCCTTCACTTCATGGTCATTTCCGTGCATTTCACGGTCCAATCACTTCACTTCACAGTCATTTCCATGCATATCATAGTCATTCCCGCCTATTCCATGTTGATTCACTATCCTTTCAGTGCATTTCACTGTCATGCCCCTTCACTTCATGGTCATTTCCGCTCATTTCATGGTACAATCGCTTCACTTCATGCATATCACTGTCATTCTCGCATATCGTGTGTTGATGCACGGTTATTTCGGCGCATTTCACGGTCATGCCCCTTCACTTCATGGTCATTTCCGCACAGTTAACGGTCCAATTGCTTCACTTCTCGGTCATTTCCATGCATATCACGGTCATTCCTGCCTACTGTGTGTTGATTCACGGTCCTCTCGGCGCAATTCTCTGTCATGCCCCTTCACTTCATGGACATTTCCGCACATTTCGCTGTCCAATCGCCTCACTTCACGGTCATTTCCATGCATATCACAGTCATTCCTGCCTTTTCCATGTTGATTTACGGTCATTTCGTCACATTTCATGGTCATGCCCCATCACTTGACGATCATTTCCACGTATTTCATGATCCGATCGCTTCACTTCACGGTCATTTCCTTGCATACCACGGTCATTCCCGCCTATTCCGTGTTGATTCACGGTCATTTCAGCACATTTCACAGTCATGCCCCCTCACTTCATGGTCATTTCGGTGCATTTCATGGTCCAATCGCCTCACTTCACGGTCATTTCCATGCATATCACAGTCATTCCTGCCTATTCCTTATTGATTCACGGTCCTTTCGATGCATTTCACGGTCTTGCCCCTTCACTTCACGGTCATTTATGCGCATTGCACGGTCCAATCACTTCACTTCATGGTCATTTCCATGCATATCACGGTTATTGTCGCATATTCCGTGTTGATTCACGGTCCTTTCGACGCATTTCAAGATCATGCCCCTTCACTTCATGGTCTTTTCCGTGCATTTCACGGTCCAATCGATTCACTTCAGGGTCATTTCCATGCATATCACGGTCATTCCCGCCTATTTAGTGTTTATTCACGGCCTTTTGGAGCATTTCGCGGTCAAGCCCCATCACTTCATGGTAATTTCTGCGCATTACGTGGCACAATCGCCTAACTTCATGGTCATCTCCATGAATATCATGGTCATTTACGCCTATTTCGTGTTGATTTACTGTCATTTCGTCCCATTTCATGGTCATGCCACATCACTTCATGATCATTTCCACGCATTTCGCAGTCCGTTCACTTCACTTCACGGTCATTTCCATGCATAATACAGTCTTTCCCGCTGATTTCGTGTTGCATCAAGGTCATTTCGCCGCATTTTACATTCATGCCCCATCACTTCACGGTCATTTCGGCGCATTTCATGGTCCAATCGCCTCACTTCACGGTCATTTCCATGCATATCACGGTCATTCCTGCCTATTCCATGTTGATTCACAGTCCTTTCGGTGCATTTCACAGACTTGCCCCTTCACTTCAAGGTTATTTCCGCTCATTTCATAGTCCAATCACTTCACTTCATGGTCATTTCCATGCATATCAGGGTCATTCCCGCATATAATGTGTTGATTCACGATCCTTTCGGCACATTTCACGGTTAATCCCCTTCACTTCATGGTGGGTTTCACGCATTACGTGGTACAATCACCTAACTTCATGGTCATTTCCATGCATATCACGATCATTCCCAACTATTTCGTGTCGATTCACAGTCATTTCGACGCATTTCATGGTCATGCCCCTTCACTTTCTCAGTCATTTCCGTGCATTTCACGGTCCAATCGCTTCACTTCATGGTCATTTCCATGTATATTACGGTCATTCTCGCCTATTTCGTGTTGATTCATGGTCCTTTCGGTGCATTTCACGGTCATGCCCCTTCACTTCACGGTCATTTCCGCACATTTCGCGGTACAATTGCCTCATTTCACGGTCATTCCTGCCTATTTAGTGTTGATCACGCATTTCGCTGTCCAATCGCTTCACTTCAGGGTCATTTCCATGCATACCACGGTCATTCTTGCCTATTCCGTGTTGATTCACGGTCCTTTCGGCACATTTCACGGTCATGCGCCTTCACTTCATGGTCATTTCCGTGCATGTCACGGTCCAATCGATTCACTTCATGGTCATTTCCATGCATATCATGGTCATTCCCGCCTATTCCGTGTTTATTCACTTTCCTTTTGGCGCATTTCGCTGTCAAGCCTCTTCACTTCATAGTGATTTTCGTGCATTACGTGGTACAATAGCCTCACTTAACGGTCATTTCCATGCATATCACGGTCATTCCCACCTATTTCATGTCGATTCACGGTCATTTCGAAACATTTCATGGTCATGCCCCTTCACTTTCACAGTCTTTTTCGTGCATTTCATGGTCCAATCGCTTCACTTCACGGTCATTTCCTTGTATATCATGGTCATTCCTGCCTATTACGTGTTGATTCACGGTCCTATCAGCGCATTTCACGGTCATGCCCCTTTACTTCACGGTCATTTCCGTGAATTTCGCGGTAGGATCGCCTCACTTCATGGTCATTTCAATGCATATCATAGTCATTTCTGCCTTTTCAGTGTTGATTCACGGTCATTTCGATGCATTTCACGGTCTTGCACCTTCACTTCACAGTCATTTCGGTGCAATTCGCGATCCAATTGCTTTACTTCATGGTTATTTCCATGCATACCACGTTCGTTCCCGCCTATTCCGTGTTGATTCACGGTCATTTCGGCGCATTTCATAGTCATGCCCCTTCACTTCATGGTCATTTCCACGCATTTTATGGTCCAATCAATTCACTTCACGGTCATTTTCGTGCTTATCACGGTCATTCCTACCAATTCCGTGTTGATTCATGGTCCTTTTGGCGCATTTCACAGTCATGCCCCTTCATTTCAAGGTCATTTTTGTGCATTTCACGGCCCATTCGATTCGCTTCATGGTCAATTCCATGCATATCACGGTCAATCCCGCCTATTCTGTCTTGGTACATGGTCATGCCCTTTCACTTCATGATCATTTCCATGCATTTCACGGTCCATTTGCCTCACTTCACTGTCATTTCCATGCATATCACGATCATTCCTGCCTATTCCGAATTGATTCACGATCATTTTTGCGCATTTCACGGTCATGTCCCTTCACTTCAGGGTCATTTTCATGTATTTTATGGTCCAATCAATTCACCTCACAATCATTTCTATGCTTATCACGGTCATTCTCGCCAATTCCATGTTGATTCACGGTCATTTTGTCGAACTTCACGATCATGTCCCTTCACTTCATGGTCATTTCCACGCATTTCACGGTACAATCGCTTCACTTCACGGTCAATTCCATGCATATCATGGTCGTTCCCGCCTATTTCATATTGATTCATAGTCCTTTCCGTGCATTTCACCATCATGCCCCTTCACTTCACGGACATTTCCACGCATTTCGCTATCCAATCGCCTCACTTCACTGTCATTTCCCTGCATATCACGATCATTCCCGCCTATGCCGTGTTGATTTACGGTCATTTCGACGCATTTCATGGTCATGCCCCATCACTTCACAATCATTTCCGTGCATTTTGCAGTCTGATCGCTTCACTTCAGGGTCATTTCCATGCATACCACGATCATTCCCGCCTATTTCGTATTGAGTCACGGTCATTTCGGCGCATTACACAGCCATGCCCCTTTAGTTCACGGTCATTTCGGCGTATTTCATGGTCCAATCGCCCTACTTCACGGTCATTTCCATGCATATCACGGTCATTCCTGCCTATTCCGTGTTGATTCACGATGCTTACGGTGCATTTCACGGTCATGCCCCTTCACTTCACGGTTATTTCCGTGCATTTCACGGTCCAATCACTTCACTTCAATGTCATTTCCATGCATATCACGGTCATTCCCGCCTATTCCATGTTTATTCACAGTCCTTTAGGCGCATTTCACGGTCATGACCCTTCACTTCACGGTCATTTCCGCGCATTTCACGGGCCAATCGCTTCACTTCACAGTCATTTCCATGCATATCACAGTCATTCCCGCCTATTCCGTGGTTATTCATGGTCCTTTCGTCGCATTTCGCGGTTAAGCCCCTTCACTTCATTGTCATTTCCGCGCATTTCATGGTACAATCGCCTCACTTCACGGTCATTTCCATGCATATCACGGTCATTCCCACCTATTTCGTGTTGATTCACCTTCATTTCGGCACATTTCACGGTCATGCCCCTTCACTTTCACAATCATTTCCGTGCATTTCACGGTCCAATCGCTTCACTTCACGGTCATTTCCATGTATATCAAGGTTATTCCCGCCTATTCCGTGTTGATTCATGGTCCTTTCGGTGCATTTCACGGTCATGCCCCTTCACTTCACGGTCATTTCTGCGCATTTCGCGGTACAATCGCCAAACTTTACTGTCATTTCCATGCATAGCACGGTCATTCCCACCTATTGTGTGTTTATTCACGGTCATTTCGGCGCATTTCACGATCATGCACCTTCACTTTACGGTCATTTTCCTGCATTTCGAGGTCCAATCGCTTCACTTCCTGGTCATTTCCATGCATACCATGGTCATTCCCGCCTATTCCGTGTTGATTCACGGTCATTTTTGCACATTTTACGATCATGCCCCTTCACTTCAGGGTCATTTTCATGTATTTTATGGTCTAATCGATTCACCTCACAGTCATTTCCATGCTTATCACGGTCATTCCCGCCTATTCCGTGTTGATTCACGGTCTTTTTGGCGCATTTCACGGTCATTCCCCTTCACTTCACGATCACTTTCGCACATTTTCCTGTCCAATAACTTCACTTCACTGTCATTTCCGTGCATATCACGGCCATTCCCGCATATTCCGTGTTGATTCACTATCGCTTCACTTCATGGTCATTTCCATGCATATCATTGTCATTCCCGCCTATTCCATGTTGATTCACGGTCATTTCGGCACATTTCATGGTCATGCACCTTCACTTCACGGTCTTTTCCGCGCCTTTCATTGTCTAATTCCTTCACTTCCCGATCATTTCCATGCATACCACGGTCATTCTCGCATATTCCGTGTTGATTCACGGTCATTTCAGTGCATTTCACGATCATGCCCCTTCACTTCCCAGTCATTTCTGCCCATTTCGTGGTCCAATCGCTTTACTTCACGGTCATTTCCACGCTTACCACAGTCATTCTTGCCTATTCCATGTTAATTCACGGTCATTTTGGCGCATTTCACGATCATGCCCCTTCACTTCATGGTCTTTTTCGCACATTTCATGGTCCATTCCGCACATTTCATGGTCCAATCGCCTCACTTCATGGTCATTTCCATGCATATCACGATCATTCTCGCCTATTCCGTGTTGAATCACGGTCATTTCGGCGCATTTCACGGTCATGCCCCTTCACTTTAAGGTTATTTTCGCGCATTTCGCGGTATTATCGCGTCACTTGACGGTCATTTCCATGCATATCATGGTCAATTCCCTTCACTTCACGGTCAATTTAGACTATTTCATGTCATGGTAACTTGTCAAGCTTCTAAATGGGACCAGAAATGCCTAATTTAGAGACCGTTTGATATCTTAATAGTGACACAGTGGGAGATGCGGCCTACTGGTATTCGGTACTTGGGCGCTCGTGTATCCACTCAGTCAAGACGTTGGAGCATCCCCTGATACCAAAAAGGTTCTGGGATTTTCACCCATGGACATCCTAAGTGCCCATAATGCTAGAGTCAATATTTTCGGTATTTGATATGACCATCCATGATGTGCCTGTGGAGGCCACGACCCTGATATCGCTAAGGCGTGCAGTGATCAAGTCACACATATGTGAGATGCATGAGTCACACCGTACAATCATGCAACAATCCCGTACGTACCACGCGATCATGTGGGGCACTCCATCTCATAAGGAGTCCCGTAAATGTCTCAGCCCAACGGCTAATGCTATGGTTAAACATTCCTCATATCAAGCATACATATGATGCATATGGGCGTGAATCATGGAATTATACTAAATATGTTATAAAGTGATTAACTATCCTCACAACGAAGATGTGCTTAGATGGCGTACACGTAACAAGTATGGGCCTATCAATGGGCCCTAGGGAGAGTCATAATGTGGACATTTAACCAACATTATACTCACAATGTGGACGTCAAACCATCATTGTTCTCAAGGCACGACCTGCCATAAATACCATTACATAAACCCAGGTAGAATCACACATTGCAATGGACCTTAGGTACATCCCATTGGGCCTTAAATACATCAAATGGGCCATATCACATGGGCCTTATATTCATCAAGTGTGCCACATCAATGGGTCGCCCCAATGGGCTTTATGTACATTGCAATGGGACATAACCCATGGGCCTTTGAATATGTCACAATGAGCCCTCATAACATGGGCTTTACATTCATATCAAGGTGGCCTCAACAACAGGCCATAAATATGAGCCACTTCCAAATATAAGTGGTGATAATGGTTTCTACCATTAAAATTCCCAAGGCCCACCATAATATGTATTTCCCATCCAATCTGATCATAAGGTCACAAAGACCTAAATTAAGAGGAAAAAAAATTTCCTACTGACCCAAAACTTCTGCAATCCCAAGGGAGTTTAATGGTAGATGTTCAATCCTCACTAATTAATTAGTGTGTTCCACTTGATAAATGGATCTACCTTATTTTTAGACTCAAGCCTTGAAATGAGTTTTTAAAATGGTTGGACGGCTTGGATGCAACACATGCATCATGGTGGGTCCCATAGGGATGGGCGATGTGGAGAGATCACATACACCATGGTGGGTTCCACCATAACACATACATCACAGGGGGTTCCACCGTCCGCCTGGATGGTGTGAATAAAACTCATACCTCACTATGGGTCCCACGTGGGGCCCACCATAAGGTTTATATGCCATCCAATCCGTTGATAAGGTCACACAGACCTGGATGAAAGGGAAAAATAAATTTCATATTAATCCAAAACTTCACTGACCTAAAAGGGTTTCAATGGTAAACAGTTCAACCCCACTGTTTCCTGTGATGTAGGCCACCTGAGTTCCAGACAGGGCTGATTTTTGGAGGGGCCCACTGCAAGAAGTGGCCCACTAAATGCATGGTGTGGATGTTTGGGACACATCACAGGGGGGCCCATGGCTGGGACCGTGAGTCCCTGCCTGCTCGCCATAAATGCAGTAGCAGCAGGCGCTGCCTGCTTAAGTTTTTTTTAATTTTTTTTAATTAAGTTTTTTCACGTTTTCCCATGCGTGGGGCCTACATCGGGTGAATCCGCTCCAACCATTGCACTCTACGGCTCAAGACAGGTCAAACGAGCCCCATGTGCGATGTGTTTAGGTGTATAAAGCCATCAGGGTGTATTTTAACAGTGAACACCATTGTTTTATATGTTATGGCCTACCAGAAAATTGGATCAGCTTCATTTTTTGGATCAACCCCTCAAATAATCTTAAGAATAGGATGAACGACATGGATTACATTCATGCATCAAGGTGGGGCCTACACAAGCGGCCCATGTAAATAGCTTGTGGAACCAAGCTAATATTTGTATTTTTCATTCCGACGCTGGACGATTTGGGCTTTACACGTACAGTTAAGGTGGGCCCCACCCATGGACGTGGGCCACCAAAAAGGGGTTGGATGGTGTGGGTAATTCATACATCAAGATGGGATTCATCCGGGTGGGCTAGACGGCCACATCATCACACCAAAAAAAATATGAAAGATAGAGAGAGAGAGAGAGAGAGAGAGAGAGAGAGAGAGAGAGAGAGAGAGAGAGAGAGAGAGAGAGAAGACACGTGTGATGGAGGGCTCCGCTACTATGAGCCCTCCCTTACATTCAATCATACATCAAGTGGGTCCCGTTATATGTGGGCCCATCAAATCAAAAATCAATGGTGGAGATCCTCTCTCCACCAAAATGTAAGGTCTAGATGACCCTATTCATGCAAGGAGAATAAACATCATGATGGGGTCCATGGGGAATGCCCCCATCATGGAATGATCATGAGGATTAAGGTGGGCCATCGGACACACCTAGGGTCGAAAGTGAGATCCATACCATCAATCTGTAGGCCTCACTTAGCCCTTCATCTAAAAAATGAAATCTAAGCCTATAGAAGCACCCACCGTTCGATCTTCTTGGTTCGTTGGAAAGCCTATCTCCTTGTGTCTCACTTTGATGGTGGAAGATGAGAAATGAATGGGTAGGATGAAGGTTTTTAAGATGGAAAGTGGGCCACAAAAAAATCACTATTCTCTCTTGAAATGCCTGGATTTGCACTTCTCTTGCTAGCTTGGAATTTTTGTCGAGAAATGAGGGAGAGAGAAAGGGTTGTAAGGAGAGAGAGTGATGGGTGATGGAGTGATGGATATGGTGAGTGATGGGTGTGTAAGAGCTTTTTGACTTTAGGAGTAAATTGTGTAAGAAAGGTATGGGGTGTGTAAGAACTTTTTGACTTATGGGGTTGCTTGGGGATGGGTGTGAGGTGATGTGTACTTGACATGTACTTGACCCTTGATGAGATTAATTGATTGATGAATGTAACATTCGGTAGATATTCTCTTTGGTTTTGTAATGCGCGGCATTTTTTCAAAATAAATGCTAGCCCACATCTTCCGACTTGGGTATCGGATCGGTGCGTGAGTCACGGCGTTGGAAGCACGGCGATGGTGTGGTCGCAATGGTACAAGTCTAGGATTAAGTCGACTCAAATCTACAAGATACGACTTAGGGTTGTGTGCAAACATCAATTATAGGTCGTGGATTGCCAGACTTTGACAGAAAAGATAGCGGGAGTCGACGGAACAGTACGGGCTAAGATACTGACCTTATAGCTCTTCACACCTAATAAAAATTTTATCCTCAAAATTTATACTACCATCGCAGCTAAAACATAATTCATGAGGGAATAGAAAACATAACATCATATATAATCAAAACACCATACATCATATAATCAAACATTGAAAAGATGGGGATAACGCTCTCGAATCTCCGCCTCACGCTCCCAAGACACCTCATCCACACTATGATGGCCCCACTACACCTTCACCAAGGGAATGACCTTGGTCCGGAAGACCTGCTACTTCTGATCAAGGATACGAACTAACTACTCAATGTAAGAAGCGTCCTCACGAACCTCCAACGGCTGCTAATCAATAACAGGAACGATGTCTGACTCATACTTCCTCAACATAGAGACATGAAAGACGTTGTGGATACCAGATAACTGAGATGACAAGGAAAACTGAGAGGCCATGGCACCAACGCGCCCAATGATCTCGAAAGGTCCTATGAATCTCCCGGTAAGCTTTCCCTTTGCTCTAAAATGAACCATACCCTTCATGGGTGAGACCTTAAGATACACATGGTCCCCAATGGCAAACTCTAAGGGATGACGCCGATGATCAGTAAAAATCTTTTGCCAGCTTTGAGTTGTGCGTATCCTCTACCTGATGATGTCAATAGCCTCTGACGTCTGCTACACAAGCTCGGGACCTAGGAGATCCCGCTCTCCAACCTCGGTTCAATAACTCAGAGATCTACATGGTCTACCATATAATGCCTCAAGAGGATCCATGCTAATGGTCGCCTGATAGATGTTGTTGTATACGAACTCAGCCAATCATAGGTGCTCGTCCCAACTACCTGAGAAATCAATTGCGCCTGCCCAAAGCATATCCTCAAGGATCTGATTGACCCTCTTAGTCTGGCCATCCATCTATGGATGATACACGGTGCTGAGCTGCAAATCAATCCCCATCTCTCTCTGGAAGCTCCTCCAAAATTGAGATGTGAACCTTGGGTGTCGGTCTGAAATGATCGAGACATGAACACCGTGCAATCTCACAATCTCATCGATGAATAACCTCGCAAGTCGATCCAAAGTTCAGGTCACACGAATCGTAAGAAAATGCGCCGACTTCATCAGATGATCGACGAAAACCTAGATGGCATTGTAACCGCACTGAGTTCTCGGTAAACCCACGACACAATCGGTAGATATGTGCTCCCACTTCCACATCGGGACACTCAACGGCTGTAATAGACTAGGGGGTCTTTGATGATCGCCCTTGACACGCTGGCATGTGTCACACTAGGCCACAAAACTAACTATCTGGCTCTTCATCCCTGCCCAAAAATACTGACGCCTCATATCCCGATACATCTTCATTGAGACAGGGTGGATAGAGAACCGCGATCGATGTGCCTTGGTCATAAGATCTCTACATAACTCAGGAATATCTGGGACACATAATTGGCTTTTGAAACGAAGTCCACCATTAGAACCAATCTGCCAGTTTGACTGACTCTTAGATGCTGCCTCTGCTTGGTAGTCCTGCAATGACTCATCTGCCTGCTGAGCCTCGATCACCCTTATGACAAGTGAAGGTTAAATTGACAGGCTCAATAACTGCACAATATAAGACTTCAAGCCGATCGCAAAGTCAAATGTAGACACATCCTCAAGTATCCTCCACTTCTGAATCATCATGTGCGCCACCAGGACTGTGGTCAACGGTTGAGGGCATTTACCACCAAGTTCGCCTTGCCCGGGTGGTACTGGAGATCAAAATCATAGTCTTTCAGAAGCTCCATCTAACCCCTCTGCTTCATGTTCAACTCGGACTGAGAGAATAGATACTTCAAGTTCTTGTGATTGGAGAAGAGCTCAAACCTCACCCCATAAAGATTGTGCCTTCACACCTTCAGTGCGAAGACAACTGCTGTTAGCTCCAAATCATGCATAGAGTAGTTCAACTCATGGACCTTGAGCTGGCGAGACACATAGGCCACCAGCTTCCCATGCTACATCAGGATAACACCCAAGCTGACTCGTGATGCATTGGTAATTATAACAAATCCATCACTCCCAAAGGGAAGAGTGAGGACAAGAGCAGACTTGAGACGGTCCTTCAGCTCCATAAATGCCTACTTAGAAGTGTCGTTCTACATGAACTCGGCACCCTTCCGGGTCAACCTGGTCAATGAGGCTGCAATGTGAGAGAATCCCTCAATAAAACATCTGTACTAGCCCACCAAACCAAGGAAACTGTGGATCTTAGATGCGTTCATGGGCTAGCCCCACTAACACACAACATTGATCTTTGAGGGGTCCATTGCGATGCCCTGCCTTGTCACCACATGACCAAGGAACTTTACCTCCTCCTGACAGAACTCACACTTCTCCAGCTTCGCATAAAGTTAGTGTGTACGGAGGGTCTGTAAGGTAATCTTAAGATGTCGCTCATCCTCCTCACGGGTTCTCGAATATATCAGAATGTTGTTGATGAACACCATAACAAACTGGTCGAGATACGGACGGAAGACCTCATTCATCAACTGCATGAATACTGCTGGCGTATTGGTTAATCCGAAGGACATTACCTGGAACTCAAAATGACCATAGCACGTCCTGAAGGCTGTCTTCGGGATATCCTCATCTCGGACCTGAACCTAATGATAACCGGATTGTAAGTCTATCTTAGAAAAGAACTGCACCTCCTGTAGCTGATCAAACAAATCATCGATCTTCAGAAGCAGGTACTTGTTCTTAATTGTGACCTTGTTGAGCTCGCGGTAATCTATGCAAAGCCTCAACGAACCATCCTTCTTCTCCATGAAGAGTATCTGCACTCCCTACGATGAACTGCTTAGATGGATAAAGCCTAACTCATGCAACTCGTCCAACTGCTTCTGTGGTTCTCGTAACTCCAACGGTGTCATATGATACGGGGCCTTCGAAATAGGCGTGGTACCGGGCATGAGATCAATTTGGAACTCAATGTGCTGACGAGGAGGTAACTCCGGAATCTCCTGGAACAAATTGGGAAAACCACAAACGATCGGCAGTTGGTCGATACTTAAAGCAACTAACTCCTTAATGGCACATGACAACAAACAGAAAAACTTCTCTCCTCTGTGCTCGGCAACAAATTGAAACTCTGGTAGAACGTGACTGTCCTCATAGAGCAGTCCAATATGGCATGGTACTCGGTGAGCCAATCTATGCCCAAAATGACATCAAACTCGTACATCGACAATACGAATAGGTCAGCAGGTAAGAAGATATCCCTAATCAGAATAGGGCAAGACGAGCAAAATTGGTCTAATACTGCAATCTTCCCTAAGGGCGTCGATACTAACAAACCCTCACGGGTAGACTCCATTTGCAAACCGGTCGATCGGCAGAAATCATCGGCCATAAAGGAATGCGATGCATTAGAGTCAAACAATACACGTGCAATACATGAAGAAATAGGGAAAGTACCTTCGACGACCCATCCTGATGACTAAGGGTCCTGCTGGGTGGCATAAAATTTGTCCTAGGCCTGCTCGGGAGGTGCAGGTCCCCTCTGAGGTCTCTGCTGATGCTGTTGTCACTGTGGCGGCCTGATCTACTGCCTCTGCTACTGTGGGGGAGGCCCATGGAGGCTGGTGTTGTGGTTGTTGCTGCTGCTCTGATGGTTGTCATGGAGGCTGATATGGTGTCCTTGGATGCTGCCGTGGATGAGGACACTCGTGCATATGATGTCCTGTCCTACTGCACTTAAAGAAAGTACTTGTAAATGGTCCCAAAGGTGGTGCTGGGGGTACTGTTGGTGCTCGGAATGCTAGGCGGGTCGTGCGTCGCTGCTGTGAACATTGCTGTAAATGATGTTGCTGCTGCTGGGAACTACCAGAGGGCGCCTTCCTCTTCTGATTTCTCCTTTGGTCATGGGCTCTTTACAAACTGACCCAATCTGACTCGTAGATCAAGGCCCTCTCTACGGTGTTCAAACATCGAAAGCATGTGTCCGATCATACGACTCCTGAGGGTAGGATGCAAGCCGTTCTCAAAACAGCGGGCCTTCCACCCCTCATCATTAACAAGGTATGTCATGAATCTCGACAGCATGATGAAACATGACTCATACTGGGACACTGTCATGTCTCCCTAGAAAAGAGTCTCAAACTCTAGTGCACGCTATTGTCGCACATGCTCTGAAAAGAACTTCTGGTCAAACCAGTCTACAAAGTCCTCCTAGGTCCACTCAAAATCGGCCGCTACCAATCGGGCTACAGATGCCTACCAATGCTGAGCCTCATCCTGGAGAAGAAATACGGCTAATGAGACTCGCTCCTGGGTCATACATCTAATGGTATCAAATATCTTCTCCACCTCGGAGCACCATATCTCTGCTGCAGTAGGGTCAGTCTTACCGTAGAAATGCAGGGGATCTGTTGTTGGAAGTCCTTGAGAAGGGCGTTCACACACTCCTGCTTAGCCTCGCCTGGTGTAACACTGGGACGCCTGCTCTACCCCTAAAGAATAGCGGTCATCGCCTGCAGCATCTACAGAAGTTGGACAGTACTTAAAGGTACGGTCGAATCCGCATCAGTCTCAGGTAGAGGAGTGACATCCTCAGGCTGGAAAGAAGGAATATCTGGTGGTGGAGTGGGAGTCGTAGGTGGTGGTGCGAGAGTCGTAGGTGGTGGAGCAGGATTCGCTTGGGTCACTCTTATAAGCATCACGTCCTAAAGGAAGGAATAAGGGCCTATCAGCTTTGAGAATTCTCGAAGGCATAAACGTTAAGGGTATATGTCAGAAAATTGCTAAGTTATTCAGACTCGAAACTTATTCATCCTAAATTCATAGTAGATATGCGATGTGATCCTCAGGTATTCCCAAGTTATGCTCTGATACCAACTTCTGTCATGCCCCAAACTAAGAAAATGGGCTCACAAAATTCTCCATCGCATAATTCGGCACTGACAGCCTCCGTAGTGCCCCATTCTTGGATCCCAACACTCACATATCAGATTTCGATCTTAAGATCCTACAAGGAGGATTTTCAATATGATTTTTTTTTTGTAATGGAGCATAACCACAAGAAAAGCATGTCACAAAACAACATCACCACATATCCACTATATTAAAAACTTTAACTACAATATAGAAAGGGAAATACAGGGTGATCAAAAAATCTAAAATAATCTGATGTGCACTTCTGCCTCAGCGCTGCTACGATCTAATGCCACCTGCACGTAATAGTTGTGCATAAGCTTACAAAAGCTTAGGGGGTGGTGTAAGTGTGTGCACAAGGTGAGCACCAAGTGTACAATATCAGAGTAATGTAAAAATATTGGTAAGTTCATGAATGCTATCAGCTGTACCAAAGTTATGTGATACAAAATATGAATGCTATTGGCCTTACCAAGGCCATGTGATTCAAGGCCTATGTAGCAAAATGTCATATGCGAGATGCAAAGCAAGCATGTCAGTCCTCATCAAGTATACATATTAGTACAGTTCCTCTCTGAATATCACCGGGGTCTAATACACTTCACACTAACTACCTCCTCCCTAGCTGCATAGCCAAGCAAGTGGAAGTGACCAAACTAGCCTCCTGAACAGTAGTCTGTCAATACCTATCTGGTTTGTCGATAACAGACTCATTTGTGAGCTGGTCAAACTCAGCCTAGCTTATAGCCCCCTCACTCGGGCAGATAAGGCCACTGTAAGGCCCGTATCCTAGTCTGTACTGTTGCATCGACTCCCGCGATCCTTCCCATTAAATTTCGACAACTTGCGACCTATAATCAATGTTTGCGCATGACCCTAAGTCGTATTCCATATATTTAAGTCGGCTTGATCCAAGAGTTATACCATTGAGACTACACTGTCACCGCGGTTCCAACGCTGTGTCTTACATACTGATCCGATACCCTGACAAGGAGATGTGGGCCGGCGTTTATTTCGAAGAAACACCATGCGTTGTAAAACCTAAGAGAATCTCTACAACATGTTACCTCAATCAATCCATCAATCCCATCAAGGGTCAAGTACATGTCAAGTACACATCACCTCACACCCATCCTCAAGCAACCCCATAAGTCAAAAAGCTCTTACACAACCCATACCCTTCTTACACCATCCACCCCTAAAGTCAACAATCTATTACACACCCATCACTCACCACATCCATCACTCCATCACCCATCCCTCTCTCTCACCTTACAACCCTCTCTCTCTCTCTCTCTCTCTCTCTCTCTCTCTCTCTCTCTCTCATTTCTCAAGCTCATTTCCAAGCAAACAAAGAGATCACACGTCCAAGCTCTTCCATGCGAGAAAAGTGTGTTGTGTGTGGCCCACTTTCTCCTCCAAAAACCTTCATCCAAGCCATTCATTTCTCATCTTCCACCATCAAAGTGAGACATAAGGAGATCGACTTTCCAACAGACCAAGGAGATTGAATGGTGGGTGTTTCTTTTCTAGATTTTAATTATGATATTTTGATGATTTGAGGGCCCACTTGTGGTGAGACCCATCTTGATGTATCAATTGTATCATGGAGGAGCTCATAGTGGTGGAGCTCCTCCCATCATCATCGTTTATCTCTATCTCTCTCTATTTCATTTTCTTTTATAAGATCATGATATGGTTGTGTGGCCCACTTGAATGGATCCCACCATGAGGCATGTATTCTATCCAAATCATCTACAAGTGGGGCCCACTTTGTGTGTGTTGTACCCACACCATGCTCCATGAGGTGGCCTACCTAAGCAGGGCCCACCTCTAATGTAATTGTTACGTGCAACGTCCAGCGTCCAGGGATGGTGGACGTGGTTTGGAAAATACAAATATCAGCTTGTTTCCAAGCTTATGGGTGGCCCACTCATGTAGGCCCCACCTTGATGTATGTATTCAATCCACACTGTCCATTCCCTTCCCAAGATCATTTTAGGCGTTGCACTGAAAAATGAAGCTGATCCAAATTTCTAGCGGGCCGTGTCAGAGGAAACAGTGGTGGTAACCGTTAAAATACACCCTACTGTTTCTGTATGCTAAAAGAAATCAAATATTGGGCTTGATGGGTCTGTCTTGAGATATGAGGAGCAATGGCTGGGCTGGATTCAACTGATATGGGCCCCGCATATGAAAAATCCCAAGATTTCAGTTTTTTTTAAAAAAAAACACAACAGCAGCATTGCTGCTACTGCAGTTAGAGGTGCAGGCAGCGCCTGCTGTTGGCCGACAGACAAGCAGGAACCCACAGCTCCAGCCGTGGGCCCCACCATGATGTATATTTTCCATCTAACTCGTTCATTAGGTGGGCCCCTTCTTGAAGAGGGCCCCCTCCAAATTTTAGCCACATCCAAGACTTAGGTGGCCCACATCATGGGAAATAGTGGGATTGAACGTATACCATTGAAACCCATTTTTGGGTATTACAGAAGTTTCGGGTCAATATGAAATTTGCTTTTCCTATGCGTCCAGGTCTGTGTGACCTTGTGGACAGATTGGATTACAAATAAATGTTATGGTGGGCCCCACGAGGGACCCACAATGATATATGTGCTCTATTCCACCCATTTTGAAAGCTCATTTTATAACATGAGCTAAAGAATGAGTCAGATCCTTAGCTCATGTGGACCCCACCGTGATGCGTGTGTTGCATCCAAACCGTCTATCCATTTTAAAAGCTCATCTTATTGCATGAGCTAAGGTAATGAGTCAGATTCAAAGTTTAAGTGGATCTCACCATTTTAAGTAGTGGACAATGACGCCCACCGTTTAAAAATTTCTAAGGGCCCAAAATACTTTCCTGTTAAGTTGATATTGTTTTCACTTCATCTATCAATGTGTAATTTATGAAAAGGTTGGATGGGAAACATATTTCATGTTGGGCCTTAGGAATTTAATGGTGAAAATCATTACCACCACTTATGTTTGGGAGTAGGCCCATTTGATATATACATACATATATATAAGGCCAATGGGATTAGGCCCATTTTGATATATTCCAAGGTCCATTATGATGTACTAAGGCCATGGGTTAAGGCCCATTGTGATGTATTTGGAGCCCATGGGTTAAGGCCCATTGTGATGAATTAGGGCCCATGGGTTGAGGCCCATTGTGATGTATACAGGCCCATTATTGAGGCCCACCTGGTATGTGTATGAGGCTCATCTTGATTTATTTGGGGTCGTTGTTAAGGCCCACCTTGATATGAATGTAAGGCTCATGTGATTAGGCCCATTTTGATATATTCTAAGGCCCATGGGTTATGGCCCATTGCAATGTATATAAGGCCCATTGGTGCGGCCCATTGATGTGGCCCACTTGATGAATATAAGGCCCATATGATATGGCCCATTTGATATATTTAAGACCTAACAAGATGTACTTAAGGTCCCTTATAATGTGTGATTCCTCCATGGTTTGTGTAATGATGTTTATGGCGAGTTGTGCCTTGGGAGCAATGTTGGTTAGATGTCCACATTGATGTTCAATGATGGTCAGATGTCCTCATTGTAACCTTCCCGTAGGCTTTGTAAGGCTCATTTACACTATTCTCTAAGTGGGTTAAACCAAATAAGTGGGCCCCATTCGCCATAGACGGATGACTCTGTGCCATTATATTTGATATAACCACGGCCGTGGGTTGATCTTTATATTATGGTTGATCAGCTGTTCATCTATGGACCCCGCCTTATTTATTTGCAGACTGTCGGTGCCGCTTATCGATGCTGATTATCAGTACCGATTATCGAGACCAATTCTGATTATCGTGGCTGAGTATCGAGGCCGATTTCGATTGCAGAGGCCGATTTCGATTACAGAGGCCGATTTCGATTGCTGAGGCCGATTTCGATTGCCAAGGCCAATTTCGATTGTTGAGGCCGACTGTCAAGACCTATATGATGTATATGTAACCTATAATTGAGGCCCATTATGATGTATTTGGGGCTTATAAGCAAGGCCCATTGTGATGTATATTAGGCCCATGATGCATGACCTATTTAATGTATACGAGACCCATGTGCAGGGCCCACATGTCGCATATTTGAGGCCCATGAGCAGGGCCCACCTATTGTGTATATGTGGGCCTTGAGTAATGCCCAATGTGTCATATATTAGGCTTTTGTGTGAGGCCGTGGGCCCATTATATGTTTGATTCTATGTGGGTCATTCCTTGGGGGCAATGTTGGTTAAATGTCCACATTGTCGAGGTTGACTGTCGATGCCGGTTATTGATACCGATTATGAGTATGTGACAGCATAGCATCATAATACATGCCCATACGCATCATTTGTATGTTTGTTACAAGATGTGATTGACCATTGCATATGCCATAAGGCAAGTTGTTCATGGGGCTACCTGATAGGTGGAGTTGCCCCACATGAGAGCATAGCATGCGCAGGATTGATGCATGATTAGACTGTGTGACTCATGCATCTTGCATTTGTGTGACATGACCACCATACGCCCTAGTGACATCAGGGCTGTAGCCTGCACAGGTATTTCGTGGATGGCCAGATGGGGCACCAAAAATTGATTCGAGCATCGGGCTACCATAGATAGCCCTGGGTGAAAATCCCTTAACCCTCTTGGTTCCAGTGGTTGCTCCGATGTTTAGATCGAGTGAACGCATGAGCGCATAAGGGTCATATACCATTGGGCCGTGTCTCCCACTATGTCGTGGTCGGTTAGAAGGGGGTATAGTCTTACCTGCTTGAGAGTAGGGGGCAATGCTAAGCTGAGTCTGACCAGCTCGAGGAATGGGTCCCCTATCGACGAGCCAGACCCAGTATTGGTAGGCAGTTAGTGAGGTCTCTTTCACTCACCTTATTGCACGCGATGAGGAGGCAATCTAGTTTTTAGTGTAATAGACCCCGGTGATTTTCCTAGAGAGCAATCGTACTGATATGTGGACTTATTGAGTAGAAATTGGATATTCATTCATTCACTATCCACTCAGGCTAGTGGTGCATAATTATTTGTTATGTGTACCTTCACATGGCCAAGATTTCGGTTGGGCACGCGACTAACCTGAGACCAGGAGTTTACCACGTTGAGTCTGACTATCCAAATTTAGGTATGAGACTAGTTTGGATAGAAGTCCCTTATGATGGACCCCGTAGCCTGCGATACTACGTACTATCATCCTGACCCCAAACTCCATCTTGGTCATTTCATTCCAATCGCATATTGCATCCGCATTCATATAACATTTTTGGTCATTATGTTTTTTATACTTATACAGCATAGACTGGCTTAACAGGATTTACATATTGCATTGTACCCTCAGCATCTCATATTTGGCTCTCTGTGACTCCTCATTTACACAGCTGATTTGTATTGCGTACCCTGATATCGTATGATTCATGATCTTGTCAGTATTTCTGCTTACCATGATATCGTATGATTCATGATCTTATCATTATTTCTGCTTACCTTGATATCGTATGATTCATGATCTTGTCATTATTTTTGCTTATTCCAATGATGCATGATTTATGAGCTTTATGGTATTCTTGGCACTTATCTTGTGCACACACTTTCACCACCCTCTAAGCTTTCTATAAGCTTATGCATGATAAATGCGTGTAGGTGGCGTTAGGTTGCTACAACGTTGAGCTTGGAGTATGCAGCTATCTTCTAGAGCTTTGATTTCGATATATGTATTTCCTTTTCAGCATTGTATTCAAATGTTTATATTAGTGGATATGTGATAATGATGTTGCCCTTATGATTTGGGTATACTTGTGGTTATGCTTCTTATGAGACAAATGTATGTTGGAAAATCCTCCTTATAGAATCACAGGATCGAAATTTGGCGTATGGACGCTGGGAGCTGAGAATGAGGTACTACGGAGGCTGTCGGCACCGAGTTCAGAGATCCAGATTCCTGTGAATTCTATTTTTGGGTTTGGGGCGTGACAGATGTTGGTATCAGAGCATAACTTGGGAATACCTGAGGATAACATCACATATCAGCTGATAGCTACACTACATTGTGTGATTGTTGAGAACTTAGAATGGTTGACTCTCGAGTTTAAATAACTTAGAAACTTCCTGATATAGCTCCCTATTATGTGTGCATTCGAGAGTGCCCAAACATGATACGCTTTTGTTCCTTCCTGTAGGACATGACACCCAAGAGAGTGACCCTAGCAACTTTCGTTTCCTCGCCTGAGATTCTTGTTCCCCCACCTGAGACTTTTGCACCCCCATCCGAGTCTAGCGTGGCATCGACCGTGTCTGTAAGTGCGGACCTGCTATAGCAGATGTTGCAAGTAGTGACTGCCATTCTTCAAAGAGGAGATTGGAAGAGGAAGGCCCCTCCGGTTGCTCCCAGCTGCAGCGATGTCGATGATCATAGAGGCATAGGAACCGTCCGTCCTTCCGAGCATTTGCTCCACCTAAACGTCAGTCTTCAAGCGTGTGCTTCAGATGTGATGAGGCAGGGCACCGCTTCTGGGAATGCCCCCACCCTCGGCAGCCCCTGCCACCTAGACCGTTCTCTGGTCCTTACTTTGGGTGCGGTGGGATAGGGCATCGTAAGAGCGAGGATCCCCATCCTCAGCAGCAACCACAGCGACAACAGTATCTACGGTCAAGACCCCATCAACGACAGCAGCAGTAGCAGGATCCTCAGACATTAGGAGGAGTCGTCAACGATTCGTGATACTTGGCCCCTACACCATCTTCCTAGATTGTTCATGAACGAGGCGTCTTGGGAGTTAGAGCTTGAGATTAGTGGGCATTATCCCTATCTCTTAGACGTTTGATTATATTGGTATGTTGTGTTCAGATTATATATATATATATATATATATAGTGGTGTGGTTTCTCTCCCTTGGTAAGCTCTGTATTGGTTATATTGTGGTTTAAATTTCAAGGATGAAATTTTTATTAGGCTGGGAGGGCTCTAAGGCCCGTATCCTAGTCTGTACTATTCCATCAACTCCCGTAATCCTTCCCGTTCAATTTCAGCAACCTGTGACCTATAATAAATGTTTGCTCATGACCCTAAGTCGTATCCTATAGATTTGAGTCGGCTTGATCCATGACTTACACCATTGTGACCACACTGTCATCGCGGTTCCAACGCCACGTCATGCATATCGATCCGATACCCTGGCAAGGAGATGTGGGTCGGCGTTTATTTCGAAGAAAATGCCGTGCGTTGTAAAACCCAAGAGAATCTTTACAACATGTCACCTCAATCAATCCATCAATCCCATCAAGGGTCAAGTACATGTCAAGTACACATCACCTCACACCCATCCCCAAGCAACCCCATAAGTCAAAAAGCTCTTACACAACCCATACCCTTCTTACACCATCCACCCCTAAAGTCAACGATCTCTTACACACCCATCACTCACCACATCCATCACTTAATCACCCATCCCTCTCTCTCTCTCCTTACAACCCTCTCTCTCTCTCTCTCTCTCTCTCTCTCTCTCTCTCTCTCTCTCTCATTTCTCAAGCTCATTTCCAAGCAAACAAAGAGATCACACGTCCAAGCTCTTCCATGTGAGAAAAGTGTGTTGTGTGTGGCCCACTTTCTCTTTCAAAAACCTTCATCCAAGCCATTCATTTCTCATCTTCCACCATCAAAGTGAGACATAAGGAGATCGACTTTCCAACGGACCAAGGAGATCGAACGGTGGGTGTTTCTTTTCTAGATTTTGATTGTGTTATTTTGATGATTTGAGGGCCCACTTGTGGTGGGACCCATCTTGATGTATCCATTGTATCATGGAGGAGCTCATAATGGCAGAGCTCCTCCCATCATCACCGTTTATCGCTCTCTCTCTCTCTCTATTTCATTTTCTGTTATGAGATCATGATATGGTTGTGTGGCCCACTTGAATGGATCCCACCATGAGGCATGTATTCTATCCAAATCATCTACAAGTGGGGCCCTCTTTGTGTGTGTGTTGTACCCACACCATCCTCCATGAGGTGGCCCACCTAAGCAGGGTTAACCTCTAATGTAATTGTTACGTACAACGTCCAGCGTCCAGGGATGCTGGACGTGGTTTGGAAAGCACAAATATCAGCTTGTTTCCAAACTTATGGGTGGCCTACTGATGTAGGCCCCACCTTGATGTATGTATTCAATCCACGCCATCCATTCCCTTCCCAAGATCATTTTAGGCATTAAGCCAAAAAATGAAACTGATCCAAATTTCTGGTGGGCCGTGTCAGAGGAAACAGTGTTGGTAACCGTTAAAATACACCCTACTGTTTCTGTATGCTAAAAGAATTCGAATATTGGGCTTGATGGGTCTGTCTTGAGATATGAGGAGCAATGGCTGGGCTGGATTCAGCTGATACAGACCCCGCATATGAAAAACCCCAGGATTTCTGTTTTTCAAAAAGAAAAAACACAACAGCAGCATTGCTGCTGCTGGCAGGCGGACAAGCAGGAACCCACGGCTATAGTCATGGGCCCCACCATGACGTATATTTTCCATCTAACCCGTTCATTAGGTGGTCCCCTTCCTGAAGAGGGCCCCCTCCAAATTTTAGCCACATCCAAGACTCAGGTGGCCCACATCATGGGAAACAGTGGGATTGAACGTATACCATTGAAACCCACTTTTGGGTATTGCAGAAGTTTCAGGTCAATATGAAATTTTCTTTTCCTATGCATCCAGGTCTGTGTGACCTTGTGGACAGATTGGATTGCAAATAAATGTTATGGTCGGCCCCACGAGGGACCCGCAATGATATATGTGCTCTATTCCCACCGTCCAGGTGGACGGTGGAGTCCACAGTGCTGTATGTGTTTTACCATGTCGTCCAACCATTTTTCAGGCTGCTGGACGGCTGGTGGGACCCACCATGATGCATGTGTTGCATCCAGTCCGTCCACCCATTTTGAAAGCTCATTTTATAACATGAACTAAAGAATGAGTCAGATCCTTAGCTCATGTGAACCCCACCATGATACATGTGTTGCATCCAAACCGTCTATCCATTCTAAAAGCTCGTCTTATTGCATGAGCTAAGGTAATGAGTCAGATTCAAAGTTCAAGTGGATCCCACCATTTTAAGTAGTGGACAATGATGTCCACCATTCAAAAATTTTTAAGGGGCCAAAATACTTTCCCGTTAAGTTGATATTGTTTTCACTTCATCTATTAATATGTAATTTATGAAAAGGTCGGATGGGAAACATACTTCATGTTAGGCCTTAGGAATTTAATGGTGGAAATCATTACCACCACTTATGTTTGGGAGTAGGCCCATTTGATATATATATATATATATATATATATATATATATATATATAAGGCCCATGGGATTAGGCCCATTTTGATATATTCCAAGGTCCATTGTGATGTACTAGGGCACATGGGTTAAGGCCCATTGTGATGTATAAAGGCCCATTATTGAGGCCCACCTGGTATGTGTATGAGGCTTATCTTGATTTATTTGGGGTCGTTGTTGAGGCCCACCTTGATATGAATGTAAGACTCATGTGATTAGGTCCGTTTTGATATATTCTAAGGCCCATGGGTTATTTCACATTGCAATGTACATAAGGCCCATTGGTGCAGCCCATTTATGTGGCCCACTTGATGAATATAGGGCCCATGTGATATGGCCCATTTGATATATTTAAGACCCAACGGGATGTACCTAAGGTCCCTTGTAATGTGTGATTCCTCCATGGTTTGTGTAATGATGTTTATGGCGGGTCATGCCTTGGGAGTAATGTTGGTTAGATGTCCACATTGATGTGCAATGATGGTTATATGTCCTCATTGTAACCTTCCTGTAGGCTTTATTAAGCCCATTCACACCATTCTTTAAGTGGGTTAACCCAAATAAGTGGGCCCCATTCACCATAGACGGATGACTCCGTGCCATCAGATTTGATATAACCACAGCTATGGGCTGATCTTTTTATTATGGTTGATCAACTATTCATCTATGAACCCCACCTTATTTATATATGGACTGTCGATGCCGATTATTGATGCTGATTATCAGTACCGATTATCCAGGCCAATTCCGATTGTAGTGGCCGAGTATCGAGGCCGATTTCGATTGCCAAGGCTGATTGTCGAGACCTATGTGATGTATATGCAACCCGTAATTGAGGCCCATTGTGATGTATTTGGGGCTTATAGGAAAGGCCCATTGTGATGTATATTAGGCCCATGATGCATGGCCTATTTGATGTATTCGAGACCCATGTGTAGGGCCCACATGTCGTGTATTTGAGGCCCATGAGTAGGGCCCACCTATTGTGTATATGTGGCCCTTGAGTAATGCCCAATGTGTCATATATTAGGCTTTTTTGTGAGGTTGTGGGCCCATTATATATTTGATTCTATATGGGTCATTCCTTGGGGGCAATGTTGGTTAAATGTCCACATTGTTGAGGTTGACTGTCGATGCCAGTTATTGATACCGATTATGAGTATGTGACAGCATAGCATTATAATACATGCCCATACGCATCATCTGCAAGTTTATTATAAGATGTGATTGACCTTTGCATATGTCATAAGGCAAGTTGTTCATGGGGCTCCCTGATAGGTGGAGTTGTCCGATATGAGAGAATGACATGCGCAGGATGATGCATGATTGGACTGTGTGACTCATGCATCTTGCATTTGTGTGACATGACCACCATACACCCTAGTGACATCAGGGTCGTAGCCTCCACAGGTATTTCATGGACGGCTAGATGGGGCACTAAAAATCGGTTCGAGCATCGGGCTACCATAGATGGCCCTGAGTGAAAATCCCTAATCCCTCTTAGTTTCAAATGTTGCTCCAACGTCTAGACTGAGTGGACACATGAGGGCATGAGCGCTGTATACCATTGGGCAGCGTCTCCCACTGTGTCGTGGTCAGTTGGAAGGGGGTACGGCCTTACCTGCCCGAGAGGAAGGGGTAATGCTAAGCTGAGTGTGACCATCTCGAGGAATGGGTTCGCTATCGATGAGCCAGGCTAGATATTGGTAGGCAGATAGTGAGGTCTCTTCCACTCACCTTGTTGCACGCGATGAGGTGGCAATTTGGTTTTGAGTTTAATAGACCCTGGTGATTTTTCCAAAGAGCAACCGTACTAATATGTGGACTTATTGAGCAGAAATTGCACATTAATTCATTCACTATCCACTAGGGCTGGTGGTGCATAATTATTTGTTATGTGTACCTTCGCATGACCAGGATTTCAGTTGGGCGCAAAACTAACCTGAGACCAGGAGTTTACCACATTGAGTCTAACTATCCAAATTTAGGTATGGGACTGGTTTGGATAGAAGTCCCTTGTGATGGACCCTGTAGCCTGCGATACTACGTACTATCATCCCGACTCCAGACTCCATCTTTGTCATTTCATTCGCATCGCATATTGCATCCGCATTCATATAGCATTTTGGGTCATTATGTTTTCTATACTTATACGGTGTAGACGGGCTCAGCAGGATTTACATATTGCATTGTACCCTCGACATCTCATATTTGGCTCTCTGTGACTCCTCATTTACATAGCTGATTTGTATTGCGTACCCTGATATCGTATGATTCATGATCTTGTCAGTATTTCCGCTTACCTTGATATCGTATGATTCATGATCTTGTCATTATTTTCGCTTACCTTGATAACATATGATTCATGATCTTGTCATTATTTTCACCTATTCCGATGATGTATGATTTATGAGCTTTATAGTATTCTTGGCACTTATCTTGTGCAAACACTTTCACCACCCTCTAAGCTTTCTATAAGCTTATGCATGATAGATACGTGCAGGTGGCGTTAGGTTGTTGCAGCGTTGAGCTTGGAGTGTGCAGCTATCTTTTGGAGCTTTGATTTTGATATATATATTTTCCTTTCAGCATTATATTCAAATGTTTATATTAGTGGATATGTGATGATGATGTTACCCTTATGATTTAGGTATACTTGTGATTATGCATCTTATGAGATAAATGTATGTTGGAAAATCTACCTTGTAGAATCCCAGGAGCGAAATTTGGCGTATGGACACTGGGAGCCGAGAATGGGGTACTATGGAGGCTGTCAGCACCGAGTTCAGAGATCGAAATTCCTGTGAATCCGATTTTTGGGTTTGGGGTGTGACAAAAGTTAGTATCAGAGCATAATTTGGGAATACCTGAGGATAACATCACATATCAGCTGATAGCTACACTACACTATGTGATTGTTGAGAACTTAGAATGTTTAGACTCCTGAGTTTGAATAACTTAAAAACTTCCTAATATAGCTCCCTATTATGTGTGCATTCGAGAGTGCCCAAAGATGATATGCCCTTGTTCATTCCTGTAGGACATGACACCCAAGAGAGTGACCCGAGCGACTTCCGTTTCCTTGCCTGAGACTTCTGCACCCCCATTCGAGTCTAGTGCAGCACCGACCGTGTCTGTAAGTGCAGACCTGCTACAGCAGATGTTGTATTAAATGACTGTAATTCTTCAAAGAGGAGACCGGAAGAGGAAGACCCCCTCCGGTAGCTCCCATCTGCAGCGATGTCGACGACCACAGAGGCATAGGAACCGTCCGTCCTTCGGAGCATTTGCTCCACCTAAACGTCAGTCTTCAAGCATGTGCTTCAGTTGTGATGAGGCGAGGCACTGCTTCTGGGAATGCCCCCACCCTCGGCAGCCCCTGCCACCCAGACCATTCTCTAGGCTATATGAGAGGAAGACAACCAGTAATAAAATCTTTCTAATAAGGAGACTTGTGAATCTCAAGTTCAAGGATGGTGGTTCTATGCTTGAGCACATGAATGAGGTCAGCAATATAGTGAGCCAGCTCTCCAGTATGAAGAAGGTCCTGGATGATGAATTACAAGCTGTTATTGCTTTGTTCATTGCCTGACAGATGGGAGACATTGGTGGTGTCTCTAAGTAACTCCGCGCCAGACGGAAAGATATCCATGAAACAGGTGACTAGCTGTCTCTTCAATGAGGAGACACGGAGGAAGTCTCAGGGGTCTACTTAGCAAGAGCCCTTGTGACACATGAACGGGGGAGAGGAAAGAACAAGAAGGGTGGGAAGGCCCAAGATAAATAAAGAGGCAAGTCGAGTAACAAAAAAGATGTTGAATGCTGGAACTATGGCAAGAAGGGCCACTACAAGCATGAATGTCGTAAGACTAAGAATGACAAGAAAGGAAAAGGAAAGGAGAAGGAAGATGAATCAGATTCCACTGCGGTCGCTTCAGATGGTGACATTGTTATTATTCTTTCAGCAGATCATGATGTTTGTCTCACGGCTACGAGTCAGGACACTGACTGGGTGATTGACTCAGAAGCTTCCTTTCACGTGACTCCACACAAGGACTTCTTCACAAGCTACAAGTTAGGTGACTATGGGACCGTGAAGATGGAGAATTCTGGCATATCGAAGATCGTAGGGGTCAGTGATATTTGTGTGAAGACCGATGTGGGCTGCACATTAGTTCTCAGGGATGTGAGGTATATCCCAGACCTTCACCTCAACTTGATGTTAACGGAAAGGTTGGATGATGATGGCTATGAAAGCTGGTTTACTGGTGGGCACTGGAAGCTCATCAAGGGTTCATTGATCGCAGCCAAAGGAAAGAAGTGTTGCACCCTTTACAAGGCATGTCTTAGTGTATGGAAGGGTGGGTTGAACGCAGCGAAACATTCAGCTATTAACATGTGGCACAGGCATCTAGGTCACATGCATGAAAAAGGGCTTCAACTACTAGTGAGGAAGCGACTCCTTCCAGACGTGACAGGTACACCTCTCAAAACCTGTCTTGATTGTTTATCAGGAAAACAACATAGAGTTTCATTCGTTAAAACTGCTTCTCATGTTAATAAAGTGCATGTATTAGATTTGGTTTATTCTGATGTTTGTAGTCCTATGAGGATAAAAACCTTGGGTGGGGCATTATATTTTGTTACTTTTATAGATAATGCATCTAGGAGGGTTTGGGTTTATACATTGAAATCCAAGGACTAGGTCATTGGTGTGTTTAAATTGTTTCATGTTATGGTCGAGAGAGAGACAGGTAGATCATTGAAGTGCATCCGCATTGACAATGTTGGTGAATACATTGGCGACTTTCATGAGTACTAAAAGTCCCTGGGTATACGACATGAATAGGCGGTTTCTAAGACCCCCCAGCATAATGGTGTAGCAGAGCGAATGAATTGCACTATTGTAGAGAGAATCAGATGCATGTTATCCCATGTAAGATTGGTCAAGACGTTCTGAGTAAAAGCAATGTACATGGTGGTGCATTTGATAAACAGGTCTCCATCAGCCCCATTGAATGGAGAAGTGCCCGAGAAGGTGTGGACTAGACAGGATCCATCGTATAGTCATCTCAGGGTGTTTGGATGCAGGGTATTCGTTCACGTACCAAAGGACGAGAGGTCCAAGCTCGATATGAAGATCAGGCAATGTGTGTTCTTGGGGTTCAGTGATGAAAATTTTGGTTACAGATTGTGGGATCCAACCGAGAGGAAGCTCGTCAGGAGCAGAGATGTGGTTTTCTTTGAAGATCAGTGTATAGAAGACATTGGTAAGACAGAGAAGAACTAGCCTAGTTCAGGTGAGCTAGAGGACATGGATCTGGTTATTCCTCCTATGGTGCCTGATGACAGGGGAGTACAGAAAGGTGCAGAGGACGAGGAGTTCCTACAGAAAATGGACCGGGGGAGCAGCCCCCACTTGATCCACCTTTTGAGCCACAGGTGAGAAGGTCATCGAGGGACAGACAATCGTCCAAGAGGTACTCGCCACATGAGTACATTATGCTAACTGATGGAGGAGAGCCAGAAGATTATTCTGAGGCCCTAGCCGACGAGCATAAGGAGGAGTGGTTGAAAGCTATGCAAGAGGAGATGGAATCCTTGTATAAAAACCACACCTATGACATGATGAAATTGCCTAAGGGCAAGAAAGCTTTGAGTAACAAGTGGGTGTTCAGAAAGAAGCTTGAGCAGAAGAATTCACAGACGAGGTTCAAGGCCAGACTTGTGGTAAAAGGGTTCGATCAGAGGAAAGGTGTAAGACCCGTGTCTTAGTCCGTACTATTCCGTAGGCTTCCGCGGTCTTTTCGGTCGAATTTTCGACAACCTGTGACCCTTAACCGGCACTTTCGTGCAACCTTGCGTCACACGCCGTCGACCCGAGTCGACTCAACCCGAGACTTGTACCCTAGCAACAGCGCCGTCGCCGCGGTTCCAATGCCGCGACTCGTGCGCCGATCCGATACTCTGGCCAGGAGATGCGGGCCAGCGTTCGGTGCAAGGAAAACGCCGCGCGTTGCAAAACTCAAGAAAATCTCTACGACATGTCACATCAATTTATCAATCCATCAATCTTAACATGTCAAGTACACATCACCTCACACTCTTCCCCAAGCAACCCCTAAAGTCAACACTCTCTTACACAAAGTACACCCATCACTCACTTCACCCATCACCCCATCATTCACCCATCCCTCTCTCTCTTACAACCACTCTCTCTCATCCCTCTCTCCCTCATTCTCCAAGCAACCCACATCCAAGCTCCATGAGAAAAGCCATGTGTGGCCCACCTTCATACCTCTCATCTCCAACATCAAAGCCTCATCTCAACCGTTAGATCACGATCTTTGGAGCTATAAAACGCGTTGATGGATGAAGGACGAAGAGATCCAAGGTGGGTGCTCCTCTCTCTCTCTCTCCTTCTCTATTTGTGACCTACCTGATATATGAGTTTATCCACACTGTCCGCAAGTGGGACAGCCTTGCCGTCCATCTGCACGGCCCAGATCTGATGATGGGTGGGTTGCACCATGGCAGCAGCAGCAGGACTGTCCACCTACTTGGACGGGCCTGTTTGCAAGAAATGCAAACATCAGCAAGATCTCTAGCTTGCAGTCATCGTGTAGACCCCACCTTGATGGGACCCATCATGGTGCATGTGTTGTATCCAAATCGTCCAACCATCTGGGAGATCATTTTTGGACATGGGGTAAATAGGTGTGATCTAAAGTTCAAGTGGACCCCACCATTTGTAATAGTAATGGGGTACGGTGACACCCACCGTTTAAAACTTCTTAGGAGCAACAGTGGTTCCCACCTAAGCTGATATTTGGTTTTCCCTTCATCTATCTCTATGCTAACTTATGTATGGGTCGAAATTTAAAATACAAGTAAGACTCGGCCAAGTGACTTAACCTATTTGACTCGGCCAAGTGAGACTCGGCTAAGTGATTTAACCTATTTGACTAGGCCAAGTGAGACTCGGCCAAGTGACTTAACCTATTTGACTCGGCCAAGTGAGACTCGGCCAAGTGATTTAACCTATTTGACTCGGCCGAGTCACTCGGCCAAGTGAGACTCGGCCAAGTGATTCAACTTATTTAACTCGGCCAAGTGAGACTTGGCCACGTGACTTAACCTATTTGACTCGGCCAAGTGAGACTCGGCCAAGTGATTTAATCTATTTGACTCGGCCAAGTGACTTAACTTATTTGACTCGGCCAAGTGAGACTCGGCCAAGTGACTTAACCTATTTGACTTGGCTAAGTGAGACTCGGCCAAGTGAGACTCGGCCAAGTGATTCAACTTATTTGACTCGGCCAAGTGAGACTCGGACAAGTGATTCAACTTATTTGACTCAGCCAAGTGAGACTCGGCCAAGTGATTCAACCTATTTAACTTGGCCAAGTGAGACTCGGCTAAGTGATTCAACTTATTTGACTCGGCCAAGTGAGACTCAGCCAAGTGATTTAGCCCATTTGACTCGGCCAAGTGATTTAGCTTATTTGACTCAGCCAAATGATTCAACTTATTTGACTTGGCCAAGTGAGACTCGGCCAAGTGATTTAGCCCATTTGACTCGGCCAAGTACTTCAACCTATTTGTCTCGGCCAATTGACTCGGCCAGTTGACTCGACCCATTTGACTCGGCCATTACATAAGGGTCGACCAATTGATTTGGCCCATTTGAGTCGGTCTAATTACCTTAGCCTGTTTGACTTAGCCTGTTGACTCGTCCTGTTTGACTCGACCTGTTGAGTCGGCCTGTTTGACTCGGCCTGTTGACTTGGCCTGTTTGGCTCGTCCTGTTTGACTCAGCCTGTTGAGTCAGCCCATTGACTCGTCCTGTTTGACTTGGCCTGTTGACTCGGCCCATTGACTCGTCTTGTTTGACTTGGCCTGTTGACTCGGCCCATTGACTCGTCTTGTTTGACTCGACCTGTTGACTCGACCCATTGACTCGTCCTATTGACTCATCCTATTTAACTCGGCCTGTTGACTCGTCTTGTTTGACTCGGCCTATTGACTCGGCCCATTGACTCGTCTTATTTGACTCGGCCTGTTGATTCAGCCCATTGACTCGACCTGTTGACTCGTCTTGTTTGACTCGGCCTGTTGACTCGGCCCATTGACTCGTCTTGTTTGACTCGGCTTGTTGACTCGGCCCATTGACTCGTCCTGTTTGACTCGACCTGTTGACTGGTCCTGTTTGACTCGGCCTGTTGACTCGGCCTATTTGACTAGGCCAATTGCTTCGGCCTATTGGTTGAGGCCCAATTGGATGTATACAAGTCCATTACAATGTGAGACTCTACCATGGTTTGTGTAATGATGTTTATGACGACCGTACCTTAAGAGCAATGTTGGTTTGACGTCCACAATATAAGATTAATGTTGGTTAAATGTCTGCATTGTCACTCTCCCTGGGGCCTATTGGTAGGCCCAACTTGTTGTGTATGAGGCCCATGTGCAGGGCCCACCTGTGATGTATATTAGGCCCATGTGTAAGGCCCACCTATTGTGTATTTAAAGCCCATGGGTTGTAGCCCATTGTGATATGTTTAAGACCCATGGGACGTAGCCCAATGTGATGTATTCGAGGCCATGGGATGTGGCTCATTACGATGTATTCGGGGCTCATGGGATATGATCCAGTGTAATATACATGTGGCCCGTATATGGAGACCATTATGATGTTACATATGACCTTGTGTGAGGACTAACGTGACGCATGTAAGGCTTATGTGATGAGGTCCATTTTGAGATACTTGAGGCCCATTAGTGCGGCCCATTGATGCAGCCCACCTGTTGTATATGAGGCTATGAGTGAGGCCCATCGTGATGTATTTGAGGCCCATGAGACGTGGCCCATTGTGATATATATATTTTCGACCCGTATGATGAGGCCCAACTTGATGTATATTAGGCCCGTGGGAGCGGCTCATTGTGATGTATATTAGACCCGTAAGATGCGACCCACTTGATGTATATGTGGCTCATGAGTGAGGCCCATCGCGATGCATATAAAGCTCTTGAGTGAGACCCATGGTGTTGTATATTTGGCCCCTGCGTGAGGTCATGAGTCCACTGTATGTTAGGCTCTATATGGGCCATTTTTCTTTTGGGGGATAATGTTAGTTAAATGTCCACATTGTCGAGGTTGATTTTCGATGCCAGTTATTGATATCGATTATGAGTATGTGACTGCACAACATCATGGTACATGTCATACGCATCATCTGCATGTTTGTTATGAGATGTGATTGATCATTACATATGTTATTGGGCAGGATGATATGAGACTCCCTAATAGGCGGAGGTTCTCCCACATGAGCGCACGACATGCGCAGGATTAATGCATGATTGGATTGTATGACTCATGCATCTTGCATTGTGTTGTGATTACTATACGCCCTAGTGACATCAAGGTCGTAGCCTCCACAGTCGTATCGTGGATGGCCAGATGGGACACCTAAAATCTGTTCGAGCATCGGCCTGCTATAGATGGCCCTGGGTGAAAATCCCTAAACACCCTCTTGGTACTAGAGGATGCTCCAACGTCTAGACCGAGTGGGTAGATGAGTGTTGAGTGCCGATTTCCAGATGGTTTCTCTCTCCACTGTGTCGTGGTCGGTTGGAAGGGGGTGTGCCTTACTCGCCCGTGCGCAGGAGGCAAAGTTAGGCTGAGTTTGACCAGCTCACGGAATGGGTCCGCTATCGACGTGCCGGATAGGTATTGGCAAACTATTGGCCAGGCGGATAGTGAGGTTTCTTACGCTCACTTGGACTATACGGCTAGGGAGAGCGGCAGTTCCATTTGGAGTGTAATAGACCTCGGTGATTTCCTAGAGAGTAACCGTACTTGTATGTGGACTTATTGAGCAGGAATTGCATGCTCATTTATTCATTCATTGACTATCCACTCGGGCTGGTTGTGTGCAATTATTTATTACGTGTACCTTCGCATGGCAAGGATTTCGGTTGGGCGCGACTAACCTGAGATCAGGAGTTTATTACGTTGAGTCTGACTAGCCAAATTTAGGTATGAGACTGGTTTGGATAAAAGTCCCTCGTGATGAACCCCGTAGCCTGTGATATTACGTACTATCATCCTGACTTCACACTTCAGCTTGGTCATTTCATTCACATCGCATATTGCATTACATCCGCATGCATATGACATTTTGGGTTACTATGTTTCTGCATTTATACGGCCTAGATATGACTGGCGGTATTTGTGGACTCATCAGGATTTGTATATTACATTGCATCATCGGCATCTGATAGTTAGCTTGTTGTCTTCGTATTACATATTCGATCTACATTGCTTCATCAGTATATGATATTATTTTTATTATATTTTTCATCGCAGAGCCTGGGTGAGACTGATGGTATTTATGGGTCTATCACCATGTTTTCATATTACTCTGATTTCGTATGATTTATGATCTTGCTAGTGTTTCTGATATCGTATAATTATGGGTTTACCAGTATTTTCGCTTACTCTGATTACTCTGATATTGCTTACTTGGCACTTACCTCGTGCACACACTTTCACCACCCACTAAGCTTTCTATAAGCTTATGCACGATAGATGCGTGCAGGTGGCGTTAGGTTGAAGCAACGTTGAGCTTGGAGCTTGTAGCAGACCTCTGGAGCTTTGATTTTATATATATATATATATATAGGGATGTATTTTCCTTTTTGCATTGTATTCAAACGATTATTAGTGGATATATGATGATGATGTTTCCTTTATGATTTGGGTAATCTTGTGGTTATACTCATTACGAGATAAATGTACACTGAAAAATCCTCCTTGTAGGATCCCACGATCGGAATCTGGCATATGTATGCCGGGAGCCGAGAATGGGGTACTGCGGAGGCTGTCAGCACCAGATTTAGCGATCGGGATTCCTGTGAATCCGATTTCTGGGTTTGGGGCGTGACAAAAGGTATATACTTCGAGGAGATATTCTCACCAGTAGTGAAGATGACATCCATACGGGTGTTACTTGGGTTGGCGTCTAGCATAGATCTGTAGATAGAGCAGTTAGATATTAAAACTGCCTTCCTCCATGGTGACCTAGAAGAAGAGATCTACATGCACCAACCAGAAGGGTTTGAAGTCAAGGGCAAGGAGTATATGGTGTGTAGGCTAAGGAAGAGCTTGTATGGTCTGAAACAAGCTCTGTGGCAACTGTACAAGAAGTTCGATTTGTTCATGTTACAGCATGGGTATGACAGAATGGAGTCGGACCACTGTATGTTCACGCGCAAGTTCTCAGATGGTGATTTCTTAGTTCTGTTGTTATATGTTGATGACATGCTCATCATGGTAAAAGATATCAAGAAGATCGACAGGCTGAAATAAGAGTTGGGCAAGTCTTTTACGATGAAAGACTTGGGCCTGGCTAAACAGATCATATGAATGAAGATAACCTGTGACAGAAGTAGCAGGAAGCTTTGGCTGTCACAAGAGCGGTATATTGAGAAAGTCCTAGAGCAGTTCAATATGAATGCAACGAAGCCGGTTAGTACTCCACTGGATGGTCACTTCAGATTGAGCAACAGACAGTGTCCCAAGATGAAGGCAGAGGTGGAAGAGATGCAGAAGATACGCTACGCGTCAGCAGTAGGAAGTTTGATGTATGCTATGGTGTGTACACGCCCAGACATAGCATATGCGGTTGGTGTTGTCAGCCGATATCTTGCCAATCCTGGCAAAGAGCATTGGGCAGCGGTGAAATGGATATTGTGGTATCTAAGAGGCTCATCCAGGTTGAGCCTATGCTATGGTGACGGAAAACCTATGTTAGAGGGCTACACAGATGCAGATATGGCAGGTGACATAGAATCCAGGAAGTCTACATCGGGGTTTATGTTCACGTTTGCAGGTGGAACGGTTTCTTGGCAGAGTAAGCTACAGAAGGTCGTAGCATTGTCGACGATAAAGGCTGAGTACATTGCAGTCACTGAGGCATGTAAAGAGATGCTTTGGATGAAGAGGTTCCTACAGGAACTTAGCCTAAAGCAGGAGCAGCACGTAGTCTATTGTGATAGTCAAAGTGCTATACACTTGAGTAAGAATCCAAGTCAGCAATCCAAGTCGAAGCACATAAAGGTTCGGTATCACTGGATCAGGGATACTTTGGAATAGAATGTGCTACAGCTTGAGAAGGTCTACATGGATGATAATGTGTCAGACATGATGACCAAGGCTTTGCTCAAGGATAAGTTCGAGGTTTATAGAAACCGGGCTGGCTTGAAGAAGGTGGATTCCTCCTAAGTCGAAAAGGGGGAGATTTGAAAGGGATTTTCTCCTCATTGCTGGAATCGATGAAATCGAATGGGTTTCGATATCATCGATAATTGCAGGATTTTTCATCTTGGTCGCTGGACTATTTTTTGGTCCTATCGATATTATTGAGAGACTTTCAGATGATATCGAGGCTGTTATCGATAGACCTTCGATGACATCGATAATTGTTGAAATTTTCACCCCTAATTGCTGGATAGTTTTGGTCCTGTCTCGATATCATCGAGAGACCTTCAGATGATATCGAAGCTGTTATTGAGAGACCTTCGATATCATTGAAGAGTTCTGCAGATGCGATTGCGGAAACACAGATTTTGTGGATTTTATTTTCTATTTGGGTTCTACCTCTTTCTATTCTTTTATAAAGGGGTGTATCCGAGATTAGGGTGTATTCTAGGGTATTATAGGGTTTCTTAAAGCTTTGTAAGGGTTTGCAAAAGGTGTGAGAGAGAGAGAGAAAGAGAGAGAGGAAGCTTGTGGAAGGGAGGCTATGCTCGTAAAGGTGATCTACCATATTTCAGCGCTTTCATGTCCTCGTAATCGGTGAGATCTCTTCGTCTTCTTTGTTTCTCTTACTGTTTATCCCCTCCTGCGTGAGTGATAAAGGTTTGATCCAAGCGGTGTGTGCTTGTGATCGGTTGTAACGTTCTGCTTTATAGTGGATTGTTGATCTAGATGAGGTCCCGTGGTTTTTACCTCTTTGGGGGTTTTCCACGTAAAAATCCTAGGTGTTGTATGATTGATGCTTTGATTTACTTCATTACTTTTATTATCCCATAATTCTGGTTTGTTCTAGAGGGCTAGATCCTAAGGTTTTGTGCAAGGTCCCCAACAGAATTGTCATATATTGTACACATGTGCCACATGTACTGAGAAGTACTTAGTGATAACTTCATTAATCCCTTCAAGGCATATATATATATATATATATATATATATATATATATATATATATATATATATATATATATATATATATATATATATATATATATATATATATATATATATATATATAGAAAAGTGTTACGAAACGCCACGAAACCCCTTAAGCTAACTTTTAGTTTGATCTAGAACTTTTTTAGATCATGGTAAAAGAAAATAGTTTCATTAGGTGATTTGCATCTCTTTTTATTATAGCCCATCAGAGTTTTAGAATCAGTTTAAAAGCCCATGACAGGCATATCTTACATGCTCTGGTGTGTGTGTGTATTTGTTTGTTTGTATGTGGGGAATGGTGCTATGAGGGGAACTTCCCATGAGGTTAAGCTGTGTGGGCCCCACCACGATGTCATGTGTTGGATATCAACAATGTGCGTTTGATGGGCTCCCCCTTTATGTTATGGGATATCCTAAAAATCAGCCGTATACATGGAACTTAGGTGAGCCATACCATATAAAATCACATGAAGACATACCTAAAACATATAAAAGAATTTTGTGGGGCCCATTGGAATTTTAGATTCATTGGAAACTTGGTCGGCCCTTCATCCAAGTGGGAAACACACAATAAATGGGCTGGATTTTTGTACTACATCTCAGTGGGCCCAATAAATGATCATGAAGGTTTTAATGGATGTGTAACCCCCTCAACTATTGTATGTGGTGTGGCCTACGAAGTCATGAATTTGACCTAATTTTTAAGGCCATGGTTGATCATAGAATGATGCATCTGACTAATAGGGAAAATGGTCGACACACATCACAGTGGGGCCCACATAGCTCGACCTTATATATATATATATATATATATATATATATATATATATATATATATATATATATATATATATATATATATTTATTTATTTATTTTGATGTTAACCAGTCCTTGGGTTGATTGTTTGTAGGATGGCGTGGGAACTTGGAAAAGCAGACCCGCAGAATCACGACCTTGCCACCACTCATTCAAGGCGGCATGACCCGTTAGATTCAAAGATAATCATGGGATTATGGTCCTAGCATGTGATGATTATGCATATGAATTAGTTTTTATGTATGTGTTAAAAAAGTAGTATGTGAACTTTCGCATACGACCTTTCTTTTTTTACTGACACATCGGGTTTCCAACTGGTCCGGTCCTTGTAGAGAGAGGCGCAGTTCTTAAACTCAGAATGAATGATTTCGACATGTTGGTAGCAAAAAAAGCATTGTATCATGAAAGTTCACTCTTTTTGTGTCATGTTATTTGCTGGGCGACTGAATCCCACGAAAGCATCTTATCCAGGAATGTCGCCAGAGCCTCTAACTTGCTCATGCATAAATTGCTGAAATGTCTGCCCAAGGACTTATTAAACCCACTACTCCTCGTGGGCTTGCCAAGCACTCTATGTCAACAAACGAGCAGAGCAAGCTTGAGAAAAATTGAGACGAATTATTAACTACCAACCTCTTAATGCTTCCCTTGCTAATGACAAGTTTCCAATCCCTCATTTCAAAAGCTTTCTAATGCTCACTTTTTATTTTATTTAAAAAAAAATTATTTTATTTTATTTTTATTTTGAAAATTTCATCTTAAAGCAGAATTTTGACAACTTGGTTTCCATCCAGAATATCATCACAAGACCGCTTTCACAATTCTTAATGCACATTATTAATAGATAGTCCTTCCATTCAGCTTAAAGACTACTCCCAGTGTCTTCCAGAAAGCCATCTAGATCATTCAGCCGATCTTGACAAATGCACTTGTTTACATTGATGTCATTCTCCTCTTCCCAGACTCCGTTGATGCCCAAATTTAGCTACTCCATTAGTTATATCAACTAGTCTAGAACTATGACATCATGCTCTCCCAAAGGAAGATGATTCTCTGCATTGACACCATTGAGTTTCTTGGCATGAAGCTCTCGTAGGGAAAGCATCACCCACAGTCCCATATATGAGAACATTTGCATAAGTTCCCAGATAGGCTTACCAATCATAAGCAAATTGAGCAATTCATGGGTCTTCTAAACTACGTCTCTAACTTCATTCCCCATCTTGCTCAACATCATAGCATTCTTTCCAAGTAGCTCAAGAAAGAAGCTCCCCCATGGACACAAAAGCATAACAAAACAGTGAAATACATCAAGACTCAAGTCGCTAATCTGTCACCATTGTAGATATCAAGCCCTACTGGACTTCGAGTCTTATAGTCTAATGCTAGTGATTTTTATTAGGGAACTACCATCTTCGAAGACATAAATGATTAACATAATGATCATTTGATAGACATAAGTATAACTAGATCAATGTACATAAAGAAATCCCAAACATAGTCATATATAGTGGTTCGGCTACTTGCATACTCCACTCTTGGCAAACACACTCTCTTCTAGTGTATACCAGATTCACTATTCAATAGTTTTAAATCAGGTTAACCATGAACCTTCATAACCTACACAAGGTTAACTAAGAGACCTACACAAGGTTCCCGTAAGTGCTATCCAAGGCGAGGAGTCCTACATAAGGACATAACTGAGAGCCTACACAAGACAACCCATGCCTACACAAGGCAACACGTCTTTTACAACGACAATATGTCCTACACAAGGACTACGTATTCTCCCGTTAAAGGCCAACAACGAGGTATTGGTGAGTTTGTCACTCAAACTCTGAATCCCAGTCCTACACATGAAAAAGGCTTCAAACTCAATGAACTCTTTATATTTAGAGATAAGTGAGTGAGCCTCTTTTTCGCACAATTTGAAGGTCTTCGATGTTGATGAAGAATCTTTAGATCCCTTGAACTGCAACTATTTTTTATGCTTCGATCAATGCTCCGAAGTTGTGAGGTTTAGGGTTTTGTTCTTCTCTATTTATATAATATGATTTTAAACACACATAGAGAAGGTTCTCATGACTTATGCATTTAATAGTTCTAATATAATGATTTGCCTATGAGAGCATTTGGAAACTCATTGAATGCTAAAGTTCATAATTCAATCCAAATAATGAAGATGTGAGTTATGCCAAGGATTAAAAGATGAACTCTAATGAGAAAGAGGGAATAAGGAAGAGGGTGTGAATCTTTGAATCAACTCTTTCAAACTCTCTTAAAATTTAGCTCATTTTACAAGATACAAATCTAGTGTATTTATAAAGATAAAATCCCAAGGTTTAAAAAATAGGCAGAAATTTGACATTGTCGATGCCATTGAAGGCTATTTGATGTCATCGAACTATCTTCGATTGCATCAAATTTCTATACTTGATTTTTAATTGAGTGTAGGATAGACCCTGTCCGATCTCATGGAGCATCCTTCGAGGTCATTGACGTGCACTTCGATGCCATTGAGATTTCTTTTGAAAAATACACAAAGGTTGCTAGACAGTTTTGTCCCTTGTTTGATGCTATTGAACAGACCTTTTACCCATCGAGATTTGAATTTTGATGGCATCGAACGGTCTTCAATCAGTCAAAGAAAAGAAGATTTTCTTTGAAAACCCTACTAGACAAACGAGAGTTAGTTTTGATGTAATTGACCAGCCTTCGATGCCATCGATAACTTACTCTAGATGCCATCGAAAAGGGTTTGATTGCATCGAGGAGTAATTAGAGTATTTTGGATTTTGGAAGAGGTAAGTCCAAGGTCGATGTAATCGAATGCCATTTGGTGTCATCGAAACATAGGTTTCGATTTCATCAAACAACATTCGATGTAATCGATAATTCCAACATTTCTTTCATTTTGTTATTGGATGGTATGGACGTATATTCGATGCAATCGAACACTTCTCGATGGCATTATAGATGTCCTCGATTGCAGCTCAATGCACTTGATAGGGACATATGACTTTCCAGTTCTGTTTCTTTCTTCCACCAATACCCAAGGTGCAATTTACTCAAACTTACTAGAAGATGTTTTGAAATAGTTTTTAGGGTAAGTTTGGTTTTTATAGGGGCATATACCTATTAGGGTTTGTTGTGGGTTGATGAGGCTTTAGTTTACCTATAAAGCATGATTGTATGCCTTCATATTTTGATGAGTCTTGGTCTTGATGTCTTCATCTCAAGGCTCACTTGACTGACGGACTCAAAACTCACGTATATTGACAAACAATGACACTATCAATAGATATGTGTTGATTTCTTTCAATATTTCCAGAGATTGTCTCTAGTCTTAATGGAAACTATCCTCCAGCCGATGCCAAATCATAGATTCAAGTATGACAATATTTTAATCTCGCCCGCCATAATCAAAATCACCGAGGCATGTTTTTTATCTTTTTGAATAACATGTTACGTCTCAATAATGCTGATTTTACCTTTGTTCTCGGTGAGGTACTTAAGCACCCATTTGTGTCACGCCCTAAACTCGGAAACCGGGCTCATAGAATTCTCGATTGGTGAATCCGATGCCGACAGCCTCCACAGTACCCCATTCTCGGCTTCTAGCATCCATATGCCATATTTCGATCCTGGGATCCTATAAGGAGGATTTTCAGTGTGATTTCTTTTTGTAAAGGAGCATAACCACAAGTGTACCCAAATCATAAAGGTAACATCATCATCACACATCCACTAATATGAACATTTGATTACAGTGCTGAAAGGGAAATACATATATCGAAAATCAAAGCTCCAGAAGACAGCTACACGCTCAAAGCTCAACGCTGTTGCGACTTAATGCCACCTACACGCATCTATCGTGCATAAGCTTATAGAAAGCTTAGAGGGTGGTGTAAGTGTGCGCGCAAGGTAAGTGCCAAGTATGCAATATCCGGCAATGCGGAAACATGTTGGTAAGTCCATAAATACCATCATCCTTATCTAGGCTATGTGATGCCAAAACATAATAATCCAATATCATATACTGAGGATGCAATAAAATATGAAATTTTGATGAGTCTACGAATACCATCAGCCTCATCTAGTTCATACCAAATGTCATATGCCGTGGATGTAATATAATATGAAGATCCTAGTGAGTCCACGATACCATTAACCTTATTCAGGCTACACAAAACAGAAGCATAGTAAACCAATTGCTATGTGCTAAAGATGTAATGAAATATGTAGTGCGAATGAAATGACCAAGATAGAATGTGAAGTCGGGATGATAGTACGTGGTATCGCAAACTGTGTGGTCCATCACAAGGGACTTCTATCCAAACCAGTCCCATACCTAAATTTGAATAGCTAAACTCAATGTGGTAAACTTCTGATCTTAGGTTGGTCGCGTGCCCTAACCGAAATCTTGATCACTGCGAAGGAATACATGATAAATTAGTTGCGCACCACCAGCTCAAGTGGATAGTGAATGAATGAATGAATGAGTAAAATGTTAAATATGTAACTCCTGCTCAATAAGTCCACATATCAGTACCGTGCATCTCTGGGATCATCACTGGGGTCTAGTACACTATATGTCAGCTTGTCGCCCATCAGTGCACAACTGGGTAAGTGAAAGAAACCTCATTATCCGCCTACCAATATTGGCTCAGCCCGTCGATAGACCCATTTATGAGATGGTCAAACTCAGCCTAACATTTCCTACTCCCTCAGGTCGGTATGGCCACACCCCCTCCCAACTGACCACGACACAGTGGGAGATGCGGCCTACTGGTATTCGACCCTCATGCAATCATATATATCCACTCGGTCAAGACGTTGGGGTGTCCCCTGGCCTGGAGGGTTTAGGAATTTTCACCAAGGGACATCTATCGCGCTCGTATGCTAAAATCAAATATTTTTGGTGTCCCATTTGGCCATCCATGACATACCTATGGAGGCCACGACCTTAATGTCGTTAGGGTGTATGGTAGTCATATCACAAAATGAGAGATGCATGAGTTATACCATCCAGTCATGCATCAAACCTGCACGTACCACACGCTCATGTGAGGCAACTCCGTCTCTCAGGGAGTCTTATAGTAAACCAACCCAATGGCATATGTTATGATCTATCACTCCTCATAATAAGCATACATATGATGTGTATGGGCATGTATCATGATGTAATAAAGTACATAGGCATGATCATCTGATAGGACAGACAACAATAATCCATAATCGACCATCACCGGCATATCATGTACAAAGAGTAGGAGCTAAACGACATGCCCCCTTCTACCATTATAGGAGTCCATGTGATATGTCCTATGTTTGATTAGCCTCCCAAAGCACTAATATATCATATATCCCAAGATGAGGTCCACTGGAAGGACGGTAGGTCTAACCCATACATTGAGATAGGCTCTACACAGTGGATATACTAAATCTAATACCACATATTCTCTCATATACGACAAAAGGTGATGGTGTACTAGCATCAAGGATAGGCCTAACACTTATCCCAAAGAAGTAAATGGACGGTGTGGACAATATATATATGACATTGAGGTCCTAGTAACTGGATACAAGGATAAGATGTCTCATGGGGTGAGTCAAGTGGGTATACAACAAGTGGGCTTCCTCTCTCCCTTTATCATGACAACCGGGCTTTCTTATGAGGGCTTGATATGAATACAAGGTGGTCCTTGGTAGGATCCACACATTCAAGACTACATAACCCTACAAACGGTCCTACTCATCATCTAAGTGGGCCTCGAGCTTTGGTTACTAAGCTTGGACAAACACATGCATCTAGGTGGGCCACATTCCCTATGCAAGGCTCAGTATGAACACAAGATGGGGTCTGAGGTTTGTGTGGTCCTACAGGGTATGGTAGAAATCATCATTATCAATTGATGGCCCAACATATTGGGATAGCCTAATCAAGGGAAAGATACGTAATATAATCATCAATGGGGGCCCAACGTTCGGGATAGCCTAATTAAGGGAAAGATGGGTAATATAATCATTAATGGGGGGCCCAACGGTTTGGGTTAACTTAATCAAGAGAAAGATGGGTAATATACTTATCAATGGCGGCCCAACGGTTTGGGTAAGCCCATTAAGGGGAGATGAGAATGGGCCTAACAACAGGCCCTAGGGAGAGTAACAATGTGGACCTTTAACCATCATTGCTCTTACAACATGAACATTAAACCATCATTGTTCCTAAGGCATGACCCATTTAATATTAACTAGGAACATGGATGAGTATCATAAACATCATTACATACATCCTGGTGGAATCACACATCACAGTGGGCCTCATATACATCACCTTGGGCCTTACACAAGGGCTTTTTATACATCGCATTGGGCCTCACTCATGGGCCTCATATAGATCACATTGGGCCTCATACTTGGGCCTCGAATACATCACAATGGGCCTCACTCATGGGCCTTATATAAATCACAATGGGCCTCATACTTGGGCCCTAAATACATCACGATGGGCCACATCACATAAGCCTAATACACATAACAATGGGCTGTATCACATGGGCCTCAAATAATTCATAATGGGCCTCATACTTAGGCCTTAAATAAATCACAATGGGCCTCATACTTAGGCTTCAAATAAATCACAATGGGCCTCATACTTAAGCCTCAAATACATCATAATAGGTCGCATCACATGAGCTTAATACACATCACAATGAGCTGCATCACATGGGTCTCAAATACATCACAATGGGGTGCATCACATGGGCCTAATACACAACACAATGGACTGCATCACATGGGCCTAAAATAAATTGCAATGGGCCTCATAATTGGGCCTCAAATACATCACAATGGGCCACGTCCCATGGGCCTCGGGTGGCCTACACATACCGCTAGTTGGCTTCACATGTAACAGGTGGGCCCTGCACCTTGCAAATGGGCGCACTAGATGAACAACATGGATGTATAACATGTATAGCAAAGTGGGCCACATGTCTAGTGGACTGGACTGCGTGGCTAAAACACATACATCAAGATGGGCCACACGTCCAGCGGACTGGACGATGTGGCTAAAAGACATACATTAAGATGGGCCGCACGTCCAAAAAGGGATGGTTTGGATATAAAACAAATACATTAACGGTGGGCCCATCAGATGGATGGTGTAGATAAAACTCTTACCTCATGTGGGTCCCACTGTCCACGTGTGGACGGTACTGGACAAACATATACATCATGGTGGATCCCACCTTCCTTCTTGGACGGTGCGGATGAAACATATATAGCATGGTGGGTCCCACGGATGCACAGTGTGGATATAACATATACTACATGATCAGACCCACTGAACATGTTGACATTAATACAACAACTATATAGTGGGTGGGGCCACCATCCAGATGGACATTATGATGAACACATACATAGAGGTGGGTCTCATCGCCCCATCTGTCTAGACGGTGTGGATTACCACATAAATCATGGCAAGCCCCACAGAACTTGGTGATGTCACTACATCAGCTATATAGCTGATGTGAGATACATCAGCCAATCTGCTGCCACAGTAGGTGGGTCCCACATGGGCCCACCATATAATATTATATATATTATATTGTTATTATATTATATTATTTTTTTTAAAAGCTCCAGCATCCAAGTACACTAGACGGATGGCCTGGATGTAAGACACATTCATCATGGTAGGCCCCACACCCCACATGTGTAATACGTACAGGGTGGGTCCCACCGTACTAAACAATTGGGCAGTGTGGATTTCACACGCTGGTGGGCCTCACCGTTAGATGGACAGTGTGGAGGATACAATGCATACATCAACTCAGGGCCCCATCGTCCCATTGTTGGATGGTGTGGATTGCCACACGTACACCAATGGTGGGCCACATGCTGGATGTAGCACGCGTGCAGGGTGGGCCTTGCAGATGGAGGGCATGGATGAAACAAATGGATAGCATGGGATGAAATACATACATCATGTGGGCCACATCCACAGAACTTACTGATGATGGTACACTAGCTTCCAGTTGCGTGGAACCCACTGTCCAGATGAACAACAAGGATGAAATGCACACATTAAAGGTGGGTCCACACATGTGAGACCCACCATCCTTTTTGGAAGGAGCTGATATTTGTATTTTTGTACTTACAGGCCTATTTAGATGGATAGGCAGCAAGCCCATCCACTAGATAGCCCAGTCAAGTTGGTTCGACATATGGACGACATGGATATAATACAAACTTCATGGTGTGGTCCATCCAAGTGGGCCACAAGGCCTCATCATCACAAAAAAAATGAAAGAGAGGGAGGGAAGGAGGGAGGGAGAGAGAGAGAGAGAGAGAGAGAGAGAGAGAGAGAGAGAGAGAGAGAGAGAGAAACGACGGAGATGGGAGGAGCTCTGCCACTATGAGCTCCTCCATGTACATGCATACATCAAGATGGGCCCCAAAAATCATGCAGACTCTAAATCACAATCATGATCTAGCGCCATGAACCCCCACCGATTGTCTTCTTCTAGGCTCCTTAGAATGCTAAGCTCCTCGGCTTCAACTTTGATGGAGGATGATGGAGATTAAAGGGCTAGGATGAGAGATGAGAGGGATACGAAGTGAGCCACAATTGGCTCTCTTGAAAGAGCTTAGTTGTCCTCTCCTTGGGAATTACTTGGAATGGAGGGAGAAATGAGAGAGAGAGGAGTGGTGTGTAAGAGATATGATATGGAAAGCATGGGTCTCATTGACTTTTGGGATGAGAGGAATGGGCTAAGTATGGGTTGTTTTGACTAGTTGGTGGGAGAGGTATGGGTGAGTAATGGGTTGTACTTGACTTGTGATTGATTGATTGATGTGATGGATGGTGGAGATTCTCTTAGGATTTACAATGTGCGGCATTTCTTCAAAATAAATGCGGTCCCACAACTCCTGACTTGGGTACCGCATTGGTGCGCTAGATGTGGCATTGGAACCACGGCGACGGCACAGTCACAATGGTATAAATCTCGGGTCAAGTCGACTCAGATATACGGAATGCGACTTAGGGTCTCGCGCAAATGCTGGTCACAGTTCGCGGGTTGCTGGAATTCGACAGGGATAATTGCGGGAGTCTAAGGAACCGTACAGACTAGGATATGGGCCTTACGATTTGTCAGTCCCAAATATTCTCTAAATGCCAAATTTATCGAATGACTAGTTACATTCTTAGAACATCAAGAAAGTGAAGATGAGGTAGAGGAAGAACCAGATTCTTCATTCGTTGGCATTGAGAGTGACCTTGACTATGACGATAACCCTCTCACTTTAGAGTATAATAACTGATCAAACATCCTAACATCAAGGAATAAAAATCCCATGGGCCGCGTAGCGCAGTGGCTAGCTAAATTGGAGCAAGATTACTGTAGATAAGTATTATTAGTGTTAATGATTACTGTTATAACCTTCTACTATAGAAAAGTATTATTGTGTCGTCAGCATTGTAATAAATAGTATCACTATATGTCACTATAATATTTGTCTTTTATGTGTTACTGTAGGATCAATAGAATAATGTAACAGAATTAAAAGAGTATGAAATTCGTATCCTTATCTACTATCTACTATAGCTAACCTGAAATAATGAAAATATGGATTTGTCCATCGATAAAAGGGAGAAGTCTCTCATTAGCTCGGCGGAGTAAGTCCTGGCCGAGAGTCTTGTAGCCCCTTATATTTTTAAGTATTGTAGTAACAACTCCTTGTATGATGAATGTAAGGCCCGTAACCTAGTCCGTACTGTTCCTTAGGATTCTGCAGTTCTCCTGGTTGAATTTTAGCGACCTGCGATGCATAGAAAGCATTTACGCGTGACCTTGAGTCGCACCTTGTCAACTTGAGTTGACTCGACTTGAGACTTGTACCCTTGTGACTACGTCGTCGCCGTGGTTCCAACGCCGTAACTTACACACTAATGCAATACCTAGGCCAGGAGTTGTGGGCTCGCATTTATTTTGAGAAAAATATTGCGCATTGTGAATCTCGAGAGAATATCTACCACCTTTCACATCAATCAATCAAGTACATAACGCATCACTCCGCCCATCACACCCATCCCTCTCTCACCCAAAACTCAACACAACCCATGCCTCTCATGTCACTCTTTTACATAACCCACACCACCCATCACTCCATCACATCTCCCTTACAACACCCCATCCTCTCCCTCATTTTCTCTACCCATCCCAAGTAACCTAAAGGTAGGATTCATCCAAGCATTCCAAGGGAGAAGGTGTGTGTGGCCCACTTCCTACCCTAAGATCCCACCATCCAACCCTTCAATTCTCATCATCCTTCATCAAAGAGGAAGCTTAGGATCTTGGGAGATCAAGGATTTTAGAAGAAGTGGAAAACGGTGGGTGTTCATAGCATTAGATCGTGATTTGGATTTAGGGCCCACATGATTTGGGACCATATTAATGTATGTATTAATGCATTTTTTAGAGGGGCCCATAGTGGCTGGACCCCTCCATTGCTCGTCTATCTCTCTCTCTCTCCTCTCTTTATTTTCTTTCTTTTATAATGTGATGATATGTGTGTGTGGCCCACCTGATATGATTAACAATTTGGACTGTCTAGATTTTCTAGACGTCCAACAAATGGGGCCCACCTTACTTCCCATTTTTGGGCCAACCAGGATGGAGGGAAGCAAATAAATATCAGCTTGGTCCATGCGGACCCACCTTGATGTACGTGTGACATCCACACCATCCATCCATCTTGCTATCTAGATGGTGGAGCCCAGTGTGATGTTTTCGTGCCATCCTAACCGTCCTGTTGCTGGACAGTGGGACACGACGTGATGTATTTGATTTATCCATGTTGTCTATCCATTTTTTATAGACGTGGGACCCACCCCACACGTGCTGCAAGTGTGGGCGTGGGGCCCACCTTGATTGCTTATATATCCACACCGTCTAATCGCTAGACGGTGGGATAGATCGACTGGTGTATCTCACCCAATTATATAGCTGTTGTATTGATGTCATCAAGTTTTGTGGGTCCCACTGAGGTATGTGTTATGTCCATACCATCCAAGTCATGGATCCCCACCATGATGACAAGTGATATCCACACCATCTATCACGTGTGAGGCCACCATGTTATGTGTTTCATATCCACGTGTGTGGACCACCTCAACGTGAGGTATGTGTTATACCCTCACCATCCAGACTCTAAACGGCGGGTCCCGCATAATACTTGATGATATATATTGCATATCCACACCATCCATCTCTGGACGTGGGATGCGGAGCCCGCATGATGTATGTGCTGTCTAGCAAGGACGTGAGGCCACCTTGATGATGTGATGTATTCGCACTATCCACATGGGATGTGGGCCCCACATGAGATGTGGGGCCACTGTTATATATGTGTTGTATATTGTACTGTCCATAGGATGTGGGATCCACCGAAATGTATGCGTTGTATATCCATGTTGTCCATCTAGTAGGGCCTATCTGACATGTGCAGGCCTACTTGCTATATGTGCAAGCCCACCTTAATGTGATGTATTTATGGCCCATGTGTCGAGGCTCATTGTGATGTATATGAGGCCCATGAGATAAGGCTCATTGCGATGTATATCAAGTCCATGTGATGCGCCCCATTGTGATGTGTATTAGGCCCATGAGATGTGGCCCATTGCGATGTGTAAGGCCTTTGTCATAAGGCTCATTATGATGTATATGAGGCCTATGTGGTGAGGCCCATTATGATGTATATGAGACCCATGTGATGAGGCCCATTATGATGTATGATACCTTTGTGTAAGGCCCATTGTGATTGTATAAGGCCAATTATGATTGCATGAGGCCCATTGAGATTGTCATGGCCTATTATGATATATTTGATGCCCATGGGATGTGGCCCAATGTGATGTATATGAGGCCCTTGTATGAGGCCCAATGTGATGTATGTGAGGCCCTTGTGTGAGGCCCAAAGATATGTATATGAGGACTGTTGTGATGTGCGATTCCACCATGATGTATGTAATAATGTTTATGATAAGCCATGCCCTGGGAGCAATGATGGTTTGTTATCTACATTATAAGAGCAATGATGGTTAAATGTCCATATTATAACTCTCCCTAGGGCCCATTGTTAGGCCTATTCTCACCCCCTTAGTAGGCTAACCCAAACCATTGAGCCCCGATGATTGTTAGGCCCATTCTTGATATGAGTAGGCCGTCTAGGCCCAACCTTACTATGAGAGTACATCATCATCATATAATATTCTTAGTATAGCATCACGATCCATGCCCATGCGCATCATATGTATGCTTAATATGAGGAGTGATTGATCATAGCACATGTCATTGGGCAGATTATTATGGGACTCCTTAATAAGAGGAGTTGTCCACATGAGTGCGTGGTACGCATAGGGTTGCTGCATGACTAGATGGTATGATCCATGCATCTTGCATTTGTGTGATATGATTTTTATATGCCCTAGCAACATCAAGGCTATAGCCTCCACAAGCATATCGTGAATGGCACGATTAAACACCAAAAATACTGTTACTAGCATCAGAGCACCATAAATGTCCCTGGGTGAAAATTCCTAAACCCTCTTGGTACCAGAGGATGCTCCAACATCAAGACTGGGTGGAAAATAAGAGCACCTGGATGCCGAATACCAATAGGTGGTTCTCCCACTGATAGTGGTTAGTTAGAAGGGGGTGTGGCCTTACCCGCCTGAGTGTAGGGGGCATAGCTAGGCTGAGTTTGACCAGCTCATAAATGGGTCTGCTATCGATGTGCCGAGTAAATATTGACTGACTACTGGCCAGGTGGATAGTGATGTATCTTCCACTTGCATGGTTGTACGTCCAGTGAGCGGCGATCTAGTGTAGAGTGTACTAGACCCCGGTGATGATCCCGATGTACCACCATGCAAGTGGAAGATACATCACTATCCACCTGGCCAGTAGTCAGTCAATATTTACCCGGCACATCGATAGAGGACCCAGCTCATAAATGGGTCCGCTATCGATGTGCCGGGTAAATATTGACTGACTACTAGCCAGGTGGATAGTGATGTATCTTCCACTTGCATGGTTGTACGTCCAGCGGGCGGCGATCTAGTGTAGAGTGTACTAGACCCCGGTGATGATCCCAAAGATGTACAGTATTTATATGTGGACTTACTGAGCAGGAGTTATGTACTTAGCATTTGAATTATTCATTCATTCATTCACTATCCACTCAGGCTAGTGATGTGTAACCAAATTATTATATGGACCTTCGTAATGGCTAGGATTTCAATTGTGGTGCATGACCAACCTGAGATCAAGAGTTTGCCATATTGAGTCTACCTATCCAAATTTAAGTATGAGACCGATTTGAATAGAAGTCCCTTGTGATGAAGACTACAGCTTGCGTTACCACGTTCTATCATCCTAACTACACACTTCAACTTCGTCATTCCTTTACATAGCTGATTTACATTGCACCATCAGTATATGACATTTGGGTTACTATGATTTTGCATTGCATGGCCTAGATATGTCATTGGCGTATTATATTTTTACATCGCATAGCCTGGATAAGGCTGATGGTATTTATGGACTTGCCAGCATGTTTACACATTACTCTGATATTACATACATGACACTTACCTTGTGCACACACCTACACCACCCTTTAAGCTTTCTATAAGCTTATGCAAGATAGATGCGTGCAGGTGGCGTTAGGTCGTAGCAGCGTTGAGTTTGGAGTGTGCAGTTGTCTTCTGGAGCTTTCGATTATATATATATATATATATATATATATATATATATATATATATTATTTTTTTTTTCCTTTTAACATTTTAATAAACTGTTTATATTAGTGGATTTGTAATGATGATGTTGCCTTTGTGATTTGGGTAAACTTATGGTTATGCTTCTTATGAGATAAATGAACGTTGAAAAATCTTCCTTGTAGGACCCCGGGATCGGAATCTGGCGTATGGGCTCTGGGAGCCGAGAATAGGGTACTACAGAGGCTGTCGGCACCGAATTTGGTGTTTGGAAATTCTATAAGCCTAATTTCCTAGCTTGGGGCGTGACAATGAAAATATTTGAATGAAGGTTTGAAATCATTGTGTCCCAGTTGTATAATTGTTATTGTTGGTCTAATGTTTGTCTTTATCCTTTTTTATGTGTTATTAGCATAAAAGTGATGTATTACTTCTACATTTCTAACTAAGTTTCTTGTGCCATGGCTAAATAAGGTGATTATTGCTACAGGCTGATATTACCTTTACTTATGTCTTCTTAATATGGCTCACATTTCACCTACTTTATCTAAGATTAGTAAGCTCCATTCAAGCACCTTGATAAGTATGCTCTATAGTTGCCCATTGTGGGATCTTCTGTATAGGAAAACTAGATTTGACTGACTAAGCTAAACACATAGTTTATAGTTGATTAAAGGATCATGCTACTTACTTATATCTTTGGACTCTTGGGATGAATCCTTTCATAGTTTGTCTGGTTACAGTTTTTCCAGTAATTCTGATCATTTAATCCAACTTCTTATTTTGGAGTAATATAAGGTTGCCTTGCCGGATTTATTTCCAACGTATGGTTTTCCTACTTATATGAGCCAAATCACAATACAAATTTTAAACTCAAGATCCTCTCAACAACCACTCCCTTATGTAATCATTGGCACCTAATTCTACTTATTGCCAACCTCATGACTTCATATCTTATAGGTATTACCAAACCATCTTGGACTTCTTCTTTTCTCCTCTCTATCTCTTCCTCTAAATTAGAATACTTGTATGAAATAGAATATTAGTCTCCTAAGTCTAAAATCTCTGTCACTGACTATCCCGTTGTCAATCCCTAACATGTTTATGCAAATCCTAAAATACCATAAAAACTAATTTCTTCAAAGCCCTCTTGCTTGTTAAAAGAATATGTCATGTCATTAAAATTTGATCAACATCCAATCATTTTTAGACCAAAAGAGTCATTTATTTCCTTGAATTTGCCTACTTGTCTCCATTCGTAGTGGCTTGCTAATGGCTTTACTCATCTCCATTTGGGATCCATCAAAATCGTACTCACCTTTCACAGGAGCAACGATATGGAAATAACAAGCAATCTGACTCTCCTTAATACTCAGTTTCTCAAGTACAATCAAGTTGTCATTGGCACTCTTCATATTATGCTTAATGCGGGAACTATCTTTTTCACTCTCTTCCCAAATTATAACATTTCGTTGTATGATCCTCGCCTTTTTGATGCACTCAAGGCTTAAGTCCAAATCCTTGGAGTTGACATGGAAGGAGCAGTCGTTGCTACTTCACATTATCAGATGGCCTTTTGACTTTAAAATCATGCCATGAACTTATCCATCAATGGCATTAGTTAGTTTTAGGATGCCTTGCTTCTGAATACATCAGTTAGTTTTAGGATGCCTTATCCATCAATGGCATCAGTTAGTTTTAGGATGCCTTTCTAATGGGCAACTCAAATCCATATTGCCATTAAGATGGATCACTAGCTTTGAACAACATCAGTCTACCTCATGGGTACTAAATAATATTGAAACCACTTTCATTCGAAGACAAGGTGGTATTGTTAAAGTCAAATTTTTATCTCATACAACTGAAGAACAAGCCTTCCCTGCTACCTTGCCAAAAAAAAAAATTGATTGAAGCACTTGGTCTGGTTCTTGTAAGCCTTTATTACACAAAGCTCATTAGGAAGCAAGGCAAACACATCTCATGAGATGTGTGTGATTGTGATGAATGCTAGGTAGATTAGCTTAGTGTTGATGATTCCTGTGGCTCTAAAAAGAAACAACCCTCTTTTCAGGAATAACATAAGCAACGATATGAAGCAGGGGACACTGAGGTTGGTCTCCCAGGTGAACCGTTTGGAAAGTTTGATTTCTATGTGCTTTATCTGAAGGACAAGTCTTCCCCCACTTCTCTACCTTCTCCATGTAAATCACCTATTCCACCATTAAATCTACCACCTCTAAAACCTACATTGGTTCCATATTTTCAAAATGTTCATTCCCTTCTCACCACCAAACCCACTTGTTCTTCACTCCCTACCATTCCCTCCACTCCTCAAATACTTGAAGTATGCATGATGGAGCTTTTACCTGCTTCTATTTCTTTTCCCCCTCCTGAAGATTTTGAATATCAGCAAGTACTAGAACCTCATACTTGGAAAATAAAAACCCCATCTATGTAACGTCTTGGAAAAATCCATACAAAGAACCGAGTTTCACCTTAGGCAGAAATACCTAAGGGCCATACCCTGTCTTAATTTAGACAGAAATTAGTTAAGTACTAAACTGGATTAATTGGTGGATTTAGCTCGAACCACCATTTACACAAATGGCAAGACCCAAAACCATCAATACCGCTAACTCTACCCTACTTAAAAACCTAGGAGATATCCCATGAGCCTGTCGCTCTCGGGAGTACATTGAAACTCCGTATCGGATCTAGAACGCACGTCGAAAGTCCAATAATAGTGAAACTATAGGTTTTTACACAAAGCTTATTAGGAAGCAAGGCAAACACATCTCATGAGATGTGTGTGATTATGATGAATGCTGGGTAGATCAGCTTAGTGTTGATGATTCTTGCGGCTCTAAAAAGAAACAACCCTCTTTTCAGGAATAACAAAAGCAACGATATGAAGCAGGGGACACTGAGGTTGGTCTCCCAGGTGAACCATTTGGAAAGTTTAATTTCTATGTGCTTTATCCGAAGGACAAGTCTTCCCTCACTTCTCTACCTTCTCCATGTAAATCACCTATTCCACCATTAAATCCACCACCTCTAATACCTACATTGGTTCCATACTACTAAAATGCTCATTCCCTTCTCACCACCAAACCCACTTGTTCTTCACTCCCTACCATTCCCTCCACTCCTCAAATACTTGAAGTATGCATGATGGAGCTTTTACCTGCTTCTATTTCTTTTCCCCCTCCTGAAGATTTTAAATATCTTCAAGTACTAGAACCTCATACTTGGAAAATAAAAACCCCATCTGTGTAACATCTTGGAAAAATCCATACAAAGAACCGAGTATCACCTTAGGCAGAAATACCTAAGGGCCATACCCTGTCTTAATTTAGACGGAAATTAATTAAGTACTAAACTAGATTAATTGGTGGATTTAGCTCGAACCACCATTTAAATGAATGGCAAGACCCAAAACCATCAATACCGCTAACTCTACACTACTTAAAAATCTAGGGGAAATCCCATGACCCTGTCGCTCTCGGGAGTGCATTAAAACTCCGTAACGGACCCAGAACGCATGTCGAAAGTCCAATGACTGCAAAACTATAGGGTTATATTCGTCCTACTGGGCTTGACAACCATTATGGGAATCGAGCCCATATTGTGTCTAGAAATGCATAACTTGAGCCCTGAGTAAAGTGTGTGAGAAACGGTAATATCTTTAGAAAACCTAATGAAATTTAAGTGAATTGGGTCATTCCCTCATAGGAGAAATTAAAGATTTCAAACTGTCAGCTTCTGACCAAACTTCACCCATGGGAAAAGGAAATTTTCCTGTGAATATCTGTATACTTGTGGCCCCGATCGAGTAAGAACGACCATTGATCTGACGTAGGTCCTCCAACATCGATAGGCCTGTCTGATCACACTAAAATCACATCCTGGCCAAGATCCATTGTCAGGGGACTTATCCTATGACGTAAGTGAATAATGGGCCTCCCCATGTGCCCTGTTTGTCAAAAATAATTACCCGTTGGATACAAACTAAGTATACCAGGGCCCTTAGGCCAATTACATAACTTCTGGGCCTATATATAGTCCTTATTTCACCTCATTTTTATTCCATACAAATTTCTCCAAACCCTAGGAGAGAGAAGAGAGAAAAGAAGAGAAAAGAGGAAACAGATGAGAGATTTTGGGAGATCGTTGCTGAGATTCTCTCCCACTACTCCATGCATTGAATCACCTTTCTATTACGCTACCCAACCTGTTTCAACTACGATTTTGGGTAAGAAATCCAAACCCTAATGCCGTAGTTAAGATATAGAATGGTCGTTTGTCAACCTAGCTAACAGATTTCATGATTTAGGTACCCATCGTTCCATTTTTGGGAATGTAGTGTTCGAACCGAGTCCGAATTGAATATTTCGACGAAAGGTGCAGACTATAAACGTTTAGGTTATAGTTGTAAATACTTTCAATGTCAACTAATGGTTTATATCTGACTTGATTACTACCATATTTTCATCCATGTGCCGATTTCGATAGATTTTACATGTATGAGCTATGTTGAATAAAATATGCATTCCATGTGTTTATTGAAATGTTTGTATGAACACGTAAATATGATTTATGCTCACCATGACTACTAGTCTAGGATTCATCGTTACTATATGCATGCCAACCTCTCTGCATAAGGATTTTCTAAAATATATGTTGTAACTAACCTAGTCTATATATTCGGTAAAGTGTAGTTTAAGTGCTTGATAAATTGTCTGAATGAGAAATTATTGATGATTTGTGTTTAATAGGAGTATTAAGATAGGATCTTCATTTACCTTAGTCATGTGCATAGTTTCTTTCATGTATTAATACTAGCTCTATGCAAATCATGGACAACATGCAAGTGTATGGTAACAGGAACAACATGTTTGATGAAATGATCAAATGAGGAATTTACTAAGATTATTTGTTAAATGTTGAGATGTTTACCACATGTGTTCACTCCCTACATCTGAGTAAGATTGGGGCTACAACGTGGCCGAGGCAATCGGTAACCGTCTCTGTTCAGGTGGCCGAATTAGTCCTGCCACACTGGATAAATTTGACGAATCCAGGTCGCACGACGATTAGCGACAATGGTTAGGATACGAGGGGTGCTTATGCACTCCATGTTGATTAAGTTGGCATGTGCTCACACCAATCGAACTTGTCTAATAAACTGATTGGCCTATTGTGTGGTTACTATGTATGGACACCACCGCTTAAATCTAAGGTACCCCCTCTGATGTAAAGGCCTGCTTTAACCATAGTACCACAATCTGCTAAGACTCATGAGCCAGGCATGGTGGTATGGGACACCGTGTTCGAGCTATCGGCCTATGCCGAAGTGATCAGCCACCCCGTAGTGACCAGTAAGCAAACTCAAACTCGTGGCTGAGTATGGTAGTATGGGACACCGTGTTCAAGTTGTCGGCCTACACCAAGGTGATTAGCCACCTCGTAGTGACCATGAGTATAAACTTATGAACTTACTTATCGACTGCTTTCCACTGAGAGTGATGACCCCACAACTCGCCTATCGTATGTGCTTCACTAGGAGTGACGAACCTTGATGGATCCTTCCGCTCGGGTCAATGATATAAAGGAGGTATCCTAGCTTCTCAAATCTACTGTATGAATAAACTTAATTAACCACTGGGCTAACATGACCATACATTGCACTGCATTAGTTAGGACGTGCTTTAAAGGCATGGAAGTCGCATAGGACGCAGTGTTGTCATATGCGATATGGTGTTGGCATTGCTTTTCAAGGGAGCTTTTAATGTGAGCGCATGCATTATTACTTACACTCCATTCCTGCATTAAAAAGAGTAACTAGGAAGTGATTGTTACGTTACTTTATCGTTACTGCTTGATTGACTTGATAATATGTTAACCTTTACCTTATAGTACCATTGAGTTGATCACTCACTCCCACAATGGGATGGTGTTTTAAAATTCTAACCAGACACTGGTTTAGATGCAGATGATGATGAAGTCTATGCAATGGAGAAGGACTTCATGGACAAGGAGGAGGAGTTCTCCTACTGTCAACTTTCAGGCGCGTCTATGTAGACCTTGAGCTGCTTTGCTGAGATACTTTTCTAGTTGGACATCTTACGTTTCTATATTTTGTATATTTTAAGATAAATCTTATATATATTAAACCCTATTACCTCATCATACTCTGGAGGTTGTGAACTGCTTACTTATTTTAATGCATATATGTCAGAGTTCCATTCTCTTAATTACATTATCTCTGGAGTATGATATGTTGTTTTAGTATAATCTCACTCATGTTTAATGCATTGATAGACGACATTTAAACATCATTATCCATATTGCATAAGTGATGTGTTGGATCTCGAGAGTAGAGCTTTGCTTGACCCTCGAAATTCAGGGCGTTACAATTTGGCAAACTAATCTTTATTCTAAAGCAGCTCTAAATTGGCAATCATAAAATAGTCTCAAGCAAATTTAAGATCTCTAGCAACTCTTAGCAACTACAAAACATTTGCTGAACCAAGAAGCTCAAAATCATACCATTCTTACTAACATGATACGAGCTAAACTAGGATAGCTTCATATGGAGCTCATGCAAATCACCACCACTGTTATGACTGGTACATTGTTAGCTCATTACTTACACAAAAGGAAGCCAAAAAGAAATCACTACAAAATCGGCTCAACTCAATGATGACCCCCTCATCTCACCCACATCCAAACTATCTCCATGACTTTCCCTGTTTAACCCCTGCCTCATTACCCAATGTCCCATATTATCAACCTCAATGTCACGCCCCAAACTCAGAAAATGGGCTCACAAAATTTCCGATCGCCGACAACCTCCGTAGTGCCCCATTCTCGGATCTCGGCACTCACATGCCAGATTTCGATCCTAGGATCCTATAAGGAGGATTTTCAGTATGATGTTTGTTGGTAATGGAGCATAACCACAAGCATAACCAAGTCATAAAGGCAACATCATCATCACTTATCCACAAATATAATCATTGGAATACAATGCTGAAAGGGAAATACATATATCAAAATCAAAGCTCTAAAAGACAGCTGCACGCTTCAAGCTCAACGCTGCTACAACCTAACGCCACTTGTACGCATCTATCATGCATAAGCTTATAGAAAGCTTAGAGGGTGGTGAAAGTGTGTGTAAGGTAAGTGCTAAGTTTACAACAAAGTCAATAAATCATACATTATCGGGATTAGCGAAAATACTAACAAGATCATGAATCATACGATATCAGAGTAAGTGGAAATATACTAGTAAGTCTATGAGTGCTATTAGCCATACCAAGGTTATGCAATGCAAAACATAATAAGACAATAACAGATGCTGAGGATGCAATGCAATATGCAAATCCTGACGAGCTACGAATACCAATAACCTCATTTAGGCCATATAAGTGCAAAAACATAGTAACCCAAAATGCTAAGTACTGCGGATGCAATGTAATATGCGTTGCAAATGAAATGACCATGCTGGAATGTGAAGTCAGAATGATAGTACACAGTATTGCAGGCTATAGGGTCCACCACAAGGGACTTCTATCCAAACCAGTCCCATACCTAAATTTTGATAGTCAGACTCAATATGGTAAACTCCTGATCTCAGGTTAGTCACGCGCCCAACCGAAATCCTAGGCATGCGATGATACACGTAATAAATAATTGTGCACCACCAGCCCGAGTGGATAGTGAATGAATAAAAGAATGGATATGCAATTCCTGCTCAATAAGTCCACATATCAGTACGGTTGCTCTCTAGAGAAATTGTTGGGGTCTATTACACTCCACATCGACTGCCTCTTCCCTATCTCCATAGCCTAGTGAGTGAAAGAGACCTCACTATCTACCTAGCTAGCAGTCCGCCAATACCTGCTTAGCTCATCGATAGCGGATTCATTTATGAGCTGGTCATACTCAGCCTAGCGTATAGCCCCCTCACTCGGGCAGATAAGGCCACACCCCCTCCCAACCGATCACGACACAGTGGGAGATGTGGCCTACTAGTATTCGACACTTGGGCGCTCATGTTCCACTCAGTCTAGATGTTGGGGCACCTCCTGGCCTTTGAGATTCTAAGATTTTCACCCAAGGACATCCTAAGTACCCACAATGCTAGAACCAAGTATTTTTAGTATCCCATTTAGCCATCCACGATGTGTCTGTGGAGGTCATGACTTTGATGTCGCTTGGGCGTACAATGATTAAGTCACATATATGCGAGATGCATGAGTCGCACCATCCAGTCATGTAGCAATCCTACACGTATGTCACGATAATGTGGGCACTCCGTCTCATAAGGAGTCCCATAAATAGTCTGCCCAATGGCGTATGCTATGATCAAACATTCCTCATATCAGGCATACATATGATGTATATGGGCATGAATCATGGAGTTATACTAAGCATTTTATATGGTGATAAACTATCCTCACAATAAAGATGGGCCTTGATGGCCTTCACACAGCAAGTATGGGCTTATCAATGGGCCCTAGGGATAGTTATAATGTGAACATTTAACCAACATTATTCTTACAATGTGGACGTCAAACCAACATTGCTCCCAAGGCATGACCCATGATAAATGTCATTACATAACCCATGGTGGAATGACACCATGCAATAGACCTTGTATACATCCCATTGGGCCTCAACCCATGTGCCTCAAATACATCAAATGGTCCTCATCATATGGTCCTCATATATGTCAAGGTAGGCCTCAACAACGGGCCTCATACACACACAGTGGGCCTCAATAACGGGCCTCATACACATCAAGGTGAGCCTCAATAATGAGCCTTGAATACATCACAATGGGCCTCAACCCATGGGCCCCAAACACATCATAATGGGCCTCAACAATGGGCCTTATACACATCAAGGTAGGCCTCAACAACGGGCCTTGAATACATCACATTGGGCCTCGCCCATGGGTCTCGAATACATCACAATGGGCCTCAACCCATGGGCCCCAAATACATTACATCAAGCCTCATCAAATGGGCCCCAAATACATCAAATGGGTCATATCAACAGGCCGACTCAAATGGGCTTCATGTATATCAATCAGGCCCACCCTTATATATTTTTGAGATCCAACCTATTCATAAGTTAACATGGTGATAGATGAAGTGAAAGTAAAAACATCAGCTTGATTGGAACTACTGTGGCCCTTAAGAAGTTTTGAATGGTGAATGTCACTGTCCGCACTATTTTCAATGGTGGGGTCCACTTGAACTATAGATCTGACTCATCCTACCTCTCAGACCATAAAATGATATCTCAAAATGGTTGGATGGTAAGGATACAACACATGCATCATGGTGGGTCCCACCGTCCAAGGCCTGGACGGTGTGGATTAGACATACATCACGGTGGCCCATAAAATTACTGCTGCATGTGCAGCGGTTGCTAGCCCACCATCAAAATAAGTGGACAGTGGGGGTAAACACATGCTTCCACATTGTGGATCAAGCCACCCTACTGATGCTACAGCAATATAGCTGATGAATGGTAGACTAGCCAATCCAATTTCAAAGAGGTGGGTCCGATGTAGGGCCCACCATCAAATATAAGATATTATATTATATTAATATATGTATTATTATTAAAATGACCACCATCCAGTCCAGGCCCTGGACATAAGGGATGGATGGTGCAAATGTAATACAATCATGTGGGACCCATAAAACTTGTGGATCTCAATTCAGTAGCCGCCTGCTGCTGGGTCCCACGTCCTTAGATAATTAACGGTGTGGATACAACGCATACACCATGGTGGGGCCAGCATTGGGACCCACGGTCCCTACCTCCCTCTCATATGCAACGCAGTAGGACACTGCGCGTCCTCTAGATAGCAGCAGCGCCTACTGTATATGTATGTGTGTGTGTGTGTGTGTGTGTGTATATATATATATATATATATATATATATATATATATATATATTGAAAAATGGTTTTCTCTGTCGTTTTTCCTAGGTGAGGTCCACATCATAGGAATCCGTCCTAGCCATTGGTCTCTATGGCTCAAGATAACCAAACAAGCCCAATATTCAATATATTTTGGGGTGTGGAAACATCAGGGTGTATTTCAATGGTAAAAACCTTGCCTTCTATGCTATGGCCCACTGAATGATCGGATTGTCTCCATTTTTCGGCTCAACGCCTAAAATGGTCTAAGAAAATGGATAGACGGTGTGGATTGAATTCATATATCATGGTGGGGCCTGCACAAGTGGCCTACCCCAAGTTTCAAATCAACTTTATATATATATATATATATATATATATATATATATATATATATATATATATATATATATATATATATATATATATCTTTATCCATTCCAGTAACGTCCAGTGTCCCTGAACATTGGACAGTTTTGGATACAACACATTAAGGTGGCCCCACCTTCAGACGTGTTGTCCAGGTGGGCCACCATATGCATGGATGGTGTGGATATGACATACATCAAGGTGGGGTCCATCTAAGTGGGCCACACGGCTACATCATCATACTTAAAATAAATGAAAGAGGGAGGGAGGGAGAGAGAGAAGAGGCACACGTGTGATGGAGGGCTCCACCACTATGAGCCCTCCCTTGCATTTAATCATACATAAGTGGGTCACAATACATGTTGGCCCACTAAATGAAAATCAACGATGGAGATTCCTTCTCCACCAAAATGGAAGATCTAGATGACCTCTAGCCATGCAAAGAAAATAAACATCGTGATTGGGTTCATGGGGAATGTCCGCATCATGGAATGATCATGTGGATCAAAGTGGGCCATCAGCCACACGTAGGGTCCAAAGTGAGATCCATACCAACAATCGGTAGGCCTCACTTAGCCCTTCATCAAAAAAAGGAAATCTAGGCCTAATAGAGCACCCACCATTCGATCTTTTTACTCTGTTAGAAGGCCGATCTCCTTGTGCTTCACTTTGATAGAGGGTGATGAGAGTTGAATGGCTAGGATGAAAGATTTTAGGGTGGGAAGTGGGCCACACAACACTCTTTTCTCTCAAGAAAAACATGGACGTCCACACTCTTTTACTTCTTTGGTGTTACTTAGAAAGTGTGAAGAGAAAGAGAGAGAGAATGAGATGGTTGTAAGAGAGAGGTGATGGGTGATAGAGTAATGGATGTGAGGTGAGTGATGGGTGAGGTGATAGATTTGTTGACTTTTGGGGTTTGCTTGACTTGTGGAGAAAGAATGGGTTGCTCTTGTACTTGAAATAATGTGATTGATGGATTGATTTGAGTGATTGATTGATGGGACATGTTGTAGAGATTCTCTTGGGATTGTAAATGCTCGGTATTTTCTTGAAATAAACGTAGGCCCACATCTTTTGACCTGGGTATCAGGTCGGTGCGCGAGTCACGGCGTTAGAACCGTGACAACAGTGCGGTCGCAATGGTTCATCTCTCAGATTAAGCTAACTCAAATCTATAGGATATGACTTAGGGTCGTGAAAAAATATCGATCATAGGTCGCAGGTTGCCGGAATTCGACAGGAAGGATCACTGGAGTCGACGGAACAGTACAGGCTAGGATACAGGTCTTACACTCAACCTCTTCACATACCACCTAAACCTCTAATCCTTTCGAAGATCCAATCCCTTTAGCCTTTCAAACCTTCTTGCAGCAACAGGAATCCTCATCACCTTCTACCCCCAAATCTACCCTCTTTATAAGCCCTTCCAAAATACTCAAACCATCTACTCCAAAGTCTCCTCCCCCTACATACTCCACATGCAAATGTTGCTCGCATGATTTAAAATTTTGTTAATCATCTTATCGGACATCTCAAAGACCGGTGGAACAGTCTAGGGTAATATCAACAACTTCAACCTCTCCAGATGTAGTTAGTTGATGCTTTCATGGGCCTTTTTTTGGTGAATTTGTAGGATGTATGAATACTTATAATGAAACAACTCGAGCCAGTTTCTCAAAGCCAAGTTGTGTTCCTTTAACAAAAAGGACTTAGCAGACATACTTGAATTCTCTCCCTCAAGCTTTGAGAGATGAGACCTTAAAACTCCTTAACATGAAGGGCCATAATCTTCAACAGATATCATTTAGTTTGATCCATTAGTCCAGTATCTAAGCGGTAGAGAAACTGTGCATTTAGTATGAGTTCATGAAATATATGGACCGCCTAGGAAAATGCCGCCTCAGTTCAAGATGTGACCAACTTGATCTTTCGATCAAATACAAAGATGACTGTGCATGCCATAGGAAAAAGAAGCATAATTTCAAGAAATTCAATAAACCATTGGCTCACCGTATTCCTTCCAATAAGTGAAAAAGATGGAAGTTATTTGAGAAGAAACAATTTCAGAAAAATACGACGGACCAATGTTTCCTTTGTGGCAGACGAGGGCACTTCTCCAAAAATTGTCCCTAGCATTAAAAAAACGCAACATGGCCTCTTACAGATAGCAACTGCCTTGGGAAAGTATACTGAATCTTGGATATTGAATCTATTTTCTCAGTCACTAATGATTTTCATCCTGATGATGTTCTTTCCCTCCAATAAGAATTATGTTCAGTCTCCAGCAACGACGATGAAGAATCTCTTGAGGTTTTTAAATCTCTTCTAACCATCCTTCCAAAAGTCTTTCCAATACTTCAACTAACCCCTCTTATTCCTGTCCATATCCTACCTAAACCATATAGCCAACCCATCCCTGTTATAGCCCATCTCGATACCGGTGCATTTTCCTCTCTTCTCAACCCTAAAATCCTCACTAAATTTGGGATATGAGTCTCTGTACTTGATTGTCAGGTTCTGGGGGATAACAATAAGGGTGGGGTGTCTACTCCCTTTAACACTTGGTTACAAGAAACCTTTGCCAAAGAGGGGCATCTATAGACACCCCGACCATGGTTGACAAGTTATTCATAACATAGTAGGAACTACCTTAGTTGAATTAGTCAAACCCAGTCCAACCTAGTCAACTTAGTCAAACCCAGTCCAACCCAATCAACTCAGTCAAACCCAATCGAACTCATTTAAACTAGTCCGCCCAAATTCAAGCCTGATTTTGAACCCAAAACCAAGCTCATTAGTGTTTTAGACCACAATAATGCAATTCCAACTAGAGGGAAGACACCACCCAGGAGCACCCCTATAAAAAAGGGGTCATCCACATGGTGGGTGGCGCATAATGTGCAGCTTGCCATGTGAACACATTCCATCTTTCGCAAGGTAGTTAGGTTAGGTGATGACATTGGCTAACTTTCCTTGATAAATGCGCTAAAGTGGAAAAGACCTCAATGCCCTTACCTTTGGCCAAAATTAAGGCACTTTCCTCTTTTTCCAACCACTCAGATTGTGCCACATGGAAGTAGCCAATCCTAGCCCTTAGAGTCCTTTTACCCTTAAAGTTTTCAAGAATTACCCAAAAATCAACCCATAAACCTGTAAAGACCCCATCTCCCTTCACTTCTCATATCACTCACCATCCATCAAGAGAGATTAAAGGAAAAGAGAGAGTGAGAAGGATCCCATCCATCCACCAAGGAGTAAGAGAGCATAAGAGAGGATGCTCATCCTGCCTTATGTTAACCTAGCCAAGCCCTAATCCTAGTGTAACACCCCGGATTTTGGCCAACCTGGGATTAGACGTCCTTAGGCAATGGGTCAACTAAAATACCTGAAAAATCGCTCAGAACCCAATTCCATAGCCAAAGAAATCACTTAGGATTAATTCCTTTAGAAACTAAGCACAAGTTAGCTAGCGCAACGCTAGAGTAGCTGGGAAATAGTCCCTGATCGCTTTAAATACGTTCTACAAGACCCAAATCGAGTAGAACCAATGACTCTATAAAACTCTGTAACCTGGGATCAAACTCTAAACCGGTTTGTTCTCTGGACCGCTTTGAAACTTTGTATTGGATCTAGACCGCGCGTCGAAAGTCCGATACCTACTATCTTAGACCGTTAGAACCGCCTAGCTGGACTTGATAATCAATTCGAAAATCAAGTCCAACCGATAATCACAGACTATTTCATTGAGCCCGGACTGAAGAGAGTGCAAATAGGGACAGATTTGGAATTTGAAATTCAAATCTGGTACACAACTTGATGCATCAGTATTGAGCGTTCTGACCGTCAGAATTCATCCAAATTACACCCCCGGATCAGGAAAAATTTTTATTTCATATCATGAGACTTGCAGACCTGATCTACGTGCGGTGACCGCTGAACTGAAACTGGACCGCCACGTGCAATCTGCGAACCCTGCCAGACTGAAAACTTAATGTATGCTAGATCCAGTATGCATGAGCTTAAGTCCGACCGCATTTGGCCAGGGGACCACTAGAAATGGTCTTTTGGACCGAAACAGCCCCGATTTGGTTACCCCTCAAGTGAACCTTGTTCCCAAGCCTATTTCGGGCAAGATATAGTTTATAAAAGGGGTTGAAACCCTCACTCCTCTCTCCCATCCGTATTTGCAAAAAGCCCTAGATTGGGAGAGAGAAAAGGTGAGAGCTTGTGAGAGAAGGTGGGAGAGAATTCCCTGCTGCTTGTGTCACATGCTGTACGTGCTTAGGCAACGCACTCCGATCACTTTCCTGGCGATTCATCCACGTTTTCAGGTAAGAAAATACCTTAGAAGTTGCTGATTTGAGGTTCCTTTTGTTTCCTAGCGAAGTAGCTAATAGAACTTGTGTATTAGGTCCTCTATTCGCCGTAGACGAAGCGTATACGCTCCGTTCGAATTTACACATCCATAAGAGACAAGGTGCGGATTTTAGATGCTTTGATTGACTATTTTCAATGCTTTCAATGTCGTTTAATAGTAGATTATTGACGGCAACGCCGTTTGACATGTACAACATGCTTTCCGTTTCCTATTTCGTAAACTAGCGAAGAATATGAGATTTAGGGCATTTTAGTCATTTGTAGGAAGTACAGATTTCATTCATATTTTGCTGATATGATTGACATGATTTGTTGTCGCATTAGAATGTTAGGAATGCTTGCATAATTATTTTGGCGAAGAGATTTGCCTAAATGCGCACTTCGGGTCGACATACTATATGTAGACTTAAGTGTGTAGTGTAAGTGTTTGTATAAATGTTTGTATTAGTATGTATTAAATTAAATGATGTTATTAATTAGTTTGAGATTGATTTCTCAATTAATATGCTGGTGTAAATGGTTACCTACATGTTAGCCATATGCATGATTTCATTATATGAATGAAATGCATGTGCTTGATGATTCGCTTAAGTTGTATGTTATAACATGTGTTTGATGATTTCATTATAATTTAGTTTGAGATTGAATTCTCAATTAATATGCTAATGGAAATGATTTCCTATATGTTGGTGATATGCATAATTTCACTATATGTATGAAAGGCATGTGTCAGATGATTTACTTAAGTTGTACGATATAACATGTGTTAACATACTCACATGGTTGTGTTTCATTTCCAATACTCTCACACGATTGCTGATGTGGATTCATATGTGTTTGGGACTATACTTAGTCCAGGCAGTCGGTAACCGAGCGAATTCGTGGTTAGCTTTTCTTAGCCACGAATGACGCGTCGATGAACGCGAGCCGTATTCTGGAGTTGACGGCAGTGGTTAGGCCACACGAAGTGTTTTACGCACTTCATGTCGTTCGACTTGAGATGCGATCGCGCTAGTCGAGCCCGTCAAGTAACCCGACTGGCCGTTGTATGTTTACCCTGCATGAGTCATAACTGCTTGAACCTAGGGTACTGAACTTACCATCGTAAACCCTGTTAACCATGGTACCTTGATCCACAAAGACTTATGAGCCCGGCATGGTGGTATGGGACACTGTGGTCGAGTTGTCGGCCTACGCTGGGGCCACAAACCTCCCCGTAGTGACCAGTGAGCACCTATGACTCGTGAGCAGATTATGGTGGTATGAGACACTATATTTTTATTGTCGGCCTACATTGATAAGGTGATGGGGGAGCGGAGGAACGAGTGCGTGTAATAGCCCTGACAGTCCTTTGTAGTGACCGCGAGCATATTCTGAGTCTACGGGAGGCGACGACCCTTCCGTAGCAGTAGAGTACAGTAGGCCTGTATTGATAAGGTGATGGGAGAGCGGTGCAACGAGTGCGAGCAACAGCCCTGGCAGCCCTTGCAGCGACCTACAAAATATATATCGTATGAGATTACAAGGAGTGACGACCCTAGACAGGATCTGTGTTGGGATTGATACAAGGAAAGTACCTTAGTTTCCCAATCCTGCTGTTTGAATGGACTAATAACAACTCAGCAATCATATCACCATTACATTGCATGTGCCTGGAAGATGTGGAGCACTTGAGGGAGTGCGGCATGCCGCGGTCGTAAGATGGTGCCGTATGAGGGAGATCGTCGGTGAGGGCATCCATCATGTCATGTCATATTGCATTAACAACAGTATTAGGATTGTTTGATTTACTTCTTTACTATTATCGCATGATTGATTTGAGAACATGTTAATCCTTGCTCTATTATTCCACTGAGTTAGCTACTCACTCCCACGTTACAGGATGGTGTTTTCGGACACCCACTAGTCCCTTTTTATGATTGCAGATGATGGCGCTGCTTGAGAGGTGGAGCTGGACTTGATGATGATGAGGAGGATTCCTCCTTTATGCGTGTTCTGATTGACGGGATTACAGGGAGATTGATTAGATACCTTAACACTTGTCATTTTATATTTTTAGAGAACTCATGTATATTCTCTTTATTTACTTTTGGAGTATACATGTATGTATATAACCTGGTAACATGTTCACACTCTGGAGACATACAACAGTTTATATATATTATACATACTATCACAGTCTGGAACTGTCTAGCTTGTAAATTTAACTGTCTCTGGAGTAGGATATGCTGTTCTGGCTTAATCTCACTCATGTTTAATACATTAACACAGACAACATTCAATCATACATATCTATATTGCATAAATAACATTTTGGAACTCGGGAGTTGGGTTTTTACTCGACCCCTTGATTTTCGGGATGTTACACCTAGCCACCTAAGTCACTTAATGTCAATCTAGTCCATTTGAATCAATCCTTGTGATAAAGTTGTCCACCCATTCATCTAGTTCTGAACAAGTTCATTTATACTTGCATAGTATCGTCCATCGTCATTTCCACTTCAACTCATCTGTTAGTCTAATTAGTCCAAGTGTATGCTTTGTGACTCGCTGTTATACTGGATCTTGCTTATAAAAAAAACTTGATCTGACTAGCCTTTGACTGCTTCTTCAAGGGGGTAAGTTTGGGTAGATTTGTCTGACACGGGGCATCACTTGTTGTAGGCACCACATCAATATACAAAATCGCACACACATTTGCATTATTAGTACATAAGAATCAACCCAATCCCTGATATTTGATTTATTCTTGGGAAGTAGAGACCATACACTTGAATGGGTAGAGAGAGGTGCTTAACACCTTCCCTCTTTCTAATCATGGTCCCTTACCTAGAATTTTTAGTCGCATATCAAGAGCCATTTTAGGTAAGGAAATATGACAATTCCTTCTCATAAGGTTTCTACAAACTCTAGCCAATAGTGAAAATTTGTATCGTTAGCTAGTGGAGACTCCAAGTCAAATATAATAATCACACACTGCAAATACACATGAAAGCCCTAAAAAGGCAACTCATCAGGTTAATCCGCCTGGGATCTAGCATCCACACATGGTATCACCAAAAGACTCCTTAAGTAATTTTTTACAATTTTTTTAGTAGGAAACATGAATATGGCTGACTAAATGTTGATATCTAGATCATTGCTAAGATTCATAATCAAACCATCAAATAAACCTATCATTGAAAAGAGTAGAAGTGCAATGCTTTCCTTACTGTAAAATTTTTACATTGACCTCTGTAAATCTGCTAAGGAGGATATTAAATTGATTCAAGTATTCTTGTAAAGAGGACTTCTCCTTTGGCTTAAAGTTGTATAATTGCTAGTGGAGAAACATACGTTTGACACTAATTTCCCTTTATGTAAGTACCATAATTTATTCCATAAACTTTTGGCAATGTGTTTGGTTGGACTCATTAAACAAACTAAATCATTTAGTGAAAGAAGAAAATTTATTATAACTAATAAGTTTTTCACTAAATCATTTGGTTAGCTTCCTTTTTCTTCTTTTGATCGCAATTACATAGCCTTCACTAACATGGTGTTCATCTTTAAGTTCCACAACATGTAATTAGATCTGTTGAACTTCTATACCCCTTATTTTGTAGAACTCAATCCAACCATCTAAATAAAGTTGCAACATGAATGCCAACATCAATTTCATTTTAAAAGGATTCTCAACCTTTGGCTTTGTACCAATTTTTTAAGAAAAGACTTGCATGCAATTAATGCAAGCAAAGCAAAAACCTCACAAAAGAGCAAACTAATATAATGGCTTAAGTTGCATAACGATTTATGGGGTTTTACAATTTCATACTCTATGGGGAAACAACATAAAGTTTCTTCTTCACCAAAATAAAAGAAATTAAAGAATTCAAAGCAAATCACTCTCTCTCATGGTTTGCGAAGTCCTTTTTTGTGCAATTTTGTGAGAAACACATTTCCTACTTACTTTTTTTTTGGTTGAAAAATCAATAAATTAGTTTTTCTGCCTCCATGCCTAAGGAAAGCATTTTCCCTTCATCAAAGGAAATAAAATTTTAAGAAATAAACCTAAATGTGCCACCATAACTTCGATAGTCTTATGTATGCCCCATTTTCCAATGTAACACCCAACGTGATATGGTCCATGTGATTTGGACAATACTATTATAGCTTCATATGTGCTAACTTGATATTTGATCCCTCTATCCCTCACATTTGGCAGTTCCTGTGATGGCATGAAGATAGACATTACCATTACAGGTTATGTGATTTGGACAATGCCATTATAACATTACATGCACATGCTAAATGCAGGAACAATAATGAAAAGGGTGACTCATTTCACACAGGAGATTTTCTTTCTTTTACTATAGGCCCCACATCTAGTATACATGCACAGTGCCTTTTTAATGGGCTGGGTCGAGGGTTATAGGGGGCCACTTTAACTAGGGGTTGCTGGAAATTTGTGTCCCTTGCACCTCACATGCTAATGCAACACATGTTCCTTTGTTTATCTTCAATTACTCCATATGTCCCATATGTGCTAATGTACATGTGCTACCCTCTAGCTTTAAGTGCCCATATGTTAAGTGTGTCAGAGTGTCTCATATGCCATGTGTTGTTGGGGGACCCTAGAAGCAAACCCTGAATTCAAATCAAACAAGGAAAACCCATGGTACAAAGCGACAACAAAATCTACTATGAGTAATAAAATACAAGAGATAAAATCACTTACATATGCAAAACTTTTTAGAAAACCCTAACCTCCCTTTAAACCCCTCGTAGAAATGTTTAAGCTCTCTTAATCATACCTTAATCCTGCATTACACACACATATTATATATATATATATATATATATATATAGTGTTACACTTAGAATAGGAAACAAATTACATAATTACGTAAAATTACATGAGTCGTCAATCTAAGAATTCATTGATCGAAATCAATGGAGCAACCCTCGATCGATCGAAAGCCACATGTTTAATTGCTCGAACATGCTTAAAAGGGTCCAGAGAGTTTACAAGTATATCTTAAATTGTGTCGATTGCTCGAACCTCCCAAGTCAATCAACTAAAGTTGTCCAAAATTGTCCAAAGACTAATCTATATAATTTGGGGTTCACTCACCAATCAATCGAGACCCTTGTTTCATGTATAAATTGAAGATATCTAGACAATAATCTCTACCATGACTTCAATAATCATGAACTAAAGCTTCAAGCTCCATTCTAATCGCCTCCATCATAGCTTCACCATTTTTGTCGGTTCTCGTACACACTTTATCTCCATTAAACCTTTGCCAGACCCAGAGAAGTCGAATAGAATTTGAACTTCTCTGTAGGAACCACCTTTATAAGCATATCCACCGGATTCACGCTCATGTGGATCTTCTCAAGAGTAACACCCCTTCCTCAAGCACCTGTTGAATAAAATAATGATGAACATCAATATGTTTAGTTCTATAATGGTAAACCAAATTCTTTTCCAAGTTGATCGTTCTTTCATTGTCATAATTAATTGGCATGACCTCCTATTGAAGCCCCAACTTATTCATCATTCCTCTTAATGATAACGCCCAAATATTACATATTTATCCCCCATTTTGAATTACCTTTAATATACAAATCAAGTTAATTATTTCAAAGTTAAATTAAGTGTGTTTTATGTGCAACGACTAAATTGGAGCCTAAAGATAAATCTGAGTTAAAGGTGACAGTTTAAAGCCTAAAAGATGATTAACTGAAGAATTGAAGAATTAGAACTACATATTAAAGAATTAAAGCCCAAGAGACGATGATCAAGCATGTAAAGGAATCAATGAGGAAGATCAACAAACCATGTTTGAAGAGAAGTAAAGAAATGAATATAAAAAAGAGGTTAAAATTTTAGGCTAGAAAATTCAAAGTCCAAAAATGCAGGGCAAAAAATTCAAAAATTTAAAAAATTCAAGAAATGACCCCACAGTTTCGCTGGATATTTTTATAACCTTTGATCGATCGACAACATGGGGTTAATCGATTGAGAATCTCTTGAATTTCATAGATTGCTCGCTAGACATGTTTTTTGCATGTTTGATCGATCGATCAACTTAGTTTGATCGATCAAAGATTCCTCAATGCCTCTCAATCAATCAAGTGTTTTAATCGATGATTTTGCTGGATATTGTGAAAGTGTGGAACTTGTTTTCATTTTTTATTGGGACTGGTCCAAGGTAGGGGTTGATTGATTGAGAATCCCTTGAATTTCACAGATTGCTCGTTGGGCCTTTTTTGCATGTTTGATCGATCGATTGACATAGTTTGATCGATTAATTCCTCGATGCCTCTCGATCGATCAAGTGTTTTGATTGACAATTTTGCTAGATGTTGTGAAAGTGTGAAACTTGTTTCCAATTTTGATTGGGACTAGTGTCACACCCCAAACCCTTAAATTGGATTCACAGGAATCCCGATCGCCGAATCCGGTGCCGACAGCCTCCGTAGTACCCCATTCTCGGCTCCTAGCATTCATATGCCAGATTTTCGATCCTGGAATCCTACAAGGAGGATTTTTTTTTGTACATTTAACTAGTAATAAGCATAACCACAAGTTTACCCAAATCATAAAGGCAACATCATCATCACATATCCACTAATATAATCATTTGAATACAATGCTGAAAGGGAAATATATATGTCAAAATCAAAGCTCCAGAAAATAGCTGTACGCTCCAAGCTCAATACTGTTGCAACCTAACATCACCTGCACGCATCTATCGTGTATAAGCTTATAGAAAGCTTAGAGAGTGGTATAAGTGTGTACACGAGATAAGTGCAAAGTATTCAATACAATATCATAATCATACAATACCGGAAAGCTATTAATCCATAAACCATACAATGACTGAATAAGCAGAAACACTGATAAGAGCAGGAATTATCAGCGTAAACAGAAATAATGACAAGATTATAATCATGCGATAACAGAATAAGCAGAAGTATGAACAAGTCCATAAGTTAATCAATATCAGAATACGCAATATAGGACAGCTATGCAAATGATGAGTCATAGATAATCAAATGTCGAATGACAAGGATATAATGTAATACACAATTCAAAAGATCTAACAAATATCATCACTCTCATCTAAGTCACAGGAATACAAAAACATAACAACCCACAATGCCACACGCCGAAGATGTAATGGAATATGCAGTATATGGTGCTAATGGAATGACCATGCTGGAGTGTGATGTCGGGATGATAGTACGTAGTATCGCAGGCTACGGGGTCCACCACAAGGAACCTCTATCCAAACCAGTCTCATACCTAAATTTGGATAGTCTGAATCAACGTGGTAAACTCCTGATCTCAGGTTAGTCGTGCGCCCAACCGAAATCCTTGCCATAACGAAGATACACAACAATTAGTTACGCACCACCAGCCTGAGTGGATAGTGAATGGATGAATGAATGAGTATGCAACTCCTACTTAGTAGCCTGTCAGTATAGTAGCCTGCCAACCGCTGGTAGCTCACCCAGTGTGGTAACTCGCCCAGGACTCAGCCCCTCCCACATCACACCTGCCCACATCAGCGTCCGCCCACGTGCGCCCGCCCACATGCACAAAAGTGACGGGTGTCATAATATCATGTCAGTCCTCATATCAGTACAGTTCCTCTCTGGGAAAATCACTGGGGTTTATTACACTTCACATCACCTGCCGTCCCAATCAAGCACACAACTGGGTAAGTGGAAAGACCTCACTATCCGCCTGTCAGTAGTCTACCAAAACCTACCCGGCTCACCGATAGTGGACTCATTCCTCGAGCTGGTCAAACTCAGCCTAGCCATGCCTACTCCCTCGGGCGGATAAGGCCGTACCCCCTTCCAATCGACCACGACATAGTGGAGAGCGCAGCCATCTGGTAATCGGCACTCAACGCTCATCTACCCACTCGGTCTAGACGTTGGAGCATCCTTTGGAACCAAAAGGGTGTTTAGAGATTTTCACCCTATGGCGGCCCAATGCTCGAACAGATTTTTGGTATCCCATCTGGCCATCCACGATATGCCTGTAAAGGCTACGGCCCTGATGTCACTAGTGCATACAGTAATCACAACACAATGCAAGATGCATGAGTCATACAATCCAATCATGCATCAATCCTGCGCATGTCATGTGCTCATGTGAGATAATCTCCACCTATCAGGGAATCTCACATCATCCTGCCCAATGACATATGCAATGGTCAATCACATCTCATAACAAACATGCAGATAATGCGAATGGGCATGTATCATGATGTTATGATGTCACATACTCATAAACAGTATCAATAACCGGCGTCGACAATGTAGACTTTTAACCAACATTGCCCCCAAGGAATGGCCCACATAGAATCAAATATATAATGGGCACATGGCCTCACACAAGGGCTAAATATACGAAATAGGTGGGCCCTGGTATGGGCCTAACACATCATAATGGGCCTTGCCCATAGGCCTCAAATACATCTGGATGGGTCGCACCCATAGGCCTCAGATATATCACAATGGGCCTCAAATATACTTCGCAGGTGAGTCACATACATGGGTCTAATATACATCAGTATGGGCTACATCACATAGGCCTAATATACATCACTATGGCCACAACCCATGGGCTTTAAATACACAATAGGTGGGCCCTACACATGGGCCTCCAATTTATACCACGGGTGATCCTCAATGGACGGGTCACCAATACAACAGGATGGGCCTAATGACATGGACCCCATAAATATATCGAATAGGCCGCACCAATTGGGTCTTACATACATTGCAATGGGCCATGACCTATGGGCCTTGCATACATCACAATGGGCCTTACAACATGGGCCTCATATATATTTAAGGTGGGCCTCAACAACGGGCCTCATACACATCAAGGTGGGCCTCAACAACAGGCCTCATACACATCAAGGTGGGCCTCAACAACGGGCCTCATATACATTAAGGTGGGCCTCAACAACGGGCCTCATACACATCAATGTGGGCCTCAACAACGGGCCTCATATATGGCCTTAGCAACAGACTGCAAATATATTAAGATGGGCCTAATCAATCATATGGGCTAAATCAATCAAACGGCCGATACGAGCAGGCCGATCAAATGGACCGATACAAATGGGCTATACATCATGTAGTTATACTAAGCATGTTATAAAGTAATGCCCTATCCTTACAACGCAACTGGCATAGACGGCTTACATACAACAAGTACGGGCCTACCAATGGGCCCTAGGGAGAGTGGCAATGCAGACATTTAACCAACATTATACTTGCAATGTGGACGTCAAACCAACATTGCTCCCAAGGTGTAGCCCGTAGTGAATAACATTACGTAAACCAGGTTGGGATCACACATTGCAATGGACCTTAGGTATACCCCATTGGGCCTTAAATACATCAAATGGGCCATGTCATATGGGCCTTTTACTCATCAAATGGGTCACATCAATGGGCTGCACCAATGGGCCTTAAATAGTTCAACAACTAGCTACATTCATGGACCCAATTAAATTCAACTGTGGTGGGCCTCAAAAGTGCATTCATTAAGCCCAACATTTAAGGAACTAAAGGTATAAATCATTTCCTCTAAGATCTTTATAATATGGTGGGCCCCACTCCTCAAAATTTCAGCTCAAGGCCAGCATAATTATAACATGTTGCTGTCCTAAATTTGGGCACTCCATTGGAGTGGGTCCAAGGCCTCTAAAACTATAAAAATTGAGGGTCAAGGTCCCTCATCATGCATACAATGAGAGAAAACCCAAAAAGGTGGCCCACCATCAGAAGAAATATTTTTGAATTATGGTTTTTTTTATCAAGGCATATTGCTGGATTGCACAACAGAAAAAATCTAGGAGTCCAACCATCTTGGCCCATTCTTTTGGATACCAAACGGGATCACTTGAGGTTGAAATTTCACAGAGTGATACTTCCATAGGTGGGCCACACCCCCACAAAATTTCATAATTTTTAGATATCTCTAAGTATTTTAATTAATTTAAACAAAACAGACTGTCCAGAAAAATCGGACAGACCTGGCCGTCCCAACGTGGTGGGCCAGTCCGGCCCTCACCACGGTGTGTACAGGGGTCCATTGGCTATGAAATTTGGTAGGTGGATTTTAACATAAGTAGACCATACTCTTAAAAAAATTTCAAAATTTTCGGACATCTGTAAATATTTTAATTCATTTATATAAATCAATCTGTCCTGAAAATCGGACTGATCTGGACACCATATTATAATGGGCCGGTCCCGCCATCACCATGTTGTGTACAAGTGTCCATTGGTCCCAAAATGTTTTAGGTGGGTCCTACCATAAGTAGGCCACCCTCCTGAAAATTTTTATAATTTTTAAACACCCATAGGTATTTTAATAAATTTCAAAAATCCAACTATCCATGGTGGAATGTTGCTGGAACAGTTCAGAAAATCCAGACTGTCCACCTCACTTGGACCACACCTTTGGGACCCCAATGAAGGTCAGTTGGGGCTAAAATTTGGGGGACATCAAGATGAGATCTCCACCTTTCAGAAAAGTATATTTAATAGGTATGAATAGTTTCCCAAAGAGTCCCAAAATCTGGTACAAAAACAACCAGAAACTGTCCAGAAAATTCTAGACAGCAACATGTACTTAGATAAAATTTATTATATAAGTGAAATAAAAAGGGAAATACATTAATGGGCCACACACATCAGGAAATAAAATGAGGGAAAAGAGAGATAGAAGGACAATCCGGCCATAGGAAAAGGGGATCCGCCACTATTGAGCCCTCCCAAGATCAATCACACCCGCACATCATACCTAGATTTACATTTACAACATGGATCTTGCACATGCATGGCCTATAATTAAAATGCATGGTGAGGATGTCATCCCCACCATGGTTATAAGGTCTACATGATCCAAACATAATATGATATGAAATAAAACTACCATGATGAGGCCCATAGAGAAAGGCCTCATGCATGGATCATGCATGCATAAGGTAGGCATTAGGCCACAACCATGGGATTATGTGGGATCTCCACCATTGATTGGTGGGTCCTACACTTTCCTCATGAAAGAAAAAAAATATCTAGGCTATAGAAATCAGATTTTTTACATCTAGAGGAGCACCCACCGTTCGATCTTCTTGCTCCTATGAGTTCCTTAGCACCTTAGTTTTGATTCTAATGGAGGAGATGGGGAATGGATGGTTAGGATGGGAGATCATGGGATAGGAAAGTGGGCCACACTTGAAGTTTTAAAAGAGAGGGAGAGGCTTGGAGACTTCTCATACGTATGAGATTTCTCTCCTTAGATTTTTTTGAGTTTGAAAATGAGAAAGAGAGAGAGAGAGTTGTAAAGGGAGAGAGAGATGGGTGATGGATGTCGTGAGTGATGAGTGTAAGAAAATCTTGACTTTTGTGGCCATTTGTATAAGAAAAGCATGGGCGGTGCAAGAACTTTTTGACTTTGAGGGCTTTTAGTGTAAGAGAGGTATGGGCTTGTAAGAGATTCTTGACTTTTGTAGTTGCTTGGGAATGGGTGAAAGGTGATGTGTACTTAACATGTACTTGACATGTACTTGACATGTACTTGACATGTGATGGATTGATGGATTGATGGGATTGATGTGACACCTCGTAGATATTCTCTTGGGTTTCGCAACGCGCGGCAGTTTCTTCGCACCGAATGTTGGCCCACATCTCTTGACCAGGGTATCGCCTCGGTGTGCAAGTCACGGCATCGGAACAACAGCGACGGTGCGGTCGCTATGGTAAAGGTCTTGGGTTGAGTCGATACGGGTTGACGGCATACGAATCAGGGTCGCACGTAAAAATTGGTTAAGGGTCGAAGGTTGTCGGAATTCGACCAGTAAGACTGCGGAAGTCTATGGAACAGTACGGTTTAGGATACGGGGCTTACAACTAGTCCAATGCAGTGCAAATTCGGTTCTAAAGGCTATTTAAAGGATTCTAAACTCATTTTTAGAAAGATCCAAATAAGGAGGGAGAAAGAGAGAGATCCATAGAGTTCATCTTTGAGTTTCTTCTCATTCTTAGTTTGTTTTTATGTTTTATTTCTATTTAGATTAGCTATGTGTATCTAATAAGGGGTGAAGCTTTTTTAATTTATTACAATGTTCTAGTTTATTGATTCATACTTTGAATTTTCTAATGATTTTTTAATTGAATTAGATTTTAATTTACTTTAAAGCTTTTGGATTGTTTATTTCTTGATTCGTTGTGAATTCTGGGTACATCATAGATGCTTTGAATTCCTTGCGATTGATGTCTGAGTGCTTCATGAGAAAATTGTTAAATTAATTTAACTGTTTAATCTTCTAATTAGAATGGATTTGAATCTAATTCTAGTTGATTTATAGAAGATTAATCGATGAACTACACATTGTCACTACTAGAAGTGGATCTCTAGATCCTTAGTGATTTTTAATTATTATTTTTTTAATCCCGCCTCAATATGTTGCGGTTTTAAATCTTAGATTAGCTTTAGTTTTGTTCTCACATTCCCTATGGATTGACCTTGGTCTTACCTAGACCAAGTTATTACCACTTCACAATGCTACACCAATCCCTAAGTTGTATCACTCAACCAAATAACTTCTTTGAATGTCTTTGTTGTTGCCATATACTCAGCTTTGATTATGTAAAGAGCAACCACAAATCGAAGCTTTGACATTCAACTGATCGCTCCACTTGTTAACACAAATGAGTAACCGAAAGTCGACTTTCTGTCGTTCACATTTCCTCTGTAATTGGCCTCCACATAGCCTATAAATTTCTGTTCAGATTTTTTAAATGTTAAGACGTAGTTTGTTGTACCTTGTAAATAATAAAGTAGCCATTTCATTACTGCTTGATGGGGTTTGACATATATTTGTTCACAACACCAATTGTACGTGAAATATTAGGTCTTGTAAAGACCATGGCATACATAAAAGTACCAACCGTGCTAGAATAGGACACAGAAGACATAAACTACTTTTCTTCATTTATAATGAGATAATGCTTGAAGAAAGCCGAAAGTGAGTATCATGGGGTGTGTTAACCGATTTAGCCTTGTCTATCCCAAACTTGGTCAAAACCTTCTTAAGGTATTCTACTCGAGACAACTTGAACCTACTCCTCTCCCTGTCTCTGTATATGTCTATCACACCTCAAAATCCAACTCCCAGGTATATCAAACCCCAATTTTGTACCTGAAGGCATTACTTATATTTTTTATGTTTACAGTTCATAATCCGCATATATATTACTAATATGATTCTCATTCATAAGATATAACCATCCAAGAATTAAATAATCCAACATTTATTTAGAGAAGTATAAAACATCTATGTTTTGACTATTCAAGATTTTCAACAAACACATATCATCGTCATGCTATACTTAATGCTCATTACAACTTATTTAGAAAATTTTAAAGAAACGAAAAATAAATAATAGCAAATCTCTTTAAGCACCAATATGAGATCCTGATCCTGAAATTTTAAAATTCCCAACAAGTTAAGTTGCGAAGCCCAGTGAGTAATCTCTACAAAGGTTTTAAAAATAACCTTATATAATCTGAATAAAATGCATTAAAAGATACAATATTTATTTAGATAAAACAACAAATGAGGATATTAATAAATAAGATTTTTTAATACAAATTTAAAAAAGAAATGATGAATGAAATTAATATATGCTATAATTCAAAATAACAAGTGCATTTTTATTTTTTATTTTATTATTTTATTTTATTTTTTTATTTTTATTTTAAATACAAGGGCCAGTTTACACCGATTGGCTAACACCTGTACCAATACAACTCCTATCCTGGCAATGAGAACCTCTTGCATGACATGCTCACCCATCCAAATAGCGCTTGGTCAGGGACCCATTTGTATGTTATTTGGTTAGACTACTACTATATCGAACCTGACATTAGGAAGCTTTTGCAATCCTAGCATGCTCACCCACCCAAAGGGTACGGTACAGGTTCCAAGAGATGTCAATTAAGTTTCTGTGACTTTTAACCCAAGGGTCTTGATTGCCCTACCTATTTACGCTTTAGGGATTTTTAACCCAAATGACTTGTTGCCCCACCTATTTTCTGGTGTTCTGAAAACAGTAATGGTCATGCATGATTTCAATATTAAATAAATCAAATATTTTAAAAAATCTACAATGATCTCTATTCTTCGGTTGAATCCATAATATATGATGTGAATAATTTATCAAACCAAAAATAAAATTTTCAATCAATGTAAACTATCCATATACGATCAAAATTCTACGTAGAAAAATAAACATGCAACATAATCTATTATATTTAAGAATCTTGAAAATTATATATAAACTTGAGATTTCTACAATAATGTTAACAAAATAAAAATAAAAATCTTAAAAAATGAATTATTAATGCAAGATTAATAAAAAAAAACTTAAAGTCAAATTGAGGTATGTTAAAATATCAACAACCGAGGTAAAAAAATAAAATATTAAAAAGCATGATAAGTAATTACAACAATTTAAAAAATAAAATAAAAATAATTAAGATGGCAAAATTAATTATGAGTACAAATGAAAGAAATATATATCTATTTTTTTTATATATAAAAATCAAGTGAGAGAAACTCACTTTATAAAATAAAAACTTCCCTTTTTCTCTCTCTTCCTTTTGCTCTTTCCTCTTATTTTTTTTCTTTGTTCCTCTTTTCCTTTTCCTTTCTCCTCCTTTTCTTTCTTCCTTTTTCTCTCCTCTCTCTCTCTCTTCCTCATGTGAATAACTAGCAAGACCCTTCTCTCTCTCTCTCTCTCTCTCTCTCTCTCTCTCTCTCTCTCTCTCTCTCTCTCTCTCTCTCTCTCTCTCTCTCTCTCTCTCTCTCTCTCTCCTCACTTCCTCACCTCACATTCCACACTTCTCACCTATTTATAGTGTTGTTATTCACACATGTGATGTGAATGTAAGAAGCAATGTTTTGCTTCGGTTTTCATTTCTTTTACTCACGTTTTTGTCTTTTTCAAACATGGGCTGGTCTAATGCACACGTGCACCATGCATCTCATGTGTGCCACATGCATGTGCCATGTGTGTGCATGTCTATGGACATGAGGTGCATATGATGCATGCATGCCATATGTGTGAAAGGTGTGTACATGTAATGAGTGTATATGGTGTATAATATTTGATGCACACATGACAGATGATATGGATGGATGGATGATAGATGTATGGTTAGATGTACTGATAGATTATGGTTAGGTGGCCTCTTGTGTGATCGGCAACTGGACTTCAAATGTACATGTCGATTGGAGATGAGATGGATGGGTCACTACAAGAAAGAGGGTTTTTAGCGACGATAAAAAGTTTCGTTGCTAAAAGTTTACTTTTAGCGACGAAATTTTAAATTCATAGTTAAAAGTCACTTTTAGGCACGAAAATTTTCGTCACTAAAGGTAGTAAACAAATTCTCAAAAGAATTGATAGGTTTACTTTTAGCTATGAAACGTGACTAAGACTTTTAGCGACGAAAATTTTCATCGCTAAAGGCTGCGAACATTTTTTCAAAAAAAAATAAAATTGATAGGTTTACTTTTAGCTACAAAACTTTTCGTAGCTAAAAAACGTGGATGAGACTTTTAGCGACAAAAAGTTTCATTGCTAAAGGCTGCAAAAAAGTTTTCAAAATAGCTAAGAAAATTTTCGTAGCTAAAAAACGTGGATGAGACTTTTACCGATGTAAATTTTCGTCGTTAAAGGCTGTGAACAATTTTTCAAAAAAAATCGATCGGTTTACTTTTAGCTATGAAAATTTTCGTAGCTAAAAAACGTGGATGAGACTTTTAGCGACGAAAATTTTCATCGCTAAAGGTTGCATCAAAGGATTCGATGGGTTTACTTTTAGCTACGAAAATTTTCGTAGCTAGAAAACGTGGATACGACTTTTAGCGACGAAAATTTTCGTAGCTAAAGGCTTCAAAAAGAATCGATAGGTGTACTTTTAGCTACGAAAATTGTCGTAGCTAAAAAAGGTAGATGAGACTTTTAGCGATGAAAAGTTTCGTCGCTAAAGGTGCGAACACTGAATTGATGGGTTTACTTTTAGCTACGAAAAGTTTCGTAGCTAAAAAACGTGGATGAGACTTTTAGCGACAAAAAGTTTCGTCGCTAAAGGCTGTAAACAATTTTTGAAAAAACATCGGAAGTATTACTTTTAGCTACGAAAATTTTCATAGCTAAAAAACGTGTATGATACTTTTAGCTATGAAATGTTTCATTGTTAAAGGCAGCAAACAATTTTTTAAAAAATTGAAAGGTTTATTTTTTAGGCCCACCAAGATATGGTTCACAAATCCAACCCATCCATTATGTGTATGTCTTATTTACTCTGTCCATCTATTTTGCCAACTTATTTTAGCCAATGAGGTCAAAAATAGGGCAGATCCAAATCTTTAGAAAATTATGAAAACTTTCTGGGGCCACAAAAATTATGGATCATGCTGATATATGTGTTTTCCTTTCATCCATGCCTGTGATGTTATCAACAGGTTGGATGAGAAATAAACATTACAGTAGGCCATGGGAAGTTTTTAAATGTTGACGTTCGATCATCATTGTTTTCCTACGGTGTGGTCCACTTGAGATTTTAATCTAACTCATTTTTGAGCTTGTACCCTAACTTTATATAGAAAAATGGACGGACAGTGTGGATAAAACACATACATCATCGTAGCTTATAGAGCTTTGACTCGTGGACTGTTGGTGTTGAAGTCACTTGCCAAACCGCGTGCAAATCTTACTCCTCCACTCTGTCCATCTATTTTGACAAATCATTTTAGGTTATGATACCAAAAAGGAGGCAGATAGGAGACTTTGGTGGACCACACCATAGGAAACAGGGGTCACAGCTATAGTCATTTAGGTGGGGCCTATATAGTTCCATAATAATGTCTACCATAAAAATTCATCTATATTGATCATTTCAGGGCATGGGTCAAAGAATGAGGCAGATCAAAATCTCAAGTTGATCCACCATAAAAAAAATGTGGGGATTGAACGCTTACTAATTAAAAATTTCAGAGGGCTACAGAAGTCTTGGATCAAGCTGATATTTGATTTTTCGTTTCATCCATGTCTTTTTTTTAAACTTATTAACAGGTTAGATCTTAAATAAACATCATAGTGGCCCTAGGAAAGTCTCAATGGTGGGTGTCACTGTCCTCACTGTCTTCGGTGGTGGGCCCACTCGAGATTTGGATTTGACTCGTTCTTTTAATCATCCCATAAAATGATCTCTCTAAATGAATGGACGGTGTTGATATAATACATACATCATGGTGGGGCACATAGGTCTGACTCCTTTTTTGGATCAACTATTAAAATAATCCGTTAAAATGAATCGACGGAGTGGATAAATAACATACATCACTATGGGCCCCACAAGACTTAAAAACTAGGAGACGGATTGACTACTCTCCCTGACACCAGCCTCGTGGCTGGGTCGATGCTCCATGGGGCCCACCATAATGTATGTGTTTCATCCATTCCATTCATCCATTTTTATAGATCATTTTAGTAATTTACAAAAAAAAAAATTATAGGGATATAAATCTTAGGTGGACCACACCACAGGAAAAAAAATAATGATTGGATATCCACTATTAAAATCCTCCTAAGGCCTAATTTACTGTTTATTTGACATCCAATCTGTTGATTAGGTCATAAATACCCAGATGAAGGGAAAAAAATAAATACCATCTTGATCCAAAACTTTTATGGCCCCCAAAACATTTTTAATGGTCAACGTTCATTAAACATTGTTTCCTGTAATGTGGTCCACTTGAGATTGAGATATAACTCATTTTTTCCATTGGAAACCGTGGGAATAATGTTTCCACCATTGAAACCTTTCTATTGCCCACATGGATGCTTATTTGTCATCCAACCTGTTCGTAATATCACAAAGACATGGATGAAATGAAAACACAAATATCAGATTGATCTAAAACTTTTGTGGCCCCCATGAAATTTTCAGTGGTAGATGTTCAATTCACACTCTTTCCAGTAGTGTGGTCCATTTGAGCTTTGGATATGCTTCATTTTTAGTCCACAGTGATGTAAGTGTTTTATCCACACCGTCAATCCATTTTTTCAGATCATTTTAGTGGTTGAGCCCAAAATTAAAGCATATCCAAAGCTTAAGTGGACCATACCACAGGAAACAGTGGGAATAATGATTTCCAACGTTGAAATCTTCCTATGGCCTACATTGATTTTTGTTTGTCATCTAACTTGTTCAATAGATCATAAATACATGAATGAAGGGAAAACTAAAATATCAACTTGATCCAAAACTTCAGTGGCCTCCCAAAATTTTTCAATGGTAGACGTTCAGTTTATACTATTTCCTATGATGTAGTCCACTTCAGATTTTTATAGGCTTCATTTTTGAGCTTATGTAAGAAAATTATATGTTAAAATGGATAGATGGAGTGGATAAAATGAATAAATTATGATGGACCCTACAGGATTTACTTAGTACGCTCGGGACACAGATTGGCTACTCCCCCAACACTAGTCAATGGTTTGTGGCGATGCTTTGTGGCCCCACCATGATGTATGTGTTTCATCCATGTCGTCCATATATTTTCATAGATAATTTTACAATATGAGACCAAAAATGAGATATATCCAAATCTTAAGTGCACCACATTACAGGAAACAGTGTTGAATGATCGTCGATCATTAAAAACATTTTGGTAGCCATAAAAGTTTTGGATCAAGCTGATTTTTGTTTTTTCCCTTCATCTGGTCCTGTATGACCAAATCAACAGATTGGATGTCAAATAAATAGTACAGTGGGCCTTAGGAGGATTTTAATGGTGGATATCTAATCATTATTATTCTCATGTGGTGTGGACCACCTGAGATTTATATCCCTCTAATTTTTGGCATAAAGCTGTAAAATGATCTTTAAAAATGGATGAACGGAATGGATGAAATACATACATCATGGTAGGGCCCACAGAGCACCGTTCATGGTCCCGTCCAAAATTGGGCGCACACTCAAAACAGAGCCACGCCCAATCTCCCCCAATTCAATTACCACTCGTCGCCCTCCCTCTTCCCCCCCTCCCTCTCTCTCTCCCTTGCCCTATGTCGTGCGTCGCCCTCAAAAACCACCGCTCCATGTATTACATCTCATTCCTATCATCTCTCTCGATCGAGGTAAGTATCTATATCTCATTCCTATCATGAATCTCCCAAAACCCTAGCGAGCCCTCGATTCTCTAGTTTTTTTCGGTCCGATTCTTCAATTCCCTTTTTAAAAATGAGTAGTATGAAGGAAGAGGAGAGGAATGAGAAGATCATCATAGGTCTTATGAAACTGCCTTAAATCGAAAAGCCGAAGCGAATATGAGGGAGCTGGGTTAGGTATTGGCCGAGTTAAGTCGAGTTGTGCCAAGCTCGATTCGGATCGACTCGTGTACAACTCTATGAGCTATCATCAACTCACTGTTATTCTGTCTGGAAACCTAATGGCAAATAAACAAAAGAGAAAGGATCGGTGCCCATTTCCTATTGACATGGTTCACTATGGGTAATGGTGAGATACATCCATAGTGATTTTTTTAATGAAAAAATTGTCACAATTTGATTCAATACAATTTCTGAATGCATGCAGCCTTTAGTATTAAGCTATAGGTGCATTTTTTTTCTGTTCAATAGAATTTCTGGATGTATGCAGCCTTGAGTATTGAACTAAAGGTGTGTACATGTTTCTATTCTTTTAGCCATTGAAGGGTCATTCATGTACGGATGTATTATTTACATATTTTCCCTTTTGTTAATGTGTTTCATTATGATGTTAAGTGGAATTTGTAGAATTAGAAGCTCTACCAAGTTGACTAGCATACCATTTCATCCTTTATTTTCATTATAAAAAAAATTTATGGCTATGGTAGAAATTTGTCCATGGAATTATCTCTTGACAGAATGGTTAAAAAGCTTGCCAACTCAGACCAACTTGTTCTGTCCTGAGTTGAGTTGAGGCTGAATTTGCCTGACTTGGCTGATTTGGAGGTAAATCATGATATCAAACTAGATTGGGTCTGACCTTGTTTGAGTCAACTTTGATGAGCCACATCAAACTTGTTTGAGTCAATATTAGCTCTCTCTTATTGTAATCTAATAACTGGATTGCCTTTCATGCAGGTGAATCCACTCATGGGCTGATGCACCAGAATAGTAGTTAATAACTGCATATCCTTCAACAATCCCACACATAGTAAGCTAATTCTCAGTATGTGTCACTGTTATTACTTTTTTTCCTCTTAAACTAATGGGTCTTAAATTCATAGGAAGTTTGGGGCCTCCAGCATCCTGAAAAATTGTAAAGTAGAAAGTCAGTAATCCTTTTCAATCATAAAATCTTTTCAGAGTAAACATCACAAGTATACAACAGAGAAAGACCTCCACAGCTATAGCGCTTGCCAATTGGAACAAGTCTGCATACGTCATATTCAAATATTTGTCCTTGATAGGTTGAAGAAGTTTTAATGCATTCACAAGACCTGAAGCACAAAATTATTAGGCAAGTGGATTTTACTTATTACTATGAATGTTGGGATTTCTTCCAATTGGTTAATTACTCATGTTGTGTTTAAACTGACACATTTTGTCATTAGATTTGTTAAGGGATTAATGATGTTGATATTCTTGCAATGAAGCAATGTCGTGGAATAGTTGTTGCTTCAGCTGTATTTGGTACTGATATGAGCATTAGAAGTCTTCTTTATTTATTTATTTTATTCTTGTTAATATGTGTTCCTTGTATTGTTTGGCTATCTTCAAGCGAGTGTAAATTTTCTTCTTTCCTTATGAATATGTCATTTACTAGGAAACAATGACATAATACAACAACCAAGAAATATTAGTGAGGCTACAAAGAGAAATGCTTGCTTTTATAGGTTTGTGGATGAAGAGACAGAAGCATATATAAAGAATTCTAGTGCACTCGACAGCACTAACAGGGTGGGACTATGGATATTTGTTGTCGTTCACAACCTTATGCTGATCCAAGATGGATTGGAAAGGTGAGTTCTTTTGTGTACTCATTCTATTTCTTTTAGACTCCAAATTAGATTGTGGTCTAGAAGCAGTCTAGTTGCGTATAAAGCATGCAATTGCTGAATATAGTTAATGACTAAATCTTTATAGCATGACTGTATGCAGCAGCAATGTATTTAGTAATCATGTAAGATTGAAAAATCATATTGGATGTTGCCCAATATGGTACTAGATTGGCTAGTTATTTATTACTGCTGTAGAAAAGGTGGGAATCATGCAATAAATGGAAAAGTAATAGAATCTTTCAAAAAAAAAGTTTTTTTTTTATTGTACTTATTACCCCTAAAGAGTAATGGTGCTTCAAATGATATCTAACACTAGAATGCTATAGCTCAAGCATAAACTGAATTGTCGCTATTCATATTAGTGGCATCATCCTCTTGTGACGTGTCTTAAGAAGTCTTTGTTTGGACAATTTATTCCTTATCTACTCTCATTAAGATCATTGGGTTTACCATGATCCTAAACCTATTTATTTATTTCATTACCATATTTCAACCATATAACGATCTAATCCAAAATTAAGGAAAATCGTTTAGTGAGATTACATGGTCATGTCTCAGGAAAGATGGGTTTTGATTGGTTTCTGATGGATATTTCTATGTTAATTAGCATTGAGGTCAATTTGCATCTCATACAAAATATTTTGTTTTCTTTGAAGCATGAAACTTTTTCACCCTTGACTTACTCTTGTTCTTAAAAAGCAAGCAATGGGTACTAGTCTTTCAGTAGTGTTGGGAATTGGATCCCATCTCTATTTCTTGATGTGGATTTTTGTTGAAGGGCAAGATAGAAGCATGATGACGGAGCCTCTAAGTTTCAGTACTCCATTCAAATTCCATTTTCCAATGTCTTAATGGATGACTCCCCTTCTTTTTTCTTATAGTAAAACCTTTAGTACTCCATGAAATGAAAGTGAGCCTAGAGCATTGTTCTGAGTATGGTTACTGACTGACTGCCCTTTGTGTTGTTCTCTCTTTGTAATTGAGCTTTTATTATGTCATCATTGCAGGTATCCATGCCTTTGATTTTATCACTTTGGGTTATATAGTAGATTGGCCAGCCAGCATTGTCTAGTCAGCAAGATTTGGTTTGCAGTGCATTATCTTCATGGGTGCTCAGGATATGGAGAGGCAATCCCTTAATTTTTTTAGGATGCGGCTTCTTGGGGTAGAGGTTTGTCATTCTTTTCTTGTTTGTAGCAGCTCTGATCTTCACTACAGAGTTGTTTATGCAGCACAAAGTCATTCCTTAATTATGCGAGCATCATTATAGTCTGTGGTGTGTGCCAACGCTTTATGGGTGGGCTCTCTCCTAACCTTCTAAGAATGGTTTTTTCAGCACACGGATTGTATTTAGCTATTGCTATGCTATTAATATATGGAATGTGGAGTCTATAGTCGAAATTTGTGGAATGTGGAGTCACAAAATAAAAACAAAGTTAGGGATTCACACCTGAAACTTCCAAAAGGTAGCTATTTTTATTTTCTATAACTGAAATGGATCATGTAAGGGTCCACAATGTTTCTACATTCAAATGCAACCAGCCACAAGTGGCCTCTTAGAGGTAAACTTACCTTTTACAATCATCATAAATAGTATTTATTTTTCCTTTTTTCTACAAAATAATATTTTTTTTTCCTTGAAGAATTACATTAACTTAAGATTTAGTTAAAAGGAGTAGACATTTTGGGTAGTTAACTTTATTTACTAGCATTATGTTTCCATAGCTTTTTTTGAGCTTTTGGATAGCTCTTTGGATGAGGTATTTGCAATTCTCTATGTTTGATTAAGTGTTGCTGGATAACTCTGTGGATGTAATATGGAAAACATGACTAGTTTCTCATGACTGATTATTTCCTAGCATTTTGTTTCCAAAGCGCCTTGTGGTCATGACTGTCCTTCATCATTATTCAAACACACCACCTACACTTGAGGTATAATTTCTGTATGAATTAGTTCATGGTATCTGGAACCTGGAGTTTTTTGATAAACGAGTTATATGAGATTTGTGGTTTAATTGGTGGAAATGTGATTTTTGGTTATGCTTTTAAGCAGACAGACTCTAGTGGCAAGTGGCTCAAAGTTGCAGGACTCGGAAAAGAGAGCAAGGACTCAAAAGAGGAGGTGGAAGCAAGTTCAAGCAATGGTAACAAGCTGGTCGAACAAAGTGCTCAATCTTCAGAGGCAGCAAAGAAAGATTACATCCATGTGAGAATGAGAAGGGGTCAAGCTACTGATAGTCACAGTCTGACTGAGAGGGTAGGCATTTTTTCTTCTCTTTGTGCCTTTTTCTAGAATACCCAACAATGGTTTTTGAAATGTTTGGGATTACGACTGATGGTTCTTGAAAACATCTATGCTAGTTTTGATGGTGGACATTTTTAAAAATTTCCACTTGACTTTCTTGTCTTGCTTTTTTGAAATTCGATCCAACTTTATCCAGGTCGTCAATGTGGTGATCTTATTACATATGGTTTGATACCAGAATTTATTGGACGATTTCCAATACTCATTAGTTTGTCAGCTTTAAACGAGGACCAACTTGTTCAGGTGTGTTTATGTGGATCTCCGTGAATTCGGGTAGGTATATGAACCTTTATAAGCTTTTATAGTGATGTAATGTTATGATTTTGTGATGCATTCTGAATTGTGAGTGGTTGAAACAGCCCTAAGCTTAAGGAGCATATGTAATATTGCATCAATACAGATTGGCCCAATTGGGAATGGAGCATCCCCCAAATATCAATCTGACAGAATGATTCCAACCATTCAGTTGGATACTACAATCGTGAAATTTCTCTCCATTGTTTTTGAATGGCAAAACTTGCTTCTAAGGCATGTAATTCATCAAGTGAATGCATGCGATTGATGGCAGATGGTGGAACATTTGAACTTGGCATTATTGAACTTTTAGTGTCAAACTTATCTATCATGGAATAGTTCTAATAGGATATAATAGTCACTGAAATTCCTCTATCATGTGCATTGAAATAATGTGTGGCTATTTGAGATAAATGAACTGTGTAAATTAAAGATGGTAGTTTGGAATCCTCATGATTCATTTGTTGCATATTTCATGTTATGTGAAGGTGGGGAGCTCTTAGATAGAATACTTTCCATGTGATTCTTTGCTGATTATGTTTATTAAATTCCGTCATCATGGTTTCATTGCATTTAAACATGAACTCAAAAGAATCGATCCTGAAGCCTTTGGAATGGACTATTGTGTAGTTTAATGAGGTTTCCCAATTCCCTAATGCAATTATTTATTTATTTATTTTATTTTTTTGTTTTTTTATTTTATTTTTATTTATTTATTTTGTTTCTGGTTATTTTAATCAAAATTCTCTAGGATTAGACTTTTAGGACTGTAAAAGGCTGTTACCTCTCATGACTTCTATTATTCCTTCCCAATCCAAATTGCCTGGAACTTTTGTTTATACATATATAATACTTGGTTTTGGTTGTGGCAGTTATCTCGAGAATCAACTACATGTTTCATATGCTCCTTAGTTTGAGTCTCTTTCTGATATGAAGGAGAAATTGGAAGGCAGGAGAAAAGAAGTTCTAAGCCGACTAAACTATGAGTTTCTTCTAAGATTGATATGTGTAGTCACTTGCAAAAATTACCTCATTGTACCTTAAACAAGCTTGCTCTTCCTTTTTCCTCTTCATCTATGTCTACATATTGCAGCTAGAAGATCCAAAGGATTAGAGCTTTCCAACCAAATGTAAGGCTTATATTGCTACAATTATTCTTATTCATAATTCTCAAGGGATCATACGGAATCAGCAAAAGCATATGGTGTGATATTTGCTAATGGCATTGATTTTACATAGTCATGAACTGATTGTTTTAATCCATTTTCTCTGTTTTTGTATTTTTTTTTTCTGTTCCTCTTCATGTTAGGATTATTCCATTTTCTATCCCTTTAATTACTAATGCATAATTTGAGTTTTCTTTATAATGTGTAACATGTTCTTGAATTTGATGAACATGTTATGTAATGTGCGCATGATCAAAATGGAAACCATGCAGTGAAAAGTAAGGCATGCACATTGAGTTTGGAGAAATGGGCTTCTTTTTCTCATAGAACAGTGATCTTTTTTATATTGGTCCAAGTCATGTTCATATATAGTGTGGGCTACCTAATGAATGGTCCGGATGTCTGGCATGCATGCCTTCTAACGATGGGGATGAGCCTTTACATGATAACTCTTATATATACGGCCTGCATTCTATCAAAACATATGGTATGTAATGAGATCATGTAGAAAAGAAACTCTTCATTGAAGGCAACCATATCAGTCTCAAACTTTATTTGGTTCAGGAGCCTGATCAAATACTGCATGAACGAACACATGAATCCATAACATTTTCAAAAGACTTTCACTCTAGTTTCACATTAGCCAAAACACTAAAACCAGAAAACAGAAAGAAAGAACCAAAATTAAAGAGAAAAATGAAAAGAAAGTGTATGGATTAAAGCTAATTTTCATGAGCTGTACTTGAAGTTCTTGGAGAAAGTTAATTCAAGATTGTTGAATAAGGAGATTGTCAAAGCTACTTATGAGAATTGCAAGGTGCCTTAACAAAACTTTTTTGTTACCCCTGGTTGTCATTGTCACCATACACATTTTACAATCTCCCATAGACACAGACGAATGAGGTTGTCACGCCTCAAACCCGAAAATCAGATTTATAGGAATCCCGATCGCCAAATCCGATGCCGACAGCCTCCGTAGTACCCCATTCTCGGCTTCCAACATCCATACGCCAGATTTTGATCTTGAGATCTTACAAGGAGGATTTTTTTTTTTCAATGTATGTTTAACTCATAATAAGCATAACCACAAGTTTACCCAAATCACAAAGGCAACATCATCATCATATATCCACTAATATAAACATTTGAATACAATACTGAAAGGAAAATACATATGTCAAAATCAAAACTCCAGAAGTCAGCTACATGCTCCTAACTCCATGCTGCTGCAACCTAACATCACCCGCACGCATCTATCATGTATAAGCTTATAGAAATCTTAGAGTGTGGTGTAAGTGTGTGCACAAGGTAAGTGCCCAGTATTCAATACAATGTTATAATCATACAATGTCGGAGTAAAAAAAAATACTGACAAGATCATTAATTATCAGAGTAAGTAGGAATACTGATAAGATCATAAACCATACGATAACCGAGTAAGCAGAAATACGGACAAGTGTATAAGTCAATCAATATCAGGATACGCAATATAGAACAATGATGCAAATGAGAAGTCTGAAGAGCCAAATATCAGATGCCGAGGATGCGATGCAATATATAATTCTTAATGAGTTCATTAATAGCAACAGTCGTATCTAGACCATATAAATGTAGAAACATAGTAACCCAAAATGTCATATGTCGTGGATGTAATACAATATGCAGTGCGAATGGAATGACCATGATGGAGTGTGAAGTCGGGATGATAGTACGTAGGATCACAGGCTATGGGGTCCATCATAAGGGACTTCTATCCAAACCAGTCCCATACCTAAATTTGGATAATCAGACTCAATGTGGTAAACTCCTAATCTTAAGTTAGTCACGCACCCCAACTAAAATCCCAGCCATTGCGAAAGTACATGTAACAAATAGTTATGCACCACCAGCCCGAGTGGATAGTGAATGCATGAATGAATGTGTATGCAACTCCTGCTCTATAAGTCAACATATCAGTACAGTTCATCTTTGGGATCATCACCGGGGTTTAGTACACTCCAAATGGCACTGCCCCTCTCCCAGCAGCACAGTCTAAGTAAGTGTAAGAAACCTCACTATTCGCCTGGCCAATAGTTTGTCAATACCTACCCGACATGTCGGTAGAAGACCCATTCATGAGCTGGTCAAACTCAGCCTAGCTATGCCCTCTACCCTCGGACGGGTAAGGCCACACCCCCTCCCAACCGACCATGACACAGTGGGAGACGCGGCCTCCTGGTATTCGACACTCGGGCGCTCATGTATCCACTTGGTCTCGATGTTGGGGCATCTCCTGACCACGGAGGTTTAGAGATTTTCACCCAGGGACATCTATGGTGCCCGTATGCTAGAACTAAACATTTTCGGTGTCCTATCTGGCCATCCACGATATGCCTGTGGAGGCTATGACCCTGATGTCGCTAGGGTGTACAGTAATCACAACATAATGCAAGATGCATGAGTCATACAATCCAGTCATGTATCAATCATGCGCATACCATGCGCTCATGTGAGATAACCTCCGCCTATCAGGGAGTCTCATAAGTCATGTATCAATTATGCGCATACCGTGCGCTCATGTGAGATAACCTCCGGCTATCAGGGAGTCTCATAACAACATGCTCAATGACATATGCAATGATCAACCACATCTCATAACAACATGCTCAATGACATATGCAATGATCAACCACATCTCATAACAAACATGCAGATGATGCATATGAGCATGTATCATGATGTTATGTTGTCACATACTCATAATCGATATCAATAACCGGCATCGACCATCAACCTCTACAATGTGGACATTTAACCAACATTGCCTCCAAGGAAGGGCCCACCTAGAGCTTAACATATAGTAGACTCATGACCTCACACAAGGACCTAATATACAACACAATGGGCCTTGCTCAAGGCCACATATACACAGCAGGTGGGCCCTGCTCATGGGCCTCGAATACATCAAATGGGTCATGCCTCATGGGCCTATTACATATCACAATAGGCCTTTCCCATAGGCCACGAATACATCACAATGGGCCTTGCCCATGGACCTCAAGTACATCATAATGGGCCCCATCACATAGACCTCCTACTCATCACATTAGGTCTTAAACACGGGCTGCATATACATTACATAGGCTGAATACACATCTCAATGGGCCTCAACTACAGGTCGCATATACATCATATAGGTCTCAATAATAGGCCTTAGCAATCGAAGTCAGCCTTAACAATCGGATTCGACACTTGAAACTGGCCTCTATACTCGGGCTCGAAAATTAGAATCGGCCTCGACGAATTGGCCTATACAATCGGTATCGATGAGAATGGGCCTAATTAGGCCTAAGGGAAGGTCACCATGCGGGCGTTTAACCATCATTATCCAAAAATGTTGACATTCAACTAACACTACTCCAAGCAGTGGTCCACATAGAGTCAAACGTAAGGTGAGCCCAATTATCCAATAAGTGGCCTCAAATAGTCATCACAGGTGGGTCTTACACATGCAGCACGTGGGCCTACACATTACAGCGGGTCGATACATTGGGCTGCACCATTAGCCTAATATACACATCACGATGGGTCGCATCATTGGGTTGCACCAATGAGCCTCATATCCAACAAGTGGGCCGCATTAATGAGCCGCACTAATGGGTCTTATACACATCAAGTTGGGCCTCAATAACTAGGCTGGAAACATATCACAATGGGCCACAACATACGGGTCGAAAATGCGTCACAATGGGCCTCGACCCATGGGCCAAAAATACATCTCAGTGGGCCTTACCAAATGAGCCATAAACACATACTAATGAGCGTCAACCATGGGCCTCGAATACATCACAATGGGCCTCCCCAATGGGTCACAAATATACCACATTTGGCCCCATCATATGGGCCACAAATACATCACTGCAGGCTGCACAAATGGATGACATGGATATATAATGCATACAACAACGGGGGCCGCACGAATGGATGGCATAGATATACAATATGTACATGACAACGGGCGGCATATACGGGCCTAATATACATTACCAAGGGCCACGACCCATGAGCCTCAAATGCATCATAAAGGGCTATGACCCATTGGTCTCATCGTAAATCATAATGGGCTATGACCCATGGGCCTCAACATATATCAAGTGAGCCTCATCGATGGGCCATAAATGCACAATAGGTGGGTCCCGCTCACACACCAAAGATACATCATGATGGGCCTCATGGATGGGCCACACCAATGGGCCGCAACAATACACATCAAGGTGGGCCTCAGGGATCGCCCATAAATAAATCGAGTGGGCCATAAAAACATCATATTGGGCCTCGATAAAAGGCCGCAAACACATGGACGGCTGGGTATATATCAAGGTGGGCCCCACCTGCCCACGCGTGTCACACGTGTGGGGCAGGTCCCACGTCCACAACGATGGACAGGGTGGATATAAAACACATTCATTGAGGTGGGTTTCACCCGTTCAACATGTTGGACGGTCTGGATCAGACACATACATTTGGTGGGTCCTACGAGCCTGCTGATGTCATAACATCAGCCATATAGCTGGTGTGAGTTACAGTAGGCAATCTGCTTTTGATATGAGGTGGGGCCCACATACATCAAGGCCCACCATAATATTATAATATAAAAGTATTGCATAAGTCCAGCGTCCAGGAGCACTGACGGACAGCCTGGATAGACAGTATAGATATAACGTATACATCATGGTGGGGTCCACGCACGTGGCCCACCAAATCTATTATATATATATAAAAGGGTCTCCAGCGTCAGGAAGAGATGGACGGATGGAAATAAAAATAATAATACGTGTAAAAGGGTGGGTCCCACGTAGGGCCCACCATAATGTTTATTCACCATCCAGTCCATTCATAAGGTCACTGAGACCTGGATTAAGATGAAAATTAAATTTTATATGGATCCAAAACTTCTATCTCACCCGAAAAAAAATTTCATTGGCAGGCATTCAATCTCACTATTTCCTATGATGTGGGCCACCTGAGTCGTGTATACGACTGATTTTTGGTGGGGGCCCCATTAGCCTAAGGGGCCCACCAATGCACGGTGTGGATGGTTAAGACACATCACGGTGGGGCCCACACATGGGACCGTGGTCCCTGTCCACTCACCCAAAAGTAGCAGGCGTTGCCTTTGGCTTCTGATAGCAGCAGCGCTGTTGCATACTTTTTATTATTATTATTATTATTATTTTAATATATGGGACCCACATCGGGACAATCCAGTTCATCCACGGGGTTCTCTTGCTCGTGACGGGTCTGATAAGCCCAATATTCAACATATTTGATGTATAGAAACATCGCAATGGGCCCTAAAAGATTTTAGCCATAAATATCACTATTCTCAACGACATGGCCCGCCAGAGATTTGGATTGGCTCCATTTTTTTACTCAACGCCTGAAATGAGCAGGGAAATAGGGTGGATGGTGTGGATTAAACAAATGCATCATATATGGGGCCTATTGTGGGCCCCACTCTCCTCTTTAATAAAACAAACTGGAAGCTACTTGCTGGAGTGTTCTTTGGACGCTGGCAGCAGCGTCCTCCATGCCCCATCATGCTCACGCTTTAGTGGGATTTCACCAAATATGTGGGCCCACCTGATGGATGGTCTGGATAAAATACATACTTCAATGGTGAGGTCCATTCAAGTGGGCCACACATCACAAAAAAAAAGAGAGAGAGAGAGAGCGAAGCACTCACCTTTACAAATCTTCTAACCTCTTTGGTCTCCCGAGCTCCAAAGGATGTGATCCAACGAATGAGATTGCCTTTGGAGGGTGAGGATGGGAGGTAAGAAGGTGGGCTACACTTGGCTTTAGGGAAGGGAGGGCTTGGACGTGTGGTGCTTGGGAGGTTTGAGGAATGAGAGAGAGAGAGAGAGAGAGAGAGAGAGAGAGAGGATAGGATGATATGGATGGGTGGAGTGGTTGTTGTAAGGTGAGGTATGGGTTAGGTTGAAAATTTGTAAAAGAGGGATGAGTAGGGGAGAGAGAGTTGACTTTGGATTGCTTTTTGAGTAATGTGACATGTACTTGATTGATTTGACATATTGTTGAGATTCTCTTGATATTTGCAATGTGCGGCGTTGTCCTCGAACTGAACGCCGACCTACATCTCATGGACCAGGTATCGCTTTGGTGCGTAATACGCGACGTCAAAACTGTGGCGACGGTGCAGTTACAAGGATATAAGTTTCGAGTCGAGTCGACTTAGATATACGGGACACGACTCAGGATCGCGTGCAAATGCCAGTAATAGATTGTGGGTCATCAAAATTCGATCGGGAGGACCGAGGAAGCCTATGAAATGGTACAATTAAGGATACGGGCCTTACAGAGGTCCAACGCATGATCAAAGCTAATTTTGGAGTCCTTTGTTAGGGTTTGGGCTGAAAGTACGAGTGATGGAGCTGACACTTTCGGAGTCCGAACTCATTCTTTTGAAAAATAAAAAAATAAGAATATTAGTAAATATGAATTTTCTTGTTAAGAAGAAAATGAAAGGTAAAGAAGAGACATAACTGAAACTTTACACTGTGAAAAGTAATATTAACCATCTTACTTTCCCCATTGAATTTGACGTCCAGGAAATGGACCTTTTTCAGAAAACAATGGATTTAAAACCATTAAATCCTTCTCAGAAATCTGAGTTTATTAAACTGAATTGAATTATTACAATTCAATTTTATTGAATATCCAAACGTAAGGTTTCCATGAATTAGGCAAATGAATTTATTCTAATCCATTTTGTTGAATATCCAAACACAAGGATTTTTATTTATTTATTTATTTATTATTATTATTATTTTGTGATATGCAATAGCTTTTCAGAATTCATATGTAGGTGCATACTTGTGCTCATTCACATGGACTTTGACTATATTTCTTAAATTTCTTTTATTTTTCTAATTTTTGTATCTAATTATGAATTTTTAGGCCCTAAAATAAGATTCAAGGTGCCATCAACAATGCTAATAGAATCCTCCAAGTCAGATTGTTTATTGGACCTGATTTTATTTAAATGATCTTGATAATCCATTTTATTTAAATAAGCAGACCCGAATGTGCGTCGGAGCTATTCGGATGTTGAGCGGGGGTCCCTGGAATATGGAAACCATTATTATGACCATGATGAAGCTGTCCATTTTCTATGGATAACATTGGAGTGGCCTGGCCATTTGGACAGGCCGTGTTTATATCTGTATTTGCTCAAAATTGATGGAACATACCTGGATGTGCGTCGAAGCTATCTGGATGTTGAGCGGGGTCTCTGGAAGGTGAGAACCACTGTTATGACCATGATGAAGCTGTCCATTTCTTATGGATAGCATTGGAGTAGCCTAGCCATTTGGACATACTGTGTTTATATCTGTATTTGCTCAAAATTGATGAAGCAAACCCGGATGTGCATTAGAGCTATTCTGATGTTGAGTGGGGGTCTCTGGAAGGTGGGAACCGTTGTTATGATCATGATGAAGCTGTTCATTTTCTATGGATAGCATTGGAGTGGCTTGGCCATTTGGATAGGCCGTGTTTATATCTGTATTTTCTTGAAATTGATGGAGTAGACCCGGATGTGCATCGGAGCTATCCGGATGTTGAGCGGGGGTCCCTGGAAGGTGAAAACTTCTGTTATGACCATGATGAAACTATCAATTTTTTATGGACAGCATTGGAGTGGCTTGGCTATTTGAACAAGCCGTGTTTATATCTGTACTTACAGGGACCACACCCTTAACCTATAACCTAAACCTATTCTCAAATCTCAAAACATATAACTACAACCTAAACCTTAACCTAAACCTATAACCTAAACTCAATTCCCTAAACTCTAACCTACAACCTAACCTAAACCTATACTTATAACCTAAACCTATTCTCAAATCCCAAAACTTATAACCTAAACTCAATTCCCTAAACCTTAAACTATAACCTAACCTAAACCTATACTTATAACCTAAACCTATTCTCAAATCCCAAAACCTATAACTATAACCTAAACCTTAACCAAAAACCTATAACCTAAACTCAATTCCCTAAACCTTAACCTATGCCCTAACCTAAACCTATACTTATAACCTAAACTTATTCTTAAATCCCAAAACCTATATCTTAAACCTAAACCTTAAGCTCAACCTATAACCCAAACCTAAACCTAAACCTATAACCTAAACCTAAACCTATAACCTAAACCTAAACCTAAACCTATAACCTAAACTTATAACCTATAACCTAAACTCATAACCTAAACCTAAACCTAAACTCATAACCTAAACCTAAACCTAAACTTATAACTTATAACCTAAACTTAAAAACCCAAACCTAAACCCGATCTTGAACCCGAACTCGATTTCCTAAACCTAAACTTATAACCTTAACCTAAACCTATTCTCAAATCTTAAAACCTATAACCTAAACCTAAACCTATATAACCTATAACCTAAACCTAAAACTTAACCTATAACCTATAACCTTAACTTATAACATAAACCTAAACCTAAACTTATAACCTTAACCTAAACCTAAAACTTAACCTAAAACCTAAACCTTAACCTATAACCTTAACTTATAACCTAAACCTATAACCTAAACTCAATTTCCTAAACCTTAACCTATAACATAACCTAAACCTAAACCTATAACCCGAACCCGATTTCCTAAACCTAAACCTTAACGTATTCTCAAATCCCCAAACTTAAACCTACACCTAATCCTAATCTTAACTCCCTAACCTAAACCTAAACCGAAATTTGAAAATCCAAACCTAAACCCGATCCCGAACCCGAACTCGATTTCCTAAACCTAAACTTATAGGTTATAGGTTTGGTTTAGGTTAAGGTTTAGGTTTTAGGTTTTAGGTTATAGATTATAGGTTTTAGGTTTAGGTTAAGGTTTAGGTTTAGGGTATTTTTATTTATGATGTTAAGCTTAAATGTATTTATGCGTGAATGAATGTGATGTAGATAAGATTGTTTACTTTTGGATGAATGTAGTTTATGTTTGGATGGATTTACTAGTTTGGGTTTAGAAGGATGTGAATGTGAATATGATGAAATATATTATATAACAGTTGTATATCAGGATGAATATGATGAAATATATTGTAACAGGTGTATATCAGGAATTTTGTGCTGGAATATTTTTTTTTTAAAAAAAGAGACTTTTAGCGACAAAAATTTTCGTAGCAAAAAGTTTTGGAAAATATTTTTAGCGACAAAAATTTTCGTAGCTAAAAGTTTTGCAAAATATTTTTAGCAATGAAACTTTTCGTAGCTAAAAGTTCTGCAAATATTTTTTAGCGACGATAGTTTCATAGCTAAAAGTTTTGGAAAATATTTTTTAGCGACGAAAATTTTCGTAGCTAAAAGTTTTGCAAAATATTTTTAGCAATGAAACTTTTCGTAGCTAAAAGTTCTGCAAATATTTTTGAGTGACGAAAGTTTCATAGCTAAAAGTTTTGGAAAATATTTTTAGCGATGAAAATTTTCGTAACTAAAAGTTTTGTAAATATTTTTTTGTGACAAAAATTTTTGTAGGTAAAATTTTTGCAAATATTTTTTAGCGATGAAAATTTTCATAGCTAAACGTTATGCAAATATTTTTTAGTGACGAAAATTTTTGTAGCTAAAAGTTTTGCAAAATATTTGTAGCGACGAAAATTTTCGTACCTAAAAGTTTTACAAAATATTTTTGGCGACGAAACTTTTCGTCATTAAAAGTTTAACATTTATTTTTTTAGCGACAAAATAATTCGTCGCTAAAAGTTTTTTTAGCAACGAAAATTTTCGTCGCTAAAAAACTTCCCTTTGGCGACGATTATAATTTTTTGTCGCTAAAAACCATTTTCTTCGGTCTTTTAGTGACGAAAATTTTCATCGCTAAAGGTGGAATTTCTTGTAGTGATGGGTAGGATATGAGGATGGGTACATGATGATGAACAGTAGTAAGTAATGTGCACACCTTTAGTATAGATCCCACATTGGATATGTGGTCAGATAGACAAGTAGATTTTTAGGTGGCCACATGACCATCGAGATGGACGGTCTGTTTAGATGGATGGATAAGTTTGTTGACTATTTTCAGCATATCAACGATTAGATGGGTGTTTCTTTGGATGGATGGTTAAATGCATGATTGAATTTACTCATTAATGGATTGATGGTCTGGATATGTTTAAATCAAGGGTTACGATTAGATTGGTTGATCATGTAGATCAATGGTCATAGTGGATTAGTTTAATACAATGATCAATGGTTAAAATTGGACGGTCAAGATTAATTCGGGTTATTACAATGTGAATGCCTAGAATCCTCCTTGCAGTCTCCGGATCTTTCATTTCGAATGTCCTTAATTACTAAGTCTTTAATATTTTATTCTTAGACATGCTATGGCTGGCGATAAGTATGTCATCAACATATAATACCAGTACAGTAAATCCTTCATCACTAAGTTCCTTGAAGTAGATATAATAGTCATATTCACTTCTAGTAAACCACGTACTCACCATGAAAGTATCAAATTTATTATTCCACTACCTAAGAGACTGTTTTAGGCTATACAACGACCTCCTCAACTTGCAAACCTTATTCTCTAACTGCTTTATCTTGAACCCCTCTGGTTGCTTCATGTAGATCTTCTCTTTTAATTCTCCATGTAGAAAAGCAGTCTTTATATCCATTTGTTCCGGTTCTGGATTATATTATCCACCTAATGATAACAAAAATCTAATAGATACCTACTTGACAACAAGAGCAAAGATATCACTGAAGTCGATGCCTCCTGGACCCAATCATTTTACGCCCAATAGGAAGCTTCACCAACTCTCATATCTTATTTTTATACAAAAAGTCTATCTCGTCTTGCATCACTGTCATCTACTTTTAAGTATCTGTATCATCTAGTGCTTCCTAGAAGGTACACGGATCCCTCTCATCCGTAATGAGAGCGAATATAATATTCGAGTCATCTTTATATCTCGTTGGTAATATGATCTCTCAGTGGATTTCTCCTCACAAGTGACTACTCCACATGTTCATGTACCTCTTCTTGTAGCTCAGCTTCATTCTGTGTCTCACATTTTTCGATTTCGACATCAATAACTATTATTTTTTTCTTGTGTTCATCCTTATGGAATAAGAAATCTTCATCAAACTTGACATCACAACTAATCATGATATTCCGTGTTATATAACTGTATTCCCTTCACGCACTCACCATAACCAACAAAGGTGCACTTTCTTTACCATTTGGTCTAGCTTATCTTTCTCAACTGACGGTACATGAGAGTAAGAATCACAACTAAATACTTACACCCTTGAGTAGTCTACATCATGACCACTCCACACTTTTTCTAGAATTTTATATTTAATTAGTATAGATGGAGATCGATTCACTAGGTACAAGCCGCGTTAATGGCCTCAATCTATAGCTCATTGCCTAACCCATCATTGCTCGACATACGTTGGGCTCTCTCTAAGAGAGTCTGAATCATATGTTTTGACACATCATTCAACTTTGGTGTATACTTGACTTTGTTATACCATACGATCCCTTCATCTTTACAAAAGTAATTGAATTCCTTTGAAGTGAATTCACCACATTGTCTGCCCTCAACACTTTGATTTTTTTCCCTAATTATTTTTCTATCATCACCTTCCACAACTTAAAGATGATGAAAACAACAGATTAATACTTCATAAACTAAACCCACACCTTTCTAGAGTAGTCATTTATGAATGAGATAAAAAAATGATAACTGCCTCAAGAAACAATGGGCGACGACCCCCATACATCCAAATGCACATAGTCTAGCATACCCTTACTTACATGTCTTCTAGATTTAAAAGATAAGCATAATTGTTTACCATATATGCAGTGTTTACATACATTAAGATAAATACTTTTAAATGCAGGAATCAAACAACGATCAAAAAGTACCTTCATGTTGCGCTTGCTCATATGGACTAGACGCACATTCCAAAAATGTGTCGACGTGGATTCTTCTACAGACATTGTTGCTCCAATCGATATGATATTCTCAATCAGCTTGTAAAGATTACTGCTCCACTGTGCTTTCATCATTATGAGTGCTCCTTTGAAACCTTCAGGACATAATAAAATCTAGTGAACTTCTACCTAAGTGTATTAAGAGCTGCCAAAGATATCATATTCTTCTTCAAACCCGGAACGTGCTTCACATCTATCAAAGTATGCTCCATCCCATCAAACATTATGATGGAAACAGATTGAATTCTAATCATCTAACATGCATAATTATTGCCCATATGAACCAGGACACGATCATACTCATTGTATGTGGCGAACCAACTTCGATGAGGACACATGATACAATGCCCCCATATCCAAAATCCACTCATTCTTATATTCATCATATAAGTCACCGACCTTGGACACTGACAACACATCACAACCACTTGCACTAATATCAAATTCTACTGAATTGGCTTCCCTTAGCGAATCCTTTGACTTCTTTACTTTCTAGGCTTTAGGATTTTAATAATCCCTCTTCATATGCCTCAGTCTCCCACAATTCCAGCACTTCATTTTTCTCTTACCCTTAAACATGGACCTAGATAGATAGTTTTCCTTCTCCTGCTTAAAATTTCTTTCCCAAACTACAATTATAAAGCCTGTATCCTAGTCTATACTGTTCTGTCGACTCCCGTGATCCTTTTCGACAAATTTCAGCAACCTGCAACCTATAATCGACGTTTATGTGTGACCCTAAGTTGTATCTCGTAGATTTGAGTCAGCTTAATCTGAGACTTATACCATTGCGAACGCACGGTCGCCGCGGTTCCAACACCGCGTCTTGCACACCGATCCGATACCCTGGCCAGGGCGACGTTTATTTCAAAGAAAATGTCGTGCAGTTGCAATCCCAAGAGAATCACTATAACATGTCCCATCAATCAATCAATCACCTCATGTTAAGTACAAGAGCAACCCATACTTTCTTTCTCCATAAGTCAAACAATCTACCCCAAAAGTCAACAAATCTCTCACCTCACCCATCACTCACACCCATCACCTTTCTTACAACCACCATTTCTCTCTCTTTTCTCTTAACATTTTCCAAGCAACAAAAATTCTAAGGAAAAGTGGTGGATGTCTAAGCTATTTCAAGAGAGAAAAAGTGAGTGTTGTGTGGCCCACTTCCCATTGTAAAATCCTTCATCCTATCCCTTCATTTCTCATCATCTTCCATCAAGGAGGGACATAAGGAGATCGACATTCCATCAGACCTAGAAGATCGAACAGTGGGTGTTTCTATAGGTCTAGATTGCATGGTTTTGATGATGGGCCAAGTAGGGCCTACCGATTGATGGTATGGACCTCACTTTGGACCCTAAGTGTGGCCGATGACCCACCTTGACTCTCATGATCATTCCATGATGGGGCCATTCTCCATGGACCCCATCATGATGTTTATTTTCCTTGCATGAATAGAGGTCATCTAGACCTTTCATTTTGGTGGAGAAGGAATCTCCACCGTTGATCTTTGATTTGGTGGGCCCATAGGTATTGGGACCCACTTGATGTATGATTGAATGCAAGAGAGGGCTCATAGTGGCGGAGCCCTCCTTCACACGTGTCCCTCTTTCGTTCTCTCTCTCCCTCTCTTTCTTTCATTTGTTTTTGTGTGTGATAATGTGGTTGTGTGGCCCACTCGGATGGACCCCACCTTGATGTATGTCTTATCCACAACATCTAACCATTTGGTGGCCTACCTAGGCAGTACGCATGTAGGTGGGGCCCACCTTAGATATGTGTTATAACCAAACCATACATGGCTACACAGTGGGGTGTGAACGGACAGCGGGGTGTATTGACGCCTAACCTCCCTGGACGCACGCTGGAGGTTGGGAAGGAAAAAAATATATATATATATATCAGTTTGATTCTAAACTTTTTGGGTGGCCACTTATGTAGGCCCCACCTTGATGTATGAACCCAATCCACACCGCCCATTCCATTCCCTAGCTCATTTTAGACATTGAACTGAAAAATGAACCCAATATGATTTTCTAGCGGGCCATAGCATAGAAAATATTAATTTTTACCGTTAAAATCGACTAGGACCCACCTTGAGCCAAAACATATTGAATATTAGGCTTGCTTGGTCGGTCTTGAGCCATGAAATGCAATGGCTGGAGTGGATTCACTTGATGCGAGCCCCACATACGAAAAACCACAAAAATACTAAATTTTTAAAAAAATAGCATACAACGCCTGCTACGTTTGGCGGGCGGCCAGGGACCACGGTCCCAGCCGTGGGTCCCACTGTAATGTGTGTAGAACATCCACACCATACATTTGGTGAGCCCCTTCTTGCGGTGGGCCCCCTCCAAAAACCAGCCGTATAAGGAACTCAGATGGCCCACACGGTAGGAAACTGTGGGATTAAATGTCTACATTGGAACCCTTTTAGGTTGTCACAGAAGTTTTGGATCATTATGAATTTTTTTTTCCTCTTCATCCAGGTCTGTGTGACCTTATCAACGTTGGATGGAAAATAAATGTTATGGTGGGCCACACATGTGGACCCACCTTATGAAGCAGATTGGCTGGCACACCAACTATATAGTTGGTGTACGTGATGTCACCCAATTATGTGCGCCCCACCTGTTTCATCCTCGTCGTCCACATATGGGACTCACCATGATGCATGTGTTGCATCCAAACTGTACAACCATTTTGACAGATAATTTTAAGGCTTGAGATCAAAATGAGACAGATCTAGGATAAGGTGGACCACATTACCAAAAATAGTGGGTTTGAACGTCCACCATTAAAACCCTTGGGTTACCAAGTTTGGACCAATATGATATTTGCTTTTCCTATAAATTCAGGTTAGTGTGACCTTATGATCAGATTGGATGGGAAATAAATGGTATCATGGGCCTTAGGAATTTTAATGGTGGAAATCATTATCACCACTTATATTTGGGATGGCCCATTTGATATGCATGGGGCCCATTGGTGTGGCCCATTTGTATACATATCGCCCATGTGATGTGGCCCATTTGCCATATGAGGGCCCATTGTGATGTATCCAAGGCCCATGGGTTATGGCCCATTGTAATGTACATTGGTGAGGCCCATTGATGCAACCCACTTGATGAATATAAGGCCCATGTGATATGGCCCATTTGATGTATTTAAGGCCCATTGGGATGTACCTATGGTCCATTGCAATGTGTAATTCTACCATGATTTATGTAATGATATTTATGGCGGGTCGTGCCTTGGGAGTAATGATGGTTTGACGTCCACATTGTAAGAAAAATGTTGATTAAATGTCCGCATCATAACTCTCCCTAGGGCCCATTAACAGGCCCGTACTTATTGTGTGTAGGCCGTCTATGCCCATCTGCGTTGTAAGGATAGTTTATTACTTTATAACATGTAGTATAATTCCATGACTCATGCCATATGCATCATATGGATGCTTGATATGAGTAGTGACTGATCATAGCATATGTTATTGGGTAGATTATTTATGGGACTCACTGATAGGAGTTACTCAAATGAGCGTGTGGTATGCGTAGGATTGTTGCATGACTAGACAGTGTGATTCATGCATATCGTATTTGTGTGTCATAATCATTGTACGCCCTCGCGACATTAGAGTTGTGGCTCCACAGGCACATCGTGGATGGCAGTATTGGATACTGAAAATACTTGGTTCTAGCACTATGGGCACTTAGGATGTCTTTGGGTGGAAGTCGCAGAACCTTTTTGGTACCAGCAAATAATCCAATGTCTAAACTGAGTGGATACACAAGCGCCCGAGTACCGAATACCAGTAGGCCGCATCTCCCACTATGTCGTGGTCGATTGGAAGGGAGTGTGGCCTTATCCGCCCGAGTGAGGGGGTTGTAAGATAGGCTGAGTTTAACCAGCTCACAAATGAGTCCGCTATCGATGAGCTGGGTAGGTATTGGCAGACTACTGGTCAGGCAGATAGTGTGGTCTATTCCACTTACCGGGCCGTGTGGCTAGGGAGGCAGCAATCAGTGTGAAGTGTATTAAACGTCAGTGATATCCAGAGAGAAACAGTACTGATAAGTGTACTTGATGAGGTCTGACATGCTTACTTTTCATCTCACATATGACATTTGGCTACATAGGCCTCGCATTGCATGACCTTGGTATGGTCGATAGCATTCATGTCTTGCATCACATAGCTTTGGTATGAATGATTGTATTTATAAACTTACCTGCATATTTCCACATTAATCTGATATTGTACACTTGGCACTTGCCTTTTGCACACACGTACACCACCTTCTAAGCTTTTATAAGCTTATGCATGACTATTGCATGCAGGTGTCATCGGATCATAGCAGCGCTAAGGCAAGAGCGCGTATCAAATCATTTTGAAGTTTTTTAATCACCCTGTATTTCCTTTTCAACATTGTACTCAAAGTTTTTGATATAGTGGATATGTGGTGATGTTGTTTTGTGACTTGGTTATGCATGTAGTTATGCTTCATTACAAAAAAAAAAAAAATCATACTGAAAATTCTCCTTATAGGATCGCAGGATCAGAATCTAGCAAAAGGGTCCTGGAAGCTGAGAATAGATCATTAGGGAGGCTGTCGGTGCCGGATTTAGCGATCAAGAATTTTGTGAGCCGTTTTTCGAGTTTGGAGCGTGACAGAAGTTGGTATCAGAGCATAACTTGGGAATACCTGAGGATCACATCACATATCTACTATGAACTTAGAATGAATAGGTCTCGAGTCCAAATAACTTAGCGATTTTTCGACATAGACCCTTAAATGTTTATGCCTTCGAGAATTCTCAAGGTTGATAGGCCATTGTTCCTTCCTTTAGGACATGCCGCCTAGAAGAGCGACCCAAGAAAATCCTGCTCCACCACCTGCAACTCTCACTCTACCACCTGCGACTCTCACTTCACCACTAGATATTCCTGCTTTCCAGCCTAATGATGCCACTCCTTTAACTGAGAGTGGTACGGATCTGACCGTACCTGTGAGTGCCGCCCAGTGGCAGCTGATGTTACAGGTGATGATCGCTATTCTTTAGGGGCAGAGAAGGCGTCCCATTGTTATGCTAGCTGAGGCCGAGCAGGAGTGTGCGAGCGTGTAAGTGTTATGGTTTCTTGCTCCTTTGATTATCAAATTTTGTAGTGCCAAAACCATAATCTGTGTCTTGTGTAGCACATTAATATATATGTTCAAGGCATTGCATCACATGTACAAGGACAATGCTTCAAGACAATGACATGATCTACTTCAAAGAAATGCAAGATCAAGTACATTATTCACTCCTTTAAGCTTCAAAGTTCAATGTTTTAAAGTGACATCGAAAGTCAAGTCAATTGTTCAAGACTCAAAGTGAAGTACAACTTAAGTATTATAAATTCAAGCTTCAAAAGATCTCAAGTTCAAGCTTCATTATGTGTCGAGATCTCAAGCTTCATGAACTTCAAAGATCATCTATCATTTGAAGAAAAGAAGGTTCAATGTTCATACATCATGTCTAAGGTATGAAAGACTTTAGATTGACCTTAGGGTAGGTCATTTTGTATACATAATTTAAATTGAATCATTTTATAAGTGTTTGGTCTATTCTTCGACTATTCTTGAACTTCGTTCGACTAGTCCTAACATTGGCTAGACCAGTCCAAGAAATTTTAAGGCTAGTCCTAAGTTTGTTTAAAATTTTTAGAATTTTTTATTAAGCTACGATTAGTCCTGGAGAATGCTCAACCGGTCATGTGAACAGTGCACGACTCGTTCACGACCAGTCCTACAGCTACGACTCAAACTCTTACAACTATATCAGGCTCAACACGACCAGTCGTGGAGACCTAACGACCGGTCATGCAGTCGCTACAACCAATCGTGGAATGACTTTATCCGATTACGCTCAAAATTTTAAAAATTCGTTGGTCCTACAACCAGTCGTAGTGTCCACAGGACCAGTCGAAGGTGCGACTTCTGCACTTATAAATAAAACACGATTTTCAGAGTTTGGTAATCCAATTCAAGTATAATCAAAACATCACTCTGAGAGATAAGTTTGTAAACTTCGTAAGATATATTGTGCATATTTAATATTCTCTTTTATTAAATTTTTATATTTGATTTTGTATTCTGCATTCCAATCTGATTTGAAAGAGGGATTGAAGAATTCCCACTTCTTGGAATCAAAATCAAATAGAGCTAGCCTAACTTGATTTAATTTAAAATCAATATAAAACTTAGAACCATTTCATAAGTGAGTGTGGACATTGAACTTCTATATTCAAACTTCTACTCCAAGTTGGTTCTTCCAGGCTGTAACAAAAGGAGAATATCCAGGTATTTTACATTTGTGTAAATCTTCCGTTTTGGTTTCTTTTGAGATTAAGCCAGAAAAACATCATTCTTTTGGTTATCTAAGGAGCTCCAGAAAACTCAGTGTGGGGTTTTTTGAATTGTGTAAGCCCACTTGAAAGACACAATTATGAGAGTTTTAGGTGAACCTGGAAAAACCTAATTTCATAGTGAACGCTAATATCCAATGTGTGAGGATATTAGGAGTGGAGTAGCTATGTGGCTGTTGTTTAACAGTTGGTGTACACCCAGGTGAACCACTATAATTCTTTATTTTATGGATGTGTGGTTTATTTTCTATATCTTTTATCATTCAAAATTGTAAGATGTATTTGTGAATGTGAATGTTCTAATCTTTTACATTTCAAGCATTATGGGGAATGTTATAATAGCTTAGATTTCCTTTCTTACTATTTCCCTTTTATTCCTCTTCAATTTGAGTTTTTGATACATAAATCATTCTAGTAAGGTTGTCTTACCATAAACTCTTGGTTTTTATGGTGTAAGGTTGTCCTTAGAACAACATTTATATCAATACTAGAATTTTGAGGTTGTTTTTCATTTCTGTATTGTGGATTGATTATATTGTTATCTTTCCTTTAATTGATTAAATTCCACTGTTATTATTTTAATTTGCATAGTCTTATTCACCCCCCCCCCCCCCCCCCCCCCTCTAGGACATATAGCTCGGCCTTTTCAAGTGGTATCAGAGCCTAATAGCTCGTTTTTTAATTATTCAATTTGGATTTATTTTCTAAGCTAATCGATCTGAGCTATTTAAGATGTCAAATTTTGATAGTCTTTCAGTCACTAGGCCTCCACCATTTGATGGCTCCAATTATGCTTATTGGAAAGCCAAAATGAGGATTTTCTTAAAATCTATGGATGAGAGAGTGTAGCAAGCCACAATGACTGAATGGACCCTTCCTACCACTGAAGTAACTAGTATCGATGGATTAAAATCAATGAGAGTTACACCTTATTTTTCTTGGACCACACTTTAGAAAAAAGAGAGTACCATCAATGCAAAGGCTTTTAATGTCATAACTTGTGCACTATCATCGAATGAATTCAAAAGAATTATATCATATGATACTGCAAAGCAAGCTTGGGACATTTTAGAAATGACACATGAGGGAACATCAATTGTTAAGAAATCTAAAGTCTAAATCCTCATAACCAAATTTGAGGAAATACGTATGGAAGAAAATGAAATGTTCATGGACTTCTATAGAAGATTAAATGATATTATGAAATCTATGTGGGGTCTTTATGATAAAATCCCAGAAAGTAAAATCTGTGCAAAGATACTACGCTCACTTCCTGAACGGTTCAATTCTAAGGTAACTGCAGTCCAGGAACTTTGTGATACAGATAATATGAGGGTAGAAGAATTAGTTGGCTCTTTACAGACTTATGAGTTAACTTTTAAAGCTCCTTAAGGTAAATCTATCACCCTTAAATCTTCTAAAATTGTTTCTTAAGAAAATAGTAGCAATTTTGATTTAGATAATTCTGAAGATGATATGGCCCTTTTAGCTAAAAAGTATTACAAAATTTTTAAAAGTAAAAAGAGGGTTGATTTTCAAAAATCAAATGATAAGAAAAGGTCCAAATATAAAACTTAAAATTTTTTAAAAGAGAGTCAATGTTACAACTGTTATGAATATGGGCATTTAGCAAATAAGTGTCCTAAAAAGGACAAACTTAAAAAGAAAGGAATGTTGGCTACTTGGGATGAATCTTCTGGCACTGAAGCTTCTTCTGAATTAGAAGATTCTAAAACCAAGATGGGTAATAAAGTCAAAGCCCTTATGAATCTACCCAAGTTCACTTTTTCAGATCATGATGATTCAACTAGTGAAGAAAATCTGATTAGTGTTCATAAAAATGAAGATGATCTTCAAGATGCTTATAATGTCCTTTATAAGGAAAGTTGTAAAATTGTTGTTAAATTCAAACTTTAGAAAGAAAAGTTTTTGAAACTTAAAGAAAATTTTGATTCACTTATTTTTAAAAAATTCCACATTTCAGATTATTTTGAAAAATCAAAAGGTGATTTAGATTTCAAAACCTCCCATATTGAAAATCTTAAATCTGAAAATGAAAAACTTAAACTTGAAGTCTCTTCACTTTTGAGTTTAAAGGATACATGGAGGTATGCCCAAGGTGATCCAAAGTTAGAAAAGCTTTTGTCAGGATCAAGAAAATGTGGTGACCAATTCAGTTTGTGCTATGAAAGAAATATTCCTCCTAAATAGAAGAATATTCCTCCTAAGTTTGTGAAAGGAGAGTCTTGAAACTCAAAAGGGAATAGTTCAAATCGAAATTTTTTTTCTAAAAATATCAAAACTTTTCAATCTTTTAAACCTAAAAGAAACTATATCAACTATAAAAATTAGAACCAAAATCCTTTAGTTGAGAAAATAATTGATTTACTTAAGGAGCTCTTAAAATCTAACTCAGTAAGTCATTCTTACAACAATTACAAACACAAGAAGACCAACTATACTCCTAAACCCAAAATTGTAATGAAATGGGTTCCTAAGGTTACTTGCTTGGTTGTCGCTACAAGTCATTCAAAGTGGTACCTAGATAGTGGTTGCTCCAGGCATATGACAGGTGATAAGGGTTTGTTCACCAATCTTAAAGATATGACTGATGGTTCAGTCACATTCGGTGATAGTAGCAACTGTAAAATTATTGGCCAAGGTACAATTCAACTCTTTAACCTCCCCTTATTTGAGAATATTTTATATGTTGAAGGGTTAAAATATAGCCTATTAAGCATATCTCAAATATGCGATAATAATCATAGCGTAAAATTTACTAACCAATGTTGTGAAATTTTAAACAAAAAGGGTTCTGTAATATTAACTAGACACATAGAGCTTCTGAAAACTGCTACATTATAAGTGATTCTAGCTCATCTAATCAATCGTGTTACATGGTCCATACAGATGAAACTGAATTATAGCATAAACACCTTAGACATGTACACTACCGCAATTTGTATAGATTGAGTAAAAGAGAACTAATAAGAGGTCTACCTAAATTATAAAAAATAAACAAAATATGTGATGAATGCTAGATTGGCAAACAAACGAGGAGTAATCATAAAAAAGTAGACTCCAATACCATATCCAAACCACTCAAACTTCTCCATATGAACCTTATAAGACCAACCAGGGCAGAGAGTCGAGGTGGTAAAGAATACATACTGGTAATTATGGATGATTTTACCAAATTCACTTGAGTAGCCTTCTTAAGGGATAAATCAGAAACTCTTGATGAAGTAAAAATGATTCTCAAACGGATCCAAATGGAAAAAGGTTCTCAAATCAGTAAGATCTGTAGTGATCATGGATCAAAATTCCAAAATAGCAGTTTTGAGAAATTCTATTATAATCAGGGAATATCACATGAATTCTCTGCACCCAAAACTCCACAACAAAATGGAATTATTGAAAGAAAAAATAAAGTTCTTTAAGAATTGGCAAACGTAATGTTGAATAGTATGAAGCTCCCTAAAAATCTTTGGGTTGAAGCTATAAATAATGCATGTTATATAATCAACCATGTCTATACCAAAAAATTAAATGGTAAGACGACTTATGAATTATGGTTTGATAAGAAGCCTACTGTCAAATACTTTTGAGTTTTTGGCAACAAGTGCAACATTTTACATGACCATGAAAATCTGGGTTAGTTTGACACCAAAAGTGATGAAGAAATCTTTTTAGGATATGCTTTAAATACTCGAGCGTATCGAGTACTAAATAATAGGACTGCAGTAATTTAAGAGCCCATCAATGTGGTCATTGACGATCACTTAAATATACCTGCCTCCAGTTCAGATAATGATGTTCTTCTAATTGACAAACCAGATACTTCATCAAGTTAAAATAACTCTGAACTGAGGACTTTTAAAGATCATCCAACCACTCAGATTCTTAGAAACCGTCTCACTAGTGTGTGCACTCGTAGACAACTAGAAGATATATGTAATCATGTGTGCTTTACATCTCAGATTGAACCGAGTAACGTAATAGAAGCTCTTACTGACAAAAATTGGATAGTTACAATGCAAGATGAGCTTAATCAGTTTATGAGAAATGATGTTTGGTACTTAGTTCCTATGCCAAAAGATAAACATATTATCGGAACTAAGTAGATTTTCAAAAATAAGTCTAATGAACTTAGTAATATAATTAGAAACAAGGCTAGACTGGTTGTACAAGGGTACACTCAAATTGAAGGCATCGATTATGATGAAACCTTTGCCCCAGTAGCTCGTCTTGAATCAATCAGACTATTTATATCCATTGCTTACTTTAGAAAATTCAAAATTTATCAAATGGATGTAAAGAGTACTTTTTTAAATGGCAATTTGCATGAAGAAGTATATGTTGAACAACCAATAGGTTTTGAAGATCCTAAAAATACTGATAATGTCTATCACCTAAAAAAGGCTCTCTACGGTTTGAAACAAGCTCCCAGGACATGGTATGGAAATTTGACTAAGTTTTTAATAAGTCATAATTTTCTAATGGAAAGTGTTGATAAGACTCTTTTTTTTAAGAAACATAACGATCATATCTTAATAGTGCAGATCTATGTTGATGATATTATTTATGTATCTACCTGTACTAACTTGACTGTTGAGTTTGTAGATCTAATGAAATCTAAGTTCAAAATGAGCATGGTTGGGGAATTGAATTATTTCTTAGGGTTGCAAGTTAAACAGCAACCTGATGGTATCTTTATTTCTCAAACCAAATATGCTCTGAACTTAATTAAAAAGTTCAGATTTGAGAATGGAAAAAATTTTGATGCTCCTATGAGTATAACATTAAGACTCTCAAAAGACTATACAGGTAAAAGTGTGGATTCTAAATTATATCGTAGTATGATTGACAGTTTACTTTATTTAACTGAAAGTAGACCTGATATTGCTTTTAGCGTTGGAATTTGTGCTAGATATCAATCTAACCCTAAAGAGTCACATTTAACTGTTGTTAAGAGAATTGTGTGATATGTCGCAAGTACAGCGAATCTAGGTCTTTGGTATCCACATGATACTAGTGTTTAATTAGCTGGTTACACTGATGTTGATTGGCCTAATAACATTGATGATAGGAAATCAACCACTGGTGGTTGTTTCTATGTTGGAAACTGTTTAGTTTCTTGGAAAAGTAAGAAACAAAGTTCCGTATCACACTCCACTGTTAAGGCTGAATACATTGCAGCAGGTAATGCATGTACTCAGCTTATATGGATGAAAAGAATGTTAAGCAATTACGGAATTGCACGGGATTCAATGGTTTTATATTATGATAATTCCAGTGCAATTAATATATCTAAAAATCCAATCTAGCATTCACAAACTAAGAACATTGACATTAAATATCACTACATTCGTGAATTAGTTGAAGGAAAGACAATTTCTTTGGAATACATTCTGACCGAGAATTAACTTGCTGACATTTTCACTAAACCTCTCGACAAAAGTAAGTTTAATAAATTAAAATTTGATCTTGATATGTACAATTTAAATTGATTATTCATGCATTTCTATATTATAGTATGTGTATTTATTAAATTATAATTTTAATTTTCAAAATTATATGAAAAATGCATATTTTTGGCTATACACGACCAGTCGAGGATGTACTTGACTAGTCATGGCACAACAAGGACGTCCCACGACCAGTTGTGTAGCGCGTTGGTGCTTTTAATTTGGGAAAAATCCCATTTCTTCTTCATTTGCTCTCTCTCCAACGAGTCTAAGCTCGACCGGTCATACCCAACATCTTGATTCTTCAAGGTTAGTCTGTTATTTCCATTTTTCTTATAGATTTAAGTCCATATCACTTCATTTTCATACTTAGAGTGATTTATTTTGTGAATCCTTGAGATTTTTGGGGTTTTCTTCTCTAAAATCTGATTTAGAGAAATCCTACTCTACATCATTTGTAACCTCTTGTTCTCTTGTATTCCTAGTTGCAAATGGATGTTAGAGGAAGAAAGAAAGTTCTCAAGATCCTTCAACATCTAGATCAGCACCTATCACAAGGTGCCACCTTCGGTCACCCAAAGATGATCCTCCCTATGTGCAGGATTTGAGGTTGCGCAATGTGATAGTTGAGCGACCTGTGCATGTTGAACATCTTGCCCCTTTTGATCTCCTTCCACTTCTCCAATCTGTAAGATGGGATAACATTCTACATTGGGGTGGACCGGCATACTGGTCTATTTTGTAAGCTATGTATACTTGTATTTCTAATTTTTCAACTGAAAATTTAACTTTTATAATTGCAACTAGAGAAGGTCCATTTGAAGTTGATCGACATTTGATTTCTGGCTGTATGGACATACCTATCAATGATGAAGGTATTCCAATTAGCTCTTTAGTTGATAAACCATCTGAATCTGAAAAATGTATGCTTACTAGAGCATTATACAACATACATGCGCAATAGAGTCAAAATGGGAATGCGCTTGCTTCAAAGTACTTGTTACCCAGATATAGGGTTCTTCACAGGATATTTATTTCAAATCTTTATCCACGTTTTGGTAACAAAACTGAACTCACCTCTTTTATGGTTCGAATTTTGCATTCCATCATTTCTGGTTAAAATGTCTGTCTTCCTTCTTTAATTTATCATTCCATTATACAATTTTGTCTCCATCTTGGACACAGTGATATTCCATTTACATATCTTATGACTGTGTTAGCCACTTATGTGTTGGTAGCTATGCTTGTTGGAGAGGCTCCTATTCATCACCTTATTTTCAAAAACTCAAATATTAACAAGATAAAATTAAGGTTGGCTGATGGCCAAGTGGATGTGGGTGGTGGTGAAGCTAAAGCAGTGAATGAAGAAGAAGGTGACGATTTACCTCTAGATGATATAAACATGGATGATATATTTAATGAGCTCGAATTAGATTCTGAGGCTGACCCTGACTATCAGCCTTCTGATTTTGATGAGAGGTTGCATTCTCTTGAGGAATAGGTGGCTCAGATTCATGTAACCCAGTATTCTCAATTTGCTTATATGCACATATATATATGAGGCGCATTAACAAGGGTTTAAACTAAATTGATCAATCTATTCCTGCTCCCTCTTCTGGATCTGATTAGTATTTTCTAAGTTTGGTTTGTAATAAATCTTATCATACTTTGCTTTCTTTCAGTTTATGGAACTAACTTTAGATGAACTTGGTTCATGTTGGTTACTTATATGAGCACATTATTTTTTTATATCTTGCTTAGTTTGCTCCCTTATTCCTCTTTTGTTTATTTTCCTCTTCCATATCTTAGTTTCTTCCTTTATCATATTGTGCCAAAAGGGGGGAGAATATTTTGTTCTGCTTGTGCTTGCTTATGGATATGGATTGTGAGTAGCATGGATGGATTGTGATTAGTAGCATTTTTTTCGTATGTGTGCTACTCAGGGGGAGTAAGGAGGTACTTTGACTTGCTTTGAATATTTCATGATGATGTGTAACTAGTGCATTATACTTTCTTGTGTATATATGGTGCATGATTCTTTATTGATCATGTAATGTTTCTCTTATTTTTGTTGGAGTGTTTTTTTTCATAAATTTGACAAAGGAGGAGACTATATGTGTTGTGGTTTCTTACTCCTTTGATTGTCAAATTTTGTAGTGCCAAAACCACAATCTGTGTCTTGTGTAGCACATACTGCATCACATGTACAAGGACAATGCTTTAAGATAAGAACATAATCTGCTTCAAAGAAATGCAAGATCAAGTACATTGTTCACTCCTTTAAGCTTCAAAGTTTAATGTTTTAAAGTGACATCGAAAGTCAAGTCAACTATTCAAGACTCAAAGTGAAGTACAACTCAAGTACTACAAATTTAAAGCTTCAAAAGATCTCAAGTTCAAGCTCCATTATGTGTCGAGATCTCAAGCTTCATGAACTTCAAAGATCGTCTATCATTTGAAGAAAAGAAGGTTCAATGTTCATACATCATGTCCAAGGTATGAAAGACCTTAGATTAGCCGTAGGGTACGTCATTTTGTATAAAGAATTCAAATTGAATCATTTTATAAGTGTTTAGTCTATTCTTCGATTAGTCTTGAACTCTGTTCGACTAGTCCTAGCACTAGATCGACCAGTCCAAGAAATTCCAAGACTAGTCTTAATTTTTTTTGAAATTTTTTATTAAGCCACGACTCATCCTAGAGACTGCTCGACTGGTCGTATGAACAGCGCACGACTCATTCACGACCAGTCCTACAGCTACGATTCAAACTCCAGCAAGTATATCAAGCTCCACATGACTAGTCGTGGACAGATCACGGCCAGTTGTAGAGACCTCACGACCAGTTGTGTAGTGCCTACGACCAGTCATGGAGTGACTTTATCCAATCGTGCTCAAAATTTCAAAAATCCATTGGTCTTAAGACCAGTCGTAGTGTCCATAGGACTAGTCGAAGGTGCGACTTCTGCACTTATAAATAGAGTATGATTTTCTGAGTTTGGTAATCCAATTCAAGTATAATTAAGACGTCAGTCTGAGAGATAAGTTTGTAAACTTCGTAAGCTATATTGTGCATATTTAATATTCTCTTTTATTAGCTTTTTATATTTGATTTTGTATTCTGCATTCCAATCTGATTTGAAAGAGGGATTGAAGAATTCCCACTTCTTAGAATCAAAATCAAATAGAGCTAGCCCAACTTGATTTAATTTAAAATTAATCTAGAACTTAGAACCATTTCATAAGTGAGTGTGGGCATTGAACTTTTATATTCGAACTTCTACTCTGATTTGGTTCTTCCGGGCTATAACAAAAGGAGAATATCTAGGCATTTTACATTTGTGTAAATCTTCTATTTTGGTTTCTTTTGAGATTAAGCCAGAAAAATCTCATTCTTTTGGTTATCTGAGGAGATCCAGAAAACTCTGAGTGTGGGGTTTTTTGAATTGTGTAAGCCCACTTGAAAGACACGATTGTGAGGGTTTTAGGTGCACCTAAAAAAACCTATTTTCATAGTGAACACTAATATGCACTGTGTGAGGATATTAGGAGTGGAGTAACTGTGTGGCTGTTGTCTAACAGTTGGTGTACAATAGGCGAACCACTATAATTCTGTGTTTTGTGGAGGTGTGGTTTATTTTCTATATCTTTTATCATTCAAAATTGTGGGATGTATTTGTGAATTTGAATGTTGTAATCTTTTACATTTCAAGCATTGTGGGGAATATTGTAATAACTTAGATTTCCTTTCTTACAATTTCCTTTTTATTCCTCTTCAGTTTGAGTTTTTGATAGACAAATCGTTCTAGTAAGTTTATCCTGCAATAAACCCTTGGTTTTTATGGTGTAAGGTTGTCTTTAAAACAACATTTATATCAACTTCTCAATACTAGAATTTTGAGGTTTTTTTTCATTTCCATATTGTGGATTGATTATAATGTTATCTTTCCTTTAATTAATTAAATTCTGTTGTTATGATTTTAATTTGGCATAGTCATATTTAACCCCCCCCCCCCCCTTAGGACATATAGCTTGGCCTTTTTAGAGCGCCCTTCTCAAGAGCTTCTGACATCATGATCCCCCACATTTTCGAGGCGAGCCAGACCCTACTGGAGCACAGATATGGTACTCCAAGTTGGAGAAGATATTCAACACCATGAGATGTACATTAGCTGTATTTCTTCTCCAGGGTGAGGCTCAGCATTGGTAGGCATCTGTCACCTGATCGGTAGCAGCCAATTTCGTGTGGACATAGGAGGACTTTATAGACCGGTTTGACCGAAAGTTCTTTCCCTAGCATGTGCAGCAGTAGCGTGCATTAGAGTTTGAGACTCTGGTCTAGGGAGACATAATTGTGTCCCAGTATGAGGCATTTTTCATTGCGCTATCGAGATTTGTGACGTACCTTGTTGATGATGAGGGGCGGAAGGCCTATTGTTTTGAGAACGGCTTGCGTCCTGCCCTCCGGAGCCATATGATCAGACACATGCTTTTGATGTTTGAGCAGATCGTGCAGAGGGCCCAGATCTACGAGGCAGATTAGGCCGGTTTACAGAGGTCCTGTGACCAGAGAGGAGATCAGAAGAGGAAAGTGCCCTCTGGTAACTCTCAGCAATAGCAGCATCATCCACAGCAGTGACGCATAACCTGCCCGGCATTTCAAGCACCAGTGACACCCCCAGCACCACTTTCGGGACTGTTTTCAAGTACTTGCTTTGGATGCGGTAGGACAGGACATCGTAGGCACGAGTATCCCCATCCATAGCAGTAGCAGCAGCGGAGGACAGTGTATCATCCTCTGCGATAACCCCCACAACAGCAGAGTGATCGTAGCACCAACCTCCGAGACCTCCCCTGCAGTAGCAGAGGCAGCAGATCAGGCTGTCAGAGTGGTAGCAGCAGCAGTAGAAACCTCAGAGGAGACCTGCACCTCCCCACAGGCCTAGGACAGATTTTATGCTTCCCAGTAGGACCCTCAGTCATCAAGAGGGGTTGTCAAGGGTACTCTCCCTGTTTCTGCATGCATTGCATGTGTATTATTTGATTCCAGTGCATCGCATTCTTTTGTGGCTAAGGATTTCTACCGATCAACCAGTTTGCCAATAAAGTCTTCCCATGTGGGTTTATCAGTATCGACCCCTTTAGGGAAGACTGCAGTGTTAGGCCAATTTTACGCATCTTGCCCCATTCTGATTGGGGATATCTTTTTACCTTCTAATTTGTTCGTATTGTCGATGTCCGAGTTTAATGTCATTATAGGCATAGATTGGCTCACTGAGTACCACACCATATTGGACTGCTCCGTGAGGATAGTCAAGTTCTTTATACCCGGCGTGCCAAAGTTCTAGTTTGTTGCTGAGCCCAGAGGAGAGTAGCTTTTTTGCCTATTGTCGTGTGTCATTGAGGAGTTAGCTACTTTAAGTATCGACCAAATTTTAGTCGTTTGTGGCTTTTCTGATGTGTTTCAGGAGATTTTGGGGTTACCACCTCGTCGACACACTAAGTTCCAGATTGATCTCATGCCCAGTATCGTGCCTATTTTGAAGGCCGCATATCTTATGGCACCGTTAGAGTTGTAAAAATTGCAGAAGTAGTTGGACGAGTTGTATGAGTTAGGCTTTATCTGTCTGAGCAGTTCACCGTGGGGAGTGTCAATACTCTTCTTGAAGAAGAAGGATAGCTCGTTGAAGCTTTGTGTGGATTACTGTGAGCTCAACAAGGTCATGATCAAGAACAAGTACCCACTTCCGAGGACTGATGATTTGTTTGATCAGCTGTAGGAGGTGCAGTTCTTTTTGAAGATAGACTTATGCTCCGGTTATCATTAGGTTCGGGTCCGAGATAAGGATATCCTAAAGACAGCCTTCAAGACGCGCTATGGTCATTTTGAGTTCTAGGTCATATCCTTTGGACTGACCAATACGTCCACAGTATTCATGCAATTGATGAACGAGGTCTTCCATCCGTATCTCGACTAGTTTGTTGTGCTATTCATCGATGACATTCTGATATATTCGAGGACCCATGAGGAGCATGAGCAGTATTTGGAGATTACCTTGTAGACCCTCCATGCACACCAGCTTTACGCGAAGCTGGAGAAGTGCGAGTTCTGGTAGGATGAGGTGAAATTCCTTAGTCATGGGGTGATGAGGTAGGGCGTCGTTGTGGATCCCTCGAAGATTGATGTCGTGCGTCAGTGGGCCCAGCCAACAATTGCGTCCGAGATTCGCAGTTTCCTTGGTTTGGTGGGCTACTACCGATGTTTTATTTAGGGATTCTCTCGTATTGCAGCCCCATTGACCAGGTTAACCAGGAAGAGTGCCGAGTTCATTTAGAGTGATGCTTGTGAGCAGGCATTTATGGATCTGAAGGAGCGCCTCACGTCCGCTCCTGTCCTCACTCTTCCCTCTGGGAGTGATGGATTTATTGTATTTACCAATGCCTAGCGAGTTGGCTTGGGTGTTGTCCTGATGTAACACTGGAAGCCGGTTGCTTATGCGTCTCACTAGCTCAAGGTCCATAAGATGAACTATCCCACGCATGATTTGGAGCTGACAGCAGTTGTCTTTGCCTTAAAGGTGTGGACGCACTATCTTTATGGGGTGAGGTTTGAGCTCTTCTCTGACCATAAAAGCTTGAAGTATCTGTTCTCTCAGTCCGACTGAACATGAGGTAGTGGCATTGATGGAGCTCCTGAAGGACCGTGATTTTAATCTCCAGTACCACCTAGGTAAGGCGAACATGGTGGGAGATGCCCTCAACCGTCAGCCACGAGGTCTGGTGGCACACATAATGATTCAGGAGTGGAGGATGCTCGAGGATATAACAGAGTATGACTTTGAGATCGGCTTGTAGTCTTCTATTGTGCAATTATCTAGCCTGTCGATTCAACCCTCTCTTGTCGTAAGGGTGATCGAGGCTTAGCAGGCAAATGAGTTAGTGCAGAGTTATCGAGCAGAGGTAGCATCTAAGAGTCAGTCAGATTGGCAGATTGGTTCTGATGGTGGACTTCGCTTCAGAGGCCGTTTATATGTCCTAAATATTCCTGAGTTGCGCCAAGATCTTATGATCGAGGCACATCGATCGTTGTTCTTTATCCACCCTGACTCGACGAAGATGTATTGCGATATGAGGCGTCAGTATTTTCGGGCAGGGATGAAGCACTAAATAGCCAGTTTTGTGGCCAAGTGTGATAGTGCCAGCATGTCAAGGCCCATCATTAGAGACCCCCTGGTCTTTTACAGCTGTTAAGTGTCCCGATATGGAAGTGGGAGCACATATCCATCGATTTTATTTATCAAGGACACAATGCTATCATGATACCATCTAGGTTGTCGTGGATCATCTGATGAAGTCGACACATTTTCTTATAATTCGTGAGACCTGACATGCAAACTGGCTCGCCAAGCTGTTTGTTGATGAGATCGTGAGACTATATGGTGTTCCTGTGTCGATCGTTTCAGATCAATACCCAAAGTTCGCATCTCAGTTTTGGAGGAGCTTCCAGAGAGCGATGGGGATTGATTTGTAGCTCAGCACGCGTACCATCAGCAGATCGATGGCCAGACCGAGAGGGTCAACCAGGTCCTTGAGAATATGCTTCGAGCCTGCGCTATTAATTTCTCGGGTAGCTGGGACAAGCACCTGCGATTGGCTGAGTTCGCGACCATTGGCATGACTCTTTTTGAAGCATTATACAGCATGTCGTGCAGATCTCTGAGTTATTGGATCGAGGTTGGAAAGCGGCGTCTCCTAGGTCCCGAGCTTGTGTAGTAGACGTCAGAGGCTATCAATATCATCAGTCAGAGGATGCGCACAGCTCAGAACTGGGAGAAGAGTTTTGTTGATCTTCAACGTTGTCCCTTGGAGTTTGCCGTTGGGGACCATATGTATCTCAAGGTCTCACCCATGAAGGGTGTGGTTTATTTTGGAGTAAAGGGCAAGCTTACCCCGAGATTTTTAGGACCTTTCGAGATCACAGGGGGTGTTGGCGTCGTGGTCTATCAGCTTGTCTTTCCATCTCAGTTGTCTGGCATCCACAATATTTTTCACTTTTCTATGTTGAGGAAGTGTGGGTCAGACATCATTCTCGTTATTGATTAGCAACCGTTGGAGATTCGCGAGGATGCTTCTTACAATGAGCAGCCTATTCGTATCCTCAATCGGAAGAAGCAGGTCCTCCGGACCAAGGTCATTCCCTTGGTGAAGGTACAATGGGGCCATCATATTGTGAATGAGGCGTCTTGGGAGCACGAGGTGGAGAATCGAGAGTGTTATCTGATGTTTTATTCAAACCAACCTGATTTAAATTGATTTTAAACTCGCACGTATATGAATCGGGTGTAGACATGGTACATATAACGAGATCATTCCCACGAGGACTGGTTGACACAATTTGAATTTTATAATTCTTCTTAACTAATCCAACAAATAATTTAGCTAATTATTAAGTAAACTAACAAAAATCAACGAAAAAAATAACTAAGAATAAGAAGGAAAATTCATTCAAGGAGAACACTAGGACTTTTGAATCCACTCCTAATTATCCTAACTCTTGTTTTACTTGTTGATTCACCCTAATTCAGATTGTTATACATTCAATAAATAAAGCACAACTTGTGTCCTTGTTCAGGCACACAGGATGTATATTCCCTTAAAGCACAAGTGATTTTTCCCTTAATATCAATTGTCCCTAATGCATGCACATCAATTGTCATGTATATATAGAAATTAAGAATCAATCAAACTACTTAAATCCACATCCACCATCTAATATCTTGATTATGAATCACAGAAGATGAAATTGGAAAAAATTTCAAGGATCACATCTTTCCATCTATGTTCAAGCATGAATAGATGTAAATTCCTATTTCTTTCTCTGTAGGGAAACCTGTTCATGGTTAGACACAAGCACACTTAGAATAAGATTCCAAACAACATCCACTTCTAGACTTTGGATAAGCTCTTAAATTGGAGAAGTATTGAGTTTTCATTTAATCATTATAGAGAAAGAAATAAATAAATCAATTCCAGATGAAATTAACAAATAATAAGAATCATTCAAATTAGGGGCTTCATCTCAGCCCTAGCTAAGAACTTAAAAACTCATGGGAAGTAACATAGATTCAAATGGAAAGAAGAAAAACATAATTGATAAAAAGCACATCCCTTTGATTTCTTTCCAATCTCTCTCTTTCTCGTTCTGTGATTCATGTCCACAATCGAGCTCCTCCGATCAGATCCTCCTTCTCCCTCACATCCATAACCGCATCGCCCCCTAATCTCACGTCCCCTTTGTCTTTTATAGGCGTTTGAAGGCGGTGAAGAGAGTCGGTGGAAACTTACAGCGTACGCTTTCTTTACACACAGTCTTTTGTGCTACCATTCATCTTACGTGCGGCTGAGATCTTCACACATCTGCTTGCATTGTGGAGAAAGGACACATAGGTGAGGTTAATACCCCCCCTCTGTACATAATGAACAGTTTAAATTAATTATTTGGATGAGGGGTGGGCACCACTACGTGAAACCAGCGGACGCTGGTGCGTCCGCTGTTCCCGCGCAAGAAGAAAGACCGGTCAGCTCGTCTTTAACCGGGCTGACCATCCAGTGCGGCTCGCGTGTGCGTGCACTGAATGCATGCGCACCCTCATGCGGGGTCCACTGTGATGTTCATGAGAAATCAGTTCTGTCAATTCGTTTCTCTGCATAATTTAAAGTGTCGAGAGCGAAATTGAAGTATATCCAAATATCAAGCGGACCCCAAATCAAGATTTTATGAGCTGATCTATCAATTTAGCCACTTTCACAAGGATCCGGGAGCTGAACTTCGATGCATACAGTTTATTTATAGTCCTCAGGCTATGTATGATGTTTTGAGCCGATCGGATGGTGGAAACCATATGATCTTACATTCAGGACACTTTTTAGGCCTCTTTAACGTGGGCGTCTTGACTTTCTCGAATCTCGGCCGTGTAAATTCTTCAATCTTGGTCCCCTGGGGTCCGTCCGTTGCCTTGGTGAATTCTAAGCATGAAATCCATGCTTTTAGCACCCTTTTGTAGTCCAAGCTCCTAACTATACCTTGCATCACAAACATGATTAAAGCAAAGCGTTAAACAGTATCATACTCGTAAAATCTGGTACTAACTGGGGTCTAATATGCAATATTTGACCCTCAACACAACCCCAACTAGCATTTTTCTAGTCTCGAGCAAAGTATGCGAAACAGACTTTTAGAAATACAAGACAATTCCTGTAAACTCGAGTGACTTGTGAAAAAAATAGTTGATATGTGAGAATTCTAAAATTCATGAATGGTAAGAAGTATTTTCTCATGGAATCAAGCTCATGGTAAACTTCATAATCAAATTTAAAATATTAATCCATTAATTAGAACAATTCTAAACATTGAGTTCCATAAGTGTATAGTGTAATCTCGGCTTATCGCTATTAAGAGATCCAATTGTCAATTTCATGATATCATTGGTAACCAACAAAGGAATTCATAACAACCAAAATCTAAACCAACACTTGCCTTACCGATCAACTTTTCATTCTACTGGCCTTTGATTTTTCCATGAATAGTAACGTCAAGGAGGGGAATCAAATCCTCACCTATAAGGAGCAAACCTATGGTGAAAACTAGTCCCCTAACTCTTTCTAAATATCAACCATGGGGAATCGAATCTATACCTATAGGGAGCAAACCTATGGTGAAGTTCGATCGCCCAACCCTTTCTGTAATCTTGTAGCTGGGTATTTCCTTTTTCTTTTATTCTTCTTATTGAACATGATGGAAAAATTCCCCAGGTTGGTTCCTTCCATGCTTAATGATCACCAAGTTACAATTCAATATCGAACTGAGACCATAATGTGTAAGCGAGATGTGTCCTATGAAATCATGACTCAATCAATGTTTAAAACTTTTAATCATGGGTTAACAATTCAAACTTAACTATGAAATCTAACAGATGGATGAATCCATGAGTCATAAATTACTAACATTTTGTATCTTATAATTCTAAAATCACGACTATCCTTCAAAATCACTTCAAATTCACAAGAAATTTCAAAAAAAATAAATAAATAAAACTTTTTTCACAATTTTTGCTAAAGAGCTCAAGACCAAGAAAATACTGATTAAGTAACCTAATCTCCCACCCCCAACTTAAAATCAACATTGTCTTCAATGTAAAAGATATGAGCATGCAATGCACATGAGACAATGAAATTGAAAGAGAAGTGTTACAAATCCTTAAGAAAAATAAAAATAACAAAAATAAGATCCTACCTGCACCACTTTCGCAAGTACTCTCGATTGCATTTAGCATATGCAACAAGCCTTTAAACCCCTAGGTTGCCCCTAGTAGACGAGTTGTAGTCTCGTGAGGGTTTGCAGCAATGTTACCCACAAACATTAAACTAACTAGGAAAAAAAATAAAATTAAAGGTTGGGTTGCCTCCCAGGAGCGCTAAGTTTATTGTCTTCAGCCAGACAGGCAATGAAAGCAACCATGGACCATGAATTAATCAATCTTGATAACCTGGGTCTTCCAAATAAATTTTCTCAACATCTTGATTAACCAAATCCTCTAAATATGGTTTCAGTCGTTGACCATTTACTTTGAAAATATTCCTGTCCTTTAGATTTTGAATCTCAACTGCTCCATGAGCAAATACTTTTACTACCTGATAAGGATCATACCATCGTGAACGTAGTTTTCTAAGAAAAAGGCATAACATGAAATTATATAATAATACTTTCTGGTCTGATTCAAATGTGTTGTGAAGAATTCATTTTTCATGAAAAAATTTTGTCCGTTCTTTATAAATTTTTGCATTCTCATATGCGTCATTTTGAATTTCTTCTAACTCATTGAGTTGAAGTTTACGATGCGATCCAGCCTTTTTTAAGTCAAAATTAAAGGTTTTCATGGGATATTAAGCATGATGTTCTAATTCCACAGGCAAGTGACATGCTTTCCCAAAGACAAGCCTATAGGTAGACATTCTAATCGGAGTTTTGAAAGCTGTATGGTATGCCCAAAGAGCATCATTCAAACATTGCGACCAATCCTTACGATCGGGGCGAATTATTTTCTCTAAAATTTGTTTAATCTCCCAATTCGACATCTATACTTGATCACTTATTTGTGAATGGTATGGCGTTGTAACTTTATAGGTGATGGAATATTTTTTCATTAAAGATTTAAATGGTTTATTACAAAAATGAGTACCCCCATCACTTATAATTGCTCGAGTACCAAAATGAGAAAATATATTTTCTTTCAAGAAACGAACCACAACTTTATGATCATTCATTTTACATGGCACTGCTTTAATCTACTTAGAGACATAGTCGACAGCTACAAGGAGATACATATAACCGAATGACGGAGAAAATGGACCCATGAAGTCAATATTCTAAACATCAAATATCTCAACAATGAGAATATTGATAAGTGGCATCATGTTCCTGCGGGAAATATTACTCGTACGTTGGCATTTATCATATGTAGAACAAAAGGCGTGGATGTCTCGAAAAAGTGTAGGCCAATAAAATCCACTTTGTAAAACTTTTACAACAGTTTTCTTTAAACCAAAATGATCACCACATGCATGGTCATGACAAAAGGAGATTATATTATGAAACTCACTCTCAGGCACACATCTCCTAATAACCTGGTCAAGACAAAGTTTGAAAAAGTATGGGTCATCCCAAAAGAAATGTTTAACCTCAGCAAGAAATTTGAATTTATCCTATTTGGTCCAATGAGAAGGAAATTAACTTGTAACAAGATAATTTGTAATTCCATATACCAAGGTAATTGAGAAATAACTAAAATCTATTCATCAGGGAAAGACTCGTTCATTGGCAAAGGATCTACTGTGCACTCTAAGACAAGTCTAGACAAGTGGTCGGCTACCACATTTTCAGAAGCCTTTTTATCCCGAATTTCAATGTCAAATTCTTGTAGCAAGAGAATCCAACGAATCAATCGAGGTTTAGCATCTTTTTTAGAAAGAAGATATTTCAATGCTGCATGATCTGAGAACACTATAACCTTTGATCCTATGAGATATAACCTAAATTTTTCTAGAGCAAATACCACTGTCAAAAATTCTTTTTCAGTGGTAGAGTAGTTACTAGCATAATAAATGACATGAGGCATTTTGTTCAATCTTTGTCCTAAGACCGCTCCAATAGCATAATCAGAAGCATCACACATAAGCTCAAAAGGTAAACTCTAATTAGGTGGTTGGATGATTGGAACAGAAGTTAATAAATGCTTTAACTTATCAAAAGCTTTCTGAAAATCATCATTAAGGATAAATGCAACATCTTTAACTAATAAATTGTATAAGGGTCGAGAAATTTTGCTAAAATCCTTAATGAATCTCCTGTAGAATCATGCATGCCCTAAGAATGATCTAATCTCCTTCACCGTTCTGGGTGGAGGAACACTATAAATTAAATCAATCTTGACTTTATCAACTTCATTGCCTTTACTTGAAATAACATGCCCTAGTACGATCCCTTTTTGAACCATAAAATGGCACTTTTCCCAATACAATACCAGGTTCATTTTTTTACATCTTTCTATGATAAGAGATAGATGGTGTAAACATTCATCAAATGAAGAGCCAAAAATTGAAAAATCATCCATGAAAATCTTGAGAAAATGCTCAACCATGTCTGAAAAAATACTCATCATACATCGTTGAAAAGTAGCAAGCGCACTACACAACCCAAATGGTATATGCCGATAGGCATATGTACTAAAAGGACATGTAAATGTGGTTTTTTCTTAATCCTCAGGGGCAATGAGAATCTGATTATACCCGGAATAACCATTCAGGAAACAATAGTAGCTATGCCCTGCCAATCTCTCAAGCATCTGATCTATGAAAGGAAGAGGAAAGTGATCGTTCCTTATGACCAGGTTCAGTTTACGGTAATCAATACAAACTCGCTAACCCCTAGTCATATAGGTTGGCACTAACTCATTATCATCATTTTTTTCACTATAATCTCATACTTTGTGGAAACAACTTGAACTGGGCTAACCCACATGCTATCTGAAATGGGGTAAATGATACTAACATCTAACAATTTAAGCACCTCCACCTGAACGACCTCTTTCATGTTAGGGTTAAGCCTCCTTTACATTTCACATGATTTTTTTACATTTTCTTCAAGATGAATATGATGCATACACACAGTGGGGCTTATTCCCTTTATGTTTGCTATTATCCACCCAATTGCTACCTTATATTCTCTAAGAACATTAAGCAACTTACCCTCTTGTTCCTTATCAAGATTAGAATCTATAATGACAGGCAAGGTCTCAGAAGGACCTAAAAATGCATACTTAAGAGTTTCAGGTAATTGTTTAAGGTCAGGTTCGGGTGGTTTCTCAATAGACGGGACCAGTTTAGACTTGGATGGTGGAAGAAGTTCCACTTTAGCTTTCCATTTTGTAGTATCCATTATAAGATTAGAGTTAACCCATGCATTGACTTCGTGGATGGAACTTTCTATGCCAAAATCTATGCCAAAATGTGTTAAATAAGTCTTAAAAGCGTCTTCGAAAGATTTAAGGAAAGAGTCATGCACTAGACTGTCAATCATGTTAACTTCAAATATATCATTCGAGTCTACCGGTTGTTGTCCAACATTGAAAACATTGAGTTTAATCTTCATGTTACCAAAAGACAACTTCATAATTTCATTCCTGCAATTTATGATAGTATTAGATGTGGCTAAGAATGGACGTCCCAGGATAACTGGGATTTGACTAGTAAGATTCTAGACAGGCTGAATATCTAGAACGATGAAATCTACTGGAAAATAAAATTTATCAACTTGGATTAGCACATCCTCAATGACACCACGAGGCACCTTGATTGATCAATCAGCGACTTGTAATATTATTTTTGTTGATTTTGGCTCACCAAGTCCTAGTTGCTCATATAAAGAATATGGCAATAAATTAACGCTTGCCACTAAATCAAGTAATGTCTTCTCAATCTTATAATCTCCTATGACACAAGAAATGGTGGGAGCTCCTGGATCCCTAAATTTAGGAGGGGTGTTGTGTTGAATCATGGAGCTGAGTTGCTCCACAAGGAAGACCTTGTGAGCATTCAGCTTACGCTTTTGAGTGCATAAATCTTTAAGAAACTTATCATAAGTAGGGACCTGCTTGATAGCATTAAGCAATGGAATGTTAATTTGTACCTGCTTAAACATGTCCAATATATCATTAAAGTTGTTTTCTTTCTTAGCTGGTGCCAGACGTTGAGGAAAATGTTCTTCAGGCACATAGGATGGCACAGGAGTGGTTCCTGGAGAGTTAGAGTATTTTTAGACTTTGGATGCACTAGTTTGTCTCTCCGCTTCATTTTAGTCTTCCGATTTGGAATTTGATTCTTCCCTAGGCATCTCTACTTTATTCTCGATCTGTTTGCCGGACTTAAGGGTAATGATTGATTTGACTTACTCATGATATTACTCTTAGTTTGAATTAGAGCCAATCTCATACTGTCCTTTTGGATTTACCACAGGTTGGCTAGGGAACTTGCCCTTCTCTCTCTCACTCAATGTGGTAGCAAGTTGACCCAACTGTAATTCCATCTTAGCAATGGATTGCGCATTTTCATGTAAGCTTTGCTAGTTAGCTTGTAAAGTTTGTTGGGTGTCTTTTTGAAATTGAAGAGAACTCTGCATAAAAAGATTAAGTGTATCTTCAAGAGATGGTTTCCTTGATTGTGAAAGAAGTTGTTAATGTTGCGGAAACTATTGAAGTTGTTGACTGCCAACTTGGGAGTAAGGTTGCATTGGAGGATTTTCAGATGATCCTCCTTGTTGTGGTCCTTTTTCCTAAGAAAAATTTGGATGTTTAGCCCACCCTGGGTTGTAGGTCTAAGTAAGGATCATTTCCAGTTCTCCAAAAAGTGTTCATAGCATGTACTTGTTCAGAGAGAAATTCTGAAAATGCTGCACCAGATGGACAAGACTGCGCAGGATGGGCAAGACTAGAACATATATATGGCACATGACTTGATTTGAGTTGTTTGTGGAGGTCCATTATTTAACATCAAAGCATCAACTTTCTTTGTCAAGCTGTCAATCTTGGCATAAAGATCTGGCGTGACTCCTATCTCATATATACCACCTTTCTTCTGTGGTTGGGGACTTCTTTCACCTTTGTTGAATAGTCCCATTGCTGGGAGTTTTCACATAAGGTTTCAAAAAAATTCTAAGCTTCGACATCACTTTTGGTCATGAATGACCCTCCACTGGTGGCATCAACTATGCGACGATTTTGGGCTGTCAGACAGTCATAGAAGTATTGAACCCGTTGCCACTTCTCAAAACTATGGTGTGGATATTTAAGAAGCAAGTCCTTCGATCTTTCCCAAAATTCATGAAAGTGTCCACCCTCTTTTTGTGTGAAATTAGTAATTTCTCTACGGAGAGCATTAGTTTTGTAAACAGGGAAGAACTTGTTTAAGAACTTCTTAGACAGTTGGTCCCATGTAGTGATAGACCCAACTTCTAGAGAATTCAAACATGCTTTCACCTAATCCTTCAAAGAAAAAGGAAAAAGGCACAAACAGACCAAATCATCTAAAAAGTTTTGGAACCTAAAGGTAGAGCAAATGTATAGGAATTCTTTCACATGATGATATGGATCCTCCTTATTTAAACCATAGAAGGAGGGCAACAATTGTATGACCCCAGGTTTAAGTTCAAAGTGTGCTACCATGGTGGCTGGCAACACTACGCAAGAAGGTGCATTAAATTGGACAGGAGCTGAATAATCTCTAAGAGCTTTAATTCCATTCTCATCCGCCCTTTTAAATGGAATGTTTATCAATCTTCTATGAAATGTTCTTTCTATTTCAAGATCAAAAGGTGTTAGTTTTATATTCAGAGATACACGTCATAGCATAAACTGAATTACTGCAATGTAGGAAAGAAAGCTAAACTAAGATACAACCTAAGAGAGATAAAACTAGAGCTAAGAATTATGAATTCCAAAAAATAAGATGAAACTATGTAAACAAGAATTGGAAGAAAGAACCCGAAAAAGGAGATGATTGATTTCTGAACAATTGGGAGCTCCTCCTTGACTTTGAAGACAATTTTTTTTCAGCTTTCTTCATCAATTCCTATAGAAAATAAAGACAAAAACAAATAAAGTTTCCTAAAATTTGTGAAATGATTCGAGAAAATTCCTAGGGTTATGAATTATGATAAGAGAGAATCCTAAATCCAATTCGACTCAAACAATTGTTCACTCCCCAAGTATAGGGTTGTGATGTAATAATAAACTCGGTGAGACCGAGGTCGAATGACTGAAACCCGTACGTTATGTAAAACTAAGTAGAAGTAGAACTAGACTAAGATGAAACTAAATCAACTGTAAATTGAGGAATAATGATGAAATAATTATCTAAAATCTAAAGAATTCAGAAGTAGAAAAATAGGAATTTAGAGGATCCACTCGTAGAGATTAGGGAGATCTTATGCCTGCTTCAAGAACTCAACTGGACTTAGAGTCTCATCTTCATCCAGTTGAAGAGTGTAACCATGGAAATCAAGACTGAACTTCCTTTGATATAGTTTTCAAGAGATGAAAGGTATATGAATTAGAATGGATTCCATCAGCTAACCAAGCCCAGGAGATAACGTAAACAATATAATTAAACTAATTACCAACCAATCAACCATGTATGAAAGTTAGGAAGGGTACCGTCATTCGACCATGTCCAGGAGATGATGGTCAACAATAGGGCTTCTTAATGTCATAAACATCAAAAAGGAAGGAACGTTCTCACAGCTATCGCAAACCCATTGTAATTTTAGTCACAATAGACTATTAAAAACTAAAAATATTCCCTTAATTAACTAAAATCAACATTAGTTCAGTCTAAACAAAAGGCATAGCAAAAAGTTCTCCCATCATGCTATAAGCTTCACCTCTTAGCCCTAGCTAAGAGGTTTAGCCTAGCAACATGATTAGGCTAGATCACATAAGAGTAAAAATAAAATAAAATAAAAAGTCTAAAAGAAACACTCTCCCTGCACCACGTTCACGTCCTCGATCTTGGATGCCCTTCTCTCTCTCTCTCTCTCTCTCTCTCTCTCTCTCTCTCTCTCTCTCTCTTTCTCCTCCTTTTATAAAGGTAAGGACGGTGGAGAGCTTGGAGTCGGTGGATGGAATTCACGCCCAATGCATTTTCTTTACGCAGTATAGTTGGCATGCGCAAGAAGAGACAAGAAAGCTAATTTTGGTTTGATTTTACGACGCTAAATCAACATGTCTGTTGATTCTAAAACCTTGGCTAGTGTTATGGCCACTTGTTGCAACATGTGGATGGTTTGGATCATTAATCCGACCTTGTCTTTGATCACATAATGGCACAGTGGCCAGTTTCCTCGGCGTGTGCAGGCTGTGAAACGGTCTTGCGCTGATTCTTGGTGAGGCCCACTTCAGCTGACGTTTGAGAGATCTACGTCGTCCACTAGATTACTCATGAAATTTCAGCTGGAATTATGTAGTTTTAGTCTTCTTTTGATGAGGCCCATAGGATTTTCTTGAAATCGTCAATCTGTCATTTCAACAGTCAGATTTTTTCCTACTGCTTTTCTTTTGGATTTCCCTCCTAAACCTGAGTTAGATGGGCCGCGTGAGTCACATGGATGTTCCAGATTGTCCAACCGATCATATCCATGATTATATAACGGCCCAAAACAATCAGACGTCGAACGTGCGTAAATCTTACGCAGGAAGTGCGCTGAGGTGTTCGATGGGCCCCATAAGGGTGTTTTCAAAGAAATTCATCTCATCCATTGGATTCCTAGTGAAAAACTAGTCAAGGAGTAGGTTTTATCGAGTCTTGGTGTGGTCCACTATCAAACCAACTCACCGTTAATCTTGCATTTTTCGACGATCCACATGCATACACGTGTATGGGACCAATAGGTCACCTAGGCGAGGATCAAACCTATCCCACAGACACAATGGACGGTTCGGATTGTCCATATGGATGATGAGTGGGGCCCACTAGCTATTTCAGCATCGGACAACGTCTCACGTTGGACGTGTGAGGGAGAAGGGACAGGTCAGCCCCGTGTTTGACCGGGCTAACCTTCCAGTGCACATCTAATGCACGTATACACCATGTACATGTCATGTACATGTGGGGTACTTTGTGATGTATCTGCAAAATCTTCTCCATCCATTCGTTTTGTCACCCTTTTTAAGGGGTTGAGACTAAAATTTAAGCATATCCAGATATTAGGTGGGCCTCACTTAAGGATTTAAGGGGTTGATCTTTCCATTGGGCCACTTCCAGAGTGATCCAATGGCTGATTTTTTACGTGTACGGTTAATTTATGATCCTCAGGCCACATATAGAGTTTTGAGTTGAACGGATGGTGGAAACCCTGTGATCTTGCATTCTAGGAGTCTTTCGGGCTACTTGAGCTTCAGTTTCTCAATTTTCTTGGATCCCTGGCGTGCAAATCTGTCAATCTTGGTCTCCTGGGGTCCGTCCCATGCTTTAATGAATTCTGAGTGTTAAATCTCATCTTTTAGCACCCTGTTTCAGTTCAAGCTCCTAAAGTCACCTTGTAACACAAACACGATTAAAATAGGTTGTTAAACAGTATCATGTTCATAAATTCAGGTAATAACCGAGGTCTGATATGTAATATTTGACCCTCAACACAACCCCCAACTAGTATTTTATTAGTCCCGAGCAAAGTATGCGAACAATGGGTTGAGCATTGCAGGACAATTTTTATCAACTCCAGTGATTTTTAAAAATAATCCAGAAATTAGAAGTCTAAGATTCATAAATGTTGGTCATTTCTATCTCCTAGACTCGAGCACACGGTAAACTTCATAATCAAGTTCAATGTATTAACCCATCAATTAGCAAAAATTCTAAACGTTGAGTTCCATGAGTGTATAGCATAATCTCAGCTTATCATCATAAAAATTTATTTCATGATACCATTGGTAACCAACAAGAGCATTCAGGAAACCCAAAAACTAAACGTGCCTCACAGATCATTCTTTCATTCTTCTAGCTTTTGACTTTTTTTTATAATTTTTTTTTATTTTTTTGTTTTCAATTTTAAAGTAACACCAAGGGGAATTAGATCTTCACCTATAGGGAGCAAACCTATGGTCAAAACCAGTAGCTCAGCCTGTTCCGAAGGTCAACCTTGGGAAATCAAATCTTCATTTATAGGAAACAAACCTATGGTGAAGATTATTTGACCAACCCTTTCAATTCTTCTTTATAAACTGATGGTACAATTTTTTTCAGGCTGGTTCCTTTCATGCTTAGTGATTACCATGTTAATCCTTCAATATTGAACTGAAACCTTAATGTGTAAGCGAGATGTGACATGTGAAATCATGACTCAATCAATGTTTGCAACTTCTAATCATGGATTAATAATTTGAACTAACTATAAAATCTAACAAATGACTAAGTCCAAGGGTAGTAAATCACCAACATTCTGTATCCTGTAATTCTAAATCAAAGATGGTCATCAAAATCACTTCGAATTCACAAGAAATTCTGAAAAATTTTAAAAATTTTCAATTTTCACAATTTTTGCTCAAGACCAAGAAAATACTGATTAGGTTTCCTAATCTCCCACCCCCAACCTAAAATCTACATTGTCCTCAATGTAAAAGATATGAGCATGCAATACACATAGGACAATGAAATTAAAGAAAAAGTGATGGGAAGATAGTACTTGGATAACGAATCGAAAGAAATACTTACCAAGAGATTGCAACATGAAAGCCGGTCAGCACAAGAGTAAAGACGCGAAAGTAAACTATCCTAAAACAACGTATCAAGAAAACTAACATAATGGTATAAAACCGTCTATCCTAGAACAATATAAAGTAAACTACCCTAGTCCTATGAAAGCAAGGGAAAACTACTCGATCATGTCGTAAGGTTTCTCTTCCGGCAAATATCTTGATAAGTTTCTCAGTAAGTTCCTCAACATGATCATCTAAAAGCCCTTTTTGTAATAGGCTTGGCTCCCTGGAGCATGAATTTCCAGAGAGACTTATATACATCATGAGAAATTTTCCATTGAATTGCTTGAGGTATCCAGAGTATATACGATTCACCTGTGACAGAAGAAGTTTCAACATTAGTATCCCATGGTGAATCAGACACTACAAGTAGATAAAGTTTAGAAAACTTTATAAGAAGTGATGTAGTCTCAACACATTCTGAAGTGTCAAACTTCGGTTCAATTTTTAGCTCCTCCTCCTTTAATGGTGGACGTTTAGGATCAAGGGAAGAAGGGGCTTCAGAATAAGGGTTGTCTCAGTCAGTGATGACTACCGAGATATTGTCTTGCAAGGCATCCAGTTTATCTTTTAACCTGGAGTCATTTGAATCTGCAAATTGTGCCAAACAATTCCAAGAGTTAGGAGTTTAGCTGAGTGTGACTTATTTTCCACATTGGAGCTCGTAATGATCTGCCCAAGGAATCCATCATCCTTGAAAGTGGACGGATGTATGCTCTCTTTCTCCACTCCTGCACAGACAGATTAAAAATCAATAGGGGAAGCATCGATGTGATCACTTTGTTCATTGAAACTACTTAATCGAGGCGTTGAATTGTCAAACGTGTACAGCTCAGATGGTGGCCTCAACTGAGTGGTTTCAAATTTCAGGGTCATAGCGAGCAATTCGTCCTTCTCCCGAATTACATCATCATTCGATTCAGAGGAGTAGTCTAACCATGTTTCACAAGAGTTAGAATGATCGGTTGTAAGGAGCTCAGACATGTTAGGTGAGGGGAGTGGCTCATTATGACTGAATACTTCGTGTACTTCTTAATCATTGACCTGGACCAAACTTGAAATTGATTCTAGGGGAGTTTAGGCTACACGGTCATGATCATCATCCCAATACGCATCAACGTCTAATTTCGTGCAGTGCACACTTCGGATGTGATCGCTTTCCTCACATTCCATTCCTAAATTAGGTTGAGGCTCGAATAAATTAACCTCTACCTCATCATTGAAATCCTGTGTGTCATGTAAGGGAGGTGTGTCATCATCTCTATATTTGAAAGATACCTACGTCTCTTGACCATTCCTTTTGACTGTCATCGAGGTCTTCTCATCAGGAAATTGAACCGTATGCTCATTAATGGAATCCAACTCCTCATTCCAAATTTCAGAGTTCTCCACAATCGCATCATGTGAACTCCCCTGTTGAATATCTTTTATAAGTTCTTGTAATCTTTAGAGTGTATTTTGTTAACTGAGCTCTAGAGTTTGCAAGGAATTTTGAATTGAGTTCTCTTGGATTATTTCTGGTTGAATTTTAAAGGTAGAGGATGTAAGAGAATTATCACTTGAAATGAGTGCTTCTAAAGTTTTTATACTTTCTACAAAACAGGCCAAGTTATGCTAAAATGAATCCTCTTGGATCGTTTCTGGTTGGATATCAATGGTAGGGTATCCAAGAGGATAATCATTATAACATATTGTTGGTTCATCTTCTAAATTTTGATGTTTCCACTGATTATAGTCATACAGATCATAGGTGGGAGAATCTGATGGTTGGTAATACGTATTATCACTCATAATATAATCACGCATTGTTTTCTTTTTATCGGATGGGTGATAATAATTCTCCATCCCATAGTTATAATAACCCCAATACTCATGTACTATTTTATTAATTCATGGGGTGTAATTGTTTTCCCGCATATGATCGTGTAAGGACTTCTTAACCAGTAGATCATTATATTTTGGTCGGTTCTTGATGATAGTTTCAGAAAAGTTTTGAGACATAGGTTAACTTCGACCATCATCCTCATCCCAATATAGATTATTCTTCTCAGCATACTGACATTCTCACTCGTGCATATACATGATGAGACCCTAACTCTAAATCTAATCCTAAGAAAAATAAAAGAAATGATCCTACAATAGTATGGAAAGTAAGAGGGGGAGAAGTTAGAAAGAATTTACTAGGTTAGAGATTCCTAAGTTAAAACGTACAAAACAAAACAAACCAAGTTAATATCTAGGAGAAAAGACCTAATCTAAATAAAAATTAAAAAAATAGAGAAAATAAAGAAATTAGGATGAAGTTACCAATTTAGACGATCTATCAACGACCCTACAAAACAGGAAAGTTAGTTCTAAAAATTAAATAGAAAAAAAAAATCTCAAACTAAAGTTAGTACAATCCTAATCTTAATCTAATTTTAAAACCAATTAATTTCAAAGAATCGTAGCCGTCAATCCTTGACAATGGTGCCAAAAACTTGTTCACTCCCTAAGTATAGGGTTGTGATGTAGTAATAAACTCAGTGAGACCGAAGTCGAATCCACAGGGACTGAAACCCATACGTTATCTAAAACTAAGTAGAAGTAGAATTAGACTAAGATGAAATCTAAATCAACTATAAATTGAGGAATAATGATGAAATAATTATCTAAAATCTAAAGAATTCAAAAGTAGGAAACTAGGGATTCATAAGATCCACTTGTAGAGATCAGGGAGATCTTATGTCTGCTTCAAGAACTCAACTGGACTTAGAGTCCCATCTTTATCCAGTTGAAGAGTGTAACCATGGAAATCAGGACTGAACTTCTTTTAATATAGTTTTCAAGAGATGAAAGGTATATGAATTAGAATGGATTCCATCACCAAACCATGCCCAGGAGACAAAGTAAACAATAAAATTAAACTAATTACCAACCAATCAACAATGTGTGAAAGTTAGGAAGGGTACCGTCATCCGACCATGCCCAGGAGACGATGGTGAACAATATGGCTTTTCGACGTCATAAACATCAAAAAGGAAGGAATGTGCTCACAGCTATCGCAAACCCATTGTAATTTTAGTCACAATAGACCATTAAAAACTAAAAACATTCACTTAATTAACTAGAATCAACATGAGTTCAGTCTAAACAAAAGGCATAGCAAAAAGTTCTCCCATCATGCTATAAGCTTCACCTCTTAGCCCTAGCTAAGAGGTTTAGCCTAGCAACATGATTAGGATAGATCACATAAGAGTAAAAATAAAATAAAATAAAAACTCTAAAAGAAACACTCTCCCTGCACCATGTTCACGTTCCCGATCTTGGATGCCCTTCTCTCTCTCTCTTTCTCCTCCTTTTATAGAGGTAAGGACGGTGGAGAGCTTGAAGTCGGTGGATGGAATTCATGCCCAAGGCGTTTTCTTTACGCAGTACAATTGGCATACACAAGAAGAGATAAGAAAGCTAATTTTGGTTTGATTTTGCGGTGCGAAATCAACATATCTATTGATTCTGAAACCTTGGCTAGGGTTATGGCCACCTTTGCAACATGTGGATGGTCTAGATCATCAATCCGACGTTGTCTTTGATCACATAATGGCCCCCAGCAGTCAATTTCCTTGGCGTGCGCAGGCTGCGAAACGGTCTTGTGCTGGTTCTTGGTGGGGCCCACTTCAATTGACGTTAGAGAGATCTACACCGTCCACCAGATTACTCTTAAAATTTTAGCTAGAATTATGTAGTTTTAGTCTTCTTTTGATGAGGCCCACAGGATTTTCTTGAAACTGTCAATCTATCGTTTGGACAGTTGGATTTTCTCCTACTGCTTTTCTTTTGGATTTTCATCCTAGACCTGAGTTAGATGGGCCACGTGAGTCACATGGACGGTCCAGATTGTCCAATCGATCATATCCATGATCATATAACGACCTAAAACAATTGGACGTCGAACGTGCGTAAATCTTACGCATGAAGTGCGCTGAGGCGTTCGGCGGGGCCCATAAGGGTGTTTTCAGAGAAATCCACCCCATCCATTAGATTCCTAGTGAAAAACCAGTTAGGAAGGAGTAGTTTTTATTAGGTTTTGGTGCGGTCCACTATATCAAACCAACTCACCATTAATCTTACATTTTTTGATGATCCACGTGCATACACGTGTATGGGACCAATAGGTCACTTAAGTGAGGGTCAAACCTATCCCACAGACACCATGGACAGTCTGGATCATCCATATGTATGATGAGTGGGGCTGTAACGCCTTGAAAAAATCCGTACTTCGACTCGAGTACCAACTCGACCAGAAATCGCGTAGGATTAATTCCTTTAGAAAATAAGTGTAAGTTAGCTAGCACAACGCTAGAGTAGCTGGGAATAGTCCCTGATCACTTTAAATACGTTCTACAAGACCCAAAGCGAGTAGAACCAATGACACTATAATACTCTAAAACCTCGGATCAAACTCTAAACCGGTTTGTTCTCAGGACCTCTTTGAAACTTTATATTGGATCTAGACCGCACGTCGAAAGTCCGATACCTACAATCTTAGACCGTTATAACCGCCTAGCTGGACTTGACAATCATTTCAAAAATCAGGTCCAACCGACATTCAGAGGCTATTTCATTGAGCCTAGAGTGAAGAGAGTGAGAATAGGGTTAGATTTGGAATTTAAAATTCAAATCTGGCACACGACTTGGCGCGTTATTATTAAGCGTTCTGACCATCAGAATTCAGCCAAATTACACCCTTGGATTAGGAAAAATTTCTATTTCATATCACGAGACTTGTAGACCTGATCTACGTGCGATGACCGCTGAACTGAAACTGGACCGCCACGTGCGATCTATGAACACTACTGGTCTAAAAATGGGATGTGAGCGACATCCGACGTGCATGAGCTTAAGTCCGATCGCGTTCGGCCAGGGGACCTCCAGAAATATCTTTTTGGACCGAAACAACCCCAATTTGGTTAGGCATCAAGTAAACATTGTTCCCAAGCCTATTTTGGGCATGTTTTATGTTATAAAAGGGCCTTAAACCCTCACTTCCCTCACCCATCCGAATTTGCTAGAAACCCTAGCTGGTGTGAGAGAAAAGTGAGAGATTGTGAGAGAGAGTGGGAGAGGATTTTCTGCTGCTTGCACTACCCGTTGCACGTGCTTAAGCAACGCACCTCAATCACTTTCCCGGCGATTTTGCTGCATTTCTAGGTAAGAAAAGACCCCAAACACTTGCTGATTTAAATTTCCATCGGTTCCTTAGCATGGTAGCTTATTCATCTTGTGAAATAGGTTGCCTGTTCGCCGTAGACGAAGCGTATACGCTCCGTTCGAATCAATACACTTCTAGGATAAAAGGTGCGGATTCTAGACGCTTTGATTGATTATTTTTAACGATTTCAATGTCGTTTAATAGTAGATTATCGACGGCAATGCCGTTTGACATGTACAACATGCTGTCCGTTTCCTGTTTCGTAAGTAGACGAAAAATATGAGATTTGGGGCATTTTAGTCATTTGTAGGAAATACTGTTTTCATCCATATTTTGCTGATATGTTTGACATGGCTTCTTGTCGCATTAGGATATTAGGAATGCGTGCATAATCAGTTTGGCGAAGAGATTCGCCCAAATGCGCACTTTGAGTCGACATACTATATGTAGACTTAAGGGTGTAGACTAAGTGTTTGTATAAATGTGTGTATTAGTATGTATTGAATTAAATGGTGTTATGAATTAGTTTGAGATAGAATTCTCAAATAATATGTTGATGTAAATGACTTCCTACATGTTGGCTATATGCATGATTTCATTATATGTATGAAATGCATGTGTTGGAATGATTTGCTTAAGTTGTATATTATAACATGTGTTAACATGCTCACATTATTGTATTTCACTTCCATCACTCTTATATGATTGCTGATGTGGATTCATAACTGTTTGGGACTATACCTAGTCCAGGCAGTCGATAACCGAGTAAATTCGTGGTTGGCTTATCTTTGCCACGAACGACGCGTCGATGAACGCGAGTCGTGTTTTGGAGTTGGCGGCAGTGGTTAGGCCACATGAAGTGTTTTATACACTTCATGTCGTTCGACTTGAGATGCGTTCGTGCTAGTCGAGCCCGTCAAGTAACCCGACTGGCCATTGTATGTTCACCTTGTATGAGTCATAACTGCTTGAACCTAGGGTACTGAACTTACTATTGTAAACCCTATTAACCATGGTACCTTGATCCATAAAGACTCATGAGCTGGGCATGGTGGTATGGGACACCGTGGTCGAGCTGTTGGCCTACGCTGGGGCAACAAATCTCCCCATAGTGACCAGTGAGCACCTATGCCTCGTGAGCAGATTATGGTGGTATGGGATACTATATTCTTGTTGTCGGTGAGGGCATCCATTATGTCACATCATATTGCATTAACAACAGTATTAGGAATGTTTGATTTACTGCTTTACTATTATCGCATGATTGATTTGAGAACATGTTAATCTTTGCTCTATTATTTCACTGAGTTAGCTACTCACTCCCACGTTACGGGATGGTATTTGCAACACCCACCAGATCCTGTCTTAGATGCACGTGAGGCAGCGATTTAGGAGGCAGAGCCGGATTATGATGAGGACTAGGACGAGTTCTCATATATGCAGTACCACGACGGCTTTTCTTAGGTGGCATGGATTGACGGGACTTCTCATTGGGACTACTTTTGACATTTTGATTCTGTTTATTTACATGTATATGAGACTTAGAGATGTATTCATACTTTGGAGACAGTTGAGATCTATTTTATTTTTCATACAGTGATATATATATCCTTTAGTCTTTCGCTTGTTTTTATCACTGAATCTGGAGTATGAATTACAGTTTTGGTATACTTTTACTCATATGAATGCTTTAACTCAGAAAACGTTGAATCATAATCATTTTTATTGCATAAGTGACGGTCTGGAACTCGGGAGTCGGGTTTATACATGACTCCCGATTTTCAGAGTGTTACAAGTTGGTATCAAAGCATGAATGAGATTATACCGGGCCTGGGTTATGGTCACGCGACGTACGTTGTTGCTTCCTTTGACTTAGGTGGGTGCGTGAAAGGTCTAGAAACACTTATAGGATCGCAGTTTCGCCAATAGGTGAAGTCTATTCGTATCGATCGTTTGATCGAGTCCGTAATGCATCTAGGGTTGCGTGAAGTGACCTAAGTAGCTCATAGGTTGTAAGTAGGTGGGTTGAGATGTTCTTTGAAAGGTTCTAAACCTGTAAATGTAAATCCTTGGGCTGTGGGGCAACCACAACCCTTACATTCAATCGTTAGGGCTTAAAAACCCCGTTTTGCCTAACTCCTTCAAAGATCCTTCCTCTCACCACTCCATTCTTCAATTATTTCTCTGAATTTTCATGTTAGGCATTGATCCTAATGTGAAAATGATATAAAATCATACTTTGACAAAATTTTACAGTGAATAGTAAAATTTCATGAAAACTGGTCATTTGGCCATTCTAAATTTGCAATCTTTAGCAACTAATGGGCCAGATGGATGTATTAGCTCCTTATACCCCAAAATCATATGCTACATGATAGGGGAATGTATTCAGGTTTACAGATTGGCCCCGGAATGCCCCGGAGGGAAGTTTGGGCCTCCTTAGGCCAATCTACAATGAACTAAGGTGGGGCCCATACATATTTGAGGTCCTTAGGGCAGGGGGGACCCAACCCATGGGGTCCCACCAGCCGGATTGGTGACCGGCCGGTGATGCATCGTCGTACGGTGGGCCCCACTTGCATTGAACTTCTGGCGCACGGTCTCTTTTGGGTAGGGCATCCCTCCCATGTGCGGTCCATCTGTCAGAAACCCCTAAAAGGGGTACGTCCTTTACAAACAGCCCCCTCCCAAGCTCCCTTTCACGTTTTTCTTGCTGCCCATCTCAAACCGCGACTCCAAATCCCTCCCAATCCCATTTCTTGCTGAAACTGAACCCATTCCATCCCTGCATTACTGTTTGCAACTCCTCCTCTTACAAACCTCGTCCGTTGGAGCTCCTACAACCTCCATTTGTGGCTGAAATAGGGTGGAGCTCCATTCCCCTTTATTCTTCTCTTTTCTTTTTAAAAATCCAACCCTTGGGAGCTTGAAGCATCCCTCTACAATGCCTAGATTTCCTTCTATCTGTTTGGGCAGCCATTTCTCGCCATTTTCCTCACTTTTCATGGCTATTGTTGAAGTCATTTGGGGTCTTTTCTCTTTCTCCACCATCCTCTCTTTGATGGGAAAGAGAAAGACCACAGCGAATGAGGCTGGACCTAGTCGCCCTGGGTAATCCAGAAAACCGAGGGGTGGCGCCGCCAGCTCAAGCGCCGCCGCAAGTCCAAGCACAGCCCAGGAGTTTCATACAAAGCGGGATCTGGATCCCCATGCTCAAATTGGGCAAGTGCTGTTAGCAGAGATGCCTCACGGTGAATATACTGACCGTAAGGTGTTGTTTGAGGCAGACATGGAAGGGCGACTCTTTGGTGAATTCCTATTATTTGAGAGCATTGAAGCTGCACATTGGGGTCTGCTCTTTGAAGCCCGTTCTCGTGCTAATGTGAGCATCATTCGTGCCTTCTACGCTCGTATCCAGAATCCTACATTGGAGCCATTACAATTCAAGATTCCCTTTGGTAGAGACCGGATGGCTACGATCGATGTTCGGTTGATAGCGCGACTTCTGAACGTACCCCTTGGTGATGTTCATCCTAGTGCGAAGAATTTGAGGAGTAGGCGTGAGCGAGATCGCCGTACCAGGTTTCTATGTGGTAGTCTGGTTCCATGGCAGCCTAACAATAGCCTCAAGGTGTCTCATATGTCAGATGATTTACGCCTGCTGCACCACATTTACACGTTCAATGTGTATCCCAGGTTGACAAATCGCATTGAATGTACGCGCCTTATGGTTGATTTCTTGTATCAGGTGGCCCAGGGAGAAAATGTGTGTATGGCTACTTTCGTGTTGCGACAGATTATCCTCATAGCGAAATCAAGAAGAACGTCTGAGTCACTTCCTTTTGGCCGGCTTATATGCAAAATCGCGCTTGAGTTTGCTTACAGACTTGGGCCAGAGTTGCCAGTTCCGATTCACTGCATTGATGAGTCTACCATGGTCAAGATGAAGATCGAGTCTCAGTACCATGAGACTCAGCTTGATGAGGATAGTGAGGGCGATTTTGATGGCGAAGAGTATCCAAGTGAAGGAGAACCTGGAGCAGAAGTAGAGGAAGAAGTCCAGGAAGAGGTAGAAGAGGAGGCTCAGGATACTGATGAGAGCCCTCCTCCTTCTACTTAGGCTACTAGTGATGCTCACATTTCCCGAATTAAGGAGAGTCAGGTCGCCTTGCGAAGGAAAGTTCAGGAACTTCGGGCTAAGGTCGAGGACACCAAGGCCGTTATGAAGAGAAAATTCGGCAAGGTGACTCGCACCTTGAAGGTGATCCTGTGCTTCTTGCAGGATAAGGGTGCTCCTCCTCCATCACCCGACTCAGACTAGCGATGAGATTTTAGATGTTATTTGTAGTAGTTAGTCGTTTCCTGCTTTATGTTGTGTAATCCTGTTAAGGCTAGTAGTTTACTTATTTTGTTGTTGTGGCTTTAACTGTCTTAGTTCCCATGTACTTCTTGTCATGATGCCTGTAAGGAGATATTCCTTGTATTGTGATAATTTTGATTAAATGAAATGCATGGAATGCCTTGGACTCTTTATGTGAATGATTGCGGTGTGTTTGTGCTATTGAGACTGACAAGTTTACTCCCTATTTTGAATATAGGGAATGCCGCCTAAGGCTACACGGAGCACAGCTCGGCTTACATTGGATGAGCCTATGGATCAGGTTCCCCTCCTGTCTGATGCTCATGCGGACCCTGCTATGGGCCCGATTCCTGAGACAGCACGTGAGTCTCAGTCTCCTACTGGTCCTGCAGTTGGACCACCACCTTTTACATCGCCCGTCAAAGAGCAGTACCGAGCGTCTTCTTCGACGCAGTACATGCCACATCCTGCTCCACCTCCAGATAGATTTGAGTAGATGATGGCCATGATGCAGCAGCAGTAACAGCTCCTGACTACTATAGTGGGGGCTCTAGCCCAGGGTGGGAGTGTGACTCCACCTGCACCACCGGCGCATCCAGCTGAGGATGCCGATACATATGCTCAGGATGAGGCCATGTCTCATCCTGCACCACCTGTTTACCCTGCAGGGAATGCCGCAGACATACGGGGCTTACTAGAGCGATTCCAGCGCTTACGGCCTCCCACTTTTACGGGTCCTCATAGACCCGAGGAGGCCGAGTATTGGCTCGACCGTGTGTCGAAGATACTACAGATGCTGCATTGCTCAGATACTGAGCAGGTTGAGTTGGCTACGTTCTTGTTCGAGCGGGAGGCCAGCTTATGGTGGGACAGTGTGTTACAGACCATTGCCGCTGATTACATCTGGACCTGGGCAGCGTTCGAGTTCCGCTTCCATGAGAAATACTATCCCCAGACATATAGGCATGACCGGGAGAACGAGTTTCTATGCCTCAGACAGGGAGGCATGACTGTGACTGAGTATGAGCATCAGTTCATTGAGTTGGGCAGATACGTCCCGACTATACTGACAGATGAGCAGATGCGCATACGACGCTTTTTTAAGGGTTTGCGACCGGATATTCGGTCGAAGATGTGTTGCGTGAGCATTTCCTCCTATGCAGAGCTGTTTCACATGTCCATGCGGCCAGAGCAGGATGTGGATCGACTTACGCGATCTCGTGGCCCTATTTCTCCTAGGCCACGACCAGAGTTACAGGACAGGCCCTTTACGGGCAAGAGGCCTCGCGTTGACCATCCTTCTAGGGCTACAGCGCAGTTTTGGTATACTTTTACTCATGTGAATGCTTTAACTCAGACAACATTGAATCATAATTATTTTTGTTGCATAAGTGACGGTCTGGAACTCGGGAGTCGGGTTTATACACGACCCCCGATTTTCAGGGTGTTACAGGGGCCCACTAGCTATTTCAGCATTGGACAACGTCTCTCGTTGGACATGTGAGGGAGAAGGGACGGGTCAGCCCCGTGTTTGATTGGGTTGACCATCCAGTGCACATCCAGTGCACGTATACACCATGTACATGTGAGGTACTTTGTGATGTATATGTGAAATCTTCTCCATCCATTCATTTTGTCACCCTTTTTAAGGGGTTGAGACCAAATTTTAAGCATATTCAGATATCAGGTGAGCCTCACTTAAGGATTTAAGGGGTTGATCTGTCCGTTGGGCCACTTCGAGAGCGATTCATTGGCTGATTTTTTACATGTACAGTTAATTTATGATCCTCAAGCCACATATAGAGTTTTGAGCTGAACGGATGGTGGAAAACCTGTGATCTTGCATTCTAACGTCTTTTGGGATACTTGAGCTTCAGTTTCTCGATTTTCTTGGATCCCTTGCATGCAAATCTGTTGATCTTGGTCTCCTGGGGTCTGTCCCATGCTTTGATGAATTCTGAGCGTTAAATCTCAGCTTTTAGCACCCTGTTTCAGTCCAAGCTCCTAAAGTCACCTTACAACACAAACACGATCAAAATAGGCTGTTAAACAGTATCATGTTCATAAATCCAGGCAATAACTGGGGTCTGATATGCAATATTTGACCCTTAACAACAGTCCCCGGCAACGATGGTAAAAACTTGATATTTTATTTAAAATAATTTGATTTAAATTGATTTTAAACTCGTAAGCATACGAATTAGGTATAAACACGGTACGTATTACGAGATTGTTCCCATGAGGACTGGTTGACATAATTCAAATTTTATGATTCTTCTTAACTAATCCAACAAATAATTTAGCTAGTTATTATGTAAACTAACAAAAATCTATGAAAAATAACTAAGAACAAGAAGAAAAATTTACTCAAGGAGAACACTAGGACTTTTGAATCCACCCCTAATTGTCTTAACTCTTGTTTTACTTGTTGATTCACCCTAATTCAGATTGATATACATTCAATAAATAAAGCACAACCTATGTCCTTGTTCAGGCACAAAGGATGTAAAATTCCCTTGAAGCACAAGTGATTTTTCCCTTAGTATCAATTGTCCCTAATGCATGCACATCAATTGTCATGTATATATAGACATTAAGAATCAATCACACCACTTAAATCCACATCCACCATCTAATATCTTGATTATGAATCACAAAAGATGAAATTAGGAAAAATCTCAAAGATCACATCTTTCCATTCATGTTCAGGCATGAATAGATGTAAATTCCTATTTCTTTCTCTGTAGGGAAACCTGTTCATGGTTAGACACAAGCACACTTAGAATAAGATTCCAAATAACATCCACTTCTAGACTTTGGATAATCTCTTAGATTGGAGAAGTATTGAGTTTTCATTTAATCATAATAGAGAAAGAAATAAATCAATCAATTCCAGATGAAATCAATAAATAACAAGAATCATTTAAATTAGGGGGCTTCATCTCAGCCGTAGCTAAGAACTTAAAAACTCATGGGAAGTAATATAGATTCAAATGGAATGAAGAAAAACATAATTGATAAAAAGCACATCCCTTTGATTTCTTCCCAATCTCTCTCTTTCTTGTTCTGTGCTTCATGTCCACAACCGGGCTCCTCCAATCAGATCCTCCTTCTCCCTCACGTCCACAACCGCATCACCCCCTGATTTCACATCCCCTTTGTCTTTTATAGCCGTTTGGAGGTGGTGACGAAAGTCGATGGAAACTTACAGCGTATGTTTTCTTTACGCACAGCAAGTGTGGAGGTTTTACGCACTCCCTGCATAACGTCTTGCATTGTGCTGAAAGTGGGGCCCATTATCGGGAATTGCTACGAAATCCAATCCATTCATTGGATCGCCCTTGAAATTTTAGTAAAACTGAATAATTTTTAGATCGAATTTGGTGTGTCCCATAAGATTTCCCATTGCACCGTCAGTCCTCTATTTTGATGATTGAAAACTGATCTCCATGTTTCTTAAAACTTCGTCACCTACGCTTGGATGAGAGGGCCTTGATGGACGGTCCAGATTAGACCGAAGATGCATGCTAGTGGCCCACAACATTCCTCTGCAAGTCCCTGTGCGAAACAGATCTTCCACAGAAGTCTCAGATGGTTTCTTGTTTGTGTGTTGGCTCAACTATTGAAGCTAGGTGAACAATCCACTCTGTCCATTGGTTTTAGGATGAATAACCATCCAGGAAGGGGTGTTTTTGGAGTTAATTCAGTGTGGTCCACACAATCTTTTGTGCTACCGTTCATCTTGCATGCGGCTAAGATCTTCACACTTCTGCTTGCATGGTGAAGAAAGGACACCTGGTGAGGTTAATACCCCCCTCTGTACATAATGAACAGTCCAGATTGATGATTTGGATTAGGGGTGGGCCCCACTGCGTGAAATTGGTGGACGTTGGTACGTCCTTTGTTCCTGCGCAAGAAGAAAGACGGGTCAGCCCGTCTTTGACCGGGCTGACCGTCCAGTGCAGCTCGTGTGTGTGTACTGAATGCATGCACACCCTCATGCGGGGTCCACTGTGATGTTCGTGAGAAATCAGTTTCGTTCATTCATTTCTCTGCATAATTTAAAGTGTTGAGAACGAAATTGAAGCATATCCAGATATCAGGCGGGCCCCAAATCAAGATTTTATGAGCCGATTTGTCAGTTTAGCCACTTTCACAGGGATCCAAGAGCTAAACTTCAACGTGTACGGTTCATTTATGGTCCTCAGGCTATGTATGAAGTTTTGAGCCAAACGAATGGTGGAAACCATGTGATCTTGCATTCAGGACACTTTTCAAGCCTCTTTAACGTGGGCAACTTGACTTTCTCAAATCTCAGTTGTGTAAATTCTTGGATCTCAGTCCCCTGGGGTCCATCCCTTGCCTTGGTGAATTCTGAGCTTTAAATCCATGCTTTTAGTACCCTTTTGTAGTCCAAGCTCCTAAGTATACCTTGCATCACAAAAATGATTAAAGTAGAGCGTTAAACAGTATTATGCTCGTAAAATCTAATAATAACTGGGGTCTAATATATAATATTTGACTCTCAATACTATCCCCATCTTTTTGATGTTTGATTGTATGTTGTATTATGTTTTGATTATATACGATGTTATGTTTCCTATTCCCTTATGAGTTATGATTAGTCGCGATAGGAGTATAAATTTGAGGATAAAATTTTTATTAGGTGGGGAGAGCTGTAAGGCCTGTATCCTAGTTTGTACTATTCTGTTAACTCCCGCGATCCTTCCCGATGAATTCCGACAACCTGTGACCTATAATTGACATTTGTGCACGACCCTAAGTTGTATCCCATAGATTTGAGTCGGCTTAATCTAAGACTTGTACCATTGCGACCGCACCGTCGCCGCAGTTCCAACGCCATGTCCTACACACAGATCCGATATCCTGACCAGGAGATGTGGGCCGACGTTTATTTAAAAGAAAACGCCACGCAGTTGCACTCCCAAGAAAATCTCTATAACGTGTCCCATCAATAAATCACTCAATCAATTAATCAATCACCTCAAGTCAAGTACAAGAGTAACCCATGTTTTCTTTCTCCACAAGTCAAGCAATCTACCCCAAAAGTTAACAAATTTCTCACCTCACCCATCACTCACCTCACATCCTTCACACACACCCATCACCTCTCTTACAACCACCATTTCTGTCACACTCCAAACCCGGTAATCAGATTCATAGGAATCCAGATTGCCGAATCTGGGGTTGATAGCCTCTGTAGTACCCAGTTCTTGGCTCCTAGCATCCATATGCTAGATTCCGATCCTTGGATCCTATAAGGAGGATTTTTTTTTCAAGGTACATTTAACTCATAATAAGTATAACCACAAGATTACCTAATTCACAAGGCAACATCATCGTCACATATCCACTAATATAATCATTTGAGTACAATGCTGAAAGGGAAATACATAAATCAAAAATCAAGCTCCTGAAGACCGCTGCACGCTCCAAGCTCAACACTGCTGCAACCTAACATCACCTGCACACATCTATCATGCATAAGCTTATAGAAAGCTTAGAGGGTGGTGTAAGTGTGTGCACAAAGTAAGTTTCTGGTATTCAATACAATGCCATCATCATACAATACCGAAATTACTGGTAATCCATAAATCGTACATTATCAGAATAAGCAGAAATACTGACAAGATCATGAATTATCAGAGTAAGTAGAAATACTGATAAGATCATGAATTATCAGAGTAAGCAAAAATACTGACAAAAGCAAAAATTATCAGAGTAAACAGAAATATCGACAAGATCATAAATCATACGATAACAGAGTAAGCGGAAGTATGAACAAGTTCATAAGTCAATCAATATTAGAATACGCAATATAGAATAGCTATGCAATAAGGAGTCATAAAAAGTCAAATATCAGATGACGAGGATGTAATGCAATATACAAATCCTGCCAAGTCTGTCTAGGCCATATAAGTGCAGAAACATAGTAACCCAAAATGTCATATGCCTGCGGATGTAATGTAATATTCTATGCGAATAAAATGACCATGCTGGAGTGTGAAGTCGGGATGATAGTACGTAGTACCGCAGGCTACGGGGTCCACCATAAGGGACTTCTATCCAAACCAGTCTCATACCTAAATTTGGATAATCAGACTCAACGTGATAAACTCCTTATCTCAGGTTAGTCGTGCACCTAACCAAAATCCTTACCATAACGAAGGTACATAACAATTAGTTATGCGCCACCAGCCCGAGTGGATAGTGAATGAATGAATGAATGAGCATGTAACTCCTACTCAATAAGACCACATATCAGTACGGTTCCTCTCTAGGATATCATCGGGGTCTATTACACTCCAAACCATATTTTTATCCCATCGCGCGCAACAAGATAAGTAGAAGAGACCTCACTATCCGCCTGCTAATATCGGGTCTAGCTCGTCGATAGCGTACCCATTCCTCGAGCTAGTCAGACTCAGCCTAGCATTACCCCCTCCTCTCTGATAGGTAAGGCCGCACCCCCTTCCAACCGACCACGACATAGTGGGAGACGCGGCCTAATGGTATACGGCCCTCATGCGCTCATGCATCCACTTAGTCTAGACTTTGAAGCAACCTCTGGAACCAAGAGGGTTCTGGGACTTTCACCCAAGGATATCTATAGCACCCCATGTAGAACAGATTTTTAGTGTCCCATCTGGCCATCCATGATATGCCTGTGGATGCTATAATCCTTATGTCACTAGGGTGTATGGTGATCATGTCACACAAATGCGAGATGCATGAGTCACATAGTGCAATCATGCATAAATCCTACACATACCATGCGCTCATGTAGGGCAACCGCACCTATCAGGGAGCCCCATGAATAACCTGTCAAGCCCCAAACTCGAAAATCGGGCTCAAAAAATTCTCAATCGCCCAATCCGACGCCGACAGCCTCTGTAGAACTCCATTCTCGACTCCTAGCGCCCATTCGCCAGGTTCCGATCCTGGGATGCTACGAGGAGGATTTTTCAATGTCAGTTTGATTCGTAATAAGCAAAACTAAAGGCATAACCCACAAACAACAACCAAAAACTCCATTATATTTTCACTATGATCAAAAACTTTACAAGTACAATAGCATAAAGGGAAATACAATGATGATGATTCAAAATCTCCAAAGTGATCTGCAAAGTGCTCCTGCCTCAGCGCTGTTGCGCCCCAATGTCACCTGCACGCAACGGTCATGCATAAGCTTATAGAAAGCTTAGAGGGTGGTGAAAGTGTGTGCGCAAGGTAATAATATGATAATGCAGTATCAGAGTAATGCGGAATATGCAGATGGATCCATAAATATCATGAGCCGCACCAAGGCTATACGATGCAAGATGCAAGTCAAGCATGCAATCCTCGTCTAAGTCCACATGTCAATACAGCTCAACTCTGGGATATCACCGGGGTCTAGTACACTCTAAACCAGATCGCCGCCTCATCGCACGCAATAAGGTAAGTGGAAGAGACCTCACTATCCATCTGCCAATATCGGGCTCGACTTGTCGATAGCGGACCCATTCCTCGAGCTGGTCAGACTCAGCCTAGCATTGCCCCCTACACTAGGGCGGGTAAGGCCGCACCCCCTTCCAACCGACCACGACACAGTGGAGAACACAACCGTCTGGTAATCGACACTCAACGCTCATCTACCCACTCGGTCTAGACGTTGGAGCAACCTCTTGGTACTATAAGGGTTTAGGGACTTTCACCTAGGGATATCTATAGCACCTCATGTAGGAGAAGATTTTCGGTATCCAATCCTGCCAACCATGATACGGTTGTGGAGGCTACGGCCCTGATGTCGCTAGGGCATACAATAACCATATCACACAAATGCGAAATGCATGAATCACGCTATCCAGTCATGCAACAAATCCTGCGCGTATCATGCGCTCATGCAGGGCAACACCACCTAACCGGTGTCCCATAAATAGCCTGCTCGAAGGCATATGCTATGATAAGTCACTTCTCATATCAAGCATACATATGATGCGTATGATCATGAGTCATGGAATTATACAAAACATGTTATAATGAGATGAACTATCCTTACAATGCAGATGGGCCTGGACAGCCTATACACAATAAGTACGGGCCTAATAATGGGGCCTAAGGAGAGTCGTAATGTGGACATCTAACCAACATTACACTCACAATGTGGACGTCAAACCAACATTGCTCCTAAGGTACGATTGTCGCAAACATCGTTACATAATCCGTGTTGGGCTCACACATTGCAATGGACCTTAGGTACATCCCATTGGGCCTTAAATACATCAAATGGGCCATATCGTATGGGCCTTTTACTCATCAAATGAGCCACATAAATGGACCACACCAATGGGCCTTATGTGCATTGCAATGGGTCATAATCTGTGGGCCTCAGAGTATGTCATAGTGGGTCTAATCACATGGGCCTTAAGTGTCTTAAATGAGCCTAATCCCATGGACTTTATACATACCAAATGGGCCTGAGCCATAGGCCTTATATAGATCAAGTCGGCCTAAACCCATAGGCCTTATATAAATCAAATGGGCCTAATCTCAGGGACCTTAGAATACATTAAATGGGCCTCGACCCACGGGCCTTACATCCACATCAAAGTGGGTCTCAACCATGGGTCGTAAATACGTCGAATGGTCCCATGACATGGGCCTTACATCCACATCAAAGTGGGCCCCAATGGACTACCACAGATACATTTAAGATAGGCCTCATATCATGCCAAGGTGGGGTCCACTTAAGCTATGGATCTGACTCATTCTTTATTCCCATGCCATAAAATGACTTTCCAAATGGATGGATGGATTGGATACAACCCATACAACATGGTGGGGTCCCACATGAAGGCCCACCATCATGTACATTATAAATAATGTGATACATAAATTACATATAATATATATAGTATATACAATGTTATATATAATAAATATATATATATATACACACACACACACACACAGCACACACACACGCCACACGCAAGCAAGCACTCATGCGTCTAGGTGGGCTCCACCATCCGCTGGATGGTGGAGGATAAGGCACATACATCCCTCAGGGCTCCACCGTCCGCTGGACGGTGGAGATGAAACACATACATCAATGTGGGCTCCACGTGGGCCCCACCGTAATGTTTACATGTCATCCAGCCCGTTCATAAGGTCACTCGGACCTGGATGAAGGGAAAACAAAAATTTCAGCCTGATCCAAAAATTCTGTGGACCCCAGAAGGGGTTTCAATGGTAGATGTTCATTCACACTGTTTCCTATGGTGTCGGTCACCTGAATTTTGGATCCAGCCGAAACTTGGAGGGAGCCCACCTGAGGAGGGGACCCACCTCATGACCAGATTGGATCTCATATATACATCATGGTGGGGCCCACGAAAGCAGCCGTGGGTGGCCACTCGCCCGCTCGCATGTAACATCCCAAAAATCGAGGGTCGGGTAGAAACCCAACTTCCGAGTTCCAAAATTTTATTTATGCAAAATAAATAATGTTAGATGCATGTTGTCTATAAAAAGGCATTAAACAAGATTGGGATTAATCCAAAACATCATATCATACTCTAGAGACCGTTAAATTAGTAAGCGGAAAACTGTGATAGTATGTATAACCTATATATACTGTTGTATGTGTCCAGAGTGTGAACATGTTACCAGGTTAAATATAAACATGTATACTCCAAAAATGATCAAAAGAATATACATGAGTGCTCCAATACTATAAAATGACAAGTATCAAGGCATCTAATCAACCTCCCTGAAATCCCGGCGATCAGAACACGCATAAAGGAGGGATCCTCCTCATCATCATCAAGTCCGGCTCCGCTTCACCAGCAGCGCCATCATTTGCAACTAAAATAGGGACTGGTGGGTGTCCGGAAACACCATCCCATAACGTGGGAGTGAGTGATCAACTCAGTGGAATAATAGAGCAGAGAATAACATGTTATCAAATCAATCATGCGATAATAGTAAAGCAATAAATCAAACATTCCTAAATACTGTTGTTAATGCAATATGACATGACATGATGAATGCCCTCACCGACGATCTCCCTCATACGGCACCATCTTACGCCCGCGGCATGCTTTCTTCCCACAATGCTCCACATCTTCCATGCACATGCAACATGATGTAGATATGATTACCAAGTAGTTATTAGTCCTTTTCATACAGCAGGATTGGAAAACTAAGGTACCTTCCTTATATCAATCCCAAAACAGATCCTGTCTAGGGTCGTCACTCCTAGAAATCACATACGAGGTTATATTTTGTAGGTCGCTGCAAGGGCTGCCAGGGCTGTTGCTCACACTCGTTGCACCGCTCCCCCATCACCTTATCAATACAGGCCTACTGTACTCTCATTGCTACAGAAGGGTCATCACCTCCCGTAGACTCAGAATACGCTCGCAGTCACTACAAATGGCTCGTCACCTGATCAGTGTAGGCCGACAGCTAGAATATAGTGTTCATACCACCATAATCTGCTCACGAGTCAATGTGCTCACTGGTCACTATGGAGAGGTTTGTAACTCCAGCGTAGGCCGACAGCTCGACCACGGTGTCCCATACCACCATGCCCGGCTCATGAGTCTTTATGGATCAAGGTACCATGGTTAACAGGGTTTCCATTGGTAAGTTCAGTACCCTAGGTTCAAGCAGTTGTGATTCATACAAGGTGAACAATCAACGGCCAGTCGGATTACTTGACGGTCTCGACTAGTACGAGCGCATCGCAAGTCAAACGACATGAAGTGCATAAAATACTTCGTGTGGTTTAACCACTGCCGCTAACTCAAACACGACTCGCGTTCATCGACGCATCCTCCGTGGCAATTACAATCAAACCACGAACTTACTCTGTTACCGACTGCCTGGACTAGGTATAGTCCCAAACGTTTGTGAATCCACTTCATCAATCATATAAGAGTAATGGAAATGCAATACAACAATGTGAGCATGTTAACACATATTATGACATACAACTTAAGTAAATCATCTAACACATGCATCTCATACATATAATGAAATCATACATATAGCCAACATGAAGGAAATCATTTACATCAGCATATTATTTGAGAATTCAATCTCAAACTAATTCACAACACCATTTAATTCAATACATACTAATACAAACATTTATACAAACACCTAGTCTACACACTTAAGTCTACAGTGTTTGTCGACTCAAAGTGCGCATTTGGACAAATCTCTTCGCCAAACTGATTATGCACGCATTCCTAATATCCTATTGTGACAAAAATCCATGTCAATCATTTCAACAAAATATGGATGTTTACAGTATTTCATACAAATGACTAAAATGCCCTAAATCTCATATTTTTCATATGTTTACGAAATGGGAAACGGACAGCATGTTGTACATGTCAAACGGCGTTACCGTCGATAATCTACTATTAAACGATATTGAAAGCATTGAAAACAGCCAATCAAAGCATCTAAAATCCGCACCTTTTACCCTAGATGTGTATCGATTCGAACAGAGCGTATACGCTTCGTCTACGGTGAACAGGCGACCTAATACACAAGCTACATAAGCTACATCGCTAATGAATCAAAGGAAACTCCAAATCAGCAAGTGGTTAGGGTTCTTCCTTACCTATTGTAACATCCCAAAAATTGGGGGGTCGAGCAAAAACCCAACTCCCGAGTTCCAAAATGTTATGTATGCAACATAGATATGTATGATTGAATGTTGTCTGTGATAATGTATTAAACATGAGTGAGATTAATCCAGAACTGCATATCATACTCCAGAGACAGTTAAATTTACCAGCGGAAGTCTGTGATAGTATGTATAACATATATAAACTGTTGTGTGTCTCTTGAGTGTGAACATGTTACCAGGTTAAACATATACATGTATACCTCAAAATAGAAAGAAAGTATATACATGAGTGCTCTGAAAATATAAAATGACAAGTGTCAAGACATCTAATCAACCTCCCTATAATCCCGTCGATCAGAACACGCATAAAGGAGGGATCCTCCTCCTCATCATCAAGTCCGGCTCTACCTCGCACGCCGCGCCATCATCTGCAATCACAAAAGGGTCTAGTGGGTGTCCGAAAACACCATCCCGTAACGTGAGAGTGAGTAGCTAACTCAGTGGAATAATAGAGCAAGGATTAATATGTTCTCAAATCAATCATGCGATAATAGTAAAGCAGTAAATCAAACAATCCTAAAACTGTTATTAATACAATATGACATGACGTGATGTATGCCCTCACCGACGATCTCCCTCATACGACACCATCTTACGACCGCGGCATGCAATCGACCCTCAAGTGCTCCACATCTTCCAGGCACATGCAATGGTATGGCGATATGATTTCCAAGTTATTATTAGTCCATTCAAACAGCAGGATTGAGAAACTAAGGTACCTCCCTTATATCAATCCCAACACGGATCCTGTCTAGAGTCGTCACTCCTAGAAATCTCATACGATGTATATTTTGTAGGTCGCTGCAAGGGCTACCAGGGCTGTTACTCGCACTCGTTGCACCGCTCCCCCATCACCTTATCAATACAGGCCTACTGTACTCTACTGCTACTGAAGGGTCGTCGCCTCCCGTAGACTCAGAATACGCTCGCGGTCACTACAAAGGACTCATCGCCTGATCAGTGTAGGCCGACAGCAAGAATATAGTGTCTCATACCACCATAATCTGCTCACGAGACTAGGTGCTCACTGGTCACTACGGGGAGGTTTGTGGCCCCAGCGCAGGCCGACAGCTCGACCACGGTGTCCCATACCACCATGCCCGGCTCATGAGTCTTCGTGGATCAATGTACCATGGTTAACAGGGTTTACAATGGTAAGTTCAGTACCCTATGTTCAAGTAGTTATGTCTCATGCAGGATGAACATACAATGGCCAGTCGGGTTACTTGACGGGCTCGACTAGCACGATCGCATCTCAAGTTGAACGACATGAAGTGCGTAAAACACTTCATGTGGCCTAACCACTGCCGCCAACTCCAAAACACGACTCGCGTTCATCGACGCGTCGTTCATGGCGAATATTAGCTAACCACGAATTCGCACGGTTACCGACTGCCTGGACTAAGTATAGTCCCAAACATGTGGAATCACATCGGCAAAGCATGTGAAAGTATTGGAAATGAAATACAACCATATGAGCATGTTAATACATGTTGTAATATACAACTTAAGAAAATCACCTGATACATGCCTTTCATACATATAATGAAATTATGCACATCGCCAACATAAAGGAAATCATTTCCATCAGCAAATTAATTGAGAATTCAATCTCAAACTAAATCATAATGAAATCATCGAGCACATGTTATAACATACAACTTAAGTGAATCATCAAGCACGTGCATTTCATTCATATAATGAAATCATGCATATGGCTAACATGTAGGAAACCATTTACACCAGCATATTAATTGAGAAACCAATCTCAAACTAATCCATAACATCATTTAATTCAATACATACTAATACAAACATTTATACAAATACTTACACTACACACTTAAGTCTACATATAGTATGTCGACCCGAAGTGCGCAATTAGGCAAATCTCTTCGTCAAACTAATTATGCAAGCATTCCTAACATTCTAATGCGACAATAAACCATGTCAATCACATCAGCAAATTATGGATGAAAACAGTACTTCCTACAAATGACTAAAATGCCCTAAATCTCATATTCTTCGCCGGTTTACGAAACAGGAAACGGATAGCATGTTGTACATGTCAAACGGTGATGCCGTCGATAATCTACTATTAAACGACATTGAAAGCTTTGAAAACAGTCAATCAAAGCGTCTAAAATCCGCACCTAGTCTCTTATGGATGCGTAAATTTGAACGGAGCGTATAAGCTTCGTCTACGGCGATAAGAGAACCTGATTCACGAGTTACGTCAGCTAACAAGCTATGAATCCTAGTAAACCTTAAATCAGCAACTTTCTAGGGTTATTTCATACCTGAAAAAGTGAAGGAATCATCGGCCAGGTGATTAGAGCACGTGGCTTAACCACTTGCAGCACGTGGCACAAGTAGTAGGAAATTCTCTCCCACCTTCTCTCACAAACTCTCACCTTTTCTCTCTCCCAATCTAGGACTTTTTTGCAAATTCGGATGGGAGAGAGGAGTGCGGGTTTCATCCCTTTTTATAAGCCCAAACTTGCCCGAAATAGGCTCGGGAACAAGTTTCACTTGAGGGGTAACCAAATCGGGGCTGTTTCAGTCCAAAAGGACATTTCTGGTGGTCTCCTGGCTGAATGCGGTCAGACTTAAGCTCATGCATACTGGATCTAGCATACATTAAGTTTTTAGTCCGACAGGGTTCGCAGATCGCACGTGGCGGTCCAGTTTCAGTTCAGCGGTCACCGCACGTAGATCAGGCCTGCAAATCTCATGATATGAAATAGAAATTTTTCCTGATCCGAGGGTATAATTTGGCTGAATTCTGATGGTCAGAACGCTCAATACTGACAGGTCAAGTCGTGTGCCAGATTTAAATTTCAAATTCCAATTCTGTCCCTATTCGCACTCTCTTCAGTCCGGGCTTAATGAAATAGCCTGTGATTATCGGTTGGACTTGATTTTCGAAATGATTGTCAAGTCCAGCTAGGCGGTCCTAACGGTCTAAGATAGTAGGCATCAGACTTTCGACGCGCGGTTTAGATCCAATACAAAATTTCAAGCTGGTCCAAAGAACAAACCTGCTTAGAGTTTGATCCGAGGTTATAGAGTATTATAGAGTCATACGTTCTACTCGATTTAGGTCTTGTAGAACGTATTTAAAGTGATCAGGGACTGTTTCCCAGCTACTCCAACGTTGCGCTAGCTAACTTATGTTTAGTTTCTAAAGGAATTAATCCTAAGTGGTTTCTTTGGCTATGGAATTGGGTTCTGAGCGATTTTCCCGGTGTTTTAGTTGACCCATTGCTTAAGGACGTCAAATCCCAGATTGGCCAAAATCCGGGGTGTTACACCTATAGGTGTGTCGAAATCACCAACAAAGTGATTGGGATGCGTAGCTTTAGCACTTGTAGCAGGTGCAGCAAGTGGCAGGAAGATCACTCCCACACTCTCTCAAAATCTCTCACTTTCTCTCTCTCCCAATCTAGGGTTCTTAGCAAATTCGGATGGGAGAGATATGAGAGGGTTTAAAGCCCTTTTATAAGCTCAAACCTTCCCAAATTAGGCTTGGGAACAAAGTACACTTAAGTTATAACCAAAACGGAGCAGTTTCGATCCAAAAGGGTAGTTCGGGAGGTCCCCTAGCCGAATGCGATCGAACTTAAGCTCATAGTCTCTGGATGTTGTCCACACCCCATTTTCAGTCTGGTAGAGTTCGTAGATCGCACGTGGCGGTCCATTTTCAGTTCAGCGGTTATCACACATAGATCAGGTCTACAAGTCTCATGATATGAAAGAGAAATTTTTTCTGATCCGAGGGTGTAATTTGGTTGAATTCTGACGGTCAGAACGCTTAATAATAACGCGCCAAGACACGTGCCAGATTTGAATTAAAATTTTCAAATCTAACCCCTTTCTCACTCTCTTCACTCCAGGCTCAATGAAATAGCCTCTGAACGTCGGTTGGGCTTGATTTTTGAAACGATTGTCAAGTCCAGCTAAGCGATCATAATGGTCTAATATTGTAGGTATCGGACTTTCGACGCGCGGTCTAGATCCAATACAAAGTTTCAAAGGGTTCCTGAGAGCAAATCGGTTTAGAATTTGATCCTAGGTTTCAGGATATTATAGCGTCATTGATTCTTCAAGTTTTGGGTCTTGTAGAACGTATTTAAAGTGGTCCCAGTTAATTCTACTGAGTATTCAGTTTGGTACTCAACTAAATTCTACCCTAATTATGGCAGAATACGGTCCTAGGGCCATTCTATCCCCTATTTTGAGAACTTCTAGGTATCATATTATTTTTATTATTTTTTTGGGGGTTCATCATCAAGTTTACCCTAACTCCACAAAATTTCATAAGATTTTGAGTTGTAGAAAAATTCTAAAAATTCCAGAAGCAGCAGTTGTCTAACAAGTGATTATCGTATAGTTACTCACAATGACCTACTTTAAACTATATTAAATATTTTATTATATTTTTTACATATTTTTATATAAAACTAGACTCATTTACCTTCAATCTAGTTTTTGAATCACCTAAATCAAATTTATAACGAAAGAGATATGATTTTTCAAAATCAGAAGAGACGTGCAGGAAAAAAGGTACAGAATCCCACTGTACGGACGAGTTCGGCGATGCATCGCCAAACCGGCGATGCCATCGTCGCTCGCTGACCTGTTTGGGGTGATTTTACTGTCTGATATTTGAAATGGGTGTATTTTAGAACCTGAGATGAGTTATTTGACATGCAATATATGATATTGGGGTAGGAGAAGCTGATATATCCAAATAGTCTACTTATTTAGTGAGATTCCAAAAGGTTAATGGTTAAAAATATTTTTTATTTATTTATTTACTATTCATAGTACTTTTTAGCTTAAGTATTGATCAACATCACCTAAACTTTAAGATTTGTTCTAATATGAAAGCTCCTAGAAAATTTTGAAGGATAAAGTAGTGAAATGTGAGATTTTCGAAGGAAATAGGGATTTGAGACTTTTGGATTGAGTTTTGAGAAGTTAATCAAGTGTTAGGATTGACCCATTGCCTAAGGACGTCTAATTCCAGGTTGACAAAAATCTGAGGTGTTACAATCTAGCCCCCTTAAAATAAAATTTCGTCTCTAAAATTTGCCTAAGGGTAATAAAGAAAGACTAATCACTCTATACGTGGTAGGGTGTATACGATTTATATGAGTCTGATTCCTTTTGGTCTACCCCCCTCAAAACTTACTTCTTTATGCATTACTTATGTCCCAAAGGTTTACTACAATTTATTCCTTTACCTATTTGACATCTTAACGACAATTCCCAACTACATAGAGTAAGATATATATTTTCAGTGGTTGACCAGTACAGAGGGACGGTTGTAGTGGGTTTGATCCCGATACGTCGAGTATCCGCCTAGCCAGGGTAAACAATGTTGTATCCCTTCTTAATCCTGGTGGATCCTGGTCTTCTGCTCGGCTAAGCAGTGAGTCCCTTGGTAGTCATCCAGGATTGAGAATTAGGTCAAGCCGCGAATGTTTCGTATTTGTTCATTTCGGTAACTCCGTAGTCCGATCACTCTAAAAGCTTAGGGAATGTCAATCACTACAAGGTTCAAAGTCCTATTTATAAGGTTTCTCTTTGGGTCTTGATCTAAGGGAGTCCTCGTCTAAAGCTATGTCCAAGGTAGGGGTTAAGGGTCTCTATCCTTTCGTCTAACCTGGACCAGTTTCTTTCGATCCTGAGCCAGTGGGGAAGGGCTAACCACGCTTCCGCTACACTACTCTGATCCAACGGTTGCATTAGTTAATCCTAACTAGATTGGGCTCCATATGTTCTACTTAAGGTTCAAGATTATATGTCTCGCTCCGTATTTCAGAACGAGTTGTAACTTAGGGCCTATTCTTGACATGAAAGGGGAAACAACCTCTCACTACATTGGTCTTCCTTTGCTAATGATGCGTTCTATGGCATTGGTACCTATGATTATAGAAAAGAGATGAAATAATGGCTGTTGTGGTTGATTTCAAGGACGGATGTGAGTTTGTGGCAAGCTATCCAATCCTCTACTGGCTACTCTACTGGCTATATGTCCTTAACATTTACCAAGGGCAAATAATAACTTCTGGTTGTAGGTGGTTGGACCAACATGGAAGGAATGTTGTATAGTAGGTCTGAGCCAGATACATAGACTTTCTGCCTAGACTCTGACAGAAATTTGTCGTATCAGTCCTTAATGCGAGTCGATCCCGATCTTCTACTTGATCAGAGCATTGGATTTATTAGTAACCACTAGGACTAAGAAGTCGATTCAAACCGCGAATACATCGCTTACATGCAGTTCCTTTACTCCGTGTTCCCGAATGCAATAAGCCCTTGGGGAGGCAATTCTAAGGGGAAATCTAAAGGGTGTGTTGGTTCATTCTAAGTTCAATCTGAGAGATTTATAAGTTTTCCCTGAGAGGGAATGGTTCAAAGTTAAATAAGCTTCCTGAGAGTTACTAAAGGAGCCTATGAACGTTATGAGGATCTACCCAAGGAAGGGAGTTCCCTTCCAACCAAATCTAACCTACTATTCCTTAGCATATATAGGCTTTACACTACTCAAGGTAACTAGTAGACTAGTTTGTAACCTACAGCCTAAGCTTATACGCTAAATGGTTTCATACCATTACTAATACAGGGAATTGCTCTATCGCTTAGGGTCACGATTGTGTAAATGGAATTGGATTTCCTATATCGTCAGATCCTTCAAATCTAGGAGTGCTAACTCTAGGTCCAAAATGCCAAGGGCCTATATGGCCAGTAGCATTAAATTGTATGAAATGAAACTGCATTCCTAATCCCATGTTAGGATTGGGAGTGGCATGCTTGGTAGGAGGGTGGGTTGGCATAAAAATTAATTTTGTAGGCTTAATCCCGGGATTTACAATATGGCAGTGGAAACCATAGGATACACCCAATCTAGGGACAATACCTTAAAGCGAACGAAACGGCATGCACTCCGTCTAACAAAATTTGTCACAATACATGGAATAAAGTTCCACATGGATTATGACAGGGATGCATTCGGCTATGCTAAGCCCAAATCACTAAACACAAACACAATTTCTACCTATGACTTCACTAGACCCAATAACAACAAAACTCAAAAATCCTTAAAACGGTATTCAAACAAGCGAAAAACGTGGAGAAATGGGATGGGTAAGCAGGTTTCCACGAGTCTGAGGATCAAATAAAAGGGACATGAGAAGGAGGATGGTGGAAAAGGAGAAAAGGCTAAAATAGCCTTAACAATAGCCATGAAAAATGAGGGAAATGGGGAAAAATGGCTGCCCTAATGGGCTGAAACAAATCTAGGCCCTATAGAGGGGTGAATCAAGCTCCTAATGGCTGGATTTTCAAAGAGAAAGGAGCAAGATAAGATGGAATGGAGGTCCACACGATTTTCAGCCTCCAATGGAGGATGGAAGAGCTCCAACGGATGAAAATGGAGAGGAAAGGAGGCTTGTATTGCTGTGAGTGAAGGGATAGCTTCGGTTGTGACTGAAAACAAGAATGGGAGAGATTTGAAGATGAGATTTGAGAGTGATGCAGCAAAAACTTGAAGAAAGGAGAGCTTGGGGGCTTGAATTGTGAAGGAGGTAGGGTTTTGGGGCTGTTTCGAGGGACGACCCACATACCAGGGGGCCATACAACACCCCAAACACCAACGGCCGGAAGGCCGGCCTGAGTGGGGCCCACCGGTCGGCGATGCCATAGCCGACAAAAATGGTTTTCGGCGATGGCCACCCCATGGGGTGTGGTCCCCCTGTCCTTTAGGCCCCAAATGTACATGGCTCCCACCCTGGTTCATTGTATTTGGGCTTGGATAGGGCCAAAACTCAATTTAGGGCATTTTTGAGCCAGTTTGTAAACCAGAATGAGTCTATGCATCATGTAACATATGATTTTGAGCTAGGAGGAGCTAATCTATCCAACTAACCCATCTGTTACGAAAGATTTCAACATTGGAATAGCCAAAAGGCCGATTTTCACGTATTTCTACTATTCATTATAAAATTTTGTCTAAGTATGATTTTATATCATTTTCACATTAGGATTAATGCTTAACATGAAAATATTGAGAAAAAATTGAAGAAAGGGGTGGTAAGACGAAGGATTCTGAAGGAATTGGGTGAAATGGAGGTTTTTTTTTTTAAACCCTAAGATTGAGTATAAGGGTTCTGGTTGCCCCACAACCCAAGGACATGCATTTTAGGGTTTGAAAATGCTTTTGAGAATATCTCAAACCCGTCAACTAACAACCTACTGGCTACTTAGGTCACCTCGTGTGACCAAAGATATGTTACGGACTCGATCAAACGAACGATTTGAGTAGACTTCGCCTATTGGCGAAACTGCGATCCTAGAAGTGTTTCTAAGTTCTTTCCGCACTCACCTAAGTCAAAGGGGTGACAGCGTGCGTCACGTGGCCATAACCCAGGTCCGGTTTAATCCAAATCATGCTCTAATACCAACTGTAACATTCCGAAAATCGAGGGTCAGGTAGAAACCTAACTCCCGAGTTCTAAAATGTTATTTATGCAATATAGATAATGTTAGATGCATGTTTTCTATAAAAAGGCATTAAACAAGATTAAGATTAATCCAAAACATCATATCATACTCTAGAGACCGTTAAATTAGCAAGCGGAAGACTGTGATAGTATGTATAACCTATATATACTGTTGTATGTCTCCAGAGTGTGAACATGTTACCAGGTTAAATATATGCATGTGTACTCCAAAAATGATCAAAAGAATATACATGAGTGCTCCAATACTATAAAATGACAAGTATCAAGGCATCTAATCAACCTCCCTGAAATTTCGTCGATCAGAACACGCATAAAGGAGGGATCCTACTTATCATCATCAAGTCCGGCTCCGCTTCACCAGCAGCGCCATCATCTGCAACTAAAATAGGAACTGGTGGGTGTCCGGAAACACCATCCCGTAATGTGGGAGTGAGTGCTCAACTCAGTGGAATAATAGAGTAGAGATTAGCATGTTATCAAATCAATCATGCGATAATAGTAAAGCAATAAATCAAACATTTCTAAATACTGTTGTTAATGCAATATGACATGACATGATGAATGCCCTCACCGATGATCTCCCTCATACGGCACCATCTTACGCCCGCGGCATGCTTTCTTCCCATACTGCTCCACATCTTCCAGGCACATGCAACGTGATGTAGATATGATTACCAAGTAGTTATTAGTCCTTTTCATACAGCAGGATTGAAAAACTAAGGTACCTTCCTTATATCAATCCCAACACAGATCCTGTCTAGGGTCGTCACTCCTAGAAATCACATACGAGGTTATATTTTGTAGGTCGCTGCAAGGCTGCCAGGGCTGTTGCTCGCACTCGTTGCACCGCTCCCCCATCACCTTATCAATACAGGCCTACTGTACTCTCATTGCTACGGAAGGGTCGTCGCCTCCCGTAGACTCAGAATACGCTCACGGTCACTACAAAGGGCTCGTCACCTGATCAGTGTAGGCCGACAGCTAGAATATAGTGTCCCATACCACCATAATCTGCTCACGAGTCAGTGTGCTCATTGGTCACTACGGGAAGGTTTGTGGCCCCAGCGTAGGCCGACAGCTCTACCACGGTGTCCCATACCACCATGCCCGGATCATGAGTCTTTGTGGATCAAGGTACCATGGTTAACAGGGTTTTCATTGGTAAGTTCAGTACCCTAGGTTCAAGCAGTTGTGATTCATACAGGGTGAACAATCAACGGCCAGTCGGGTTACTTGATGGTCTCGACTAGTACAAGCGCATCGCAAGTCAAACGACATGAAGTGCGTAAAATACTTCGTGTGGCCTAACCACTGCCGCTAACTCAAACACGACTCGCGTTCATCAACTATGAACTTACTCTGTTACCGACTGCCTGGACTAGGTATACTCCCAAGCATTTGTGAATCCACTTCATCAATCATATAAGAGTAATGGAAATGCATTACAACAATGTGAGCATGTTAACACATATTATGACATACAACTTAAGTAAATCATCTAACACATGCATCTCATATATATAATGAAATCATACATATAGCCAACATGAAGGAAATCATTTACATCAGCATATTATTTGAGAATTCAATCTCAAACTAATTCACAACACCATTTAATTCAATACATACTAATACAAACACTTAGTCTACACACTTAAGTCTACATAGTGTATGTCGACTCAAAGTGCGCATTTGGACGAATCTCTTCGCCAAACTGATTATACACGCATTCCTAATATCCTGTTGCGACAAAGAGCCATGTCAATCATTTCAACAAAATATGGATGTTTACAGTATTTCCTACAAATGACTAAAATGCCCTAAATCTCATATTTTTCATATGTTTACGAAATGGGAAACGGACAGCATATTGTACATGTCAAACGGCGTTGCCGTCGATAATCTACTATTAAACGACATTGAAAGTGTTGAAAACAGCCAATCAAAGCGTCTAAAATCTGCACCTTTTACCCTAGATGTGTATCGATTCGAACGGAGCGTATACGCTTCATCTACGACGAACAGGCAACCTAATACACAAGCTACATAAGTTACATCACTAATGAATCGAAGGAAACTCCAAATCAGCAAGTGGTTAGGGTTCTTCCTTACCTATAGGTGTGTCGGAATACCCAACAAAGTGATTGGGATGCGTAGCTTTAGCACGTGTAGCAGGTGCAGGAAGTGGCAGGAAGATCACTCACACACTCTCTCAAAATCTCTCACTTTCTCTCTCTCCCAATCTAGGGTTCTTAGCAAATTCGGATGGGAGAGATATGAGAGGGTCTAAAGCCCTTTTATAAGCTCAAACCTTCCCAAATTAGAACAAAGTACACTTAAGTTATAACCAAAACGGAGTTGTTTCGATCCAAAAGGGTAGGTCGGGTGTAAGACCCGTATCTTGGTCCGTACCTTTCCGTACACTCCCGCGGTCGTACCGGTCGAATTTCGGCAACTTTCGATCCTTAAACAATATCGACGCGCGACCTGAATTCATGTACCGACAACCCGAGTCGACTCAACCCGAGACCTATACCATAGCGACCGCGCCGTCGTTGCGGTTCCGATACCGCGACTCGCGCGTCGAGGCGATACCCGGATCAAGAGATATGGGCCAACGTTCGGTGGAAGAAAACGCCGCGCGTTGCGAAAACCAAGGGAATCTCAATGATGTGTCACATCAATCACATCAATCAATCACCCATCAACCCATCACATGTCAAGTACACATCACCTCCATCCCTTTTCCCAAGCAACCACAAAAGTCTTCACATCCCATACCTCTCTTACACAAAAAGCCACAAAAGTCTTCTTAAACCATACTTCTCTTACACAAAAGCCACAAAAGTTAAATTTCTCTTACACCACCATCACTCACTCATCCATCCATCACTCTCTCTCTCTCCCTTTACATCACTCTCTCTTTCTCTCTTTCTCATTTCAAGATTTCAAGCAACTCCAAGAGCCCCATACGTATGGCATTTCTCCAAAGACCATAAGCTTCAAGTGGCCCACCTTCCTACCCCAAAATCTTCCATCTCAACCCTCCATTTCTCATCTTAACCGTTGAAGATTGAAGCTATGGTGCCAAGGAACTTTTAGGAGCGAGAAGATCGAACGGTGGGTGCTTCTATAGGGTAGATTTTCTTGTTTTTATGGTGGACCAAGTGAGGCCCACCGATCAATGGTGTGGATCTCACTTGGGACCCTAAAATGTGGCCGATGGACCACTTGGATCATCATGATCGTTCCATGATGGGGCCATTCTCCATGGACCCCATCATGATGGTTATTTTCATTGCAAAAAGGTCATCTAGACCGTCCATAACGGTGGAGAATGGATCTCCACCGTTGATTTATAATTTTGATGGTCCCATGATCAAAGGGATCCATTTATTGTATGTTTCATTGCAAGGGAGGGCCCATAATGACGGGGTCCCTCCATCACAAGCCGTGTCCCACTCTCCATGTCTCTCTCCCTCTCTCTTTTATTTTATTATATTTTATTTTATTTTATTTTATTTTATTGTAATAGGATGGTGTGGCCCACTTGAATGGATCCCAACTTGATGTATTTATTTTATTCAAGTGGGGCCCACCTTAGATGTTATTTCCATGCCGCCCATCACGTGGTGGCCCACTTCATCAGGCCCACCACAAATATTTGTGTATGAACGTCAGCCGTCCAGCGTCCTGGGACGCTGGACGTTTCTAAGAAAATGAGAACAAGAAGAAAAAAGAAAGGAAAAAGGAAGAAAAAGAAGGGAATGGGGTGTTCCCTTTGCACAGGCCCCACCCTGATGTCTATGTCCTATCCAAGCCGTCCATCCTCTCACCCACGGTATTCTAGCCGTTAGGTAAAAGTTTGGAACTAATCCAATCACCTGGTGGGCCATAGCGCCTAATATTGCGCCCTTACCATCCAAACACTAGTTCCTTATTTTATTTCACCTACAAGCATCAAAAAAATTGGAACTCTGGACTCATTTGAACGGCGTCGAGCCACTTAACGCAATGGCTGGGGCGGATTTCATTTTAGCGGGCTCCATACATGAAAAACCCCAGGAAAACGGGTTTTTCCTGAAATTGAGAAGAGGCAGAGCCTCTGCTCTTGCTCCAGGCGGTTGGCAGCGCTGCACGCTCCTGCGTGCAGCCTTGTGCAGGCAGCGGACGGGCGTGGGAGGTGGCCCACGGCCCTGCTCGTGGGCCCCACAGCAATGTCTATTTTGTCATCCAACTTGTGCATTAGGTGGGCCACCCCAGTGGTGGGCCCCCCTCCAAAAATGAAGCAGATCCAAAACTCAGGTGGCCCACACCAAGTGAAACAGTGTGAATTAAAATTTTCCATTTAAAATTCTTTTGGGGCCCACTGACGTGCTGGATCAAGCTGAAATTTTTGTCTTCCCTTCAACCAGGCCCGAGTGACCCAGTGAGTGGCTTGGATGGCTAATAGACATTTCAGTGGGCCCCACATGGGACTCACAGTGATGTATGCGTTTTATCTCCACCGTCCAACGGACGGTGGAGTCCAGGGTGATGATTGTGGAGCCCCTTTGGGCGGGCGTGCGTGCGTGCGTGTGATCATACATGCAGCGTGTGTGTATATATATATTATACTATATATAATGTTATATCATATTATTGATAATACTATAATATATTATAATATTGTATATATATATATGACATTGTAGATTTCATACATGATGGTGGGTCTTCTTGTGGGCCCCACCATTGACACGGGTGCTACATCTAATCTAGTCGTCCACTTTAAAGATCATTTTGTGGAATTAGTCAAAGTATGAGACAAATCCACAGTCCAAGTGGACCCCGACTTAGCATGATTTGTGGCTCATCTCGTTGTATTTGTGTCACTTTTTGGGGCCCACTTTGATGTGGATGTACGGTCCATGGGATTGGACCATTTGATATATTCCAAGGCCCTTGGGTCTAAATCCATTTAATTCATAAAAGAGCCTATGGGTTAGGCCCATTTGATTCATATAAGGCCTATGGACTTAGGCCCATTTGATGTGTTGCAAGTCCATGGGACTAGGCCCATTTGATGTACTTCAAGGCCCATGAAATTGGACCCATTTGATATATGCAAGGCCTAGGGTTTTAGGCCCACTGAATTCACGTTAGGTCTATGGGTTGAGGCCCACTTGATCTACAGGTAAGACCCAATTGGTATGGCCCATTGGTCATATTTTAGACTCTCGAGACTAAGCTCAATCGATGCAATCCAAGGCCCACGGGTTTTGACCCATTGCAATGCACTTAAGACCCATTGGTGTGGCCCATTTATATGGCCCATCTGATGAATAAATGGCCCATAAGGTATGGCCCATCTGATGAATAAAGGGCCCATAAGATATGGCCCATAAGATATATATGTAAGGCCCAATGGGAGGAACCTAAGGTCCATTGCAATGTGTAAACCCATTACCGATTATGTAGCGGTATTTAAGAAGATCGTACCTGGAATGCAATGATGGTTTGACGTCCACATTGCAAGTGTAATGTTGGTTGGATGTCCACATTACGACTCTCCTTAGGGTCCATTACTGGGCCGTAGTTGTTGTATTTCGGCCGTCCAGGCCCATCTGCTTTGTAAGATAATTCGTTTTATTATAACCTGTTTAGTATAGTTTCATGACCCATGATCATACGCATCATATGTATGCTTGATATGAGGATTGACTGATCATAGCATATGCCTTCGGGCAGGTTGTTTATGGGCTCCCGGTTAGGCAGTATTGCCCTACATGAGCGCACGGTATGCGCAGGATTGGTTGCATGACTGGATAGCGTGATTCATGCATTCCGCATTTGTGTGACATGGTTGTTGAACGCCCTAGCGACATCAGGGCCGTAGCCTCCACAGACGCATCGTGGTTGGCAGGATTGGATACCGGAAATCTTGTTCTACATGGGCTACTATAGATATCCCTGGGTGAAAGTCCCTAAACCCTTATGGTACCAAGAGGTTGCTCCAACGTCTAGACCGAGTGGGTAGATGAGCGTTGAGTGCCGATTACCAGACGGTTACGCTCTCCACTGTGTCGTGGTCGGTTGGAAGGGGGTGCGGCCTTACCCGCCCGGGTGTAGGGGGCAATGTTAGGCTGAGTCTGACCAGCTCGAGGAATGGGTCCGCTATCGACGAGTCGCGCCCGATATTGGCAGACGGATAGTGAGGTCTCTTCCACTTACCTTATTGCGCGCGATGTGGCGGCAATCTGGTTTAGAGTGTACTAGACCCCGGTGATATTCCATACTTTGAGCTGTACTGATATGTGGACATTGATGAGGATCTGTATGCTTGAGTTGCAGTGCACATTGCATGGCCTTGGGATGGCCGATACCATTCATGTCTTGCATTGTATAGCCTTGGTACGGCTCATGACGTTTTGGTTCCATCTGTATATTCCGCATTACTCTGACATTGCATTCATATTACTACCTTGCGCACACACTTTCACCACCCTCTAAGCTTTCTGTAAGCTTATGCACGACCGTTGCGTGCAGGTGACGTTGGACTGCAGCAGCGCTGAGGCAGGAGCACGTTGCTGATCATTTTGGAGTTTTTGTTATTTGCCATTGTATTTCCCTTTATGCTCATTGTACTTGTAAAATTTTTTATCATAGTGGAAATGTAATGGAGTGCTTGGTTGTTGTTTGTGGGTTATGCCTTTGGTTATGCTTATTACGAATCAAACTGATATTTAAAATCCTCCTCGTAGCGTCCCAGGATCGGAACCTGGCGAATGGGAGCTAGGAGCCGAGAATGGGGTTCTACGGAGGCTGTCGGCGCCGGATTCGGCGATCGGGAATTTTGTGAGCCCGGTTTCTGAGTTTGGGGCGTGACATCGGGAGGTCCCCTGGCCGAATGCGATCGGACTTAAGATCATGGTCTCTAGATGTTGTCCACACCCCATTTTCAGTCTGGTAGAGTTCGTAGATTGCACGTGGCGGTCCATTTTCAGTTCAGCGGTTATCACACCTAGATCAGGTCTACAAGTCTCATGATATGAAAGAGAAATTTTTCCTGATCCGAGGGTGTAATTTGGCTGAATTCTGACGGTCAGAACGCTTAATAATAACGCGCCAAGTCACGTGCCAGATTTGAATTAAAATTTCCAAATCTAACCCCTTTCTCACTCTCTTCACTCCAGGCTCAATGAAATAGCCTCTGAACGTCGGTTGGGCTTGATTTTTGAAATAATTGTCAAGTCCAGCTAAGCGATCATAATGGTCTAATATTGTAGGTATCGGACTTTTGACGCGCGGTCTAGATCCAATACAAAGTTTCAAAGGGTTCTTGAGAGCAAACCGGTTTAGAATTTGATCCTAGGTTTCGGGATATTATAGCGTCATTGATTCTTTAAGTTTTGGGTCTTGTAAAACGTATTTAAAGTCGTCGAAGTTAATTCTACTGAGTATTCAGTTTGGTACTCAACCAAATTCTACCCTAATTATGGCAGAATACGGTCCTAGGGCCATTCTATCCCCTATTTTGGGTACTTCTAGGTATTATATTATTTTTATTATTTTTCTGGGGGTTCATCATCAAGTTTGCCCTAACTCCACAAAATTTCATAAGATTTTGAGTTGTAGAAAAATTCTAAAAATTCCAGAAGCAGCAGTTATCCAACAAGTGATTATCGGACAGTTACTCACAATGACCTACTTTAAACCATATTAAATATTTTATTATATTTTTCACATATTTTTATATAAAACTAGACTCATTTATCTTCAATCTGATTTTTGAATCACCTAAATCGGAGTTATAAGGAAGGAGATATGATTTTTCAAAGTCGGAAGAAATGCACAGGAAAAAAGGTACAGAATCCCACTGTACGGACGAGTTCGGCGATGCATCACCAAACCGGCGATGCCATCACCGCTCGCTGACCTGTTTGGGGTGATTTCACCGTCTGATATTTGAAATGGGTGTATTTTAGAACCTGGGATGTGTTATTTGACATGCAATATATGATTTTGGGGTAGGAGAAGCTGATCTATCCAAATAGTCTACTTATTTAGTGAGATTCCAAAAGGTTAATGGTTAAAAATCCTTTTTATTTATTTATTTACTATTCATAGTACTTTTTAGCTTAAGTATTGATCAACATCACCTAAACTTTAAGATTCGTTCTAATATGAAAGCTCTTAGAAAATTTTGAAGGATAAAGTAGTGAAAGGTGAGATTTTCGAAGGAAATAGGGATTTGAGACTTTTGGATTGAGTTTTGAGAAGTTAATCAAGTGTTAGGATTGACCCATTGCCTAAGGACGTTTAATTCCAGATTGACAAAAATCTGGGGTGTTACACCGCACGTGGTGCAGCAGGCGCTGCCTGCACTACCGACACAGCAGCGTTGGTTGATGTGTTAGCTTATTTTTTTTATAAAAAAAAAACTAGAATTTTTTAGGATTTTTTTGTGTGGGGCCGGCATCAAGGCAATTTGCCCCGTCCATTCTATTCACCGGCTCGGTACTGACAAACAGCGTCCAAACTTGGGCCTATTTCGGCGCGTAAGAGAAATCTAGGGGCTTTAAACGGTGAAGATCACTGTTTTCTAAAGAATGGCCCGCCTGAAAGTCGGATCAAATTCACATTTTAGCTCAACGCCTAAAATGAGATGGGTAAGAGGATGGACGGCTTGGATTAGAAACATACATCAAGGTAGGGCCTATACTAGTGAACCACTCTAAAATCTTATAAATCAAGCATATATATATATATATATATATATATATTCCTTTTCCACGTCCAGCGTCCAGACGCTGGATGTTTCCTCTTTTTTTTTGTTTAGGTGGGCCATTACAAGGTGGGTGGTGCATCTAAGATGGGCCCCACTCATGGAGGGCTTGGATAAAATACATATGTCATGTGGGGCTCATTCAAGTGGGCCACATGACCTCAACAACATTCAAGAAAAATAAGTAAAAAAATTGAGAGGGAGAGTGAGAGAGAGAGAAGTGGGACACGTTTGTGATGGAGGGACCCCGACATTATGGGCCCTCCCTTGCAATGAATCATACATCAAGTGGGCCCTAAAGCAAGTGAGACCACCAAAATCTACAAATCAATGGTGGAGATCCTTTCCCCACCAATACGGACGGTCTAGATGACCTTTTGTAATGAAATAAACATCATGATGAGGTCCATGGAGAATGGTCCCATCATGAAATGATCATGATGATCCTAGTGGACCATCGGCCACATCTTAGGGACCCAAGTGAGATCCAAACCATTGATCGATTGGCCTCACTTGGCCCATCTCAAAAACACAAAAAATTACATTATCAAGCACCCACCGTCTGATCTTCTTGCTCCTAGGGGTTCCTTAGCACCTTAGCTTTGATTTCAATGGAGGAGATGGGAAGTTGATGGTTGAGATGGGAGGTGATGGGGTAGGAGAGTGAGCCACCTTGGAGTTTTTTTTTTGAAAGGGAGGGAGAGGCTTGGAGAGCTCTCATACGTATGAAATTTGCTTGGAGAATGAGATGAGAAAATGAGAAAGAGAGAGGGTGTTGTAGAGAGAGATGGGTGATGGATGGATGTGGTGAATGATGGTTGTGTAAGAAAACCTTGACTTTTATGGCCTTTTGTGTAAGAAAGGCATGGGAGGTGTAAGAACTTTTTTACTTTAGAGGCTTTTTGTGTAAGAGAGGTATGGGTCTTGTAAGAAATTCTTGACTTTTATGGTTTCTTGGGAATAGATGAAAGGTGATGTGTACTTGACATGTACTTGACATGTGATGGGTTGATTGATTGATGGATTGATGGATTGATGTGACATCTCGTAGAGATTTCCTTGGATTTCTCAACGCGTGGCATTTTCCTTGCACCGAATGTCGACCTACAACTCTTGACTAGGGTATCGCCTCGGCGCGCGAGTCGCGGCATCGGAACCGCAGCGACAACACGGTCACTAGGGTATTGGTCTTGGGTTGAGTCGATACAGGTTGACGGCATATGAATCAGGGTCACGCGTTCGTATCAGTTAAGGGTCATAGGTTACCGAAATTCGACCGGTAAGACCGCGGAAGTCTATGGAATGGTATGGACTAAGATATGGGTCTTACATAACCTATCCTATAGCATATGCGATGGTCAATCACATCTCATAACAAACATGCAGATAATGCGTATGTATTATGATGTTATGCTGTCACATACTCATAATTAGTATCAATAACAGGCATCAACAATCAGCCTCGATAATGTGGACATCTAATGTAAGACCCGTATCTTAGTCCGTACCATTTCGTAGACTTCCGCGGTCTTACCGGTCGAATTCCGGCAACTTTCGACCCTTAACTGATATCGACGCGCGACCCTAATTCATATGCCGTCAACCTGTATCGACTCAACCCAAGACCAATACCATAGTGACCGCGCCATCGCTGCGGTTCCGATGTAGCGACTTATGCGCCGAGGCGATACCCTGGTCAAGAGATGTGGGCCAACGTTCGGTACGAGGAAAACGCCGCGCGTTATGAAATCCAAGAGAATCTTTACGAGATGTCACATCAATCCCATCAATCAATCAATCCATCAATCCATCACATGTCAAGTATATGTCAAGTACACATCACCTTTCACCCATACCCAAGCAACCACAAAAGTCAAAAAGGGTCGTACAAGCCCATGCTTTTCTTACACAAAAGGCCACAAAAGTCAGGGATTTCTTACACCCCATCTCTCTCCCATCCATCACTCCATCACCCATCACACACTCTCTCTCCCTTTACAACTCTCTCCCTCTTTCTCACTTCAAAATCATTTTTCCAAGCAACCAAACCCCCTCCATATGTTGGAGCTCTCCAAGCTTCCCAAAACTTCAAGGTGGCCCACTTTCCTACCCCATCATATCCCATCCTAGCCATCCATTTCTCATCTCACCCATTGAAATCAAAGCTAAGGAGCTAAGGAACCCCTATGAGCAAGAAGATCGGACGGTGGGTGCTTGATTATAATATTTTTCCTTATTTTTGATATGGGCCAAGTGAGGCCGACCGATCAATGGTTTGGATCTCACTTGGGACCCTAAATTGTGGCCGATGGCCCACTTTGATCATCATGATCATTCCATGATGGGGCCATTCTCCATGGACCCCATCATGATGTTTATTTTATGGCATTATGAAGGGTCATCTAGACCGTCCATATTGGTGGGGAAAGGATCCCCACCGTTGATTTTCGATTTAGATGGTCCCATGTGTAAAAGGGACCCATTTGATTGTATGATTTCCTCAAGAGAGGGCTCATAGTGGCGGAGCCCTCTATTACAAGCGTGTCCCACCCTCTATATCTCTCTCTCTCTACTTCATTTTCTTTTTTTAATCATATTGTGTTTGTGTGGCTCACTTGAATGGACCCCACCTTGAGGTATTTATTTTGTCCAAGTGTTCTTCAAGTGGGGCCCACCTTATTTGTTGTACCCACATCATCCATTAGTGGTGGCCCACTTCATCAGGGCCCACCATAATGCATTTTTTTTAACGAATCATCCAGCGTCTGGGACGCTGGATGTCCCTGTATTAAATAAAATAAAATAAAAAAAGGAAAGGGAGCTTTTGGGGTGGGCTACTTGCATAGGCCCCACCTTGATGTATATATCCAATCCAAGCCGTCCATCCTCTTACCCACATCGTTTTAACCGTTGAGTAGAAGAATGGGGCTGATCTGAGCTTCTGGTGGGCCATAGTATTGGGAACATTGGTGGTTACCATTGAAGAAATTTTCTTACGTTTCTGTACATCCAAAAATCACAAACTCTAGACTCATTGGGACGGCCTCAAGCCACTGAACACAATGGACGGGGTGGATCTACTAGATGCGGACCGCAGACGGGAAAAACCCTTGAAAAATGGGTTTTCTATTTTATATATATATATATATATATAATGGCAGAGACAGAGCCTCTGCCCTTTGACGTAACTGCAGCAGCTGCACGCTGCTGCGTGCAGCGTTTGGAGCAGGCGGACGGGCGTTAGGGGCCCACGGCCCTGCGTGTGGGCCCTACTATGATGTTTATTTGTCATCCAACCTGTTCATGGGGTGGGCCACCCCCAGTGGTGGGCCCCCTCCGAATTTCATCCCCGTCCCTGATTCAGGTGGCCCACACCACACGAAATAGTGGGGTTGAACCTCTACCGTTGAAACTCAAATATGGCCCATAGAGGTTTCAGATCAATCTGAAATTTGTGTTTTCACTTCACCCAGGTCTGAGTGACCTTATGAATGGATTGGATTTCAAATAAACATTTCAGTGGGCCCCACATGGGACCCACAGTGATGTGCGTGTTTGTACCCACTGCCACCACCCATGATGTATGTGTGTTTCACCCCCACCGTCCAGCGGACGGTGGGGCCCGCTGTGTGTGTGCGTGCATGTGTGTGGGTGTACGTTCGTGTGTGTGTGCAGTGTGTGTGCAATGTGTGTGCAGCGTGTGTGTATAAATATATATATATATATATATATATATATATATATATATATATATATATATATATATATATATTATTATATTGCATATATAATATTGTATATATTATATATATTATCTATAGTTTTTTATTATATTATATAATACATCATATTCGATGGTGGGCCTTCATGTGGGCCCCCACTCTTGATACAGGTGCTGCATCCAACCTGTTTATCCATTTTAAAAGCTCATTTTATGGTTTGAGCTAAAGAATGGGCCAGATCCATAGTCCGAGTGGACCCCACCTTAACATATTATGAGGCTCATTTGATTTATATAAGGCCTAGGGGCTAAGGTCCATTTGATTGATATAAGGCCTAGGGGTTTAGGCCCATTTGATTTATATAAGGCCTAAGGGTTTAGGCCCATTTGATTTATATAAGGCCTACAGGAATAGGCCCATTTGATATGTATATGGCTCATGAGATTAGGCCCATTTGATGCAATTTAAGGCTCACGGGTTATGACCCATTGCAATGCACATAAGGCCCATTGTTATGGCCCATTTATGTGGCCCATTTGATGAATAAAAGGCCCATATAATATGGCTCATTTGATATATATGCAAGGCCCAATGGGATGAATCTAAGGTCCATTGCAATGTGTAATCCCAACACGGATTATGTAACGATGTTTACGACGATCGTGCCTTGGGAGCAATGTTGGTTTGATGTCCACATTGCGAGTGTAATGCTGGTTGGATGTCCACATTACGACTCTCCTTAGGGCCCATTATTAGTCCCGTGCTTATTATGTATAGGCCGTCCAGGCCCATCTGCATGGTAAGGATAGTTCATTTCATTATAACATGTTTAGTATAGTTCCATGACTCATGATCATACGCATCATATGTATGCCTGATATGAGAATTGATTGATCATAGCATATGCCTTCAGGCAGGTTATTTATGGGCTCTCGATTAGGCGGTGCTGCCCAACATGAGTGCACGATACGCACAGGATTTGCCGCTTGATTGGATAGTGTGATTCATGCATTTTGTATTGTGTGATATGGTTATTGTACGCCCTAGCGACATCGGGGCCGTAGCCTCCATAGGCATATCATGGTTGGCAGGATTGGATACTGAAAATTCTTGTTCTACATGGGGTGCTATAGATATCCCTAGGTGAAAGTCCCTAAACCCTTATAGTACCAAGAGGTTGCTCCAACGTCTACACCGAGTGGGTAGATGAGCGTTGAGTGTCGATACCAGATGGTTATGCTCTCCATTGTGTCGTGGTCTGTTGGAAGGGGTTGCGGCCTTACCCGCCCGAGTGTAGGGGGCAATACTAGGCTGAGTCTGACCAGCTCGAGGAATGGGTCCGCTATCGACGAGTCGTGCCCAATATTGGCAGAAGGATAGTGAGGTCTCTTCCACTTATCTTATTACACGCGATGAGGCGGCGATCTGGTTTAGAGTGTACTAGACCCCGGTGATATCCCAGATTTGAGCTGTATTGATGTGTGGACATAGATGAGGATCTGTATGCTTGAGTTATATTTTACATTGCATGGCCTTGGGATGGCCGATATCATTTATGTCTTGCATCGCATAGCCTTGGTATGGCTCATGATATTATGGATCCATCTGCATATTTCGCATTACTCTGATATTGCATGATCATATTACTACCTTGCGCATACACTTTCACCACCCTCTAAGCTTTCTATAAGCTTATGCATGACCGTTGCGTGCAGGTGACGTTGGGGCGTAGCAGCGCTGAGGTAGGAGCATGTTGCAGATTATTTTGGAGTTTTTGTTCTTCACCATTATATTTCCCTTTATTCTCATTGTACTTGTAAGTTTTTGATCATAGTGGAAATGTAATGAAGCTCTTAGTTGTTGTTTGTGGGTTATGTCTTTGGTTATGCTTATTACGAATCAAACTGACGTTGAAAATCCTCCTCGTAGCATCCAAGGATCGGAATCTGGCGAATGGGCGCTAGGAGCCGAGAATGGGGTTCTACGGAGGCTGTCGGCGCCGGATTCGGCGATCGAGAATTTTGTGAGCCCGATTTTTGAGTTTGGGGCGTGACATCTAACCAATATTGCCCCAAGGAATGATCCTCATAGGGCCAAACACATAATGGGCCGACGGCCTCACACTAAGGCCTAATATACAACACAGTGGACCTTTCCCAAGAACCACAGATACATCACAATGGGCCTCAACTACGGGTCGCATATACATTATATAGTCTCGATAATCGGCCTCAACAATCGAAATCGGAATCAGAGTAGGCCTCAATAATTGGAATCAATCACGACAATCAGAATCGTCGATCGGTCATGATAATCGGAATCAGCAATCTATCATGTCAATCGGAATCGATCGGTAATCAGAGTTGGCAAATCGGTCACTTCGATCGGAATCGACAATCGGTCACGACAATCACACCAATAATCAACAGATAAACAAAACGAGGTCCATAAATGATCAGTTGATCAACTATAGTATAAAGATTAGCACTCAGCCGTGGTTATATCAAATCCGATAGCATGGATCCATCCGTCTACAGCGAATGGGGCCCACTTATTTGGACTAACCCACTGAGAGAATGATGAGAATGGGCCTAACAAGGCCTAAGGGAAGGTCACAATGTGGACATCCAACCATCATTGCACATCAATGTGGACATCTAATCAACATTGTTCCCAAGGAGTGGCCTACATATAGAGTCAAAACATATAATGAGCTCATGGCCTCATATAAGGGCCATATACACATCAAGTGGGCTGCATCACATGGGCCTCAAATACATTACAATGGGCCTCGCTCATGGGCCTCGAATTTATCATATTGGGCCTCACCCACGGGCCACGAATACATCACTTTAGGCCTCACCCACGTCATAGTCAGCCCACATAAAGGCCTCACATACGTGTCATTGGACCTCATATAAATCAAATGCACTGATCAAATGGGTTAAATCAAATGAGTCAATCAAATGGGCCGGATCAAATGGGCCGATTCAGATGGGCTGGATCAATGGGCTGGGTCGAATAAGCCGAGTCAAATGGCCGAGTTGAATAGGCCGAGTCGAGTGGGCCAAGTCGAATAACCCGAGTCAAATGGCCGAGTCAAATAGGCCAAGTCGAGTGGGCCAAGTTGAGTGGGCTGAGTCAAATGGCCGATTTAAATGGGCTAAGTCGAATGGACCGATACAAATGGGCCGACTCCAATAGGCCATTCATCCATTGTTAAAGGTCATTATAGAGCACATATGTATAAAATGAATTAAAATGAATTATATCTAAAGGATTATCTGGACCATACCATAAATGGTAGTGGATGATAATGATTTCCACAGTTAAATTTCCAGTGGGCCCACTATAGTATTTATTTTCCATCCATACTATTCATAAGGTCACAAGGACTTGAATAGGGAAGGAAAACAATTATTATATTGAATCAAAGCTTCTATAACCCAAAGGATTTCAATGGTGGGCGTTCAACGTCACTGTTTTAGGTAAGGTGGTCCACTTGATGTTAGATCTGTCTTATTTTTAGTCTTAAGCCTTAGGAGTGACTCATTAAATGGATGGACGGTTTAGATGAACCACATCCGATGGACGGTTTAGATGAACCACATCCATCGAGGGGGGGGGGGGGGGGGGGGGGGGGCACGAGCGTGGCCCACCTAAGACGGCTCGCCAAAGTGATGGATGATTTAGGATGCAACACATATAGCAGCGGTGGGTCCCACCCATACATCACAGTGGCCCCGCATAAATGAATGGACGGTATGGATACTAACTCATGCATCATGGTTGGGCCATACCTGGCACGCCAAACAGATGGATGGCCTGGATGGAATACAGCACATGCATCATGGTGAGGCCGATCACCAAATGGATGGACAGTAGGGATGCAGCATATGCATCATGATGGATATAGTATATTATAATATATATGTCACAAAAGAAAGGGTCTCTCCAGGAAGAGATGGACGGCTGGGATAAAGAGTAAATGCATTAAGGTGGGTCCCACGTAGCAGTGGCCCACCACATCATTTATAAAATATATAATATATTCTATTATATAGTATATATATAATATATGCATTATATATACACATATATACATGTGTGTGGGCGAAACCGTGTGGGTGGCAGCGTTCAGTATAAATGGATAGTTTGGATATAATACATATCTCATGGTGGGGTCCACACGTGTGGCCCACCAGGAAAATAGACGGACGGTCTGGATACACGTTCAGATGAATGGACAGTATAGATAAGACATATATATCACGGTGGAACCTTCAAAGCTTGGTGACGGTCAAAGAAATCAAGGCGGGCTCCATACAGCAAAATTGATGGACGGTCTAGACGGGACACATATGGACGGTGGAGAACAAATGCATCATGCTAGTCCCAGCACTTGCTGACGTAAAAAGGCAACAGTTATATTGTTGGTGTGGGGTCCACACGTGGGACGGCGTAGATACAAGATTCATACATCAAGGTGGCCATACTCACACGTGCTGCACGTGTGAGGTGGGTCCCACACCCAAGAAAAAATATAATGGACGGTGCTGGATATAACTCGCATACCGCGTGATCAAACCCCTGACGTCATTACAGCTATATAGCTAGCGAATGTACTTGCTTCTATGGCAGCTGGGTCCTATGTGGGTGGAGGCAGCACTTGGACCAGGTGGGTACCATAGCACCGTCCACACCTGATGGATGGCGCAAATACAACGCATGCATAAGTGGGTCCACAGGAACGTCCAAGCATGGACGACCTGGACATAAAAACACAGATATCATGGTGGTTCCCACCTGTCCAGTTCATGGACGATGTAGATGGTGGGACCACAACACTTACTAACGTCAGTGGGACCAACACAGCTTGGTGGCGTCAATACCCAGCTATATAACTGGTGTGAAGTACCCAACCAATCCGTCCGTCATAGGTGGGCCCCATGTAGGGCCCACCATAACATTTGTTTCCCATCAGAAAGATCATAAATGCCTGAATAAAGATGAGAAACAAATTTCATTTCGATCCAAAACTTTCCTGACTCGTAAAGATTTCAACGGTAGATGTTCCATCTATTACTACTTT